>OZ010571.1:30221133-30408633 GCA_963932145.1 Acanthosepion lycidas
CGGACATCAATAATCTGAGATCGGTGATCAGTTATAGGTATCTAAGTATATAAATGTACGCAGACATCGAAGCACATGAATAAATGATGAACCCCGCAGAGATGATTCAACAAGGAAAATTCTATTAAAGATCTCATGTTATCTGTCTCTTTGCCCTCTTATAATAAATCCCCTTGAGTAATTCAAAGTCTGGCTAATTCGATTGAATTAACCAGTGTGATCTATCGAATAAGTCAGCGATTTGGTTGTGTATCCCTCGAAAAATACTGTCTTATTAACGAAGTAGACAATGTTAGGGAGAAAAAAAAACAACATATTCCTAGTGACTGCGGGAACGGACCTAAGGGGTTTTGTACTCCGTATTTAACGTGCCAAACACTAATCTCAGTTGCTGCTTGGTGCGAAGTGCTGCCTTATTTAATACGACGTCATTTTTAGGTAATTTCCCTCCACTCCTTCCCCCCCACTACCACTTCACTCGACAGCGTCGCTGTTCCAGTGCTTGGTGGTAGCTTCTGTTGCCTTCTAAGTCCCTATGGCGTCAAAGGAACGTAAGTCTGTTAATGAAAGAATTTTTGGCACTCGTTGTTACCAGACAAACCCCAGTTCTTATTTATCTGCCACCAACACCCCTACTCTACCACCCATTGTTTTCTACCTACCTTTCGTGATAAATAGATATTGTTGGTTTGCAAAGCGAGCTGAACTTGGACGCGACTGGCGATAGCAAGCGGTAGACAAAACATCACGCATGCGCAGTACACGAACAAAAAAGTATTTGGTGTAAATAATAATTATACGTAGTTTTATACAGGCTGAGTTTTTTAATTGGAGTTATGTTCGTAATTTGAACAGTGTATTTGACGCTAATATACATGTAGATTGGTACAGTTAATTTTACAGATATACTAAGTTATCTTCTCCCAGATGAATGATTAAAATGGATTCAAGTGAAAGAACACTGTCGGTCTTGGAGAGGACTGTCCTTGACCAGATCCTTGTAGACTGGTGCTACAGAATCACAAAGAACTTTATCAAATAACAGAAACTCTATCGATTGAAAAATTTCAAGAACGCCAAGAACTCAAAAGTACAGCGCATATAACTCGATGAGCAAATAATTACATAATGAAAATGTAAGCTTTTCACTTTTACCTTAAAAAAAATGTTAGGTAGGAAATATCCACCAATATTAAAAGTAGCGTAACAGTTGATTTGAGAAGTTTACTTTTGTAAAAAATTAAAAAAAATAAAATTTTAAAAGATACTGTAAGTTTCACTACAAAAGGATTCTGTAAATTTCAATCAAATGTCACCATTACTATTACTAATGCTGTATTTATTTACTAACTTCACCTTTGACTAAAACTATAGATGTATGGCATCTAATGATGGCCAACCTAACTACTGTAGTAATAGACTGCAAAATTCTTTGTCGTCTACGTCTTAACAGCATTCAGAATGTTTTATGTAAAGGGTATGATGTATGAATCCTCATATTCTATACGCCGTATCAATTCAGGACGTGGAATATCATGACCCCCACAACTTCCTGTCTTTTTTTTTTTTTTTTTTTTTTTTTTTGTCTTAGGCTTGTATTATATCCCTAACCCAGGTTCTTCTAACTATTTACACAATGTTTCTAGTTAGGACATTCGCTGCTTTCCCTCATCTCTTTTGCCTTCAATATGTCCTGTCAATGTCAATTTCTCTAAGCCTTCTTTTCACATTATGTGCCCCAGGAAACTTTGTTTCTTTCTCATTCTAAATACAAGTGTTCTTTTTGTTTCCATTTTTTTAGCTTCGCTGTTACCTATATATTCAGTCAAAGATATTCTCAGTTCCCTGGAGAACATTTCACTTGCTTAAAGTTTTTTCTTTATCCGTGAGGAGATTGTAGGCATTCACTGCCATATAGGAGGCGCGATATTTCGATTTAGTCTCAACTCGATTTATCGGCACCATTACTTATTATTTTTACGTCAACTGGCTGTAATTTATTGGATACATACTGAGAAAAGAAGCCTGAAAAAGTTGAAATCAAGAACAAAGTGGGCGGTACAAGGTTAGAGCAACAAAAAAGGTTATAGACAAATATAATCTTCCTGAAAGGACATAGCATATAAAAATGTAATAGTAATATTGAATTCGATCGCCGTCAAGAGGTTAATTCTTATTTCCAACACGCAGTATTTGTTAATGGCTGTAACCTGATGAGTGATTTTACAAGTCTGTGACATTGACTCAGATTTTGGGTAAACTTGATATTTCCCACCAATGCAAATAATAAGAATAATCACGAAAGTTACCAAATAAAATCAGGTCTTCAGAATTTGGTATAGTAAATATTTTCAAGGAGAGCCAATTAAGTGATAAAAGGCCTTAGTATATCGTGTCGTCTTTGTAGGATGCTACCACATACCGAGATTCGGAATGATGTTTCGTGCTGTCTGGTGATTGGGGAAATGAAGAATCCTCTGATCGAATTCGATACTGAAGAGATGTTTTCATTATGTGTAACAAACTTGTTAATACTTATAAGATGTAAACCTGACGAATGCTCTTCGGTATTTGTCTTACCAATAGTGAGGTATCCTACTTATGTAGAGCAAAGATGTTGAGATTGATGAGTAAATGGGCGACAAGACGACCAGACACAAATAAAAAAAGAATAATTTCTCTTCATTTTGTATCTCAGAAGCAATGATAAACAACAATGTTATACATCCACCGCCTGTGATAACTATTCTATTCGTTCATGTGAGTATCAGATGCAATAAGTACTTTTGTTAGCTAGGTATCATATTTCAACCCAGTCATTTGTTTATCACTGCTGTAGCTAGGTCATTTATAAACCTTGTAGTTATAAATATAATAGAATACGCCTGTCTGTCAAATTCGGAATCAGACTAGTATATATTTATAATCTCTTTTTGGATACATATTCAGGTATTTTTTTTAAATCTTTTAAAAGAAGAACTCTTGAATTGAAGACCAAATAATAACGCGTGCGGGTAAATTAAAAACACGAAATTCGCATCTTTCATTACAAACCTTAACCATTTCACAACAATTCATCATCAATTATTCTCAGCCAGTATATAATTAAGCTTCTGAAAACCACACTCAGGCGTTGGCCTTCCATTCCTGTTTACGATATCCGAGTGACGATCTTCATACTATCCACCTGTCCAACGGTTTTCTTGTGCGAGCATATATAAGCGCAGCTAGGCCAACATATGTTTACCTCTTGGGGGTCGTTACTGAAATCGAGTGAACAGTGGACCTTTACAACCGACGGAGAGGTCATCTCAGGTCAACCTTACGCCTGATGTCCTTGATGCTTAGCGGGTATACGACTTCATAGTTTCTCTTAAAGAGAAACCGAATAGCCGAATTCAAATTCAAGTCTAGTTCGTCATAGATACCTACGCGCAAATGAGAAGGGTATGAACGTCTCCCCCATCTATAGGTTAAATATTCGGTCATATATCTGGAAAAAAACATTCTCAAAATAAATATTAAGGCAATGTTCAGCCGCTATAAAAACCGTTGATAACCCGTAAAAACAATCAATTACTTGAGGGTTTCGTGTGAAATATAGTGTAACAGTAATTACATTACACTAGTGCTGTTTTTAATTATTTTTTTTTTTCGTTTTAGCTGTGAATCAGCTAATATTTCCTCTGCAACAGGAAACATGATATGAAGTGCAACTGTAATGCATTTAATGAAACACTAACAAGAAACATCTATGTAATGACAATTTTTGTAATATTTGTAATTTGCTTCAAGACAAACTGTTATTTTCGTTTACGACAATCGGAATACTTTTCCACCATTCGAAGATAGTTTGATAAACGAGCACAGTCCGATATTAAACGACTCGTTCTCATACATGTAGCTGGGAGGAAATGAGAATGCTATGGCGAAAGAGAAGTCCCCATTTTCTCTTTTGAGTTTTCGAGTTATGTTAAGCACTTCTTTGTAAAATGCTACACCTTATTTCCAAATTGCCAGTCCATTGCATGATCCTTTATATGAAAGTCATCTATTATTTCCTCCTCAACTACTAAGGAAATGCTGAGCACAATGAGAGACCGCTTGGCTTTTAGTGCCGCCTTTGTCAAGAGATAAGTGCCAGTAATGAACTTCTGAAGAGGCCGCTTACGTTTAATTTGAACGAATCGATGTAGAGTTTAATCAAACTTCTTTCTGGAAGCAAGCACGACGGTTCTTTTGCTCCCACCACTTTGCAAGTGAGATGCGAGTCCATTTGTATTGAGCGCATCAAATTAGCAAAGCGATTTCTTCACTTCAATCGACGAAACTAATCATGAGTTGATTCTGTTTAGCCTCATGTCATTAAATCACGTTAAATATTCCAATGTGAAATGGAAATTATTATTTGCAAATATACGAAGTCAGAACGAAAATTATTTTCGAAAAATTACCAAAATAATGTTGTACCAAAGTAGACGATGAACATATTAAAAAAAAAAAAAAGTCATTTTACAAAATAAAAACAAAAACAAAAAGATGGCTTCTCTAAGATAACTGTGAGAGGCTAACCTCTGTTATTATTCCTGTCTTATTTATCAATTCGATATTAGTGCCCAAATGAAATTTCTAAGATACATAATAAGGAAAAAAGGCCTTGAAATATCTGACGTTTACAGGATATACTTAACGCAAGAGAGACAGAAGACATGAGCGAGTAACCTGAAACAGCTTGTGTAAATCGATGATAGAACAGGTATTGGGAGAAAAAAAGCAAAATTTAATAAGAGATAAAAATGATAGGAAGTTGTGGAGAGCCATAATTCTTAAGAAACACGGCGCATAGGACAGAAGTCAATAGGACGATAATAATAATTAATCTCTGTGCATTTATTCAGGAGAATATTATCAACGTCAAGAATATATAAACAATGTAATTGTATAACGAAACATCAGAATTTGTGTAAGCAGAATGCACATGTCTACTACGTTGCCTTGGCCTCGATCTCGACAAATAACCTAATAATGGATTTGCAACAAAAGACAAGGAAAATAATTCTAAACTGTTATGCGATATCAGAGCTCCTCTGTGGCAGGGAATCATTGACTATTTCCGCCCAGATGAAGAGGAAATTTAACGCGACAGAGATGTGGTTCACTAGAAAAATGCTGAGAATACCTTAGAGAGAACATGCGAGTAACGAGAAAGTTTTAAGGAAAATGTTAACAAAAACGACGTTTATACTTACAATCAGAAAGAGACAGGTGAAATTTTCAGAGCACAGAATGAGAAAAGAAGTTGGAGAATATGACACTGACACAACATAGTGTAGGCAACTGGGACAGACGAAAACAGCGAATAACCTATTAAACAAACTTGTACAAATGGATGTCACAACAGGGATTTGGCGAGATAACGAAAAGATAAAACTTAGAAAGCAATATAAGACGATAATAATTTGGAGAGAGCCATAAACTCCCACGTCCTGAAGGTACGCGGTACATTGTAGGAGGACATGAATTAAACGCAAGTACATAAGTCGATTGTTCAGTAGGTTATACGAATATAATATATACTGTATGGATTTAAAAACCTTTAAACATTGCCTTAGGGTCCAAGTGAAGGGCATCTAATAATGATCCATCTCATTACAGTAGTAACACTTGGCAAAATTAGCTTGCTAAAAATTAGTCACCGTGTCATTCTCTCTCCTTATTCCTTTCCCCCTCTCCAGTGGCGGCTGTGGCAGAGATGGCTGTGAAGCAAAAAGGGTATGACGAGGCCATTCCCGTGAATCTGAATTTGGCGGACAACTCTGCGCGACGGAGAAGCCCACATACTTGGCCAGAAACGCCTCCCTCGCGACTCCCTGGGGATCGAGACAGGCGAGATCTGGCAAATTTGGTTGCATCGGGTTAGCGGATGCTTGGTCTGTAAAGGCCCGCCTTCGTTACGCCAGCCCGATTGGCGTTACTCTCTTCCGAAATTTGGCCGTAGAGATATTGTAGATTTTTGCATACTCCGCCTTTTGGGTTTTCGGCGGTTGATCGCGTTCAGTCTGGTACTTTCTCTTCGAGCTTACTGCCATGGGTAGCCCTACAGGAGTTGGAACACCAGACAAATTTACTCTTGGGATCACTGGTATCACAAATAAACCCTCTATCAAGACAATGAACACCATTTACATTTTCACCTTGATGTTGGCGTGAAATGTAATTTCAAAAATAATTTTCTTATTCCGAAATTCTTTGTCTCCAAGAAATGTTCAAAATTCGGTGGGTATAATTTTAGTTGTTTTCTGCTATTTACTTGTGACTAATATGTATGATTTTAATTAGAGTTGGTTTTTCAACGCAACGGTACAGACCATCGGCCCTCGGACATCAGTATGAAGCCTTGATCGGTAACAAATGATTAGCTCTTGAGACGAGAAAAAAAAGATCAGAATTTTTGTATCAGGAATCATGTCTTTTTCTAACTAATGCTATACCACGTGAATTACATGACCGTAGCAGTTGAATTGGATTAAAATGAAGCAAGTGTTGAAATGTTAAATCAAATAACTATATTACTGAAAATTTCCCATGTAATCCTCCGTCGAACATTCTAGTCTCCTGCAACACAAAAATACACATGAGTCAGTAATGCCAATAAGCAACCGCGAGAAATTCAACAAATAAGTCAGTTTTTTCGAGGCGCTTACATGAATAATCTTTAACAGACTTGTAAACTTAAACAACCAAGTAGATAATGCAGAATGAGAACTAGGAAAATACTGTTTTAATTAAGAGAACAACAGAATACAATAGTATAAACTAAACAAGCAGATGAGCTAAATTCCAGTGACTATGTAGAAAATACTGAAATTTTAATACAGTGGAAATATACTCGATACAGTGAATTGAAATTCCGGCTAAAGTTTCCGTTCTCTTGCGAATGAAGACGATGGATAATAACGAGGACCATTCTTCTTCGAAACTTGTGGACTGATGTTAAAGAATCACAAAGAACTGTATCAAATAATAGGAACTACATCCTTGAGAATTTTGAAGAACAGAAACAATTAAAATGGATAGCATATATAACTCGAAGAGAAAATAAGGACATAATCACAATGTTGTCGTTTCATACTACTTCGAACAAAACGTTGAGTAAAAAAACTGCCATCAATAACGAAAAAGGCGATTACAGCTACTAGATCTGATAGAACTATTTAACTAAAATCTTCCCCTCTTCAGGAAAAGATTTTTGTAAATTTCACCTGAAAATAGCACCGGACAATGAATGCTGAGCGTTTCCTTATAAGGAAACTGGTAATATTACCATTAACAGTATTCCTAAAGGCCTTGGGAAATCTATCGTCCTTTCCTGACAAGGGAGAAAGTAGTCTGGGTCTTTTAGTATTTATGGGGCAGTGTGTCTAAGGGAAGAAAAATAAATTCAAAACCCGACTCTACTAACACGCAAGATACAACCATTGCTATTAATATGTAATACAGTACAGTAGGTTCTACTTGTCTGCCTTATCCCTTCATTACGCGTCCAATTACGAATCTCCACAACTTCCTTGCTTTTCTAACTCTAATCAATGTTTTCCCCTTAGTATTATTTCCTGTTCCTATTCTGTTATCCAGTTATAAGTTGGTTAAGTCGATTTGCCACTGTTTCCCTCTGTTCCTGTTGTATTCAATAAGTGTCATATTCTCCAAGCCCTCTTTTCTTTATTTTCCAAGAAATGTTAACTGTCTTCTTTTGATTCTAAGTTCAAGTGTCCTCCCCACGTTTTCCATTTATAAATTTTGCGTTGTTCAGATAGTCTCTCCACGGTATTCTCAGCATCCTTCTGTAGAACCAGACCTCTGTTGCATCAAAGGTCATCTTCCTCGTAGGAAATTTGTACAACACCATTTTCAAATAAAAGGATTGATACTACATAGATGTTAAGCAATCTTTTCTTCTTCTTTTTTTTGTATCTAAGAATTTTGTCTCTTATTAGTTTGTTTTAATTTTGTAAGGTACATTTCTTAGTTTCACAAGTTCTAACCTTCAGAGCTAGCACCCATGATACCATGTATACAGAAACAAATCATCATTATTCGTTTTGTATTCCTTTAGTAAGGATGAAGTGGCATTGGGATAGATTCTTCACAAGAACAGCTACTTTATCGAACAAACTCCCGAGAGAATGCTTTCCCGGTCGCTACAATCTTAACCTTTTAAATTCTAAGTTATATTTCCTATATATCCTCATAAACTGTACGAGTTCTTCCTCGTAGATGCATTAACACCAATCACTAAACGTCTACATAGTGGTTATTGCGCCTTGTATTAGGCGAACAATTATTTTAAAAAATATATATTTCTCTATTCAATTGCATCTTCGAATTTCGAAGTTACATTCTTCGTCGTCTGTTAAAATATTGCGTAATTGTTTTACAGACTTTTAAAAACAGAACAAGTTTATATATAATGTGAAACGCTCATAATATATTAATAGCGTGTAGTGTAACGTGGGGAAAAGAGTAATTGTAAATTACAAGACAGAATGCATTGTTGCCAATATAGCTACAATCCAAAATGCAAATTACAAATCAGGGATATTAAAATCAAAAACGTATAAACATTGAAATATCTGGGAATGTTCTAACAAAGGGCGGAATGTACGACACTGAGATCCGAAGACATATTGGGATGGTCAAAGATGTATTCCAAATGCTATGCAGAGTAGTAAGAGATAGAAAAAAAATCTTCGTTAGAAACGAAGAAGAGAATACTGAAATGTTACGTGATATCTGTCCTCCTGTATGGCAGCGAATCCTGAACAATCTCCTCAAAGATGAAGAAAGGACTTGAAGCACCAGAAATATAGTTCTACACGAACATCCTGAAGATACCATGGACCGGACATGTGAGCAGCAACGAGATTTTAGAGAAAATAGAAACAAAAAGAAACTTATACGTAACATCAAGAAGAGACAATTGAGGTTTCTGGGTTACGTAATGAGGAAGAACTGCTTGGAAAATCTGATACTCACGGGACATAAAAAGGGAAAGAGGGACAAGAGAAATCAGCGAGTAAATGATTTGATTGGGTTGAGTAAATGAAAGTAACAACAGGGTTTGAGAGAAATAGCACAAAGACGAAAGTTATTAAGAGCTACACGGGACTAGAAGTTGTGCATGGCTATGATCACACACGATCTGAACGGACACGGTGCATAAAAGAAAAGTAAGTAGCGTGGAGGGAAGTATTGGCAAATTTAAGAACTCCTCTGACGGAAAGCGCAACGTGAGCGCTCCTTCAGAAATGGGGTTATGCCATCAATGATGATCCCAATTTTTAATGCGAACAGTTACAAACTATGGGGCATCTATTAGCTTGCCCTAATCTTGAAGATTCATGCACACTTCACGACCTTGAAACCTTAGCACCCCAGGCAAGGCTCTCTGTGCAACACTGGATGGGCGTAGTGAAGCGGCTCGGTAAGAAAAACAACAATATATCAATTACATATCCATGCAAAAGTGTGTACATTCACTTGCTGTTTAAAAAGCTTTCGTTTTCATATTTAGTAACAGCGGCTTCAGTTACAAAATAAGGAGAAACCACTTTCGAAAACACAACTTTCCTTTTTTTCTTCTTGATTAAGCACGTTAAATCTCGATCGCTATTTGAAAATTCCCAGGTAATCATTGAGAAGCATAAATGCTGGCATTGTCTGCCGGTAGGCAAGGTCTTCATCTGCCAATTGATGCCAGATAATCAATGATTTGGGCTGAATAGTTCCGAGATAAGTTATATGGCAATAGAATGACAAATTGCTGAAGATTGAAATAACCGACTGCAATCAGATGGAAGAGAAAAATGGTCTCCAATTCTTGGAGACGGTGTGGTACATTTTCCGGTCACTAATCTTCAGGACATGTGTATATCATATCATTCAAAGTCGTATCTTATTTCGCGTCATGTCAGATCAGAAATCTGTACATTGCTTTTAAATCTGTGAATAAGGCAAAACTCTTCAATCATTTTGACATTTCTTACGGAATCTTAGCGAGACCAGCAGAGCCAAGAAATCATGGGACCTTATTTCTGTCCATTTTATATTTATCACAGAGATTCAAGCCAGGTAGATTTTTAAAGTATGGCTGCTGCATTGGTATTCTCATAAGTGAATAGTAGAAATATATTGTATTATTTACTCATCGAGTATTCAGGCTGTTAGTAACTGGTAGCCTACACTGAAGCTAAAGTTACAGAAAATACTCGTTATTCTTCAGATGTTTTCTTAGTATTCGAGACGTTTTGATGTCTGGATGACTAAACAAGACTTAACATGAACAAAACAAATTTACAGATTTGAACGAAAAAAATATCCCAGAATGACGCCAAAATTCAAAAATTGTTCTTTCTTTAATAGCCAGTTATTCTTAGCTTAATCTGTAACGTATATAAATGTAGGCAAAAAAAAATGTTGCTAAGATAATGACGGTCACAAGGCACTGGCCGGGGCTCCAGGTCAGTCCCCCACCCCCGTCAGGTTATTTGGAAGTAGTACGCACCGGCCCCTTCCTTGCTTTACCCGCATTCATTTATCAGTAATGATTTTTATAACGTCCATTTTCTGAGTGATTCAGCCGAAAACATAAAACCTGGGACGTGTATCCAATTTGTACAAAGAATACGAACTGTAACTTGCGATTGTACTATTTTTAGATTTTAATCGAAGAAATTAATTTCATACTCGCAAAATGTCTTCCCTTCCTATTTTAAATTAAAATTTTCAGTTCTTTTGCCCACCATATTGGGCAATAACTTAATTTTATTTTTATTTTTATCTTCTTTTAGCCTCTTTTAAAAAAATATTTCTTCTGTGCGAATAATCGAACAAATTTAGTGATACAACAGTCTAATTGTCTCAAAGAATTTTCTTCGAAGAAAATGTTGAAAAAAATAAGAAAATCCAGCAGTTATTAGGTTGGTGCAAAAATAATGACGTAATAATGTCGTTTTCTGACGTATTTTTTAATGTAAAAAACGACATTATTACGTCGTTATTTTTGCACCAACCTAATACATTAATCTAAAAAAACATTTTATATTCTTGAGGAAGTAGCCAATCATAGTTCTCCATATACTCCTTTTTTGTATTATCTGTGAATTAAAATCACCTTTTCGGAAAGATAGTCGGATGAAAGTTTTGTAATCTTTTTTATGGTTTTGAATTCAGGGTTTTCTTTCTCCTAGACTGAATTTGAACGATGATTCCACTTTCCACATTATTATTCGTTCGGCTACCCGGAAATTAAGATTATACAGGAATTTAAATCTTCGTTAGTGGTTGAGAATTCGTTCGGATTTCAACATTTGTACTGGTTCAGACATAATATTCATATCCTATAGCTATGTTTGTTTGCCTTCTATTTAAAAAAATGTTAATTTTTTCTTCTCTAAATTTGATTTGATATTTTCGATAAAGGATAACAATTTAATTAAGGAAAATCTAACCCGGATGCACTTAATTTCCAGTCCGTTGTTCATTATAATAATCGTTCCTCCTTCCCATCGATAAGTTTCGTTGCGCGTGCGCACACACATCCTTTCCTAATTCAAGTTCTTTGTGCGTAATCATAATCGCGACTGAAGGCAATATGTGTATCTTTACATCATTCTGAATTCTCAGTAAATGTAGGAATTAGTTTTGGCTCAAAAGAAACGTTGGCAATTTACATCATATGTGAGCTGATGTCTTCACACATATGTGTGCGTCTATTTCGAATGGCTCTTTTTCTCCTGCATTGGTAATGAAGCAGCTGGTACATTTTGTCGTGCGGCTATTTTATTTTTTTCAGATTATCTAAAAATGCTTTTTTTTTCTCTTCGAGGCAAAAAAGAAATGAACTTCTAGTTTAAAACTAAAAAGCGAATGAATAAGAATGCACTCAACCATTTCCTTTTGAATGTTTAATTTAATTAAATATTATTGAAACCAATTTTCTCGTGTTTTCATAATAATTCAGAAAGATATGTGTCTTGAATTAATTTTTTGAGAAGTAAAATGAAATGATAGATATTATTTTTATTTGTAATTTCATAAAAAATATTATGAAAAAAATATAACTTCACAGTTCATATCATTGTGGTCATTGATTTTATTTTGTTATTAGAAAAGAATTATGTCATTTTCATTTTGTTTATTTTCACGGAGATTTATTTTGATTATGTGGTTATATCAGCATTTGTTGAGTATATTGTAAATAGATTTTAATACTAATTATTTACTAAATTCTGCTGTGACATCGAAATCGTTTATTTTACATACCAAATAGTAATGATACTATTAGTTGTTTCCTTAAAAGGAAATATTTGGCATTCATTAACTGAACAGTCAGTAGTACTACTATCGGTTGAAATTTATAAAACCATTCTCTTAAAACAATATTTCAGGAAAATGGCGATAACAAATCCATATTGTACTTGTTCAGTTACCCTGTCTCTCGAAAGGAGGATATTAATTAAAACAAAGAAATAGAAATGTATTATTTTTTGTTTAAACTTAGTGTATTTACGGACATATCTGAATGTTTTTATTTTTATTTTTTGATATTCAAATATTACACTGTATTTATTGCTTTGTTATTAAGTCAAGCTTAAAGACTAGATAAATACAAACAGGTATTCAGAAAGATCATGGCTCTCTACACCTTCCTACCCTTTGTAGCTCAATGTTTTGTTTGTTTTTTGTTTTTTTTTGTTTGTTTTTTGTTTTTTTGTTTTTTTTTTTTGTTTTTTTTTTGTTTTTTTTTTGTGTTTTTTTGTTTTTGTTTTTTTTTGTTGGGATTTTTTATTTTTTTTTGTGTTTTTTGTGAGTTTTTTTTTTTTTTGTCTTTTTACTCTCTTTCACAGTCTTTGATTTTAATTTCTTTTATCTGGAATTAATCCCAGTTGAGTTTGTTTTTTTTTTGTTTTTTTTGCCAAAAATCGTAAGTGAGCATCAACAATCGCACTCGTTGCACGAACCTTCACCCGCTGAAAATTTGCTGTAACGTTAAATGGATAAAGATCGATTTTTCTCAATGTGATTTTTAATCATTCAAAAATCAGTCTTCCTGAGGTAATTCATAAAAAAAAAACACATTAAAATATCATTTCGAAATGGATGAAAAGACGATATAAGAGAATTGGTGGCTGTTGCGGTGTCACTGAATTCTTGCAGCCGTTATGACTGTTTGAATTGTTTAATACATGACATTAGTTGATCCGGATGCGAATATGCGATCCAACCCAAGTCGGTCGGCCGTTTTCGATATCGGCTTTTCTTTTCCTTGGAAAAAGAGCACATGATATTACTGGCCGCACTTTTTTATGTTTAATTCTAAAACATTACGCTATTTCCGAAAAAGTTTTAAGGAGACAATTTTCTCGTCTCTATACAATGTAAACCTCATTAAACGCCTTCTGTTTAAATCTGCTTACTACATTGTGGCTTTTTATTCTTGCGAACGCTAATTTCACAAAAGCTGAATTTAGTTGTTTTCTCACTATTCATGATCTAAAGTTTTAACAGATCCAATAAATCAATTTACATATCTGAAATTTCTTATGCAGCTTTCGCAACCATGATTGCTAGCGGCATAAGAGATTACTCGACTTCTTACTGTTTTAGTGTTTATATTTTTCAAGAATTGTTTGTAGAAAAGCAATAATATTATGTTGATAGAAATCATGAGCGAATATAAAATAAGCATTAAACACCACTTCACATTTAATTTGGAAAAAAGGCGCAATGCAAGCAAAGCGTGATTGTTAATTCCAGAAATTTTGAATGATGATGTATTCTGTACGAGTCAGGGATGGCCTTTAAAGAGAAAATAAAAAGATACCAATGGAAGGTAAAAGGCTTTAAAAGAATTCAAAATATAAAATGAGCTGAACAGTAGAAAGGTCGGAAAGAGTTTCAAACTAATCAACGTGTGACGTCGTCAGAACCATCCTGTAACTTACTGAAAGAGAAATAGAATATTCTTGTTTGATCGATTTGTTTTTTTACGGCTTATCAACCCGTTTAGAGTTATCTAAAGTTATCTTTTTTTTCTATTATAACACTAATTATTTTTGTCAGACAATATTACATTAACAATAATTTTGGAGATAACGATGTATTTCCAGATACATTTCTTATTATCTAACCCATATCTGGGGGAGATGATTCCTGCCTGTGTCAAGAATGTTTGCGTGTAAGTAAATGCAATGATCTTGATTGGAATTCGAACTAGGCTCTCCGATTTATCATTCCGAGCCGCTATCATTAAATCACAGGCACATCCCTTCTTGACAACATATTCGATTAATATTGTTGATAACACCGCCTTTGCTTAGGTGACCAATGAAACGTAACAAATGAGTTGTGTTCATTGATTGCCTTTTCTTTATGCACCGTATTCTCTAGGCATGACAACTCTCATCCTATTATTAGTTTGATTACATACAAAGTTTCTTTTCTAGTTTGCTCTTAAAGTATCTTCAAGATATCTACAACATTATTCGAAGGATCCTTTGAATCAAAACTGGAATCGTGCTTTTTTAACGGAATACACAATTCAGTTGAAAATTAGCGTAAGTTTATAGAAACCTAGGTTTTATTTTCGTAATTGAATAAATATGCAATCAATAAAGTGTTTTTGAAGAAAATAGTGCTGATAATATTTATATCACTCTCAAAGTTCCTGCTCCATTGTTATAGATCCCTTTGTTTTAGAAACAGTAAGTTGATCATGTATTTTATGTAAAGATAAGTCTAGCAATTCTATGACAAGCTAAGAACGCATTGGACACCGTTGTAATGACGGATATAAAATGTAAACTGCAAGAACTCGATACAAGGTTGTAACATAGGAAATGGTACTGAATAGAATAATCACACGAAGGTTGGTAATGAACGATAATACTTAGAACACGAACAACATGCATAAGATTCACCAGCGGTGCGTAGAAGTAGTCAACTGCTAGAAGTGAGTCAAATGAATTCAACAATGAATATCCAACTGCAGGATATCTACTTAACGCCCCACGCAGTCAGATGTCGCACAAGGACGAATTTGATGTGGGATATCCGAGTCAGTAGACTCGACCAAAAATTCCTCGTAGACCGCGTATAAAACGGGTCGGGTAGCTGTTTCCAAAGACGAGACTCTGCTCTTCGACACAGCCTCGTCTGGGGATCTCTGCCCGGGCGCAGAAAGTTGGACCAGTAGAGCTGGAGAAGAATCTCCAGCTGCAGACCAACATACAGTATTTACTACTGTATTTATGTGAATGGGGACTTACCCATTATCGTCCCTAGGTATGCTACAACAAATGTAATAAAGATATGCTGGAAAGAGGACTAACCATTAATTGTAAGACAGAAGTTGCAAAGTACCAATTGAAGATGAGACAAGTACATAACTTTAAATATCACCCAAGTGTTTTGTCAGACGATGGTAATATAACATCGAGATCCATAGGCGTATTGGGACAGCGAAAGATGTTTTGCAAAAAGCTAAACAAAGTATTAAGAAACAAATAAATGCATGCTAAAATGTTATATAATATAAATCCTCCTATATGGCTGTCAAAGCTAGACAATTTTCTCACAAATATATAGGACACTTGAAGCAACAGAGTGGTGGTTCTATAGAGGGCTGCTGAGAATATCACAGACGGAAAATATAAGTAATGAAGAAGTATTAAGCAAAGTGCAATCATTAAACGATAATTATCCTTAGAATAAGAAAGAGACAGGTTAAATGCTTGGGATACATAATGAGGAAATGGTTTGGTCTGTGGATATTTTGTGCAAGTCTTATTTAATTATTTATCGCTACGTTTAGACTGAGCCTAATTAAACTCTGCCCGCCCCAGAGATTGAACGCGCAATTGCTACGTGACGAAATTCGCGAAAACGATAAGTTAATAAATAAGTACCTCCAATCAAGCAGAGCAGAGATGTACGTCATACCTGTAGCAATAATAATTTAATTTCTTGAAACTCCCACAGAAAGGATCAGGCTAACACTTTAATCCACGAGGCTTTTGTCTTGTGAGATATTTCTGAGTGAATTTAAGTTCTTGAAGCTATTTTACCTTCTTATATGTACCACTGATAATTGTCACGCTTGACTGCACTCGCCGAGCTTACTATCTTTTTTCTCTTGTCTATCGAAAGCCTAATATATTCAGCAATTCATTAATATTGGAAGAAATCATAATTTCTCATTATTCTATTCATTTTTATTCACTAGATTTTTATTTCATAGCTATTTTTTTATCTATGCAATATTATATTAGCTTAAAGTCCTGGAGATCAACATTTTTATCCAATCGTTCCTGTGGGAGTTTCGAGAAGTTAGATTATTATTGCTGAAGGTATAACTTATATCTGCTATCGTTTATTCTAGGCACATTTATTAACTTACCTTTTATATAATAATTAATAATGTTCAGTTGTTTACGTTATAAGCGCCGCAAAACACGCTTATTAGACGCAAGTTTGTAATTATTTCGGGCACTTGTCATAATATTACAGTTCTTTTTAGACGTACATCTTATTTGTTACAATGTAATTGCTTTTGGGGATGTTTGCATTGTTCTCTCTATTGTAAAATTGTCGATATTGGAAAATCATATCTTCTGATTGTGAATAGATGTGATTTCAAATGCAAAAATCTGCACACAACTTATGCAAATCACATATAAAATTGCGATAAATACAAAGAGAAAAAGAAAGTCACGCTTGGGTGATATTTAATGAAAGAAGCACAAAGAATGAAGCAAAGAACATGAGTGTGACTCATTGAATGACAAAAAGGGAAATTATATATGTGCATTTCAAAGCGAATAATTGATGTACAGTCAGGTAGATCGATGCAAGTGAGAAACTCGAGAGTCAGTGAAAGGCTCTTTTTTTTTCCAAGTCACTTTGTGTTACAAACATAAAGTTGAGAAAGCCAGCATTCAGATTAGAATGTTCTCGCGTAAAGGAAATTTAGTTATTGGTCATTTTTATCCGTCTTTTTATTAGTATTACGAAACTACGTCATTATTCATACATACTCCGTTGTTCTTATTACCATTTCAATTTTCAATACGGAAAAAGATAATCTCCAAAAGTCATTAAATAAAACGTCGCCTCTGGATATTTGAGGTAAATGTTTACATGATTGTAAACTTTATTATTTTTACTTCACGATATCATAGAAACTAGATAATGATTCATTCATATTGATATCTATGTAATCATGAATTAGAATTATGACGAGTAGAAACGTCTGAAGAAAATAAGGAAAGGTAATTCAATTTAATACTTACATTCTTCCAAAGTCTCTCCTTTTGTCTGAAAAAATCTCTGGCCAATGGAAATGATGGGAAAGTTACCTACCGTGGATAGAGCAACTAGGATGGTAGCCCTGGGGACAAAATTCTTAGAGGCAATTTTTAAAAAATAAACGATAGTAATAATATATGGAAAATACTGCAATTACTGTTTTAGTCGTAAAACAAGTTTTTCAAAAATTATATGATTCAAAATGTATCATAGATTTACAAAGATCGAAAAACGACTGAAAAACAGCATTGATGTCAATGTGAATTCCAATGTGAATTTAGTAATGTTAATTAAAGATTTGCATAAATTAAAAACGGGTGATTCCAAGTAAATCTGAGTATCAGTGAGTTATGTGTCATGCATGATACACGGTTAGAAGATCCTGTATCTTTGGATAAATGACTGATAATGCAGATTTTTCCTGCAGTAGGTTGCCATTTCTTTTTGCGGTAGAACCGGTTTGTCCTGCTATTTACCTATAGATAGTGGGGGAGAAGAGGAGGATTCATACTTGTCCCAAGGGTATTAACACGTAAGTGAATGTAATGAATTCGACTGGAATTCGAGCTCGGCTCTCCGATTCCTCAAACTGAGCCGCTATCTATTACTACACCGTATACTGGCATTAAAACCATATTACATTACTTAGATCAGCATTTATACAATACATGCAAATGATGGGAGGGACCAGTACTAGGCTGGTGTCAAGAAATGCTAACAGCTTATATATAATATTTCTTGTGTCCCAGGCTGTGAATCCATGCTACGCCAATGAATAAGAACTAACTGAAAAAAAATAAAAAGATTCTTTAAAAAGAAGCCTCATGAAGTATGGATTCAACATGAATCAGTGGAAAACAAAAGCAGACAGTAAGTTTACATGAAAGTATCTAATTTTATCAGGTAACCTTCCACGCTAAAACAGTTTTAGAAAACGTATAAAAAAATTGGAACCCCCCACCGGCTGCCACATTTCTATGTGGAAAACCTTGACAATCCCTTTATGATTTTCACTAATCCATTAAGAGCCTTTGTTCGCGAAGCCATGCCATAATACATAATATTAATCTATACGAGAAACGCTCCGAAAGTAATACCATTGGTTTGTTTCCACGAAAACGAGAGATAAGGGATACAATAACACCATTAAATTAAACAACCTTTCAGCGAAATTAAACTATTTTTCCGCATAGTCAGGACTACTGGTTAAGAATTTCCCTTGTATGCGTCACTCTGAAAAATCTACACTAGCAGAGGTGAAAGAGATTTACGCACAGTTAGTTGTTGCCACTGCTGAGATTCATTATATTCTAATGCCACCTGCTTACTCCCGGTAAATGTTCAACAAATGCCGATTAATCTTACTTTTATTCGGTCGAGCAACTTAAAAGCCTACATGCTAAGAACACTAGAACATCCATCCCTTGGCTGGTATGATGATTTTCTAAGTGTAGTATAGATGTGGTACAAGGCCGAAATTATGAAACACCCAGTGGGGATCGAACTCACTACTCTGTCGTATGTTACATAATACGAAGTCCAGGGCCAGAATGGTTAGCGATTGGCCGGAGAATCACGTGGGGCTGGTATTCTGACAGTAAGGGATTGCTTCGTCTGGGTTGTTGGTATAAGTCCAGAACGGTGCGAATTCAACAGAGGGTTGCAAGAATTCTGAAACGTCGATGCGCCTTCCCACACACCGGTTAGCGATCGGCTAAGACCACCCGCGGTGGGTAAGCTTAGCCAACGTGCGAAATACGTTTCTGTTACGTCATTCCTCTGCTGCCTCTTAGAATCCAAACTGCCACCCTTCCCTCCCAATAAAAGGGATAAGAAAAAGAAATGGTACATTTAGCCTGTGGACCCAGAGATGACGCAATACGTAAGTGTTCGTGCGAGACAAGCTTAGTAACGTCGTGGTGCCCGAATTATTTTCTAAGCGTGGCTTAGATGCGGCACAAGACCGAAAGTGTGGAACACCATCCTTGGTTGGTATAGCTGTGATAGTAAAAGCCATAGTGAGTCTACAAGGTTAACATATCATTTTTTATTTATTTATCAGTCAGCTCGGACATTCCTGAGTCTATCACGTTAGCCATCGGAAGATCATTAGGGTGGCTTTCTGCTGTTAGACATTTGCATGATGGTCGTCTTCGGGTATAGAATCCAGAGGTTGGCAGTGAATATTTCGGAGACAGTAGGAAAGCATAGTTCAGATTCGCAGTGGATATCTTAGCAGAGCGTAGTTCTTCCTTCTGTCAAGTTAGCACTGGTCCTTCCGGTAGGTTAAACAAAGATGGCCGCCTTTATACACGACGAATACAATGTTCTGCGGCTTCTGATTGGTTACGCTTCTATTGGTAGACTATAAAGGAAGTTGAGTCATTTGGATTGTCTCACTAGTCATACATATATATATCCAAAAAACCGTAACATCTGCGTCATAACATAGCTGGTCATTGTCGGTAATTGCTAGGTGACCAAACCGTCTTGCTCCATATCTAGTTATCCAGAGCAGCAGATTTTTTCTAAGCTCTATACGAAACATTAAATCTGTTACGAAAAATGAACTAAACAAAATGAACACAAAATGATCAGCTTTAAAAAAGGACTCGTAACTGAAAAAACCGAATGAAAAAAGTATGTTAACAACAAATACTTTTTCACACCCAACCCAGTTCTGTAGAATCAGGATCAACGTTGATTTTAAGCAAGCGAATGAGCCAATTGGAGTAAAGTGCATGCAGATTTAAATTTTTCCCACTTGTGACGAATGCAGCTATCGATTTTTTTTTAGCATGCTAGTTAACATTTGTGTCAGTCAGCTGTTGGCTTTCACGCTGGCCAATAGAATCTTCCTGCCTATTCGTAGCAACCAGCTATAGGCTCTGACTCTGGCCAGTAGAAAATGACCGCAAACTACATGAAAACTGCCGTAGAAGCATGAAAAAATCGATTTATGTCAACTATCGATGGGAGTTGGGAAATGCAAAGTCGGTTTTGGCCTTTCCGCTAACTTGGAGCATGTGCATGTAAATTTTGGTGCAAATCCTTCGAAAATTGCGGCCATGCATTCTTTACACACACACACACATACACACACACACACACACCTCATATATATATATATATATATATATATCAGTAGTGTAGTATTGAGTTAACTGACAAGTGTTGCGTTTAACAGTGGGAGGATTTTCATATCGTGATCGGGCAGATATGATTTGGTGTCAGGAAACTGCACCCAAAGTTGGTAAAAGTATTTTTTTATATAACCTGATATATATTATTGGACTAATGTTCGTCCGGCTTAAGTAAATGTTCTACTAAATACTCAAACAGTTTGGCTAACTCAATATATATTTATCTTATTACTTGACTCTTTTCAATTAAAATCTGTTGTAAGGCCGTGAGTTTTCTTAGACATATAAAGTTAAATATGTCCATAAATAAACACTCCAACAATATTATTGTTGTATTTAAGAAAATACATATTATGTTTAGATGTCACCATTGAATTTCTTCTCGAACACAAACTATTAGTGAAAAATATATTTACAAATGAGCTTGTTAAAATAGACGATCATTCGTTTTATCTGGTGAGATAAAACATCTATTGCCGTTATTTTCTTGGTAGCAGGTAATGTGCAAAGTTATTTTCCTCTCTTTCTCTGCTTTGAGTAATGTTTGAACTTTAGCATACTTTGCACAAATCCTCTTTGCGTTTCATTTGTGTAATCGTCTTTGTTGAAATATGCCGAAAATTATGCTTATATTGTTCTATCATGAACGCCACATACAATACACACTTATAATCACGTGCTGAAAAGAGAGCAGCTTTCATAGTAAAATCAGAAGCTATCTTCTGGAAAGCATTTCATTAAGTATTGAACGCTCCTAATTCCATCCAAATTTACTAAACACATAATAATATATTCATTAGATTTACAACTGACTAATACATTCAAAATAACTTTTTTTATCGTTTCACCCGACGCAAAGTAATAAAGCCACTAAGACACAAGTGCTTACTGAATGTGAGGGAATATGAGAAAAATAAAACATTATTAAGGAGAGAGAAAAATAAAAGAACAGTAATTAAGAAGACAGAAGATAACAATTGAAATTTCATTTAAATTTTTGAACATCAAAGTCGACTATTTATAAATTTTGAGGGGAGTTGTTTGATTATATTTTTGGTCTTAGCAAACTTTTGACGGTTATTTAAAATATAAATAAAATATTTTAGACTATAAGAACTCTGTTAGAGATAATGATTTTCTAATAAAGTCCTTCTAATTAACTCGTACATGGGAGGAGAGGAGGTTGGTTCATGGTTTTCCCAGTAAGTGAGTATAAATGTGATCCATTACACCACTCTCAACATCCAAGCTTACAGTTCCTAGTATTCCCAAGCGATCACCCAACTAGGAACTGAACTGGCTTGATGTTTGTTAAGTGATTGTACGGGAACCGGTGTTTCAATGTAATATGGCCTTCTCCGCCAATTACTTTGGGGAAAAACGTTTCATATTGGGGACTATTTTTTTTTATTTGTTTTGATTTTAGTAACTAAGAAACTAAGGCACCTTGAAGTACCCGAACAACTCTACTAGACGTATGAGTTGACAATTGGACTCGTTTCAACTCAGAAAGACATAAAAAGAATCACGATTGATATATAAATATATCTGTATCTTGTTTTTGAACATTGTGTTTTGGACGTGTTTATTCGTCCGTGTCTGAAAAGGATACTTTCAGTAAAAACTTTTTTTTTTGTTTCATTTTTTTGTCGTTGTGTTTTTTTTATTTTTTTTATTTTTATTTTTATTTTTAAGCAAATCACCCCAGGCAAGATGAGAGTGCTCCTAACAAATGGTTACAGAGAGTAAGAATAAAGAGGAGTGTTTGTGAAAAGGATAAAAAGGACACGGATCAAGGTCAAGGCATCAGAAGATGTCAGTTGACATTACATTTGAATATTTGAAGTTTACAGCTATCAGCGAAGTACGTGATAGGGAGTTCTACTAACGAGAGGTAAAAGAGAAGAAGCTGTTGGAGTAGAAGAGATGGTTACATTTAGTCGTTTCAACAGTAAAAGTGTGGGACCGAGATGCCAATCTTATAGCTCACTAAAAGTTCATGCAGCTTGGGAACCAGTGAAAGCAGCTCATGGGAGCAGTTGCCTAGAAACGACAGAGGGAAGCCCCAGCACGTCTGTGAGATAGCGCCTGCTGACGGGATACTAGATCAGGATAAACCATGTCGTATATGCGTTTATGGATATTTGTCGAGGATCTCAAGATGAACAACGGGGCCACAAGATCATGTATGGCAGTAGTATTCCATGCAAGGACGAATGGCTGATTTGTAGATTTGAAGGATGGACTCAGGCGAAAAAAATTATACATCAACGTCAAGGAAGGGGTTAATCACAATTTTGACCAGGATTTTATTTTGTATGAAATAAATGATTTAGAAAATATCACGGAGATAAGAATTAAAAGTAGGGAATAAAATTAAAAAAAAAATACTTTTTATACACAAACATAATTATCGTGTCTGCACTTCAGTAGATACTATTTTCAAATCTGTAATCATTTATTTTCCCCAGAGTAAACTTAAAAAAAACATTTAGATGATAAATTCTTTGTTGCAATTTTTTATATTCCCTCGAAACACACATTTCCAAAGGGATATTTATTGTTTGCATGTTTGTAAAGTTTATATATATATATATATATATATATATATATATATATTGATCACATCTAATAAATAAAAACAAACAAATGGCAGCAAGTCTTCAACCGCGGAAGTAGAAACACCAGTTTTCTACAGCAAATTGTCCTACGAGACAATAGCCTTGTTGATTCGTGAATTTGGTGACAGTAGGGGGGATAGGACAAAGTACGAAAAGTTATGATAACAACAACAAAGATAAGGACAACAGTCCGAATATAAATATTGTAAATAATTATATCTCCTCATATCAAAATTAAGATACACACACACACACACACACATATATATATATATATATATATATATATATATATATGGTGGACTTTGAAAATGGAAGACAGTATGAATGTTGGTACTGTTACTGAAGGCCTTAATGGTCTTTTTCCTCTCACCATTGCTCATTTAGGAAGACATAGTGGGGCTGACACAAAAGGATTTACTGGCTTGAATGTTCAAGAAATTTCGTAGCAAATATGTGTTCCCCCACATGTATCGGATCTGTATTCCCCCACATGTATCGGATCTGTATTCCCCCACATGTATCGGATCTGTATTCCTACACGGTAATCTTCATTCGATCTGACGTGCTATATCCTTCAGCTACAGAGAAGCGTCTGGATATCAAAATTGATATACCTGGTTTTTGAACAGGAATACAGAGCCTTTACTTAAATAAATTGTATCTATAAAAATAACGTATAAACAGAAAATATATTAAATATGTACATATATTTCTTAGTTTAATTGAGTGTATTAATTTATATTTTGAATTTCTTATGTTAGCTGTCTTGTTTCAATTCCCTAATTGTATCTGTTTGTTTCTGTACTTTATTCTTTCCCCTATGTCATACAGGTTTTTCTCAAATTCTTTCTTCTCTAAAGAGAATTCCTTCGTCGCAAATTCATGTCCACCTCTCCTGAGTGCCGTATCCCTTCAAGATGTTCGCGATCTTAGCTCTTCGAAATCTCCGATCCTTTCTAGCCTTTAGAAATATTTGTCCCTTTGCCAAGGCATTACCCCACCCCACCACACATGCATCGTTTCGTCATGAATTTTACACAAGCTCGTTAAGTAGGTGACCCATTGCCTCTTCATGTCCCTTTTGTCTTCGATATGTCCTGCTGAGTATATAATTCACCCCGCATATCTTCTTCATTATGTGTTTAAAAGATTTCATCAAACTTTTTCTGGTTCGAACTCTCCATTTTGTTTCGATTTTCTTTAAGAATCTTTTGTTGTTTAATTCCATGATATTCTCAGCATCCTTCTGAAGAACTACCTTTCTGTTACTTCAAGTTTTCTCTTCATCTGTGAGGAGATTGTCCAGCGTTCACTTCCATATAGGGGGAATCAGTTTATATAACAGTTTAGCAATATTTTCTCTTTTTTTTTTTTTTTTTTTTTTAAACGAAATGTTCTTATTGAATTTTTTTAATTTAGGAATGGTTGCTGAAAAGTGTAACCAAGAATCATTTCGGAATTTTGGGATGTGGATCTCACCGACTAATATTCACCACCTCCTCATATCTCTGATTTTTTATGCAGATATCTAAATATACCTTTGTTCGTTTGTAGCCACTGGTGGCAAAATAAACGCATAAGATTCTCATCAGCAATTGGAAAACTCTGACGTGTCATATTTCAGATTACATATCGAGAAGCGACATGGAGAAAAATGGTTGAGTGAGTCATTTCATTCTTTTTGATTTTGTCCCTTGTTTCCAGTCGCATTTAATGTTTCCGCTTAATCAATCAAAGTTCCGGATATAGGTCTAATCATGTGACCTCAGATCACAACCTTAGCTGAACAGCTCATCAAACTTAATATCGCAAATCGTACTTGGTTATTTTTGATCGCTCTCAAAATGATGAATGCATTAAAACAACTGAAGATAAAAAAAAATAAATGATAAAGAATTACTGCGACATCTGTGTTTTCTTCTATCTTTTATTTTAATTTCTTAAATCAATATGCAAACTCATGAAATCATTTTTTTCTCTTTCACGCCATGTTTTGATGACGAATGTAAATACTTTGCAGTATTTAAGGGTTCATTTCGATTGACACTTGACAGATGGAATTTGTTTCATGTAGATTTTAAAGTGGGAAAAGAATTCTTATCTCTTCTTTAAGAAGGTTTGGAGATTTTTTTCTGAGAGTATAAAATTCTGCTAGTCAAAATTATGCCGTAACATTAAGTAAACAATTTATCTGTCTAAGCTGCCAAATTTTATTATTCAAATCAATATTTTTCTAATAAAATTGATATTAAGCAGCCAATGTTGGCAAATGTTCAGTTCTTACCATATTTACATGATAAACTTACTATGTGATTCTCAGAAATAACTCGTACATATATTTTCCAGAAATACCTCCCACTTAATGGCAAGGCATGGCCACTTTTTAGTGTAATGTTTCTTTTTTTTTTCTCTCTTTTTTTTTCTCTCTTTTTTTTCTCTCTTTTCTTTTCTCTCTTTTTTTTTCTCTCTTTTTTTTTCTCTCTTTTTTTTCTCTCTTTTTTTTTCTCTCTTTTTTTTTCTCTCTTTTTTTTTCTCTCTTTTTTTTTCTCTCTTTTTTTTTCTCTCTTTTTTTTTCTCTCTTTTTTTTTCTCTCTTTTTTTTTCTCTCTTTTTTTTTCTCTCTTTTTTTTTCTCTCTTTTTTTTTCTCTTTTTTTTTTTCTCTTTTTTTTTTCTCTTTTTTTTTTCTCTTTTTTTTTTCTCTTTTTTTTTTCTCTTTTTTTTTTCTCTTTTTTTTTTTCTCTTTTTTTTTTCTCTTTTTTTTTTCTCTTTTTTTTTTCTCTTTTTTTTTTCTCTTTTTTTTTCTCTTTTTTTTCTTTTTTTTCTTTTTTTTTTCTTTTCTTTTCTTTTTTTTCTTTTTTTTTTCTTTTCTTTTCTTTTTTTTTTTTTTTTTTTTTAAGCATTTCACTCCAAGCAAGGCGGGAGTGCCACTAGCACGCGAGGGGTTACAGACAGTAGAGAACAAGAGTAAAGATGGACAGGGAACAAGATCAAGGCATCAGAAGCTGACGATTGACATTACACTTGAATATTTAAAGATTACAGTTATCACGGAAGCAAGTAAGAGGCAGTGTGTTCTACAGACGGGAAGTGCGAGAGAAGAAGCTGTTTGAGTAAAAGAGACGGTTAAATTTAACCGTTTCGACAGTGAAAGCGTGGGAACGAGGTGCCAATCTAATAGCTCACTTATATTCATGCAGCTTGGGAACCAGTGAAAGCAGCTCGTAGAAGCAGTTGCCGGGAAAATACTTACAGAAGAGACAGAGGGAAGTCACGGCACGTCTGTGAGAAAGCGACTTTTGACTAGATGCCAGATCAGGACCTATTACATTGCATATCCGTCTATGGATTTTGTCGAGGACCTCGAGACTTACAGCGGGGGCACCAGACCGTATATAACAGCAATATTCCATGCAAGGGCGGATGGTTGATTTATATATTTGAAGGTTTAGCAAGATTTTCTCGCTGGATCAATTACGACTGCGTTCGAACCTAACTGGATGCTCCACACTTTCGGACTTGTCCCACATCTAAGCTACGATTAGAAAATCACCATAATGGTAAGATATTAGCTATATTGAGACACTATTGGTCCTAATGCCTTAACATTATGTGGGGTCGTCCTGGGTAGGACGAAAAACTAAATAAGCGGCAAGGTCTCTGATAGTTTTTTGTTTTTTTTCTGTTTTTTTTTTTTTTTTTTGAGGAGCGTGGAGTCACCTCTTAACTGCTGTCGCCAGGTCCATTCTGACTCAGGATGGTAGCACCTGTTCGTGTCCCAGCTATGGGCAAATAGCTAACATCATAAATGATTTTAAAACACTATTAAAGTGTAAAAATATATTTTTATAATAAAAATACTAGCAATACATCTTTCATAGTAGAAAAAATTACCAGCAATACAACTCAATACAGCAGTTATATCTGGTAGGTATTTATCCCACATCCTTTAGATTTATTTCCGGGGTATACTGAAAATGGCGATTTCTTCGTAAGACTTAAGTCAATCTCCTACCGCTGTGATATGACTTCCCTGTGTCTTTTCCAAAAATTATTTCATGATACTTGTTAAAAATAGTGTTACTCCTTAGTAACTCGAATGAATTAAAGTGTACAATCAGATTGGTTACTATGGCTCATTGTTATACTATTGAAATAACCAGATGCAACCGTAGGTTCTATTCTAATAGTGTCTTTAATCGCACTTCTCACCGATGGAATTCACTTCGGATTTCTTACTCTCCTGATACATACAATCATCAAAAATTTAAATCAATCTGTCTTCCTGAAAGCTGTTCTTTTTATTCTCTTGTTTCCTCACTAAAGTTTTATCATTCTCTTTCACTCCTGGAAAACCTCTGCGCCTTAGTGACATTACCGCCATGATTTGGGTGAAAAGATTAAAGAGAAAAGTTCTGCAGAACTTTTGAAAAAAAAGACAAACCCCAATGGAAGGCATTGTACGCTGTGAAGAGCATTGACTGATGGGTTGAATTGAGCGTGCGTTGAACTGGAATGTGATTTTATACGATGTTCTGTTTTGTTGGAAGATTACCGTCCATTTCATTCGCCACGATTTCCATTTTTATGTTATCTGTTGACGTTTTCAGTTTCCACTTACCGCTCCCATCTAGCTGGGATGTGCATATTCATGGCATACGTTTTCTAGAGAAAACCGCACAGCAGTTACCCACCCCATATGTAGTAACCAATTATTTTGGTTCCCCACTTCTGCGACCAAACTCTGTTGAATCCAGTCCGCTGGGCATATCTGCTCCAGCTTCACTACTCCTTTAGCTATTACGTCACGCATGTAACTTGGCGGAGTCCATTTCACTAAGCAGGGAAGAACGAAGTCACACTGTGTTCTGATCTCTTTAAGTTTTAAACAATTCTTATTAAAAGCGTAACGCTGAGCTACAGCTAACTTTTTGCGTTCACTTTCGAGCGAATTTAATGTAATGTTATTTAATAATTATTGTATTTTGCGGAGAATTTGTTTTTGTAATTATAGTTTATAGATGTATAATTTTCTTTTGACTACTAAATTCAGTTATTTCTAGATTAGCACAGCAGGTCGTAAGTTACGTTTGAATTTAAAGTTATGCATAAAACTACTAAAAAATAAAGAATAAAATAATAGTACTAATATGAAATATGGCAGCTATGAGCGGAAATGTAATAATAATTACAAAAAGAAAATTTATTAAAAGTAGAAATGCAAATAAAGTCTTTGATGTTTCGCAGCAAGCGAAAGAAATTCTTTTCTTGAGAACTATGCTTCATTACAATGCATAATGTACTTGCATTAATAATTAACGGATAAAAAATGCAAATCACTAAAAGCAATAGAATTGACAAGGAATAAAATGTAAAGATAAGATGGATAAGACTTATCAGAGAAGTTTGGTTGATGGATTTATAATAGAAGAATTTCATCGTTTATCGATATGAGTTATTGTAGGAATTACCATTTGTAAACTAGTTTTCTCAAACTATTTGTAGAATACAGAGGCTCACAGTAGAGACATGTCTTAATCTATTTTTAACTGAATTTCAGATAACACCGTGCTACGTAAGTCAAGGATTCATTGATAGATTTGTTGTGTTTTTTTTTTACATTTTACCTGAATTCGAATGAATCACCAATAAATGACAATTTCGGTCAGTGTAAAAAAGACATTCAACAGAAATCATTCATCTTTGTGCAAAAGAAAATTAAAGCTTTCAGCCGTGACTGTTGACTACTATCCTCATTTTTATCACAAGATTTCAGCCGTTGTACCCTTCGGCTTTAATCAGGTGTATGTCGATCTGAGTAACCTACAGGTTAATCCAAACTAAACGCTTTATCATTACAAGATAAACTTTAATGCATTTAATCCGATTTTGGGATGTGGCTTTTGCGGGGGAAATTTTCAGCAACTACTAAAACTTTGATAAATTTGTTTGAATTAGATGTTGTACATATTTTCCGAACTGGCATCTTCCTTCAATACATATGTGATTATAGCTCTTCATAGATTCATCTTCTTTATTATCCGCAAATTGCTAAATCTTTTCGAAAAAAATAGTGGACTGGTCTTTCCTTGCCTGTCTGATGGTTTTGTTTGCGAAGTATTTCTTCTCTTAAAATGGTTATCACTCAAATTTTGATATCCTAGTTTATTCTGCTATTTAATCCACACAATGAGAAGATGTGTATTGATGCCCTTTCCCAAGGGCAGTAGTACGAAAGTGAAAGCAACAGAACAATCCGGAATTTGAACTTGGCTTACCGATTCCACTTTTTAACCCGATCACTTTGCCGCTACCGAAAACCAAGACATGCTATTCATAATTAATTAATAACATACAAGCCATGCTAAATCATTTGAAGCCGAGATAAGAAAGTCAAGTACCAAGGATTATTTAAAGGATTGACAGGACAAATAATTAGGAGCCGCCTCAGGACCCAGCTGTTCCAGGCAATGTCATTTGTTGTCTAGATCATATCAAGTGGTTATCAAAAACAGAGAGATTAAGTTTAGATTATCCTTTACCTCTCAGTTTCTAAATTGATTTCAAAATATTTGGTTCGCCCGAGGGATATATTTATTTCCAATAAAATTAGAAAAAAAAACGATAATGCACAGAAATCAGAAATAATATATCGACATTGCTGCTACATATAATTGTCTACGCGTTGACTTTTCTTAATGTATCTATCAATATTTTTTCCTACCGTCGATTAAAACATTTGACAGACTGCAATATGGATTGATTGTGACAACATTTTAAGTGTTGACCTTCCGCTAAATAACATTTTTATCAATTAAGATTCCATTACATATGAACTATTTTAGGAAACATATTTCATATGTTCAATTCATCTAACCTCGATTTTCGTATTTTGTTTTGTGTTCTTTGGGTTAAGTTTTGATTTGTCTTTGTTTTTGGTTTGTGTCTTTTGTTTTTGTTTTTGTTTTTTTTGGTTTTGGTCTTGTTCTTTTATGTCTTTTTTGTTTTTTTCTTTTGGTATTTTTCTTTTTGTTTTTTTTTTCTTTTGTACTTTTTTGTCCTTTTTGTTCTTTTTGTGTCTTGTTCTTTTTGTTTTTCTTTTGTTCTTTTTTTATACATTTAAAAGGGCACTTCGTTTTATATGAAAATCTCTAAACTTACATTTATATTTCTCAGCTCTCGAACAGAGTCCTGTTATTTTTCCAATTAATTTCACGTTTACTCTGTAGAAAGGCTGTCACAGTATTGTTCACAATCTGTGATTATTATTTTTGTGGATAAAATAAGATTCTGTTTCTCGACATTCACTTAGCATACTATGAGAAGTATGAGGGTAGACGACAATTATTGCATTCACTACACAAATGTTTTGTGTGACAAGCCTCCTCACTATTAATCTATCTTTGTAACTCCGCCATTTTCTCTTGTAGAATTTGAAAATACTGGACACATTTATTATGCGATTATCATTAAAATTAAACATTTTTATATAAGAAACTTTTAACTATAAACACTAGTTATCGAGTAATAGATACTAAAATATTTGTTAGTTTGCTTTGGCAGCACAACGTTGTGTTCTTTGAAGTAATAACCAGAGTAGGTTCTTAATGTGGGGTAAAAGGATTTCCGCTCATCTCAAAATGTGATTTACCCAATGTGTCCAAATAGAACAGCTGAAATGGAATCTCGATTTTCTATTGCCAAACATTTTGCTGTTTCGTGAAGCGGTAACTTCAAGTGTTTATGGCAGTGCGTAGTTTTCGTTAGGTACATGTCTTTGCAACGATGAATTCCGGCAAAGGTGCACGTAAATCAGGAGAAATCGCAAGAAAACCGGAGCATTATTCTTATCTCGATTGCACCAGTCAAAGGCAAAGAATAAAAACAATAACAGTGTTGAAAATCTTTCTCATATTCTTGCAGAAAATAATATTTATTGTTAACTATAAAACTATCAGAAGCTAAAGAGCGTTAAAAACTCATGCTTCATTTCGTATTAATGAGCTTAATGCCAAATCATATATATATATATATATATATATATATATACACACATATTTTTGAGTGTGAATATACGTATGCATATATATGTATGCATATATACAAAAATGGGTGAAGGATGTAAGTGTTTGTATATATAATCAACACTGCATCCTGACTGTCATTTTCTCGCTTCAGTTTGTCATCACACCATTGCAATGAAGATTTGTGTCCCTTTCCGATCTTTAGCCCTCTTCCATTATTACCCATATTTTAAACGTATATATGTTGGACACTGAGGTCAACACAGAGCGGCGACAGTCTGCTTTATGCTTGAACGCAATATTAAGATAGATTGAAACACTGGTCACTTTTATATTTACATACTTTCTCTTTCTGAGCGCTTTCACCCATAAATATAGCATAACTTAAATTTATATATGTGCTTTACAAATTAGATCATTGAATCCATCACCTTGATTTCAACCTTAGGCTATCCTCAGGCGATTTTTTTTCAGTTGATCGCCTAACGCTTTATTTTTTTAAAAGTAATGAATGCTATATTATCGTTAAAAAATAAACAAACAAACGCACGACGTTGGGTGTGAAAGAAAAAGAGGAAAAGGCATCAGAAGGACAAGAAGGGGGAAGAGAAGAAAAGCAAAGGTATTATAAATGTATCGGTGAGGGATTAATTGAAAATACATTTTTTTATTCAGCCTCATATGTGCTTAAGATGATTTTTTTAGTATTTATGCAAGGACTCATGACTTCGGATTTCAGATTGGAAGTCAAATTGATAAAAAAAAAAAAACCGTAAGTTTGAAACCAAAGTAGCGGATTCAACTGATCTCTTAAATTTTAAAGTTAAAAGCTCTGCATGTTATTTTTTCACACGTGTACTGAGCACATTTTATTAGGTTGGTGCAAAAATAATGACGTAATAATGTCGTTTTTGACGTTAAAAAATACGTCAAAAAACGACATTATTACGTTATTATTTTTGCACCAAACTAATAATACTACTGTTTCCTCCTCTGACCATTAACTAATATATATATATATATATATATATATATATATATACATATCATTCGCAGACAATACTGTTTCGCTGTATGACAGCTTCTCAGTGTGACTAGATGTCCGAAAGCCTCAAGATAAAAGGGAAAAAGACAAAGGGAAAACTATTCTTAATCGACGCATTTTGTCCTCTGATAGATTTTATCAAGGCAAAATAAGGAATTATTTTGCTGCACGTGTTTATATACAAGAGCAAGGAAATCACTGGTTTTTCAAGGTTTTTAACTTTCATGAACGTTCGTGAATATCCTTCAGCTGGTTGAAAAGTCAGTCAATACACACACACATATATATATATATACACACACACAAATTTCCTTATAGAATTATGTATAAGCTTATATACACGGTCTATTAGCTTAACTTATTATTAATCACACGCTTAATTTATTACGATACATTTACATAGGATTAAATATTATTAGGAATACTCTATGTTGGATGGGCGCACTTCGAATTTCCACAGGCCAAATTTTGCGTTTATCATCGACCTTAGACTGATAGAAAAATCACATAGCTTAACCATCAGATTCAACATTGCGCACACTCAGAAATTTATCAAATGAATAAATGCTATATATTATCATTTCTCTTAAACTAGTTTCCAGTTAAAACAAATTCTGGTGTATTCATTACAAATTATTGACTTAATCAAGATTCATAAAATACACCAATGTTAATTAATTACTTTACTGCCTTTCCGGTTTGTGTAATGGACACTTGAGCTGTAAAGTCAACAGAAACGATGACTCAGGCACCCTTATCTCCTTGTCATTTTCATTGTATTATGCTCATCTGATGTCAAAATGTTTTCTAATCCTTTCACTTCTGAATAGAAATTTGGATTGTTGAATTGTTAAACTAGATATTTGTGAAGTATAAATGCATGCCTCTATACTGGGTTGAATGAAAAGTTAATTTTGCTATTAAGTAGAACATTTACGCAATAAACCGTAAAATTATAAAAAATAATTCTTAACCGTCAAAACCTAAGCAGAAATGTTTTAATGAGATTGCTTGCTTCATTTGTAACAACAGGTGCAAAATCACTGCTTGTGAAAATTCTGAGGAAAAAAGGTTGTGTTTCTTATAAGAAATGTCGTAATAAAAATCTACGTGTGTCTGCATGTTTATTTGTATTTTTGCAGCTTAATAAAACCTATAAATTTCTTTCCGTTTTCTCAAACAAAAACAAAATATAGTTATCAAGGAAGTGGGGAACGTGTTCCACTGTCGGGAAGTCCAAGTGAAGTAAAAGTGTGGGTCCGAGATGCCAACCTAGTAGCACGCTTAAATTCATGCAGTTGGGGCACCAGTGAAAATAGCTCGTCAGAGTAGTTACCATGAATATATTTGTAGAAAAGGCAGAGAGAAACGACAACACGTCTATAAGAAAGTGACTGAAGTGGAGATGCCAGGTTAGGACCTATCACATTGCATGTCCGTCTGTGCATTTTCGAGATAAACAGCGGGGTCACCAAAATTTATATATAGTAACATTATTCAATACAAAGACGAAGAAAAATCTTTTGGCGCGACGCAGAGAACCAAATTCCCTTGCGGTAGATAAAGCTATTGTTTTAATGTAGTTGTTCCACCTCAGGTCAGTGGAAAATGTGAGCCCAAGAAGGCACAGAGACGCGTTCTTGTGAAGTTGAGCATTAGCCATGCTGATAGGAGACAGGAAGATTTCTCTATGGTGGGTAAATAAGGGTTGTTTTGTGTTGGAGGCATTAAAATTTACAAGTCATTTCCTCTCCCAGACAACTACATATTGGAAGTCCTTTTCGTAGAAAAAGACAAAATTTACTGTTAGTAAGAACAGACAGGAAATTGTGGAGAGCCCTGATCGCCAACACACTGAGGGAATATGGCACATAGAAGAACTAGACGAAGATTTTTGAACTGCTCCTGATTTTTTAAAACTAGCGCTACAGCATTTGCATTCGGAGTGGAAATACGTCGGCGAAAAGTATTTGAATTTTATTGAAGTTTAATTACGTGTCAAGTTGAGTTGACTCTTCCATTAATAACCTAGTTAGAATCTTTATGTAATTGTCTGTCCGCCACGCATGCCAACATCTTTAGCTTAGAATACATTTCACACGTTCAGCTGCCCATGAACATCCGCCATATGCAATATATTTCAGAACACATGTGCCGACTAACGTCGTTGGCAGCAGTGATTACGTGCATGTATGTGAAAGTGATTATTGTTAGGTGTTATTGACGGGACGTCAAGGCAGCGCTGTTGCGACTTAGAAAGGGAGAAAAACACAATTAAGTAATTATATTCTTAAAAATTAACGCTGATATTAATGCAAATAGCACCTGACTTAGGCGTCTATCATAATCATCATTTGGCTAAAATTATTTGGAATAGTGCTTTGGTGAGATGCATTTTCAAGCTTGTTACTTTGTATGTTGGCTTTCGTTTTACGAATATTGAATTTAATATTAAATTCCACAGGAAGCTAGAAGCACTGGAAATCGTATAACCCTTTTGAGTGTGATAATGACTGCTTTATGCGATGCACGTGAGACGAACACAGCAGATAATGATTCAAATTTCAAAGCAGATGCCGCTAACAGCAGAAAGCATATATTAAATACGTTAATAGCTAACATATGAGCGAACCCAACTTAGCAGTAGGGTTTGGTACATGGTCACAATTATAGTATCCAAGCAACGACGAATAGATTATCTATCTATCTATCTATCTATCTATCTATCTATCGTAACACTTATTATTCTAAGGATTATCGGAACTAGTATTCTTATTTTTGGTGTCATTCTTAATCGTATTTTTTCAGCTGGATTTCCTTAAATGTTTATTACAATCGATAGTCTTGTTTGGTAAATTTATTTATTTTTTTAATTCCGTTCATGGAAAGTTAATTTAGGTTGGTGCAAAAATAATGACGTAATAATGTCGTTTTTTGACGTGACGTCAAAAAACGACATTATTACATCATTATTTTTGCACCAACCTAATATTAATCTGAGCGAAAGTGAAAAAATTTCGTTCCAGATTGAAAAACAAAAATCCCCGTCCGAATTATACACATATAATAATCCTTTCATCTCAGTAAGGTTTTGTGTGTTTTCCTTTCACTGAAAATGTGTTATTTTCTCATTTTCAATTTAAAACACTCAGCTTGAGTGTTGAAATTTGTTAAAAAAATTTACGATTAAAAATTTAAAAATTTGTTAGTGAAATCCTGTATTTGGAGGCGTTTCGGCGCAACCTGATTTTAGCATGGAATTATAAGAAAAAGAATGCACATATCACAACCCCGCAAAAATCAAAATTATAACCCTACCTTTACGTGACATTCTCACTAACCAGGAAGAAACACTTATAGTTTTAAGAAAAATTAGACAACTGGTACTTTGTCTTAATAGAAGTGAGGTCTAGTTTAAATTACACGGGCAGTTTTTGGAAAAGAAGAATTTTAGTACATTACAACATGCATTTATTGAAAATTGTTTTAGTTGTTTTTCAGGGAGCAACATCTGCACATGCAGTAAATTCATAATAGCTGCAAAGAAGTCTATTATTATCAGTTGGTGCTGATACATATTGTAATAGGCAAAAAACAACAATATGGTACTTGTTGGTAAATAAAATCTCATACAATACATGCATAAAACAAATTACAATATCTGTATATAAAAAAAAACGCACATACGAATTAAGCAACAATAGATCTGTGATAGCAAATATGTTTTTGTAAAATCTGGTATTTCTACCAAACAAGCAGGAAAATATTGTGCAATTACATAATTTCCTGGGTAAATAATTAAGGATTATTCTTATTGATATATTTGTTCATTTCCAGGAGTCCTAGTTTCAGTGTAAAGCTCTATGCGTGCACTGATTCCTGGCGAACCAACATTTTGTGATCTTTACCCATACATTCTATTACTGTATTGGACGCAGGGTGTTTTTGGCGTATTTATTTTTAATATGCGCTTCAATTAGGCCGGTAAGTACTGTCACTTAGATAAATAAAAAACCTTCAGTATTCATATTGCGAGAGGAGATTTCATGAATTAGTTCATAGTCTTGTGAAAGTCGTCGTCTGGTTCTATGTGCCAAGTCCATTCAGAATGTCTGCGATCACTGCTCTGCAAACCTTGCCATCCTTTGTAGCTCTTTGTAACACTTATCTTTTTAGTGCCCCCCATCCTCTGTCCCCCTGTTCATCCACTTTCGTCGGTTAGGTGGCCCGCTGCCTCACTTTTTTTCCTTCGATATGTCATGTGGGTGTTAAATTCTCCACATCCTCTTTTCTCATTATGTATCACTAAAATTTCAGCTTCCTCTTTTTTGACTCTGAGTATACGTGTCCTTTTTGTTTTCTCTTTCTTTCAAATTTCCTTAATGCTTCGTAATCAGTTAATGGTATTCTCAGCATCGTTCATTTAATAAATCCTCTCTGAAATATTCAGAGCTTCGGTATGATTTGAAAGGCGTTAATCGTTAAACCCAAATCATAGTGCGAATATATGACGTTAATATTGTCCATCACTGACGTCACAGTTTGTTAAACATGAAGTAACTGTAGGAGATAACCTTATCCCTATCCTAATAAGGATAATTATCCACAAGTAGGAACGTAATTAGGATACAAAACTATGTTTAAACTGGAAGTCTCATGCACTCATAGAATTAGCAAGAAAGAAATGTTCAGATAAATGATTTATAAGACTTTTAATAAGTAAGATTTCCAACAAAAACTAGTTTTCAACTGTGTATTCAGTATTTTTCTTAATTTTTATTATCATCAAGATTATGTACATGACTCTCTAAAGATTCCTTTTTGAAAGAAGCTTTAGAGAGTCATGTATATAATACCACTGAATGGTATATCAAAATCCCGATCGAGCGGTTATAGAAATTTAAATCTCTGGTTAATGTCATGACAGACAACGAAAGATATGACTGTAATCCGAAAGTGCATAGGTAAATCCAAAGATTCTTTGAAAAATATCCTTAGAAACCAGAGAGTACTGAACTATGACGCAATATCTAATCTCCTGTATATCACCTAATGATCACCAATCTACTCGCAACTGAAGAAAAGACTGAAGAAGTGACAAAGATGTGGTTCTAACGACTAATTCTGTGAATACCTTGAACAAAACATGTGAGCAATTAGGAGTTTGTTTTTTTTAAAAAGAAAGATACAAACTACAGAGACACATATATGCATAATCAGAAGACGTCGGCAGGCATTTCTGAACCAAATAATGAGCAAAGAGGGACTGGAAAATATTAAAGTCCTATGGCTGTTACATTAAAGAGGCGAGAAATTGGGGGAACAGAGTAGAACCTAATTAAAGAGTTTTATGAATGGGTATCTGATCAAATACAAAGAGCGGCGATGAATCCTAAAACGTTAATCAGAGTAGTGAATTGAAGGTAAAGAACTTGTTGAGCGATATGATCAGGCAATGTTCTTGAAAGTACCTGAACCATAAGAAAATTATGCGTTACCATGATTATTCATAGTAATGAAGTGGCTTCATGTTGTTTTCTCAACGTTCTTAAATTCAAAGTTTTCCTTCTCTTAGACTGGTTTGAAACCAGGTTTATGATTTCCTGTCTGTCCTGATTTTCAATCCATAGCTAGTAATGGAAGAAATAAATTCTTGTCTTTGTCAGTGTCATTAGTGTTAAGAGAATGCAACCTGTCTGAACTGGAAATTCAACTCGGCTCGACGGGTGCAATTTTCGTGTTGTTTATGATTAAGCTACACTTACAGGGAGATTGTGTACAAACGCCCCATAAAATTCGTCTTTTTTTTTTTTCTTTTTTGCTGGGGGTGTCTTTTTGTCGTAAAACCTATAATGTAAAATCGATAATTGAATTTTTATTTTGGAATTGTATTTATCAAAAATATGAATAATATGGCAGGTATATTAGAGAAAATGAAAAAATAAGATCGGTAGACCATATTTATTTTAATTGTAAATAACTCGACATCGAGAGGCGGGCAGGATTGAGAGTTTAAAGATAACGAATATTGAAAGTAAAAGTAATCGTCTTTGATGTTACACAGAGGAGTTCACTTACCATGTCACCATTCTTTGAAGTATGTCTCAGTGTTAGTCATGTGAAGAAACATAATTGGAAATATGTTAAAATACTCCGAGATCTAGCAAAATCAACGGCAGATTGATCGCCGTATTCATGTTTGCTGGCAGACAACGACCAAAAAAAGCTTGCTCATTTTCTGAGCGGCTTCGAGTTATGTGTCGATGTTATTTCAGGAATGACACCAGAGTTATCTCTTGGTAATTCTATTTTCGGCAACATGACTGTCCATAATCTTCTGTAATAATTGTATGTTTATATGAACAGGTGTATATAAATATCACAAAATAGCAATTGTAAAGTAATCCGTGAATCTCGGACAGACTACACGCGCCATCGTCTGTAAGATTGACTTGATAGTCGTCGTTCTACGACAGGTGCCGAAGGATATTTACGAAGTTTAGTCTGGTAACCATTGTGGGAGGGAAGATCGAACTCGTTACTCTTGAAGTGATCAGCGGGATTCGTTTACAGCAGGCAGGGTATGACTATTTGTAGTTATAAGCGTATTGAAACAGGAGTGAAGTTGGACTTGGGCTAGAAATGAATTTGGCCTGTTCAACTTATGAGATAATTCCGCGATTAAATTATTTGAACAAAAATATATATCCAGAAGAATTTTTAATTTTTTAGGATGCAAACAGCATATTCAGTGAGAGAATAGAAATGTTAACATATCTGTATGTGTCTATATTTCTGAGATTATATATTGGAACTATTTACACCGTTTGGGCTGTTGTCCTCATCTTTATTGCCATATTAGCGATGTTTCCGCCATTGTACGCGCCAACCATCTTCAGATTATACACGTTAGAATTTTTAACGGAACTTTTTATTTAGTCCATAGAGATAGATTGTTCTAATTGAACAGGATTTCTATGGATATCTCAGTATCAGTTAATTCCCTTTAGTAACACAAGAGTTGTGAGTTCAATAACACAGGAGAAGGAACATAACTTGGAGAGTGGATTTACTAAAGGGATTTAACTGATACTGAGATATAAAAAAAAAGGTATGACACGTGGAATTAGTACAATCTACCCCCGTGGACTAGTTAAAAGCTTCGGTTCGAAATTCCAACGTATCACCTGAACACGGTGGGAGCGTAGAATGGACGAAACATCGTGAATATGACAATAAAGACGAGGCTAACAGTCCGAAAGACGTAAATAGTTTCCAATATTTGTTTCAAATTCGGATATTGAGCTTTTCAAAGCAAATGATGTGCGTGAAATGAAATTGGCGTTCCGAGTTAAAGTTCTGACCAAAACTGCTTCGTTCGCTTCACATCTGAACTTGAATTCACCCAGCTATATTGTTAAATAATAGTGTAGACTGGGCGTCTTAGCTTTGGAATGGCTATCACTGTAAGTGAAGGAAACCTCTGAATGCATAATAAACATGAATAAAAATGAATGCATAATAAACATAATAAACAATAAGGCTTAATTGTCAAAGACGCACTCAAAACTGATATGGCTGCAGTATATATGATGTCCTAAATGGCTGTGATTTAACATACACAGAATAATCTTTATGAAAACCATATATAAAAAATGTCCATCTGTACCTTTTCTCAGGATTTTAGTTTCTTCACTTGTATCTATGAGGCCTTAATATAACTTTTAATTGATAATAACATTTTCCAATTGGAGAAATTGTTTGTGATAATTTTGCATGTAAATAAAAAAAATAACTATGTATATTTTTTTATTTTTTATGATTTCTCTTAGATTCTATCATCAATCCTATCTGAGCGATTTAGTTGGTATTTTTTTTAAATCCCCCCCTAAATGTGACAGGGTTTGGCGGATGACGTTTTGAACATGGTGTGTCGTTACGCGTACATAAAAGTCAAAGACAGCAACTGCAGAGTCCCTGCAACACTGTTATGTTGATTCTTCGATATCTACCAATCTCCCTTCTTCCATACACAGAGGGAGTTTTGGAATCTCCAGGTCCTTAATAGTTTACAGATAAAACGCCTATTACTACTTGATCCCATCCCGAAGACCTCGGTAGTTGAATCCGACACAACGTCGTTATTAAATTAGTGTACTCATACATATGGACCCATGTGAAAATTTGTCCCGTCTCTATGACCACTGTCACACTGGCGTTGTTATCCACCAACCTTCTTTTTTTCATGTAATGACAGAAGTGCTGCTGCAGGGCTTAAATCCTCGGAACCAGGTACCTGGCAAAGCGTTTCCGTGAACTATCCGAAGGCAGAAACGCTGCAAAACGCGAGGAACAGATATTACACTTTGTTCTCAGACCGCTTAAAGCTGACGGTATGGTTTAGTGAAATAGTTTGGCTTAGTTTTTAGCATGAAGCTACATTTACAGGGCATCAAGTGTGGATCTAATACATTTCAGTAGTGATGATTATATCAACCAGGTTAGTTCGCTAACCATTACACTACGACGGAGCGGAAAATTAAGAAGATCCTTTCTCTTGAGTTTGATCTTCTTTGAGTGTTCTGTTGCTACAATGTCTTGACAGATTAAATTGATCTGAATGAAGATCTGTTTGAGATTAAATACTTCTACCGTTTCTCTCTTTTTCCTCTCGGCTTGCTTTTGTATCGGTGACTTTTGTTTGTTAATCCTTGCTTCGTCTTGATAATAGTTTCTATATACTGAAATATATTTACGTAGTAAATACATATTTCCAGTTTAAAAAGACGAATAACGAAAATAATTTCCTCTGGAAACCTCAGCAGTCAGAAAATACAGACCTGAAAAATATTAGTTATTAAATATATATTAATAGTATAATAATTACTTAGAGAATCTGGAAAATATACATTTGCAGCCGAGTTCGTACAATCGACAATCCTGATGATAATATTCTCTGCCTAGCAATAGATTTCATAATTTACATAAGGTATTCTCGAGAAGTAGGATTATATTGCGGGAATTGTTACCACAGATAGGCAAATTGAAACTGGTCGAATACTAATCTTTCTATGTCTAGGTAACTTTTGAGTCAAATAATCATAGAAGGCGGAAAGATGCGGGTAAAAGAAATATTTAGAACCTGTAGGGTTTGGTAATATCAACAGACAGTACTCGACTGTAATAGAAGTTGAGTCTGACTTAACATGTATGCTGTGAAAATTGGTAGGTGGTTTATATAAGACCCTGGGAGATTTTACTCTGTTACCCAGACAAGTCTCTTCTGTAGTTTCTAATTGTCTGATGATTCCGGTGTGTAAATTGTGCTCAATAAATATCCAGTTTACTGTATCTTATTCAACAGAGGGGCATGTATTGAGTTACAACCTTGTTTATTTTTGTCAGCCAACTGGACGCTAGTTGGAAACCTCGTTGCTAAGGTGGGTCTCACACTCTTGTTTGTTCAGAACCATAAATTTAGATATAGAAAAGTATGTTTCTGAAAACAAAATTTCAGATATCTGAAACTCTTCTTGGGTGAGGCTTTTCAGCCTTGCAAAAAGAAATTCACTTTCCTGAATTGGGTTTTCATTGAGTGTTACATTATTGTAGCCTGGTAGCAGACTTAAGCCTTACTCAACATCTATACATCTTGTCAGATGCCTGGAAAAAAAAAGACCATTTTGGGCGAACACTCTTGCAAGCCATGGAGACTAAGTATGGATCTTAGGATATAGATTCGCCCATTTGGTACGATCTCAGGGTTAGTTAACAAATGTCTTCGTGATCTGAGTATGACGATAAACTACATCCGGCAGCAAGGCTTCTTATCGTGAGGTATTAAGGAGCGTATAACCACCTCTTCCTTCCTGTTGTTCCCAGTTCCACCATAATCCGCTGTGGTAACACCTGCTACGTTTTCATATATGGACAGATAATGAATCTTCAGGCAACAACAAAATACTATGAATGTATAAAAATAATTTTTTATAAAAAATGCCAGCACCATGCAAAAGAAATAAGACATTGTCAATGCATATTTATAGTAAAATTAACAATAGATTTTATCTGTAGTTGAAGGCATAAAATTGCGTTCAAAATTTATTTAGTTGAAACCTTAAAATTGTTCAAATTATTTATATTTCGGCATTAAATTACCCATACATGTATATGCCGCTGAAGAAAATCAACCAGATATTAGGTTGGTGCAAAAATAATGTCGTTTTTCTTTTGAAGTTGAACGTCAAAAATCGACATTATTTTTGCACCAACCTAATATCTTCAGACATTTTCTCGTGCACTCGTAAAAACATCGTGCGTATTTTCTGTATCAGCCTTTTGTTTTGTTTCTCTGAAACAAATTATCAAGCACAATACTCTCCAGTGGCGGGCTGGCCCACCGGGATGCCAGGAAATTTCCCGGTAGGCCCCAAAGTGATTGTCTATCACTTTAGAAATAACCGAAAAAAAAAAATAAAAACTAAAAAAAGAAAAGAAAAGAATACTGCGTCGATGCTGAGAAGATTTAAATAAGTCTTCTTTGATGCTATTTTTTTCGGCAGATAATAGATATCCTCTCTTCTTTGCTTTGGTATGAGGTGGGTCCTTTTGACTGGGCCCTTTTACAAGTTTTCACGGTAGAAGTTTTCGACCCAGTCTGCCACTGATACTCTGTAATATTTATCATGTTGTTCATATAATAAAAGCACAAGTACTATACTGTATAAAGACATACAATTCATATTTTAATATGAGTAAATAAAATAAACTTCCATGTTATTTTTTTCTTTTATTTCTAAAATAAAGAAATCACTCAATGCATGTAATTCGAACCTTGATTTTTTTTTTTCATTAAAAACATAAGATCTACGGAACGATGACACATAACGAAAATAGATGCTTAAGGAAGTTGTATTTCTTTTAACCACTTAAAATGTTAATTGCCTCAGTGCGTTTTGAGGCGATCACGGCACCGTAAAGAAGTACATTTACAAGGAAAGGAAATGAGGCGTATAACTAAAATAAAACAATTCCTTTCATTTTTACGCAGAAACTCTTAGGCGTTTGGCAACTATGTTTCAAGAGTAAAAACTGTAGTCTTACAAAATTGAAGTGCTTTTACTTACACATCATTGTAAATTATATACATTATTAAACATATCTGTAAAAGAAACCGGAAAGCAGGAAACAAATTATAAAAACCTAACGTTCACAACACCGGCAAAGACTGTGAAGTGGACTATGGGTGAACCTATCTACTCATATTGATGAAAGAATATAAAACAAATAGTGAATATAAAGTTTAGGCAGAGACGTTAAAAGTATAGTGTTGAATTATAGATTGAATTACTATCAATGTGAATGTTGGACAATTTCTTCACAGATGAAGAGAAGACAGGTAGATATGTGGTTGTTAAAGTGGATGCAGACAATAATATGGACGGAGATGCGGAGGCATCGAAAAGTTTAAAAGAAAACTAAAACAAAAAGACTAAGATACAGAAATGACAGCTGAAAAATCCAACCTGGCATATCGATGTCAGGAGAAAGCAGTGGGTTACCTGTCCGAGCTTGTGTAAATGGATGGTGGGACGGGGCGTGAGAATGATATAAAAATGACAAACGTTGCTAAGAGCGACAATAGAGAGTTGAAGAGATCAATATTCACCAACAGCCTCAAGGGGACAGGGCACAGAAGATCATTAGTAGAATGCCATTAGCGAAACGCGTTGCCGAGTATTGGGGTGCCCATCGACATTTCCTTCTGTGTGAAATGAGTCCTATATTGGATCTGAAGAGATCTCCGCAATCAACGCATGGTGGGGGGGGGTCAGTAGATGAAGAACTCTGGATCTTCTTTGCGCTCTCTTCGTCTCTACTATTTGTTTTCTGGTGTTTTCGAAGGATGTTGTTTTTTTCGTGGACTGCTCTTCTCCGATGGTTCTTTCTCCAACTCCCGTCTCCCAATCGACCGGGACGATTTTTATCCTCAACAATGTGTTTTTAAGCTGATTCCTTAATCGAAGACGTGGGGCCCAACGTGGACACTTGCCAGATGTGAGCTCCACAAAGAGGATTTGTTTGGGTAGACGGACGTCCGGCACGTCGAAGTCTGTGGCGAGTTATGATGGTTTCTTGGCTGCCCCCCTTTGCGCATAGAACTTCATAGTTCGTGATCCGGTCCTGTCATGCGTTCCACACGATTTGACGATATTTCATTTGATGGATTCTATCGAATTGGCGGATGTCTTTTCGATAGAATGCCCAGGTATTAGTGCAAAGTATACATGAGATACCTCTGTGTATGGATCGGTTAAAACAAATTTAGTATAGGAAATAAGGAAATTAAAAATAGTCTAGGCTGCGCTAGGAGTAGTTTTGCACAACACAGCAAGACCAAATCATTAACCTAAAAAATTTAGCTATGTTCTTATACAGCCATGTCAGATGGAGACTTTCATATAGACGTCATGCATTACCACAAAGTCGTTCAGAAGTATCTAAATGTGGCTTTGAACGTCTGAGGCTCGTAGCTCCTGTCGAGGACAATCCATCTTCTAATCTCATGGACTTTAACTACAGAATCACAAAGAACTGAGCCAAATATCGAAAATCACATCACTTGTGAAAATTTAACATAAGCAACATCTAAAATGGATCAAACATGGAATTCGAAGTGAAAATAATGGCGTAATCTAGATGCTGCCGTTTCATACTTTTCAAAGAAAGCGTTAAGAACGAACTCGCCTTTCAATACTAGAAAGAGCTATCACAGTCACTGGAGTTAAGAACCTTATTTACATGAAACGTTTTTTTTTAATATAATTTTCTAATCCAATAATTGGTCAATGGCAGGAACATAGAGTTAGTATTTGTTTTTATAAAACCTCTTTATACGATAGGCACTGAGAGACTGAAGAAAGACAAATATATTTTCTTAAGCAATTATCCCTTAAATAATTTGCTATATGTTCATATATACAGTGTCTAAGCGAGAATGGTTCTTTATGTGCGTATAACATAAACATATACTGGCCACGTTTAATGTAACATGTTCAGCGAAGAGGAATAAATGTCTACTATTCACCGACCATGCCAGCGACTTGATTGCACTGATTGAAACGGAAGTTATCACTTTAAAAAATTATCACGTTTTATTTTGAGATTTTGCGAGGTATTTTGGACTGTGAATATTTTCGCACCACTCGTTTGTGTGTGTGTATATATATATATATATATATATATATATATATATATATATATATATATATATATATATATATAATTTGTGTGTAAGGTTTTCTCAAATTCAAAACTGTTGAAATTAAGCAATATTTTCCCTTCCAGAAAGATAACGAGACCATTTTAGGATCCATGCGCATGCGTAAGAGAACTTTTTCTTCTTCTGTTTCTTCTCCGTCGATTCACAAATGATTTGAAGAAAAATCTGTTTGCCATGTATACACACTCGAGATCGACGGAACATGGAATAGTCAAGAAAATTCAATGGATTTCAGAAGGCTAAGAGAGAAAATATGGCTATAAGCTATAAAGAATATCCCCAGAAAAGAAACGAAAAAAAACTAATAAAATAACTAAGTTAAATCAGTTTGGAGCACAGATCTCTTCGCAATGTAAATGCTTGTTTTCACATTTTAATGGAATTTATTCATTCTATCAGAATCCTTCTCATTTCTTCGCCTTTCAGCACTACATCGGCTGCGCACAAATTTTTATGAAAATTCCTCGAAGCACTAAAAGATAGGAAATACCCTCATTAAGCATTAACCTTGTGCAAGCTAGAAATTTAAAAAAAATCGTGCACGTTCTAAAATCAAATAAAGAATAAAATCTATATGGTAAGTTTTGACATTTTCTAACCAGATGGTTTTTGTAGGTTAATCCGTAACGCAGATGCCTTCTCTGCAATGGGCAAGTTTCCTTGGGATAGGGGTTGGAATCTAGACGGTGTTTTATTTCTTTCCCAACTACCTGAATTATTAGTGATACCAGAATGATGGTCTGGGTGTTGCAATACCAAACAACAGAAATACGATAAAATATATACGACTTTCATTAACTCTTAAGAATATGCATTCTAATATATTCAAATAGTCCTAATTATGTTGGGAAAAAAAATGAAAACAATATGACGTTAAGTAGGAAAATAGAAATGTTATATGGTTGAGTTTATGCTCCTATAGCCGGTTAGTCCTCGTAGCCTAAACAGTAAGGCAGCTGCTCCGAACGGTCATTGTTTTTAAAGATAAGGGTTACCACGAAAACGTGTATAAAAAATCACGTGGAAATTACATTATGTCGTGGGAAAGTGACTGAAGTCCAGTTGCCAAGACAAAACCGATAACATTGCATTGCAGATTTTATTTTATTTTATCAAGCATCTCTAAATATATAGCCGAATTACCAGACTGTGTGACAGCAATATTCAATTCATGGACTACTGATAGACTTATAAATGTGCAAGAGAGATTCTGACGAGAAGATTGTCTAACACGATATAAAGAACCAACTTTGCTAGCAGACCCGACGGACTAAGTACAATCATTTCTTTTCATATCAACGGAAACCAATCACCCGAGAAGCGAACTGCGTCTCTATACTCATACGAGGTCAAGAAATACTAAACACGCTAGTGATGAGTATATTTTTCTAATACTGCAAGATGGTAAAAAAAAATATATACTCCAAGAACTCAGGTCTTATTGTTAAAGTTTCGTCATGTCTAAACGCTGATACAAATACTACGCATGGCGTCAGACTCGGTCAAAATTATCTAAACTTTCAGATGTATACAAATCCTTACTCAGATCAATGATCGCAGTGAATGAAGCCTGTGAATCTTAGAGAGGATCATCCTACATCGGTTACGGATGCTACAGAATCGCAAAGAAAGCCATTTACCAAATAACCACATCCCTTGAAGATTTTCAACAGCAGCAAAAACTAAAATGGATAGCACATGTAACTTGAAGAATAAATAATGCCATTATCCTGATGTTTACGGACAGACTAATTTTAAGAAAATGTCAGGTAGGAAAACCCACATCAGTACTAGAAATAGCGATAACAGTAGAACTGAAAAAACTTTTTTTCCTGAAAAACTACCTTAATGAGAATGATTTGATGAACTTCAAAAGTCAATGAGCGCACAATGTTTTCTTATAATGAAACGGTTAAACTAATTATTACTATTTAAATGTATCCATTTTCATTAAGTAAACTTATCATACAAATAGGTCGCAATTTTATGACTTTTTTTCGGTTTACAGAAGACTGCTATGCAGTGTACCATCAGACAAAATTGTTTTAAACTTTGCCGATACAAATCATTAAGTGTTATTTAATATAGGAGCAAGATGCAAGGGAACTACCTGATGCCTGCAGATTTTAAGTGAAATCTAATACGTATTTTTGTCTGTTTTATTTCCTACAACCCTGTATGAATAATCACGGGTTGTCGAGGTGAATATATTGCGAATGCAAATAAATATAACCTTATCTGAACTTTCTATCGACATGACTATGAGTGCCTGTGTGCGCATACATACTCAGAGTGTCAGAGACGGCTTCAGTGTGTATATTATTTGTGCAATAACAGATTGACAGAGTACTGAGTGCTCTCGCAAATGCCTGAAGCTCTGACTGCAGTGTTATTGAATTTATTAAATAATAGTCACCTACTCGCCGTATGCGGTTGCTAGTAATTTGTTTATAGAAGAAAGAGATGCTTTCCATCAAATTAAATATCATATGATGTACGCCAAATGAAACATGTTTTCATTTCGCATTAATGCATATGCTCAGGACTGACATACACGCAAATTGCAATGCAGATAAATTATAAGTGAATGTTTTTAAAAATCATCATTTTATCTTTTGGACCTGAGTAAAATCTCAGAAGAATTCAACGTTGCAAACATTAGTTATCGTATTGCTACCAGCGTGTAGGGAATGTTCTAACTGAAACTTAAAGGACGGCCTTTGATTTTAATATAACTAATCAAGCTGTCATTACATTTTAAGTAGTTACCCCCACTGATACGTAATACCTGAGTTTTAAAATGATTTTTTAAAAATGAAACTTCTTTCTTGGAGCTAGTATGTTAGTTTTAATTTCACGCTATTAGGTTGGTGCAAAAATAATGACGTAATAATGTCGTTTTTTGACGTATTTTTTAACATCAAAAAACGACATTATTATGTCATTATTTTTGCACCAACCTAATAATAGAGTAACATTAATATTTCCAATAAACATAATGCTTTTCCCTATTTCAAAATCAATTTAAGTTAACTGGAAGGAGCTGTTTTTTTTGTGGGGGTCATTTTTTTGCTAAAAAATGTGATTTCATCGCCATATTTAACCTGCATTTATAGCAATGTAATTCTCTTTATTAAAAACAACTTTCCAAAAAGACTTTTCTGAGGCTTTATTGGAGTAATATTAGCTGATTTAAAACAATTAATCTGAGTTGAAACATATTATTTGATTTAAGTTTAAAATATCGCAAGAAGGTATATTTTAACAAGAAGGTAACTGTTTATATAAGCTGTTGACAACTTGATGACAGATGGGTGTTTATATAATGTTCTTCTACGCGCATTTTATCGGTAAACACAATTGAAGAATATAACGTGAGCGCCTTTTATATATATAATTTTTAAGTACTCGTTAATCTTAAAATATTTCGAAAATATTTTCTGTAATATTTTTTTCTTGAAATTTAGAAATCTTTGTCTTTAAATTGATTATAATTATCGCTCTGATGTTATGATAATGTCGGAAATGAACACCCGTAGTCTACAAAAGGTCGGAAATGAACACCCGTAATCTGCAAAAGTTGGCACGTTTATACACATACAAAAAAATGAAAAATATTGACGTTTTATGAATTGTACTAATACTTTAAATTTATAATAATAAATATAGTTTTTACTTAATAACAATATCATCTAAAAGGGTGAAATGAATATAGAATTTTTTAAATATTTAAAACTTAAATTATTGTCATTAAAATAAAATAAAAACAATTTTTCTGAAAATTCATTAATCCTCGAAAATTTTTCTTAAAATAATAATGTCCTTAATTTATCTTATTTATAAAAGCAATTAAATACTTTCTCTAGTTAAATAATATTTTAGTTCTATTACATATTTTATTTTACGATTTAGAGCAGATTTTTTTCTGAATAAAAAAATATTTACGATTTACATTTTCCAAGGAGTTCTGCATTTAACTTTATTAGGAAGGTGAAAATTTAATTCCCCGAAATTTCATAAAATTAACTGTTGGAGCAACAGCTGTAATAAGAAAAAAAAAAAAAGGTAATTTTTACAAAGATTTTCTGAAAAAAAAAAAAATTCTACAATAATTTTATTCATTTATCATAAAGTTCTTAACGTTTCATTAAAATCCGACAATTATTATTTTTTTTTTATTTTTTTTTTTTTTGCAAGAATTTTCAAATCAATAATCTTTGTTTTTTGTTTTTTTTTTTTAACTGGAAAAAAAAACTCTAAAATTTCTTATACTAATCTTTAGTCCCCCTCCTCATCGTCGCTGTCGCAAGTAATACAATTTTTTTAGCCAAAATATCGAATGTAATGGAAAGTGTTAAAATATTTTATTCAATAATCAAAAAAAAAATACTTTGGCCTTTCCTCTTAACAATAAAAAAGATTTTGACGATGAAACTGTTTTTATTTAAGTTTGTGATATTTTTTGACTGTGTTATGTTATTTCTTCAGCGAAATACCGGAGTTAACTAGTTTTAAAGGAATGAACTCTATAGCATTTTAATAATAATGATTACTTTTATCACTCACTCTAGACACACACACACACACACACACACACACACACACACACACACACATATATATATATATATATATATATATATATATATAAAATACACACACGTATATTCTACTAAGCTATTGGAAATCACAACACTAATCTGAACACTTGACAGCAAATAGAAGGGACCTAAAACTACTGACCTGTATTTTCGATGCCAAAATTTATAACCGAAGAAAAAAAATAGTTGATTGCGCTGTATTTTTTTTTATTTTTTTTAAAGCCCTAAATAAATAAGTGGGGAAACCTGGTTCAACCACTTCTCATAAGCCTCTAGTTGCCTATATAGGGAGCCCGCAAAAATAGTAATACTCGGCTTTCTTCTTTATGTACCGTGTCATCTTAGGAGATAGGTGATCATGGCCCTCCACAATTTCCAGTCTTTTGTAGGTCTTAATAAAAAAATTTTTTTTGTTATTTTTTCTAATGCCTGTTACGCAATAATTTACTGAAGCCCACTAAGTATGTTATGCAATCTTTTCCTTTTGCCTCCGCCTAAAGAGTGAAATTAACAATCACCATGGGTTGTTGATTTCTGCATCCACACAGATATGTGTGTGTGTCATTGTGATATATTAAATTCTTATTTTTGCTGTACCGGATGATTGTAGAAAGACAGGTCTCTGATTTATAAGTAAATATAGTTCTTCACTTGACGAGGGAATTATCGTCATTATATCTTAACGGAAAACAAAACAAATTTATGTATTATATTAACAATTGAAAAATTACACATCGTTATTTGTAGCTTTCAGCAATATCTTCCGTATGGACGAATTAACAGAGGCAGTTAAAAAAGAAACTATCTTTTTCTTGGCATTAAGTAATGTCATAACTTCTTACTTTTTTTATGCGATCATAAATTGGTTTTTATTAATCCTTATATTTTTAGGATAAATAAATAACTACATATTTTGAAGAGAGTGTTCTATGTTAAGATCTTTTTATTATCATGAAATATGATAGTTTTTTGTTTATTTATTTATTTTTGTTTATTTGGTGTGGGGGTTCTCTCAGTCGACCATTAACGAAACTCTACGGAGACTGATGATTAACAATGGAATTAGCGGGCTGAGTTCAAATCCTGACTGAGATAGCTGCATTTCAATTTTAAACTAATACTCTTAATCCATCACGTTTCCCATTGCGTACACTTAAAATAGTAAGGCAGCCAGTCTTGGAGAAGGATGAATCTGAATTCCTTTTGAATGGAACATGGAGTGGAACTCTAATAAATATCTTGACTAAAAATGAGCGAAGCACAACTGGGAAATTCATCAGAAACAGCGTCCAGGGAAAATTTTAAGAAGTTACCAGTTTGTGAACTGCGGCACAAATGCCAATTTGCTTTGAAGTTTGTTTGTTTGTTTTGTTTTTTTAACTAGTTCTCTATATGCAGGATAAAGACCATAGTATTTTATCTAATTCTATTTGTTTCTCCATTCGTTAGGAAGCTAGAATGTGCATTAAGCCTTGTCGTTACCTCAGATAAATAATGAACAATTTCGTTTTGATTACGAGAACAGACGGAAGTAAAAAATATATATCAGAGATTTAATTTTTGTTGTTTAAGTGAGAAAAATTAATCATACATAATAAGAAAGAAAGAGGAGTTAATAACGCTCTCATGTGTTTAACGTCTCCTTCTATGAAATGGAAAACTTAAATATTTTCATTTATACCTTCTTTAAATACTGGCTTAAATGTTTGCATATGGTTGTCATTGCAATATTTCTTTTTTTTTTTACAGTTGTTAAGTTCAAATATTTAACAAAAAATTAAGGGAATTACACAAGTACTTTTAGTCGAGGAATTGGCAGTGAGCTTTTTAAATAATTAAAATAAAATTTACGACTAATAAGAAAATCCAAATAGGTAAACCATGAAACTTAATGATATACAAAATTATGCTATTTATTGACAATAAGATAACTAAATTTGTTATATAATAATTAGACAGTAGGTGTTTGCCATTACTATCTAAAAAAATACGAGTTAGCGAACAGAATCGAACAGAGCATTGCAGTATATTCCTACATAACTTGTATCTAATTGTTTTAATAACTGTCCGCCTACGTTCAATAATTTTAGCTAGAGGCAGTCAACACTTTAAAGATGGGAACCGCCAATTAGACGGTCAGATTATCCATCATGGCATCTACATTTGGCATAATCCAGAATTCGTGCAAGACAATTCAGAGAGGAAGCTGAGCAACAAATCCTTAGCCCTAATAACGCGTTAACCTTGTAAAACGATGTAAATATGTCTGGGATGAAGGATATGGATTGTGTACGCCGAGAGAGTATAGGAGTTTTAAAGTAAATGACTAATCTAATAATTGCATATAAACATACATGACAATATTTTGACGTGTATGCATTGTTGTAGTATTTGCCTCGGCGTATGTGAATGACATCTACATGAAGAAATTCTGTAGATCACGCAAGGTTGTTTGATAAGAGCATGAATGGACAGACTGAGTGACCGATGGTCAGACAATCAGATGGACGGAATGAAAATTCTGTAGGAAGAGTAATGGAAGGCAAAATGATTGTCGAGAAAGATTGACAAAAGGAAAGAGGAAAATGAAAGGAAATATTAAGGAGAGGAATGAAGGAAAAGGAAGGGGAGGATTTATTATGGAAAGAAGTTAAAAGTAAAGACAGAACAAAAGGAGAATGTGCGAGAAAAATCTGAAAGAAGAAATAAAGTAGAATAAAGAATGTAGCATTTAAAACAATAGTAAATAGTAAGAAAGAGAATGAGATGAGGAAGGAGAAAAAATACTAATCAAGTGAAAGAAGGAATGAAAAAATGAAATAAAAATGGATAAAAATAAGTGTAACCATTCAGATAAGAAAAAAATGAAATGAGTAACAGAAAAGTGACAATAAATCACGATGACAGAAGAAAATTATAAGAAAAACTAGAATGAAAGAAATAAAAAGAAAACAAAATGAAAGAAAGGAAAAAAGAAAATTTAGAATGCAAGAAAGAAGAAAAAAGAAACTTTAGAATGCATGAAAGAGGAAAAAAGAAAATTTAGAATGCAAGAAAAAAGAAAATTTAGAATGCAAGAAAGAGGAAAAAAGAAACTTTAGAATGCAAGAAAGAGGAAAAAAGAAAATTTATAATGCAAGAAAAAAGAAAATTTATAATGCAAGAAAAAAGAAAATTTATAATGCAAGAAAGAGGAAAAAAGAAAATTTAGAATGCAAGAAAGAGGAAAAAAGAAAATTTAGAATGCAAGAAAGAGGAAAAAAGAAAATTTAGAATGCAAGAAAGAGGAAAAAAGAAAATTTAGAATGCAAGAAAGAGGAAAAAAGAAAATTTAGAATACAAGAAAGAGGAAAAAAGAAAATTTAGAATGCAAGAAAGAGGAAAAAAGAAACTTTAGAATGCAAGAAAGAGGAAAAAAGAAACTTTAGAATGCAAGAAAGAGGAAAAAAGAAAATTTAGAATGCAAGAAAGAGGAAAAAAGAAAATTTAGAATGCAAGAAAGAGGAAAAAAGAAAATTTAGAATGCAAGAAAGAGGAAAAAAGAAAATTTAGAATGCAAGAAAGAGGAAAAAAGAAAATTTAGAATGCAAGAAAGGGGAAAAAAGAAAATTTAGAATACAAGAAAGAAGAAAAAAGAAAATTCAGAATTCAAGAAAGAGGAAGAAAAATAATGTAGAATGAGAAAAAGGCAGAACGAAAACATATAATGAAGGAAAGAGAAGAAAAAGTAAAATGAAAAAGGCATTGTGGAAAAAGGAGAGAAATAAAAAAAATATTAAGTGAGGAAGGAGGAGTGAGAAATAATTTAAAAGAAGGAAATAATAAAGAGGGCTTCTGATAACGAACAATAATAAACCAAAGAAAAGAAATGGAAAAAGAAAGCCACGTAAGGAGTGAGTGAGAGAGTTAAGTTGGAAGGCGACGAATGACAAGAAACCGAATGATGAATGAAAGTATGAACAGAAGGATTTATTTGTCGGGACAGTCTATTTTCGCCCATCATCACACAAACTGATGGAAAGATGGAACTTGTTCCGAATATTGAATAATAAAATAAGTACATCGGACGATTAAGTGCCTACGTGGAATATGCATTAGAAAGTCGGAATTGTTGTTGTTCTGGAGATTGGGATTAACTCTTTTCCTCTCCTAAACAGCCGTTTCCGTTATCCTCAACTAAGTAAGCGAAGTGAATGACTTGCCAAACGGCTGAAGGAATCAAATCTATGATCCTACTTATGGACTAAGAGCGAGGCCTTAACTCTCGCTGATGGCTGCACCCTCGACTGACTGACTAACAAGATTATTTCCAGAGCTTTCAGGCGATGATCCAGTTCTGCAATAGCCAAATTAAGTAATTGAAGATATCAGTAATTTTTCTTCATTCAAAAATTGTGTCCCGGTGTCGAGGTTAACTCTTATAAATACTTAGGAAATTACTTATACAGATATTGAGTGTTGTTAAATAACATTGAAGACATACTATGCTTGATTGCTGAGGTTGTTATCTATTTTCTTCTGATGCTGGAGATCCGTGTTCGAAACCATGTAGAAATCTATACTTTTTTTAAAAGTTGACTTTCACAACAAACACAAAGCAATCTTTTTTTTTTCTCACCTATTCTCCCTTATTTGATTTTGTACTGAACTAAGCTCAACTCAATGTATATTCCAAACGTATGTATAAGAGATCATGCTTACTTTCACACGACTCATAGTTGCATCATGTGGCATGTTGTTTATCGTCTTTAACGTATATGTGCATTCATTTCAACACATTTCGATAATCACAAAAAATGATAGCAACGTGGCGCTTCTTATTTCTTTCTTTTTCTCGCCTGGATTTCTAACACTAGTTTTGATTTAAAAATAACAGAACAAAGGACATAATTACATCATTCTTTATAATTTAATAAATCTAATTTTATTCGACAACATAAATTATAAACAAATGTTATACAACGTTTTTTGTCACACTAACAAAACATAGATGACATTAGAATATAATCTATAAGATAGGTCAAATATCCAAATAGTCCTGGGTATGATGATAAACGACATACAGCAGCAAGGCTTCTGAGTGGGAGATAGAATGATTTAAGGAGCTCCTGCCTGGTTCACCCTGACATGTGGTTGTAACAAATGTTACGGTTCCAGTTATGGGCAAATAGTCAACCCCCCAAACAAAAATCAAAATACTAGGTGAGTTTATACTCTCCTAGTATTTTTTATAGAAATACATTTTTATAGTAAAAATACCAGCAATACATTTTTATAACAAAATTAGAATCAATACATTTTTATAACAAAATTACCATCAATACAATTTTATAATAAAATGAACGTCAGAATGTTTTATAATAATATTAAAGACATAACATACATTGTCAAAAAAAATGTGCCAAGATTAATCTCATTTATTGTAAAGAGAAACAAGTTTTCACTTCTCTAATGATTTTGTAAGTTTATTTGATAAAAGAATTGAGTTATGTAGTTATAATTTTATCATGAAATAATGCAGTTCTCTTTAATTTTCATTTAGATTTCGGCAGTAAATAAACCATATGCCTTGATATGCTGCTAAACAAAAACAATCAAATCTAACCAAAATATCGAAAGTCTTGTTCTAAAAAGAAAAGCCATGTTTATTTATCATCTTTTATCTGATATTTTTTCTAATATCTATTGGAAGGGCTATGGAAGTAAATTCAGACAGAAAACCTAAAAAGGTCGCCCCAGTCTCACCACCAAAGGACTTAATGTTGACCAAACTGGTCGCTATCATTATATCGCGCTATAAACGGATACCAAACAAAATCTTGGAGTGAAGCTTCCACTTAGGATTTCTTTTCTTGACATCTCATTCTCTATATATATATATACACCAACTTTAAACATTGACTAAAAATAACTGAAAGGCGTTATGCTTTCAGACAACTACAGGATTTTTAGTCCGTATTGCCAAAGTTAATCATTTGCTATGAAAACACACTTTAAAGAAGGTTCGCGTATAATCTACATAGATTGGCTTGTTTTGCTTTCTTTCTTTTTTTTTGCTTTTTTTTTCTTTCAGGTTTTCAACCATTTACAGTTTATTTATAGACAGAAAATATTACTAATTAACACATACTTGCCGGTAGAATATGTAGATTCATACTTTCTCCAAAGGTAATTACGGCTAAGTGGATATAAGGAACTCGACTGGAATTGGAACTCTACTCCACGATTTCTAATTCCGAACAATTATCCATTATAATTGGTATTTCCAAGCGGTCATCCATCTAGATTTGTTTTTTCGCACTATCCAAGGGAGTAAAGCCATTAAGACACAAGGAGTTACTGAGTGCCGAAGAATTAGAAGACATAAACATTGTTAGGCGTGAGAACCAAAGAAGAATAACTGGGACGACGATAGATATTTATTGACATTGCATTTACATTTTTGAAGATGAAATTTAACGGGAAAGCGTGTAAATACTGACCAGGTTAACTCCTGTAATTGTATGAGAATTTCTCTTTCAGAGTGATTTGCCCTGAAGCACGTATAATGTATAATATATCGTTGAAATCAGTTTTGCTTCAATAAACTACTAAATTTTATCTTTTAATGATATTTAGAAATTTTTTAGGGATTGTCCAGACAGTATCTATGAACATGATGTTTGAAATAAAAGTTTTAAAAAAAAAGTTGAATCTATTAATCTTTCCTCGCCCTGCTGAAAAAATTTATGGAACTATAATCTATGGGATATAAGAAAAGCGCTTTGTCAAAAGTTCCTGTCACAGTGCCATTCACGAGAGAAATGCCCGGATTATCTACTTGGAAAAGAGTTAGGCTCATGATAAAGAATAAAATGGCGTAAGCAACACTTTCTCTTCTTCTGTTGGCTATTGTTCCGTAGCCTATTGGATTAACGCGTTGTTTCTAGTTATATAGTAATTGTGAGTTCAATCCCTGGGCCGGCCAGTGTATACTTGAATTCAATGGAAACGGGCGGGAAATAACTGCACTTCTAAAAACACGAACTAAATGATATCGGTAGATATGTACAGTGGAACAGCCTGCTCCTTTAGATTAAATAAACGGATCAATTCAGAATTCCCTATAGGTTACCTAGATCGATAGGCACTTCATGATAACAACAAGGATGACGATAATAGTCCGAATATTAATAGAGTGAATAATTTTAGCATAGTAAATAAATGTCGATGAAACATTTAAAATGAATTAAGAAAAGAAAGGTTGACGAAAAGAAGACCAACCAATTCTTAAACGGTTGTGTCAATACTGAAAGTTATGGTTATGTCTTTCCACAATTTTCTTTTGTATCTCTTAGTAACGTTTGTCTTTTACCATCCTTTCCTCTTCACCATTCATCTACACAAGCTAGTCATTTACGTGACCGTTGCCACTGCCTGTCACTTTGGCTCTCCATATGCTCTCTGAGTTTGACACTCACAAGCTCTCCAAACACTCCTTCGTCATTACGTCCAAGAAATTTCAGATGTTTCTTTCTTATTCTGTATGTGTCCTTTTTCTTTAAATTTTCTTTAAGACATGCTCTCTACGTACGCGCTCTGTGTTCGTCTCAGCATTTTTCTGTAGAAGAACAATTCTCTTACTGATTGCCTTCACTTCATCTGTGAGGGGATTGTTCAGAATCTATTGCCATGTAGGAGTATTAATATCAGAGTAGTTCAGCTCTCTTGTCTTCGTTTCCTCTTTCCGAGTTCTTTGATTAACTTTTGGTATTCATATTCTCCTTTTTCATTGCGTGTGCTGACTTTGGTGACACATATTCCACCTTCTGTTAAATCATTTTCCATATATTTAATCTTTTGTGCTTATATGATTTTGACATTTCACAGTCATAGTTCGCAAGTTCCTATTTTTAAAAGCCGTACATTCTATCTTCTTAGAATTGACGATTAGCCCTTTTTTCTCGCTTTATTGCCTTGTTACGACCGAAAGCTCAAATATTTTTTTTCTTTCACCATTTTTTCTACATCGGCTCACCTGCTCCCAAACATCCTTCCGAAACAAAATACTTTTTTTTCTTACTCGGTGGAGTGAAAGTTGATGCAGCATTTATTTCAAACAAAACATGCATCGAATTTCTTTTTTTTTTGGTATACTATTAAAAAGGTTGCAGAATGTTCATAATTAATTCTTAGAAAAGAATGCAAAACTGGCAAAGGGAAGTTTTACCTGCTTGAAGTTGCTCAAATTTCTCAGTGTTGTAATCCACCTAACTTGCTTATTCAGAGTGGTCATGGTAATTCTTTGTTAATGTCTGCCAAACACACAACAGATGAAAAGAATGTGAAGGCATCGAACCAGAGAAAGACCCTATAGAACAAAGAGGTTCAATTTGATAGTCTGACCAGAAACTTTGTTTAATGAGAGACAGCGGAGAAGAACATCTGCCATCTTCCCAATACCGAACACTAAAATGAAAAGTACGGCCAAAGAAACGGAATAGTGCAATTAACCTTTTATACACATTTATATCACAATTATATGTGTGTGTGTGTGTGTGTGTGTGTGTGTGTGTGTGTGTGGTGTAACAGCAGACTTTTCCAAATCGTCTAAAATCAAGATTGCCCAATTGCTAGCTTAAGCTCTGAACCGTTGTATGTTAGAAATGATTAAAGATATCTTACTGGAATTCTCCTAGGTTTTTATAACACTACTGGACTCTACTTTGAGACATAAGAAAGTATACTCTTCAAGCTTAACTGAAGAATTATGATGAAATCGATCATAAACGAAAATGGCATTTTCATCATTAATAATCATAGCTAAAGATCGGAAGCTCATGAAATATTGAAATAAATTTCATATATATATATATATATATATATATATATATATATATATATATATACATACATGTGTGTGTGTGTGTGTTCACGAATTTAATTTTGCAAAAAGAAAATTGAGCTAGGTAAACCATGATTCATATTAACCAGCATAACGCTTAATCATATTTTCCCTTATGTGAATCGTTGTAGGATTTAGATTTTGAACTATTTTTATTTATCTTTCAAATTTATAAGTTTTCTTTTATATGTTCCGCCTTGTTTCAGTACTGAATAAATATCAGCGGTTAAAGAAGAGAAAATAAAAGTAATATGAGAATATAATTTATGTCAGGTACAATAAGTAGAATTCTACAAACTAAAGCGTAAACAATGCTCCTAAACATACATCGGCGAAACATCTTGAAATTTCAAGACATGAATATATGAACAATTATCTTAAAATTTAGCAGCACACTCCATTCATTGGTATGCTTCCGAAAACTTCCTAATCCCAGTTTTTTATCCAAAACATTACAGAAGTTGTTGTAATCTACTCAGACGAAAATGTATTTTAAGTGTCATGATTGAGTTTTTCTTTATTTCCGCTGTTCCTTTTAAATTACTTCTAAAACACTGCAGACTACGTAGACCTTTAGATAAGCAAACAAAAATAAAAACTCAGTTGAAGTTATATAATATCTCTTTTTTGTGAAGATACATTTAAATAAAAATCAAGCTTTCCACCGCTTCAATTGTTTCGTGATGTCAACAAACACTCGTTGTCATTGTCGTGAAGCTCGTTGTAGTAGAGGCTTTGTAATCGCAGATACAACTATCGTATGCCGTCGAACAATGCTGATGTCAGACGCCTTCGAATAGCACTCGCACTAATCGTACTAAAAAAAATGTCTAGGTTCCATAGCGAAGAACTCATCCGAACAATTACCATGAAAGTATTTATAGAAAAAACAGAGAGATAACCTTACGGCGATGGGAAAGTGACTGGAGCTGGGTCGCCAGATCAGGATCAATTATATTGCTGAAATATAAAGAAATAAAATATATTATTGTGCTTTCAGAAAAGTTATATAAATGCATATAATAGACGCTGATTATTGTAACCCAATACACTTTATCAGGCACGCGTTTTTTAAAATAACATTTCTAAGTGTTTACCAGCTTTTTCTCTTATTCCACTGCACGGTCTAGAGCTTCCACAACTTCTGTAAAACATCGTATCACTGCTTTTACCGTATCATGGTGAAGCATCACTTGTCGGTAAATGTTTTAGTTGTCTGCAGTTCATTTTTCAACTAAATCTACAAAGCTTAGTCTACCTCCTATTTTTCCTTATAGATGTGTAAACGAATAAATACAACTCTGGACTTTTCCAGAGGTCTTAATACAAAGAGAAAGCGTTATACTAGGCTGGAATTCGAAATCTATCTACCGATCCGATGCTCTGTATCGTTAACCATTACACCACGTATATATGCTCGCTTCTTTATAACACACTCTATATTTCAGAAGTGCGCATGCAGATAATGTGAGAAAATAAAAGAATAATAGCGTTTCATATTTAATTTATGCTTGATGTACATCGTTCAGTTTTATTTTTCCTCTTTTGATTGATGTTTATTTTATTCGTCATTTTGATTTTTACTTGTCATATATAAGCTGAATTCCATTCCTTATCTTATGTTTTCGTGAGTTTTGCTGAAAGAAAATATATCTTTTTATCTATATTTACCCTTTACTTTTTTGTTCTCATTAAATTTCTTCGCCGTTTTTTGTTTCTTTTATTTCCTGAAAGCACTTCCCTGTCTTTCTCATAATGAGGTATTACATAGATGTGTGTGGATATGAAAAACGAATGGTCAAATTAATCACCAGCTTCACCTTGATCAGAATTGAAGTATTTGAGAAAAAAACAAAACAAATAATAAATAAGAGAGAATTTTAAGTTCGCGCTTTGTGAAAAAAAAATAAATAAATAAATAAATGCATTCGTCCCAGTTAAGCACGTATTAACGATACAAGTGTGTGCTAAAATTTCTCAACTCAACTAAGAAGAGATTTAAAGAATTTCGAAAAAAAAAAACAGTTCCGTTGGTCGTTTGTTCAGATTTGTTGAAGTGGGCCGTACTGGGGAATTTTTAACACTTGTTCGTATGTATGTATGTATATATATATATATATATATATATATATATATATATATATATATAATGTGTGTGTGTGTTTTAAATTTTCCTATTTAGTAAAGCATCGGAGGAGGTCTTCTTAAAGATGAAGAAGAGACTCGAGACGACAGAGTTGTGGTTCTACAGAAGGATGCTGAGGATATCATGAACCGAGTGTGAGAGCAACGATGAAGTCTTGGAAAGGATGCAAAAAGGGTGGCGTTTTATACTTAACATTAGGAAGCTTCTGGGGCACGTAATAAGATTGGTGGGCTTGAAGAATCCGAAACTCACAGTTCGAGTAGAAGGAAAGAGAGACAAGGGAAAGCGACGCCTGGCGGGCTTAAGCAAGTGAATGACAGAACCAGGCCCGGGGCAGGTGGCACAGGGCCGAAATTTATTGACAGCTACAAGGGATAGGGGGAAATGGAGAGACATGATCGCCTACGTCCTGAAAGGACACGGTAGATAAAAAAAGAAAAGTTTGGAGAAGGGGTCAGTATAGGAATTAGAGCGTTTATTGGTATAAGCAGTGTGGCCGTATGGACAAAAATGCATGGCAATGGTTGTTTTTGTCTCTCATTCTTGCGAAGACTCTGGACGGAAAATGGGGGCATTTAACTGGCATCGACCATTCAGTGTTGATTTCTCTATTCACACCGTTATATATAATATATATATATATATATATATATATATATATATATATATATATATATTGTGTGTGTGTAGTCTTAGGAAATAAGCACTATGTAAGATAAGCAATCGAATATGTTTGATGTAAAATCTTCACAAATAAACTTGGCGATTTCATATGGTTAAAACAGTATAAACAGCGAAAAGTGCGCGTCTAATATGATCGTAGATGTATTACATATCATAAATACATAGACAACAGCATAATATTATAACTTACGATACATTCCAGTGTCAATTTGTATTAACTTTTCTGTGAGGGAAACCATTTCTATAGGCGAGAGAGCCATTACCAATTCGGCTACAGAGACCGCATTGATAGAGTAAGGATTTATTTATCAATTTAAGGAAAGGACGTTTCTCGCTAAAATAACTATAGATTTATATCTGCTAGCTTCAGTTTTCTACCCGAAACATAAACAACAGTAATACTTGAATGGAATTTGTTGTTTATTTACTATAAAGTTTTTGTGTTTACATGTATTTGAATTGCTATCTTTGTTTTTTCATTCTTTTTTAAATAGTAAAATTAATAAGGTCATGTTTCAGCTATACAAATGGATTCCCTGATGAAAAAGAAAACAGGTTCGATTCCTGTTTGTGGCACAAGCTTACATTTGTAGCTCTTGTCAATCTAGAGCAGTTGTTATTTCATTGTTTAAGAAAATAAAAGCAGGCATAGCAACACAAATACTTTTACCTTCTAAAACTGAGGACAATCTCGTCACAGATATAGAGATTTATGGCAACAGAAATGTGGTTCTACAGAAAGATGCTGAGAATAAACTGAACATGTGCCTAACGACGAGCTTTTAGAGAAAATAGAAAAGAACATTAAACTTATGATTAAAGAGAGAATTGGAATTAATAGAGCACATAATGAAAAAATACGGTTTGGAAAATTTCACACTCTGACAGGCTGAAGTCGAGACAGACATAGAAATGCAGTGCACAACCTACCTGAGAATTTTGTGTAAATGTTTGGCAAAACAGGGATTAGAAAAGAGAACAAAAAGAGAAAATTTACTAAGGCTTGGGGAAAACCATGATCGGCCACGTCCTGAACGGTCACGAACATGGAAAAGCTGATGTAATAAAAATAATGTTTAATAAAAATACATATATAAGAAAATAAATATTGTCTTTATATATATATATATATATATATATATATATATATATATATATATATATATATAAAATGTTTGTGTGTGTTTGTAAAGGTGAACATTGAAGTCAACGCTGAGTGGCGACAGGCTGTTTCAAGCTAGACGCAATCGTCAGGCATTAAACAGCCTGTCGCCTCTGAGTGTTGACTTCAATGTTCACCTTTACATTTATATTTAGATACGCTCTATCTCTGATATTGAGCACTTTATCCCATGAATATAGCAGACCTTAAAACTATATATATATATATATATGTATATTGTCATCCACAGGCAGACTGTTTCGCTGTATCACACACACACACATATATATAATCTCACTATGAAAGGTTTATAAATCTATATCGCTTTTATTTAAACTTTACCAGAGAATGAGATATGGAAAAAATATGACTCTGACTAGTCAAGCAGCGTTCGTATGTATAATGTGTGTGTAAGTGTATCCTAATTCTAGTTCACAAAATTTGCATCCACAGTAGACGGAAGTGGATACGTAACCTGTGCCTTGTTTGCAACATCTCTAGTGTTAAACTTTCTATCACTGTTTGGTCTTAAAATTTGCAATCGGAAAAAAAGGAAGAAAAACACTTACCAACTTAACACCAAAAACATAGATTCGAACAAAGAGAATTTGCAAAGGGTTTCATATGAGATATCAGAACATAAATAACTATATCTGTGAAATAACGATGAAATGACACTACCCATGTGGGATATATACAAGATATCTATGAATAAAACATAATCAAATGTACACACAGTCTGCTTAACCAATGAAGATCAAACAGCACAAAATAAAAATAGCAGAAAATTCTGAAGCTTTAATAAAAATGAAACCTGTATGTATAATAACTTTAATAAAAATGACACACACACACACACACATATATATATATATATATATATATATATATATATATATATATGAGCGCGCGCACATATATATATATACACACACACACACACACACATATATACGCACAAACATGTATAGATAATTGAAAGAAATATTAAAATAAATCCTGTCTAAACTCGACCATGTCTCTCACACCACTGCTCTCTACCCTGTCTGTTAAATTACATAAACTTAATACTACCCCTCAAAAGTGTGAATTTTCATTTCATATTTCGATTCATTTATTGGATGTGTTATATGATGATCCAGCGTGCCTTAAAAGGGCTCTGGTGAAATAAATTAATTTAATGGAACCTTAAAGGGGTCTGTTTTCTTTAAATTATTAGCTCTGGATTTACATTGGGCTCTCAGGATTTCATCCTCCTTGGGATCACCGATACGGATTACCAATCTTTTCATTTCGGTTTGACGAAATCTCTCGTTATTACGAGATAACTTTATTGTTGCGGTGCGATATTATTGTAGTTAAGATATTTAAATGAAATGAGTAGTTTATTTTTGAATTAACATTTAACATTGAAAATAAGGTTGGAAATAAGAATTATAAATTCTAACTCAGAGAAACCCTGGTGTTATAAAAGTAATAAGCAAGAAGAGACGTTAGAAAATCAAGGAGGGTAACTCTATCGTTATCCATGAAAACCAATAAATTAATTAATAATGTTATTAATATTACTAAACTAAAAGGGGTGATATCAATAATAATATTAAATATGCCTTGTAAAATGAAATGAAATTAAAGTACAAATAAAACTAATACATATCATTGAAATCAAAATCTTATAAAATAAGATAAAGTAAGATAGAGTTATATATATTCGAACATATAAGTATGTAAATACATTAACAGAAACATAAATATGTAAATGAATGAATAAATAAGGCAAATAAAGTACCAATTAGATTAGTAAATAAATAAACACGTTTCTAATAGTACAGCAAGTTGCAAAGGAAAATACAACAAACAAAACAATAACAATAGTTATTCATGAAAATGGAAATAATGGATTAGCAAAAAATGACTAATATTAACCATAGTGTATATTAAAGTTAACAAAAAATAGAAAATATTAATAAAAAGTAATATCAATACTAGTATATGTGGGTCCGGTTATACTACATTGACCTGGGTCAAAATGTTTAAGTAGAAATTTGGTTTTTATATATATATATATATATATATATATATATAGTTACACCTATCTGATCACAACTCCATTAGAACCCATTTAAACACACACACAAATTTACCAGACTCCATTAGAAACATACTAGTAGAAAACACAAATATATTAACTGCATCCACCTGCAAAAAAGACTAAAAATAATGGAAGCTTTAATAATAAAAAAAAAGAAAAGGCCAACTCTTAACAATATTAACTACGAACAAGGCCACAATGTGCTAACCGTATTCGGAAATTAAAAACATCTCTACCACACACTAAGACATACACAGAACGCACACACTCAATTAAGCTGAAAATTGGAATCATCCTTGATAATAGCTAAAGGTATAGCCGAAAGGGCTGGGAAATAGAAAAGATTTCTACAGTTTTGACACACCCTTTGTCCAGAAAAGAAATATCTTGTTAGAACAGAAGAAAAATTAAATAAAAAGCTTAACAGTAGTACTTTTTCTATCGTTTTTAATGAAACATGCATGAAGGAAGGATTGCTGCCTAAATATACAACTATATATCTATATATCTATCTATATATATATATATATATAAGCTAGAACTTGTAAATCCTTAAATGAACCTTGCTTCTTATGCTTACACAAAAAATTAGAAATTATTAGATTCGCTGATAAAAATTCTCTATTATATCAAAGAAGTGTATTAACTGTCAATTACATAGTTTAAGTTTCACCTCACAGTATGGTCAAGCTTTGAATTTGGTAGTACTCTTTCATACGGTCATAATTAGTAAGGAAATTGTGGTGCAACTTCCCAGAGTGATCATTTTGTTTTGTTTATTTAGATTTAATGTTTTTCTGTCTAGTTGGTATTGTTAACAGATTGTATTGACGTTCTACATTTTTTAACAGCTTAATTGTATTCACTATTTTTTTTAAAGTAGCCTTTTAATATTCAACTACAAAATTTATTATAATTAGCTATACTTTTGATGATCTTCCTCCCCCTCCCCTTAGCTTATGGAAAATGGAATAAGTCATATTTGTTCGCAATTATACAGTGTTGCCATTCGCTTATATGAATTAATTTCATGTCTGCCAGAAAATGACCTTGTCTAGGATTCTATTTCAGTATACATTATGCCATGACTTAAATTTATCTTAGGTAAATTTTTAATTTAGCGTAGATTTGACACCTGATTGGTAAGCCCTCATTTTAATTCTTGTGTTGTTTTCTTGTCTTTTGTCTTTCGCAAAAAGGTGTTATTATTAGTAATATATAATACGTGTGTGTGTCATGTTTTTTTTTATCATTTCACCTTAAGAGTTACTGATATTGTGAACATATAAGGAAAATAGTCGTGTGGGTGAAAAATAAAGATGTAGAATCCAGAAGACTATAAATAAGGATTAAAATTGCACTTGAATATTTATAGATCAATGTTGGCTTCAAGCAATAAGGCTTATGAGATTTCCATAGGCGAGAAGTATAAGAAAAGTATCTATTAACGAAGAAATTATGTTTACATCTAGCCATTTCAAGTGTAAAGTGATGGGACTTATCCGACAATCTTGTAGTGCGCTTAAATTTATAAATTCTAGGTATTATAAAGAAAAGTTCATCCGAAAAATTACCATGAAATTATTCAGAGAAATGCCATAAGAAATGTACGTTACGGCTGTGAGAAACTGACTGAAGTCGACATCGTAAGGTCAAGACCAATAACATTCCCGATTCCTCTCTGAATTTTATCAAGAACCTCTAAATATATAGCCGGGGCACCAGCTATGTTACAGCAAGATTCGAAGAGTGGGTGAATGGTAGACTTGCAAATATTCTGGAAGAAAAAATTGTTTAGCACAACACAGTGTATCTATATATTAGCATTACTAAATCTATGAGATATCATCATAAAGATAATACATATAATATTCAATTTATTTCCTCTCGGTAAAAATTCTAATTTATTTTCAATATTTAACAGAGGGCAATGACACGAAGTCCATTAATTAACAGTCAGTAACATTTACATGTGTGCGTGTGTGTTGCCAACTCTCCATTATTGGACAATCCTGTCCTTGCCCTCTGTTGAATTTGGAATTATATATATATATATATATATATATATAAAATACATAAAACGTTTGTTTAATCCGGCATTATTATAAGAATGAAAATAGTATCAGTTTATAAATCCATATATTGCTTTAAAATGATCTTTTACGGTTCGGGCACAGAAATTTAGTTGGCTTATATAAAATTAGAATTGTCGCAACGAGAGATATGTATTCTTTATGTAAAATTATTGAGTTTTACTTTGATACGATGGTTTCTTGTTGGGCATTGATGAAATTGCACCTGGCTTAGAGATTGTTTCTCACATTAGAGAAAACCGATTCTATTGTGGTGAGATTAACATTTTCTTTTGTGAGGCTTTCAATCTCTAGGCCGATAGATATTTTTCCCTATTTAAAAAACAGAACTAATTATATCGTTTATCGAGGTAAGAAATAATATCGCTTTAAAAAGTTCAATGATTGGCTAACAATAATATCGGATTAGAAAGTCATTAATTTCTGTGAAAACGACACACACATTTACATACATACATTTTATATATATATATATATATATATATATATATATATATAAAAGTGAACATAGAAGTCAACACTTAGAGGCGACAGTCTGTTTCATGAAACAGACTGTCGCCTCTAAGTGTTGACTTCTATGTTCACTTTTATATTTACACACGCTCTATCTCTGATATTGAGCACTTTATTCCATAAATATAGCACACCTTAAGACTATATTTCTTTATATATATATATATATATATATATATATATATATAGTTTATGCAAAACTAGGTAATCTGCATAGGTAGACCCAAGGAGGACGATATCCAGAGAGCTCAATGTAAGATTCAGAGCAGATATGTTTGAATAAAAACAGACCACTTTAAGGTTCCATGTAATAAGTTATTTCACCACAACCCCTTTAACAGGGCTATGGATCATCAGACTTCCAAAGGTTGAAATGAAAAATGAAAAGAAATTCACACGTTTTTGATGGACCTCATCAAGCATATGTAAAATTAACGAAGTGGGGAAGTAAGGTGGGAGAGAAGATAAGGTATGAGTGGGTTAGGTGTACCATTTCAATTGCTTATTCTTAACCCCATTGTGTGTCATAGAAAATACCCAAAAAATACCCCAAACTCCAACGAAATTCAAATTAAATTCTTCGTAGATTGTTTAGACATTTAGATTTACATCAAATCTTAACCTCCCAAATATGCCCGTTAAAGTAACGCGAATTAACAGCGTCTAAGAATTTGAATGAAACCTGTCCTCGTGGAATGTAATTTATTAGGGTTGCTGTAGCTTCCTCCTTTAATGTCGGTCTTCACCCCTTACCCATCGATATCTAGAGACAAGACGCGTTAGGCTCAAGCAACGTCTAGCCGACACACAATGTGGTTAAGAATAAGGAATTGAAATGGTACACCTAACCCACTCATATCTTATCTTCTCTCCCACCTTACTTCCCCACTTCGTTAAATTTACATATGCTTGATGAGGTCCATCAATAACGTGTGAATTTCTTTTCATTTTTCATTTCAACCTTTGGAAGTAAAGTCTGATGATCCATAGCCCTGTTAAAGGGGTTGTGGTGAAATAACTTATTACATGGAACCTTAAAGTGGTCTGTTTTTATTCATATATATATATATATATATATATATATATATATATATATATATATATATATATATATTAGAGACATTGATCGTCATTGCTTCAAATATATTATTCACGTCTGAATCATTTTTTTCTGTTCAATTATCAGAGGCATAATCTCGCTGATAATTCATCCAGTTTAGTTGCTCGTTTAATAAACAATCTGACTTCAGGGTGTTGATTTAATTCCTTATCAAATACGCTTGAGACAATATGGCATCGATTTTTTCTACTTGGTTACTTTGTTAAAACATTCGAAAATGAAGCATGAATTATAAATTACCAAAATATTATAATATTATTCATTTTAGAACTCTCACACCTCTAAGCTTATGTATTTTTATCTAGAAAGGTCAAACAGCGAATTTTTAATAAATAGGTTTGACTTACAGGCATTGTTTATAATCTTGGCTGCAAACTCATATTAAGCGTTAATAATGCGAAGATCTGTTTGATGACACTCAGAAACGTTACCATTACAGCGATGCATCTGATTTTAAATATGTGTAAATATCAAAGTTGAAGCTTCATAAAGTTTCTCTGACAATGATTCAGGCAATTTTGCTTTGTATTTTAATATAAAATACGAATACAGATTAAATGACTACGACAGTGCTCTTTATCTGATCAATACATTTGAAGTAATATTTAAAAAAAAAAAAAGAAAGCAAGATGTTTAATTTTTTAATCCGTTATTCTCTCAAACTTGGTATGCTTAAGTTACAAAAAAAGTAATAAATTAATATAAGTATGAGCTTTTTTAACAAAATATCTTGATTCTTACCAAATTATTCAATATCAAAGTATGTTCCCTTCTTTCCTATAACCATAGGCCAACTTACATCGAAATGGTATATTCCATCAAACAATTCTCAATTTAACATATATCTCCCATCGATTGAAATAAATGTAAAGGTGACCATATTAATTAGAGGGGTGCCGATCGTATTCATTTTTGTCGAAATCCAGAAATTTTTAAAAAATTATAAAATCCCAAAATTTAAAATCCTGAAAGATCAGAATCCCGAAAAATAGACATGGGGAGAAATTGCAAAAAATGATTTTTGGAAATCCCTTTATTTCTTAACATTTACAAAACAGCGTTTAAATAATGTTTATACATTTCAAACATTCAAAATTTATTAAAAAAATATAAAACCATAATATGGCATAGGCCAAGAGAACATTTAGTAGGCAATGCTCATGTCTGTGTTTATCGCATTATTGGAAAGTTTCAAAAAGAGCAGCAGTACGTGGATAATAAATGTGAATGTTTTCGCCAAGGAGAGTCTTATCTAAAAGCGAAAGAAAATGTGTTTTATCGTGATGAAAAGCTTAAAAATATAATTAACAATCGTGAAAACCGAATAGATCTTATGGACGATGTTAGGGTCTTGCTCATGATCTTTCATTATAAATTATTCATATATTCTGGTTTTATATTTTCTTAATGTATTTTGAATGTTTCAAATGTATAAACACTATTTAAACCCTATTTTGTAAATATTTAGAAATAAAGGGATTTCCATTTTTTTTTTTTTTTTTTTTTTTTTTTTCAATTTCTCCCAAAGACTATTTTTCGGGATTTTGATACACTCAGGATTTCAGGATTTTGACATTATGGTTTTTAAGATTCGGAACTAAATTTACCAAATTAGAGTTCAACTCTGCATAGATATTCCAAGCTTCATGATCGTTTGTTTTGGCTTTTTATCTTTTGCTCAGCAAATACAAGCCGCAAGAGACACTCAAGGCATAGGCTCACTGAATAAGGTTATCGTAAGGATTAAGTAAGAAGTGCATACTATGGGGAATATGTAGGATGTATAACGGTTGAAACGAGCTTTGAAAGTTAAGATTGTAACGGAAGTATTCACTTGGGATTTTGTTCCACAAAGTAACAGTTCATAGGGGAAAAAAGCTGTCAGAGTGAAACCACCTTAACAATGGAATACAATGCGAATGCAGATGATTCGTTACTGCGTCAGTGGCATGGCGGGTGCTAGCTATGAAGCTCTGATATGGTGGAACTAAGCAATACTAAGGAGCTCATGTAAAAAAAAAATAGCATGGAAATAACGATAGGTTTCGTCGCAGGAAAGGGATTGCAGGGTGGAAAATGGTTGCATGACATTTGTAATTTAAAGACAGGCACTATAATGCCACAAAATCCGTAATAGATTTCCGGAAACATTGATATTACACAACCTCACTGCTATTAATCCGATCAAAATTACTAATCGTTAGAAACCACGACTTATGAATTAATCCAGTTTGAAATTATTGAATTATTGAGGTTTCAAAAAGTGTTGATCAAAAAAAAGAAAGAAATAAGAAAAACCAATTTAACTGTTTTTTGTGCGATTAATTTACACATTTGAATAAATTATAACTACCACTCTACATTATAATAAAGGTTGTATCAGACGTACAAAATGAATGCAATACAAAACTTAGATAATAAAAAGGGTCAAGAAGAATGTATAACTAGATTAGTTTGCAATATGAAAAGAAATAAATGAAGAGAGAAAACAAAATGAAAATACAGCGTGTCCATAAATTATCTAGACAAACATCTCTCACTTTAACATCTACCTGAAAAGACAAAAGAAATTAAATTTAGAAAGAACAAAATATACAAATTATAACTTCAATACGCGAAGGAGTTTGTCGATAGATCAAAACTTGAATGGATAAAATGAAGTGTTGGCGTTTTACAGTTAATTTATGAACACCCTGTACTATAGAATAATCGAACCGGTTATCACTCCTCAGAACTCGATCGATGAAATTAAAATATTGTGCTCATCGACTGAAATAAAACGAAATATGAAAAAACCATATACACGCTCATCATTTACATATTGGCCAATGTATACAAAGTAGTTCTTTTGTCTGCATAAGTAAATCATGAAAACAACCCTTACACAAGCAAAAATAGTTTTTGTTAACATCACCTCCTTGTAAACAATTATGAATATATAACTAATTAGATAAAATGTGATTGTATTTCATACTTTAAAAAATAAAGTTGATAATCAAAAAACTTACTAATTATTTATAACTCAACCTAATATTTGCTTTTAATATTTAGTTTATCGTAAATGAAAATAACCCCGTTAAAATAAAAGACATCTTCACAGCTTTGTAACGTCGATTCATCCAATTTGTATTATTAAATTTCGTTTTGGTTTGGTTTGCTTTATTTTGTCTTACGGCTTATCAAGCTCAATGGGTTATTTAATGTCGATTTTTCGTGTAGATTATTATGAATACAATAGGTATTCTTTGTAAAAAACATTTTGTTTTCAGAAATGTATTGCTGGTAATATATAAATATTTTTTTTCAAAAATGTATTTATGGCATTTTTACTATAAAAAATCTATTTTTATGCTTTCATAGAGTCTTGGGCCTAGTTTAGGGGTTAACTATTTGCTCTTAGCTAAGACCCTAATCGGTGCTATCATCCCGAATTTTGTTTTGTGAATGAAAGAATATCTTAAAGAAGAAAGCGTTTGTAAAAATCAAAAGTGGCTAAAAATGAAATATCTTAAATATAAAGAAGTTCATGTATCGTGGCACTTTACGTTAGAAAAAAAAAGGTTAATAAAAAGTATTTATGAGCTAACGATAAAATACGAGGCAAAACATAATTGCTCATTTTGCTTAAAGAGAGAAGATAATAACACGACCATATTCTTATTAGAAAGGACTGCGTAAGATTAACTATTATATATAAGATATTAATAACTGATTTTCGAAACGTTCTTTGAGAGAAATACGAGAAAGCGGAAAATACCAACATAATATCCAGAATCATTTTTTTCACAGCGATACTTTGTAATTATTAACAAAGTCCATAAACTAAAAATTCTGATTTGAGAAAGCGACTTCATTAATCTGAGACATAATTACACGATGTATTATTTTCCTATACTTAATTTTATTTACCATAATGGATTTTTATGTGATGGGAAATGAGGATTTTTTTTAACTACCCACACTGATTGTCCCCCACCACATCTGATCACGCATGGTGAGTATTTTTTTTCTGTTATAAGTATAGGTTTTGTATGAGAAGAAACTTATATGGATACAAATCCATATAGAATTCTTTTCAGACACAACGTACAGGACACGTATACAAGTACCATATATTCCTTGATTTAATCGTTATCATCCCATCATCATTTCCATGACTGGGTGTGACGCAGGGTTTTAGTGCAGCTGTGCACCTAACCAGCTTCCTCCAGAGGTCTCGGCTGCGTGCCAAGATCTTTTTTTGGGGGGGCGGGGATCTTGCACAAACAAACCCAGATGAAGAACAACCATGTATGAAAACCGGATATATATTTATTCAAGTATAGCATGACTTGAGCAAGTAGACCTGGTGGAATCCATTCCTGTCCAGGTCAAACCAGAGCCTATGTCCTCCAACTTGAAGCCACCGTCACGGACCGTTGATTTTATGAGTAAAATCTCTTCTGTGTTGACTTCAGTCTTGGTATCACTAACCCACTAGCCATGCCATGTCTTATCTCCTTGGATATACTACAATATGCAAATTCAGAGTTTAACCGGTTGAAAGTACCTTTAATTTTTAATTCTAGGTTGAATTCCACACTAGTAAGAGCCTGGGATACCCGTAAATATGTAGCTGGTCACATAATTCTGTGTCAAAGGCGATAAACAAAATGATTTTCTAGATATATAGCATGCATATATATTCCTGAGAAAATAGTTTATCGGTATATATATATATATATATATATATGGAAAGTGACTCATTGTGCGTTCTTGGCTAACGTTCTCAGCTGACGCAAAGCTGAAATGCAAAAGCTATATTGAATCCATTGTTAGACCAGCTAAGAAAGTCGGTTCACTGTGTCGGACGAGAAAATTCTTCTCTCCTGAAACTATAATTCTATTATTCGTCCATACTTAGAATAATGCTGCCATATATGGTACCTGGAGTTACTTGATAAGATCTAAAGGATCAGTAATATTATTGCTCCTGATCTGACGGCTCGGCTTCAGGCACTTGCACACTGCCGTAAGGTTGCCTCTCTGTGCCTTTTTAGAAATACTTTCATGATAATTCATGATAATTGTTCAGATGAGCTAATCGCTATGGTACCTAGACTGTATGAATTTAAAGGCAATACTAGTAATGGCAGCGATATCGCAGCGATTTACACTTGTGCTTCCGAGATATATCCATAACATTTTCAAACAGTTCCTTTTCTCGCACTTTCTCGCTTGTGGAACTCCCTTTCCAGCCAACTTTAATCTGCAAAAATCTAAATGCGTTGCCAATCGCTAGCTATCTGATAGCTTTTTTCTCTTTCTTCTCATTAATAATGGTGCTGTTCCTCACTCCTCCACACCCGGTAACATCTTGCGGGATAGTCGCTGTACTTCCTTGTCTGGAATGACACCGATTATATATATTCCTTTTACATTTCTTCTTCTGTCATTAATATTTACCTACAAATTTTAAGCAGCTATATTTTAAAAATATGGCCACGGTTGAGTAATGAAATAATGCATAGTGGTTCGGATTGAAGAATTGAAGTTTCTAGTTCATTGCATGAACTTACAGGAAAGTTATAAATACATAAGCTATGGGGAAATACCAGGAGAGAGTGGGCCTTATAGCCTTGGTTGGCAACTGATTGTTTTTCCTACTTATTGGTTTGCTATCTGCTGGGTGATTGAAAAGTTACTCCCTATTTTATGTTAGACCCTCCCGTCTAACTATCCTTTTTACATGACGGGAGAGTCCATTACACATAACCTAGGGAATTGCTTTTCAATCACCCTGTACAACAAATAGGTGTCTCACATCTCAGAAGCGAGGGAGAAAATTAACAGCACCGGATAAAAAAAAAACACGACTGGAGTCGAATACTGGATCAATAAGGGCAGTGCACAAAAACTACTTCCACACAGGAATACCACACGTAAGGGACGAACGTAACGGAAACACCGGAAACACATGGAAGGAGGAACGAATTTTGGGTGACGCTCCTACTTAAACTCAGAAATCCTTGGAACCGAGCAACGATCCTATCATACGCTCAGAACGGCACATTCTCCACTGGTGTTTCTACTTTTATTAAGCCTAAATCATTAGTGGTTGGAGAGCACAAACAATTTTCATAACTAACACATCGCTGCACATTTATGGCCGGGGAGTTGGTAGATATTTTATTTCGAGGTGTAAAGTAGGACATTAGTGGCAATGGTGTTTTCATCTAGCTAATGTGTTACTATTATGTAGGGGTACTTCTGGGAAGTAAATAGTGTAAGTATTTCTGCCGCATCCTGTATTTATATTTAGGAAATTTATTATAAGAAGAATTAATCCGAAAATATATATACTATAGTTTCAGCGTTGAAATTTTTTTCTCTTTATATATATATATATATATATATATATATATATATATTACTGTTGCTTTTACGAACGTTTATTTAATATCTTCAGAGATACATTGAATTAAGTTTAAGCTGGGATCAGGAATTCTGAACATTACAAGTGATGAAAGTTTTCAAACAGATGGTCATAAAAATGAAATTCTCATTTAAAAGGTGGATTCTTGTTTCTCGAAGTGATCTCTTCGTGCAATCGATGGTTCATTTAATCGGAACCTGATATTACGGACCACTAAACTTAAGAAATCACTTGAGCAATATCATGCACACACACACACACACACACACACACACACACACACACATATATCTATGTGTGTATTATTTTTAGTGGATACCAATGTTTGATATTGTTTGTTTTTCTTGTTTTTCTTTTTTTTATGGCGGGAGGGATTATTATACTGTATTTCAACTGCCGGCCAACGCTCAAAAAAAAAATTAATGAACATGTTCTCTGTAGTATGGTTCGTCACTGTTTTAATGAGAAGCCATCATCTAAGCCAGTTTCTCCGAGAGATATTATTAATACAACAGACACACACTGACACAAACACTAGAAAAAGTACACATATATATACACACACACGCACACTATAATAAGTATATATACGTATGTATATATACATTATATATATATATATATATATATATATATATATATATATATACACACGAGAATAAGTAATATATATATATATATATATATATATATATATATATATATAATGACACTCTTCTCGAATTGAGCACCACCGCCTGAGGAGCCACTTAATGTGTCGAAACATGATTTCATTAATGTAGTGGTTTATAACATGACTTTGTTGTAATTGTTAATAAATATTATTATTAAGATTTACTCTGTATTGAGTACATTTTTAAATAAAATGTCTGGACATTGGTAATAACCTACCTTACAATTGGAGATATATATCGTGATTTTCTAAGCGCGGCTTAGATGCGGCACAAAGCTGAGGGTATGGATCACCAAGTGAGGCTCGAACTCACTACTCATATACATATATGTGTGCGTGTGTGTAGACTAGAATAAATATATAGCTATATATATATATATATATATATATATATATATATATATATTGTACTTTATTAGAATAATATTATTGTTAATGTTATATTTTTATATATCGTATAATATTAGAATATATATATGTGTGTGTGTGCGCGTGCTTGTGTGTATAATGTGTATTATTCCTCTATAATATTATTAATGTATCATATTCATATATAATGTCTATTATATTTAGTATTATTTTCTATATCTATCTTACACCGACGATCACATTGTATAATGTCATTGTTGGTTGATTATTCATCTATTATATTGCTGTCAATGTGTGGATGCGTTTTTATAAAAGTAAATAACAAAAAGTGAAATCTCATGAGGAACAAACTTCTACATACAAATATACACGCGCGCCCGTACGTACACGCATATTAGTCTCTGTGCTACAGATGATTTATTTATTTATTATTCTATTTGTACTTCTTCCCAACCCTACAATGAGATCTGGGCCGTTGACCAGAACGGCGCCGGCCCAGCCCTATGCATAACAAAAGTTCTCTCTGGCATTGAGTCAAGTGTTCTCTCCAACCAGCACTCCATCATTGGCTGTCGATTAGCGCGAATGCCTTGAGTACATCCTGCGGACGCCATTAGAAAAATTTCACGTAAACAAGCTACACAAAATAAATATCAGATGGACAAAAGGTGAAACGAGGAGGTAGATTGAAAAAAAAAAACGGGGAGGGTCAGAAGAATGAAGAAATGAGAAGAAAAAGAAGGTTAGTTTGATGATACCCAAAGAAAGAAATTAAAGAAATAAAAGGTTAAGATGAAAATATTGGCAGAGAAGAAGAAAGAACGAAGATTGTTTTGAAGGTGAATAGTTTAATAATGAAGAAGAAATTTTAAGTTTAGATGCGGGGATATGAAAAAAGAAAAGCAACCCAAGGAAGGAAAAGTGGTAACAATGGTGGAAGATGAATGCAATCAGAGATATTGACAGAAAAATCAGAAAAAGAAGCAGCCGTAAAACAGAAAGGTATTATGAACAATCACTGGAAAATAATGAAAGATAGGGAAGGAAAAGAAAACTGAAGATAAGATAAAGAAAAAAGATAAAGTTAGTGATAAAGAATAAACTCTACGGAACGGTAAGGTAATGATGATACCTTTGTAGCGTAGACGGAAAGAACAGAAGGGTAGGTAAAAAAAAAAAAGGAGGAAAAAGAAAGAAAGAAACATAAATAAATAAAATGAGACAATTTGAAAGATAAGGTAAAGAATGATAGAGAAAAAAGTAAGACCAATGTAAAAAGAACAGCACGTAATGTGGGGAGGGACGAGAATGAAAATGTGATCGGAAAAGGGAAAGACGAGTAAATTAGGGAAAGACTTGCTGAGAACAATAAACACAAAAGGAGAGTAGTGAAAAGAAATATAAAAATAAAAAGTGGGTGGAGTCATGAAACGAAAGAAGTGAGTGAAAGGGCAGAAAGAACAAATAAATTAAGATAAAATAGATAAACATGAGATATGTTGTGATAAAAGGAAATGCTTCCTGTCAATATGGCTGCCTTACTTTTGTTTGAAAGCGATTCCATGACGGTTTAATTATGGCGTTTATTTTTCTCTTTTCTTGCCATTTATTCGTTGCGTTTTGCTGTTTCTCATTAATGTTCCTTCCAGATCTGGAAAGGTTAAGCCAGTTCTGGATTGTACCCGCATATACTAGCCCACGAAATGCATTTTCGGCATCTGTACACATTCAACAAATTTACCAACTCTAAAATGTGCATGAATAAAATATTTGCCGAATTGTTATGAAATGGTTAATTGATGTCCGTGTTTCCAAAACTCATCATAAATGAAATCGGAAAAAAAAATTGAATTGTATCGTGCCTAACTTTGATAAAGACCATTTAACTGGCGATTCTTATTTTAACATTTATTTTGCGATGCGTTTTATTGGAGTGTGTATAAGTTTTGTATTTTTCTTTTTTTTATATGCCGCGCCCTATCAGGATGTGCTTGAACATGACTCTTCAACGTTTCTTATTCTGTATAATTCTAATGTGTGTCTTATTATTCCAATCAGTTCTTTGGACACCTCGAGGTGAAGTAATGTTCAGTAACCTTGTCTAGCTAGAACAATTACGACTGAGTAGTCAGTTCGATCCTCAATGTGTCCCCCATGTTTTCGGCCTTGTGCCACATCTAAGCTGCGCTTGGAAAATGACTATCCCAATCAGTTTCTATTCTGTCATCGATTTACACGAGATATTTACTGTCTCCCCATTGAGACGAGATGTGACACAAGGTTTTTTTTTTTTGTTTTTTTTTTTTTAAGGTGGGGACCCGAGCGCGAATACACGTGCAAGGAACAAAAATTGCCCACAGCCCGTGCAACCGTTGCTTGTCCTGGCCTAGGTGCGAGCACAGATCTCTTTCTCTAGTGACATGAGTGGGTGTGGCCTCGGGCAGCTGTTCCTCAGGGCTGGGTACCTCTCAGTATAATTTTTTTCAGTTGCCACTCTGTCCTTTGACGGAGTAGCCCCTGAGCGCACTCTGCTCAAAGACAGAGAAGCAAGATGATAAAGAAACGTGTTACAAATCACTTCAAGGAATAATTTACACGCTACTATATAATTTACACGCATCCATTAACACAATCTCGTTAACGAGATTACTAAATGTTTGCTAATGTTATATACTATTGATATCAATTCCTTCAAGCCCACTTTCCTTATTATGTGTCCCAGAAATTTCAACTGTCTCTTTCTAAGCGTGTGTCTTTTATATTTCCATTTTCCATCAAATTTCTTCGTTGCTCATCTTTTTTTTAGCAATGGTATTTTCTAAAATGTGGAGAATCTCATCTCTGTTGTCGCAAGTCGCCTCTTCAACCCCAAGCCGATACCCGTTATCCCACTCGCACATCTTTGGAACGTCTTCATTTTCTTAAATGCAGTAACTTCATTGTCAAATAATCTCTGATACTTTGACCAGAGTTTCATAGTAAAGATGCCGTAATATGTTTTTTAACCATCACTAATACTGCATTTCCTGTCATATTAAGCACATTTTAAAATTCCTTCTCTAAAAATCACCTTGTGGTTCGTTTATGGCAGACCTTGGGATAGATGTTAACTGTGTTTTATAAATTCATTTGCATGTTTTGCTTGAGTAATTCAGTCGGAGAATATCTAGAGGAGACTACAATTTTCAACTACACTTCTTTCGAGGTGGGGACTACGAAGTTTATGGAAATTGTAGGGTTTTATTTTCTTAAGTATTCCCTTCCAAATTACGGGGGCTTGTTATTTGGCGGGAAATATGGTAATCTTATAAACAAAACAAAAAAAGAAAAGAAACATGTACAACCACTAAGGAGCAATGCTCAGATTACATGATCTTGTAAGCATTATGCAGAGTGTACAAGAATTTCAATTTCAGTTGAACAATGTCAACTCTCTCTTAAATGGGGCGCAATGTGTAATTTCGGAAACACGTCCATGTATCTGTATTTCAAAATTTCTCTACTGTCTTTACTGTTTCTGCCTCTGCCGACCTTCTTACAACTTACTATGAAAGGCATGTTCACCTCCGAGTTTGGCTCTTATTCAAGCAGCATCTAAATTGCCCTAATAGAATTTTTTCTGTCATTATTTCTCTTGCTTTTTTTCTTAAATTGTCCACTATTTGCTGTATTCAGGGAGCAGTGCTGGTTTGATGATCTCAGATAAGTACTTTTTTTTCTTTCAAATTCCACTCTATACAGCATATTCCCGGCGATTTTCTTTTTATATTCTTCATTCTTTACGCAGCAGTGAGCGCATAGAATCACATTGTTGCATATCGATGACGCATGGAGAGTAGATGGCGGCTGTTGGAATATTAAGAATAAAAGAACGAACCGAAATACGTCGCAATTAGAGGGAAAACAGTGAAAGAAACAAAAACAACAAAGTATAAGTGTGATTGATTTTGCAATTTGCAAACTTTTCAGTTTATTTTCTTTGTTCATTTTCTTTTATTCTTTCTTTCCCCACTCGTGATATGTACACGTCTTTATATATATTTTCCATTTTCTGCTTAATTTTTTCTAGTTTTTATTCGTTTTTCTATTTACTTGTGATATCGCAAGTCCTAAGTGAACAATAGGAAAGATTCAAATACTTTCCTCAACGGAAAAGGTTCTTTCCTTAATTCAGATTGTTATTCAACTTTTTGGTTGCTTATAATGTAAATATCGTTCATACGCACGGATCTAATATGCACTTTGAATATTGTTAAACTTCTGAGATATAATTTCACCAAATTTCTTACTGTCTTAAAAACAATCAAAAAAGACATTCTCATAAATTTTGTAAACTGAATTCCAATATTCAGATGATGTATTGTAAAAATGCTTAAAGGCTTGAAGAAGATTAAGAGATTATTTATTCATATATACATACATACATATATATATATATATATATATATATATAGAGAGAGAGAGAGCGAGAGAGGGTGGTAGCATAAAGTCACTATATAGTTAATTACAATAACGATTAAGACAAAGCAAGTAATCAACATTCCAGAAATGTATTATCTGGTTCTGGTTATTAGCAATTAAAATTTATTAAATAATAGTAATTAATTACCAATACTGTTCGAACTGCAAGGTAGTGACTTTATTGCCATCATATATATATATATATATATATATATATATATATATATATATATGTATGTATATATATATATATATATATATATGATGGCAGTAAAGTCAATATATAGTTATAATAAAAAAGCAAAGCAATGAAGCAATTGACATGCAGTTAGAACAGTATCGGTAATTAATTTATTATTGTTTACCATAGCATTTTAATCCTATATATAGCTTCACTATCAGAGAGCGTATGTTAATAAAAAGGGAGAAATTGAAGTCAACATTGAGTGGCGACAGCGGGTTTATACGCAATCGTCAAGTCATATGGAAATGGCAGACTGTCATAAGCATGAAGCAGACTGCTGCCACTCGATGTTGACTTCAATATCCACTTATATGTATGTATATGTAATATTCTAAATCGAATTTCAAGAGGAAAATGATCGACTACGACTGCTAGTAGTTTCCTACGCTTTCATGCAATGTCAAGGCGATCGTTGACTGTTTTTGTATAGAAATAGGAACCCTTATACTTCCAGGTAATTCCAAGTTGTTTAGAGTGTAGCCAAACAAAATCGCATGATGGAGGGTAATCTATCCGGCCAAGATCAAAAACAACCGTAACTATTACAATGAGTTAGAAAGAAAAACACATAAAAACAAACACGAGAAATCGTTAACCAGTGCGACAAAGAAGTTCTTGATGTGATGGGAAACAAAAGTGCCATGGTAAAGCAACTTACTGCTTCAAGTAAAAAGTGCTTAGCAATATCAGCCGCTTAACTTCACCCATGACACAGCATTATACCTGAATTTGGACTTCATTGCACTTTATATATAATGCAATGAAAATCAGATTTTGGTCGATTATATTTTGTTCAGTTTGGGCTAAATATCTAAACTCCCCCTCCTTGGATAGTAACCGATCTAGGAAATGTAGTAAACTATAAATTCAAAGCATGTCTATTTGGAGATGAAATTACAGACATTATTTGACATTATTCTAGCGAGGTTAAAATTAATACCAGCAAAATATATAATTGTCTTTTCAGAAATTTCCTGTCAAACTATGTACCATTTTTCAGTGTTTCCGAAAGTTACGACTAGTCCTACATAATACTTCATGTCTACAATTATGGCTCTCCACAATATCCTGTCCTTTGTAATATATTTTTCTATCTCTCCTAATCTCCAATCTGCCAGCCATGTGCACAAGATCGTTAGGTAGGTTATGCTCTTATTCCTCTGTTCTTCTTGCCGTCACTATATCCTGTGAGTGTTAAATTTTCGAAGTCCCCTTTCCTCATTATGTGCCCTATAAAATTTCAGCTCTCTCTTTCAGATGGTACCGATAAATATCCTTTTTGTTTTAAATTTCTGTCAAACTTCGTTTCTCACTTGTTCATTCCATGGAATTCTCAGCATCCTTCTGTAGAACAACATTTCTGTAACCTCAAGTCTTTTCTCCATCTGTTATTAATTGGTCAATCCTACACTTCTTCATAGGAGCACCGATATTACATAAGATTTCAGTATTCTTTTCTTTGTTTCCATTGTAATTTTCCTATTTCTTAATACTTTGCCTAACTTTGATAGACCTCTTTTCGCTATCCCCATGCGCATTCGGATTTCGTTTAGTCATTTTCCAATTCCCGTAAGAAACCTTCTGAGATATTTAAATTTTTGCACTTGTTTGCAATACCTTAGTCTTGGTTATGACAAAAAACTACATCCAGGAGAAAGTCTCTGGTCGGGAGATTGAATGTTTTGAGGAGCGTAGAACCATCTTTTAATTGTTTTTGTCTCCTTGTCCCGGGATAGTAGCACCTCTTACTGTCCCAGATATGGGAAAATAGTGAACCCCCAAACAAAAGCGAAATTCTAGGAAAGTATAAAATTACATTTTTATGGTAAAGATACCAGCAATAGACCTGTATATTAAGAAAATAACGGACAATACAGCAAAATGACGGACGATACATTTTATAGTCTGTCTATATTTCTGAGATGAGGTATTATGTACAGTATTAGTCGGACTATTTTCCTCATTTTTGCCGCCATATTTGTCGCAACGTTTCGGCCGTTGTACGCTCGAACTGAAGCCTTTATTTCGCTCACTGCCATGTTTGATGAAGTTATCCGTTATCGCCTGCTAATTTTCCCTCTGAAAGTTCTCCACTGCCTTAACCGGGTATTGAACTCACACTCTTTGGGTCTGTCACTGGATCTGACCAACGCCTTTATCCACTGTGCCATGTGACCTTGAGGACATCTGGGTATGAATTTCTGGGTATTATAAACCTAATGTTTTCAGCAACCATTTTTTACCAGTGCTCATGTTACATTTTCGCTGTTATCATTGCATGTTTTACCAGAGCTCATATTGCAACTTTGTTATCATTGCTTTTCTCTGGAACTCCTTATTACTGGTTCCCATATTGTATTTATTTCTATGCTTGGTCGGCTCAGGAGATTTTTGTGGCCTAGCATATGTGCTGATTCCTTAAGTTTACGAATTTTCCAGTGGTGTTCCCTAATTTAAATACGATACATTTTATAGAAAAATAACCATAAATTTTATTCTCTAGTTAAAAATATACTGAATTGAAGCCATCAAATTGTTTAAAATATTATGGTTTCGGTATGAATAACGCGTAGATGTTGATATACCTCCAAACGAAATCAACCAAACAACACTGTCATACCTAATGAAGTATGTTTATTCCATGATTTAATGTTGTCTTTTACATTTGAAATAATTTTGTCTTTAAGATTGACAGAGTGGAATTATTTCAAATTCTCGTTCTGAATTTTATAGCATATTTTGTAGGCTTACTTGATATTCATGACAACCAAACTAATTATTCTTTTTGTAATCACTTCACTTCACTAACATGTATATTATTAATAGAAATTTCTTAACAAACATAAGATGTTTAAAACTTAAGGTATAAATCAATGGCTACGTCAGTAAACACAACATAGTGGAAACGGGAAGAATATTCTCAGCCAGGAAGGCTCAAACTTCACCCCAGGAATTGACAGTAATTGCCAGAATTGTCATCAAGGGCAGCTGATTTAGGCAAGGGATGATTTTTTTCCGTTAGCCAGTAAAGACACCAGGCGGCAGTTACGAGAAGTTTGATTTGAAATCGGGAAAACATAACTTACTATGAAACGGTAGATTATTATATGCAACATTTATTTCGATTAAGCACATTACTTAGAATGATTACTTCTCTAATACGGCAAATGTAAAACAGTTTTGGCAATAATATAAGTGACGACTGGCTATAAAAATGAAATATTGGTTATTTGCAGCTAATTTGTTTGAATAATATATTGAATATTATTTACATCACGTGGCAATAATTGTAAGTAACATGATGAACGAAAATACGTAACCAAGTAATCATTTTAAGATCTCTGAATATCAGTGTCCTTATAATAGTTGACAGTAAGAAAACTGATCACTTAGGACAATAGACATGTTAAATTAGAATAAGACAGCGAATGTCAAGAATGGGTTTAAATAAAAATAACAATGGATCAATAAAATTTCTGATTAATACCCTGAAGAAATATCTAACAATTTTTAAGGATATATAAAACTACGAGTAAAAACCTAGAAAGCAAAAAATGCGATTATTGACAGTATAAAAAAAAACTAGGCAAATTTCTTTAAGCTTTTACGATAATTACGAGAAAACGCTGACCGAATCGTCATCTTTAGAATGTCCGCAATTAATCGTTATTAGAAGATAGCTTAGAATAAGATTAGCTGACACGCTTTTCCAACCAAGCAAATTCAACAAAGTTGTTTCTGAAAAAGATTCAAAATACAATAGAAATGAAACCCTGGGGTCGCAAAAGCTACTCACTCATACATTTTCGGAGATGCGACCGACCTGTATACAATAGAATGACGGCTGATATAAACAGAGTAGACCTGCTGGCGTGTACAGGAATCGATCACTTGAACTGGGTGAGGGTTCAACTTTTGTCGTCACTTGGCTGGATGGATTGTCTGCCAGCCCTACCATTTTATTGCCAGCTAGATTTCTTGCTTCACATCCAAACCCCGTCGTCTCGCCTGGTCTCATTTTAATACTACGGTTCATCCCGTAAAGTTTTAAATCTTAGGTAACCATTAATAAAGCTGGCTATGTTTGAGTTGACGTACGGTTATCTCGGCGATCTATAATTTATCTTCTTCATACGACTATGAGAGTCGAATGAACAGTTGGACTTGAAAGATGAGTATTTCCAGATTGCTGATAATATTCAGTGTAAAGATTCAAAATCAATTTCAATTTATTTCAAACAGTGTTTACTTCCTGAAATGATATTCGAGCTTATGTGACGTAATTTTAATAAAATTACCAAAAACAAACTATTTAAAGTTAGATAATCTTTATTCACTTTCTGTCTCTCACTATCTATCTATCTATCTATCTATATCTATATATATATATATATATATATATATATATTGCATGTACGGAAATATGCTTTTAGATCTGTAAGTGAATTTGGGTACCATAAATCAAATTACCATATATATATATATATATACATATACAGTGTGTGTGTGTGTGTATATATATATATATATATATATATATATACATACATACAGTGTGTGTGTGTGTATATATATATATACAGCGTGTGTGTGTGTATATATATATATATACACAGCGTGTGTATATATATATATATATATATATATATATATATATATATACACAGCGTGTGTATATATATATATATATATATATATATATATACACAGCGTGTGTATATATATATATATATATATATATATATATATATATATATATATATATATATACACAGCGTGTGTATATATATATATATATATATATGATTACAATAGCATGTGCCCGGTTTTCATTGATAATATAAAGTGACCGTCACTTGATACTGGTCTTTGTTTTGGCTCCGATTTCTGTCCTGTTCCAGAGTGACACCTTGCATTGTTCACTTGTGAGACGGACTTTGTTGTGGTTATGTCCACAAATGAATGCCTTTATCATGGAGGATGAAAAGTTGCATTCTCGCTACATGGTGCTCTATAAATTTCGGAAACTGTTAAGCCACGTGCCTGCGACAAGACACATTCAGAATGTTTATTTAGATCCCGCACTTCAAACGGTCAAAAACCGATTTGGCAGATTTTGTCAGGGTGGTTTTGACCGAAACTCTGAAACATGTTCTGGGAAACCTTCCGACGTCGATAATAGGCAAAACATTTCGTCATAATAAATTGCTTGAAAATCGATATTCTAACTGCCTTTCGCCATTTCAAGTGATTTGGTTGCATTTCCGGACTCAATACGTGGATATCACATTCTCTGATAGAACAGAAAGTCGACCGTGTTACTGCAGTAAATATTTTTGTTTTTACGTCACGAAAAGGAGCCGTTCTTGGACAAAATTGTCACAAGCGATGAAAACTGAATCGTTTATGATAATTTTCGACGACAACGGAACAGGAAACAACCTTTTAAATGTGCAGAGCCCGTGTCTAAATCGGACTTGACTCAAATGAAGGTGATACTGTACTTTTAATGGCATTGCCTTTCCATTTCTCTTCCCTCACTAATTGTTATATCGACTTGGTTTCGCTAAAAGCGAACCTTTTATGCGTCATTGCATTTCACGAATTAATTGATCAGGGCTCTCCCCAACTTCTTTTTATTGTACTTAATAACCTTTGACCATTTACTTCGCGCGTTTGTGTTCTGCTATCCATTTACGCAAACAGGTTAATTCTTTTTCTTACAGTTTCTTCCTATTTCGCTCGCCTTCTTCAGGACCTGTGAATGTCAAATTTTACAAGGATTCTTTTATCTTGTGTCCTTGAATTTTCAGCCGTCTGTTTCTGATTACCCGGTTCCTTGTGGTTCTTATTTTATTGGAACCCTTTTATTTGCCCTCATATCCTACCTGTGGCATTCTCTACACTCGTGGGTAGAACTAAATTACCGCGTCGCTTTAAGCCTCCTCGTTTCTCTCAGGAGACTGTTCAACATTCGTTCACCTATAAGAGAGTAGCTATTGGATAGCAGTTTAGCGTATATTTTTGTCTATAAAGATATTTCCCTATCTCTGAATACATGGATTACTTTCTGAAAGATACCTTTTGCTGTTCTCATGTCCTTTCAAATGTTCTGTCTTTTGTAACAACGATATTGATTTTGTTAAATTACCATACCTACGACTTTATGATCTCCCCGCTACATAGCTTACACACTGAGTTGTCTCTTTTATCAGAAAATCGAAAAGAAAGAAAGAGGGAGTAAGAATATTATTTTACTCTAACCTTACAAGTGTCTGAATATGCTTAGAAAATCTGCTTTTTTATTTACCGAGATTTTAAAAGGACCTTCTCGTACAGGTGCTTAATTATTACTGATTTCCATCATGAGAAAAAATAACATTAATTATTTACACCACTCACAATTGTTTTGCTATATACACACACAATTTGAAATCGTTTTCTGGTGAGTTTTGGATTATCCAGTCTGTTTTCCCCCCAAAATGACTGACTTGGCATCTTGACTTCAGTCACTTTACCACCTACGTAACCTGGCTTCGCTCTGACTTTTCTACAAATATTTTCATGGCAATTGCTCTGACAAGCTTTTATCCCTGGTACCTTGGTACCCCGAATACATGTATTTAATGGTGCTACTAGATTGACATCTAGTTCCCACCCTTTTAATGTTGAAATATTTAAATGTAACCACCACTTCTATTCTAACAGTTTCTTTTCTCGCACTACCTGTTGGTGGATCTCCGTTCTGTTTACTGATTCCCTGATAAATACAATCTTCAGAAATTTAAATGCAGCGTCAATCACCATCTATCTTCTTAAATTCCGTTTCTCAATCCCGCTATACTCAATATTTTCTCTCAGCTTCATTTTTCTGTAAACCCTCTGCGTCCTCGTGGCATTCTCCTCTTGCTTGGAGTGAAGGGATGGAAAAAAATACTGCGTTTTCTTTTTTTTCAGTTTCTAGTTGAAACAGGCTTTTAAAAAACACAAATTTAATTTCGCAGATCTCTAAATTCTAAAATTTTATATTTAAGAGTTTTAACATATTTTAATTCTCGATTAAAGGCTAAACAGAAATCTATTTCATATTGTATTTAAATGACTCATTAATATTCTAAATGTTTACAGAAAACGGAACTCCTTCTTGATGCTCTACGAGTTGTTAGTACAAAAAAGAGGTTGAAATCTTGTATAGCAGATCACATATACAATGCTAATAGCAGGCTTTATTCTCTTTTGGGTAAGGTCTAAATAGGAAGAAACTGAAAGTGTGCAACAAATATCAGCTTGTGAACCAGATGCATTATTCAGGTAAGGATAGATTCCAGCCCCCAGCGATTTCCTTGAATTTTCATAAATGTTGTCCTACGAGGTGTTTATATATTGAGGTACAGATAATGTCAGTTTGAGTGGATTTCAGTACAACTGACACAAAGGTTTATTACTGAAAAAACCAACCCGAAAACTCGTGTCATGTTCTTAAATAACTTTGTGAAATCGAAAATTTCATATAGATGTCATGCATTAAACATTTAAAAAATATATAAACTGTCAGCACTATACAACCGCTTCCTAAGATCGATAGTGAAAAAAAAGCCTTTTAGTGAGTAACGCCTGGGGGTTTTGGCAAAGATCTTCCTTCATTGAACATTGTACAGAATAACAAATAAAGAACTGTACCAAATAAAAGAAGTAACATCACTAAAGACTACGAACAGCAACAAAAACTAAACAGATAGCATGTGGAACTCGAATAGAAAATAATGACATAATCAAAATGTTGGCGTTCCAAACTACTTCAAATAAATTGTTCGGAAGGAACCTCCCCACCCATCAATACTGGAAAGAAGGATAACAGCTACTGGAATTGAGAGACCAGTTTTCCTTCTTTTTTTTTTCTTCTTAAAAAAAAAAAGGATGATTTTATAAATTTCAACAGAAAGCAGTACTGGCCCCTCGGTCAATGAATTCCAAATGTTTCCTTATAGGGAAATGGTTATTAGTATTATTACCATTTATTCATTTAAACAAATACAAGTGTTAGCCATTCAAAGCAGGCTTGCACTTAATTTAACATTCTATAGATTTCAACAAACATCGATTGACCATGATATAGATTTGAATCTTATGACCGTTGAGACAGATATTTTATATTTTACCCGGTGTAGATCGGTATTTTAGCTAGTGTTACCATTATCTTTATTATCGAATTGGATTTGTGTTCTATTAAATAAAAAGCGTATTATATGATGAATTAAAAAAATAGTGTATAACAAGCAAGCGATAACTAAAAAAATCGTACAGTTTCGATTCTCTGAATACATTAAAGAAATGGATGATTTTATTCATTCATAGAATGACGCATGACAGAAACCTCTCGGGATAAGACTAGAACAAACAGCTTTGAGTTGCGCTAAAAGCCCAGTGTAATATGGCGGATTCTTTTCCACGCGACTGTTTACACTGCGCATGTAAACTTCGTCCAAAGCCGAGCGACAGGAGCTCACCGAACGCGCATATCATTTAGAGAAGATTCAATTACTGTCCTCAGCGGTCAAAACTGTTTTCTTCCAAAACTGAATCACTTGCACATGAAGCTCAAAAGGACAAGCGAATGCTATTAATGACGACAAAGTGAAAGCTAATATCGATTCGGGCCAACTCTAAACATGTTAGGCTCTTTATCATTAGGTTTAATGCAAACAATGTGACTATTCATCCGGATATACATCGGATCGAAAAAGCATGCAGATGAAGAAAATCGGTGCCTCTTGAACTTCGACGAATAACAAATGTCGAAAGACCACTGATTTCTTTGGCGCTTTAGTAGATATCGATTTTAGTTGATATCGATTATTGACCGGAGAAAAAGACAGGGCTCAGTAAAGTCTTAGCGAGAAACCTGTGCCATGACCATTATATGGCCAAATATCACCCGAAATGACTATCTTTTGTTGACCATAGATTACGGTGTGCACATTAAAAATATTCTCAAACCAAAAGACGTTCAACTGAAGAATGCATTTGTTCAACCCCTAAATCTGTTTAACAGAAAACGGATTTAGATTAGAAATCAGTGTCTTCGAAATTCTACCGAAGCAATTTACTTGATTGAATCTTTTTTCCTTTTTCCTGTATTTGTTCTGCTGTTTACAAAAGCTGTCAAGATTTTTTTTTTTTTTTTTTTTTTTTTTTTGTCAGAATACATTTTGAGGGATGAGGATTTCGGCTATTATATACTATTTCAAATGAGGATTTTGGCTACTGTATTTTGTATGAGGGTTGTGGCTACTAATTTATAATGTGTTTCAAACGCAAAACGCAATAGTTTTATTGATTATTTCCAACGTCTTATCAACAACTCTTTGAAAGTTATTTAAAGCCAGAAAATATGTTTAAATTGTAAGAATATTTTATGACTGCGATAATAATGGTGGAGTGATACAAGTCTTACTAATTAACCCATAGCTGGGAGGAGAAAAGATATATTCATAACTTTCCCAACGATTTTTTCCCATAAGTAAATAACGAAGACAACGGAAATTGATTCACAATTCCTACATTACCCATTACACCCCACCCGCTTACAGCACCTGGTATTCCTAAGAGGCCATCCATTGTGGTGCTGACCGGGCTTGACGTTGATTAACTTCAGTGATTATATGGGAACCGTTTTTTCAACGTGATGTGGCCATAAACCCATAAAATGGAACAAGTTCCTACTCTATCACTCCTTCTTTTCAACAAGAGTAGAGGTTTATCCCTTATTTCCTGTTTGGGTTTCCGGTTCCTTCACCTAAATTCTTCTCATTTTATTTCACTCTCAGTTGCCCATTACGTCTAAGTGGTATTATCTCCTTGCTTGAAACGAAATGATTAAAAATGTAAATTCTTATTTACTTTGACATTATGCGACAAATTCATTCTATAAATTTGATAACAATCAGTAAAGGCAAAGTAATCAGTCCTGATCAAATGTTTCACAGGTTTTAAGTTTATACTCATTTCTTGTAGATAACAATAGTATTTAAGATTTTACAAATATATAAGAACGATATAAAAGTGTAGCATCCATCTTTTGAGATTGATTTGAAAGTCATTATCGAGATTACCGAAAGTTGACAAGACATTGATTCATTTTTGAACTGAAGTGGAAATTACTTTAAGGACTAATGTGATCACTGGTGTCCACAGCGCCTTGTTTTTTAATAATTTTTAACTTTTCATTGGGAGAGACGATGCAATATTTCCCTGTGTTCTTATGCATGTTTTTCAATTCAAAGTTGTCTATTCCTCTGTATGGTGCCTGTGACCTGCAATAAAACTGAATGTTGTTTTTCTTTTTTCTTTTTTTTTCTTCCGCCGTTTTCGTGTTCTGGAATTACTTACAGAAAACGTAAAGTGGCAAAGTTAATATAGATTATAAATACTTTATTTGAACATACAGTATCGAAAATGAGATCACACAGGTTTAAAGATCGTGATTAAAAGCAATATACACGCTTCTTAAATATATTTATAACATCGCTAAATGTTAGCTCCTGTACGAGGCAATTTTGCTTTAACATACACACATACACACACACGTATGTGTATATATATATATATATATATATATATATATATATGGTTGACCGATTGTATTCGAATATGCCTATTTGCTAGAGGAGATAGACAATACCTTTTGAAGACGCCTGCTCAAGCACATTTCTGTTCAGCACCCACACAGCTCACCAATGGATTATACTGCAACTATGCTGAGCGTACCATAGTTAGTTTCTGGGAAAGAATGTATTATTTGCCGCGATGAAAAGTCTGAAGAAAACCAATACGCTCACACCCTCGGTCACGATGGGTTGTGGCTTTGTGCCAGGACAATTATTGACGAACAATTCCGTTTGCCCAATGATTAGGTCAACGCGTGACATGGATTTAAGACATTTGCTGCACGCTGGGATCCTCCCCGAAGTCGATAAGATCAGGAAATGGCCTTCCTGACAAAGCGACAAGGGTGAGTTTCGAATCTAGGATCTTATAGTCGGAAACCGAACATTCTACCCACTCGACCATACATATATACAAGCGTATCTGGTGGATGAGATGATCAAAGGATGAAATAGATTTTGAAAAGCAGTTATGCATGAAGATTAAATGAATAAGAAAGCATAGAGAAAAGAATAGACATTTGACGAGAAATAAAAAAAAAATTCCATCAAAAGATGGACATTAAAAATAACTTGTCGGGTGACAAAAGTCCTATCCGTCTTAGCCGACATTTTTTTTTTTTTTTTTTTTGAAAGTGTTGACGTTTACTAGTCTCAAATTATTAAAGAAAAAATACAACCTAAACTATACTCGTCTGTAAAAGAAAACTAGAAAGTTGGGAATGAATTTATGGAATTATTTATCTGCATTTTAACATAATTTGTTGCATTTATTTTGAATCAATTTTTTTACGCTTCTATGAAGAACATTCTGCGAGAGAAGCATTTCAATGACAGTTGTTAAAGTTTGAATAGTGTTTGTTTTTGTTTTGCTTTTTTGGTGTGGCATTGTTATGTTGGCGAAGGTAACTCTTTTAATGACCTTAATGGACGTTGTTGGCATGACGTTGAATGAGATGACTTCTGACGTTTGAAGGAAGAGGTCAACTGAACTTTTTTAGAAACCTGTTCCAGTGATAATTTTACTTTGATGATTATGAACATCTGTATGCTCACGGTTGTTTGTAAATGCGCGCGCTTATTATAACCGTTGCTCTGAAAGAATTTTAAATTGCACGAATTCCTAATGTCAAATCGAAATTATTATCTTTTGATAATGAAAAAAAAATAGAATAAATAAAATATTCAAACAAAGGCTAAACGCACAGAATTAAATCTTTGAAAGTTTGACTTGAACACTACAGAATGATTTCTTCATGAACAACAACATTTCTTTTATGTGCCATGCGCTTTGAGGGCATGGCCGATTATAACTCACCATATCTCTGACCTTTGTTTCCCAGAGTAAAATTTCTCCTGTTTAACATCTCTTATTATCTGCGTTACGCTTTCGTCAAACTCGTCAAGTAGTTCATTCACTGTGTATCTCATGTTTTCATTAAGTCATGTGGCTATTAGATTCTACAGGATCTATTGCAGCTGTCCATACTTCTGCCTTTTCTTGCTCAAAGTAATTTTTTAATCATTTCAACCAAAGCAAGACCCATAAAGCCACTAGGATGCAAACGGTTACAGTGTGTTAGAGAAAACGAGAAAAATATACTATTAAGGAAAGAAGACAATAAAAGAAGAAAAATTGATAAGTGTTGTAACTGAGTTATCAAAAACAACAGTAGAACATTGGAATCCGTTTACCAAGTGTATTACCTTTTGGTACAGGGTAACATAATGTAGAATAGGAAATAGGGAAGAGCCGCGAATGACTGTTTTCAGCAAATGCTGCTGCCGCTATTCACCTTGATGTAGAAGTATGTTTATGTATTTCGCCCGACAGCCGACTTCAACCTTGTAGGGAAATATTCTCCTTCACAACAATAAGACAGAAGGTAACGATCGGTAATCCATTTAAACTTTTGAAGATAAAAATTGACTGGTAAGCAAGAAACCGAAAGAGGCTTCCACAAGCGAAAAGTCCGTTAAAAAAAACTGTTGGCATAGCACTAACGGTAAAATCTTGTCATTTCAACTGTAAAATGAAGAGACCTTAACGCCAACCTAGTACTTCGCTTAAATTCATAAAGTCTAAGTACCATAGCGTAAATTCATTAGAACAATTACCTTGAGAGTATTTTTAGAAAATTCACGGGGAAGCTACGTTATGGCGGTGGGAAATATACTGATGCCGAGATACCAAGTCAGATTATTGCAGATTATTCTTTGGCTTTTATCAAAGATAGCTAAATATATACCTGGAGCGCTAAAGCAGATATAGCCGTAATATTCATCTTGTGGTCGTTTCTCATCACTCATTGTCCGTTTTATTCCTAATAATCAGTTTACTCGCTGTTTACCTGTGCTTATATGTAAAAGTTTCTTAAAATATCCCCGTTGGTCACACATTCTGTACATTGGTATTTTCAGCATCTGACGATAGAACCACATTGCTTCATGTTATTGAAACTGTTTAGTACTATATTCCATTACCAATTACGTATCAGTATAACTGTAAACTAATGATGAAAAGGCATTTATTTTACGCAGAAATTATTTATTATTATACGTAAACTCTGTAATTTCAATGCACTTTAAAATGCACATTGGTAAATTTACCCAAAACAGATTGAACATTATATATTGCAAAATAGAAACTGGGCTAATAATTTCATGGAGCGTTTTTACATATGTTTACCGATATATCTTCGGTTTTATATCTACGTTCCAATAATATCTTTTTTTATATCTGTTATAATAATCACTTATCATACATATTTTGATATACAAGAGTGGGTCAATGTTTTTAACTTGACACAGATTTGATTGTTTTTCCTATTTTTTCTACTGTATAATGTTAGATCGATCTGATTAATATTCACCAGACAAATGTATTAACAATGAAGATATCGATTCATTAATCGATTCATTCATTTATTTTCTAAGGTTTATAAGACCTTAACTGGTTATTAAAAAGCAGAAAATATTTTTATATTGAATTTTTTTTTGATGAAAGCTAATAATTATTTAGTGATACCAGTCTTACTAATTAACCCATAGCTGGGGGATTACTTGCACGTAAGTGAATATAATGATCCGATAATTGTCCGATTAACAATTCCGTGTCATTATCCATTACACCACCTACACATCAATCTTAGAAAACATTCCCGAGCGGTTACTCATATAGGTTCTGACCACGCTTGACGTTGCTTAACATGGGCAATCGAACGGGAACTAATGTTAGAGCGTGATGTGGCCGTAAACCTGAACGAGATATATTAGCTGAATCGTAACAATGTTTTGTTCTTTATTATCTTACGGATATGAATGGAATATGTTTACTATTAGATCACACTGAAATCACTGGTTACCGTTTGATCACCTGAGTTAAGCAATTAAGATTATGGTCATGATTTAGGAGGGTGGCTGCTTGGGAATACTCGGTATTGGAAGCAACGGCAGTGTTCATATATTTGTGATAAGATTTCGGCCATTAACAACGACCGCCAGTGTCTCGAACTGTATACGGCACAGGCAGACTCTAATTATCTTGATGGGCTCTTTTCATTTGATTAAGGCTGCTTGTGCTGAGTGTCCGCACTGTGTTGCACATGGAAAAAATCTCAAATTTATCATTGGGCTTTTGAAGGTGTGGTCTGTCTTGTGGCTGAACTCGTTTGAGTCATCATTTTTTTAGTTTGTTATACCTTAAAATTGGTCTCGATATATACAAATTATATATCGTTTTCATCTATATATATATATATATATATATATATATAATTTTTACATGCAGAAAAATTACTCAACTCTAATTGTTCATATCAATTTCTTTTTATTTCAACGAATTCGAAATTTCTTGGAAGTATCCATTTCAAGAGAATAGACGCCTAGAAAAATGGATACTTCGAAGAAACATTCAAATTCGGGCATAATAACAGCAAGAAATTGATATGAACAATTAAAGTTAAGTAATTTTTCTGTATATAAAAATAATATAATCAAAGCACTATTTTTAATATTAGTATTATTTTAATATTTTTAATATTGTCCGCTATATGAAAATGTTTGCTTTACTGTTGAACTATTATATTAGACTCTTTATATATATATATATATATATATATATATATATATATATATATATATATATATATGGGGGCGTTTCATCCATTAGGGCTTCGCCGGATGAAAGCGATGTTTACGTTGATCGACTAAAAATGAGCACGAAAGGGAGGGGAGGTTGTGAATTTTTCATTTATTTTATATATATATATATATATATATATATATATATATATAAATAGTAGGATCGATTTCATTTGGTTTATTTTCCTTTTTGCTGATGTTTTTATCACTTTTGTTATTAACTATCCCAGATATATCCAAAATCTTTTCAAATTCAGTTTAAAATTCTCTGAAAGTTATCCGGAGTGACAAGCACCTGATGAAGACCGCATCATACAATGGCCGAAACTCCGTGGTGATAAACACAGACATCAGGACTATATGATTTTTAGCAATATTTTCTTCTGTTACACCGGCTGATAATCTTCAACGGTTTATCGAACCAGGAAACCTTTCAGAGAATTTCGAACTGAACCTTACTATTTAATCTAATCCTATAGATTATTCTCGATGCAGTGTACTTATCTAAGGATATCTGGTCCTTTTACTGGCATTTCTTTACTACCCGACTCAGAGATTGAACTCAAATTGACTATGGCACTGAATTCCTGAACCAACACTTTTGGCTATTTTCCTACAGCACAACGGCTAAAATGTTCTGATAACAACAAAAGCGAGGACATTATTCCGACTCTAATGTAAATAATAACAAACTGATCTCTGAAAGCATTTCAAGTTAAAATTCGATTTTCATATAACAAATACTATTTGTAGTGGCTTCGGACGTCTCTTCAGATTCAGCATAGCACTCATTTCGAACAGAAGGAAATATCGATAAGGACCCCAACACCCAACAACAAGGACGATATATTTATTTATATACAACTAAAGGCCTTGGGCATAAATAAACTCCCACTCCGGCCCATCTCCTTGTCACTAACCCAGACTCCTTATCAAACCAAGGTGGTCCTTTAAGTAGGCCCGTACATTTTCATCGACTGTTATCTAAACTAAATTCAAAAATCCCCATTCCGAGACTGTCTAAGGCTGAGGAGGATTGGCATATAGTTGTGATGGTCTGAAAAAGACTATAGCCACATGAGGTAATTTTTTTGATATTTTTGCTGTATAATATATATATATATATGGCAAGATGTGTGTGTGTGTAACGAATGAACGGCCGGAATTTTCGACGGATTTGCAGCAAAATTTACATGCACATGCTCCAAGTTAGACGAAAGGGCAAGACCTACTTTGCATTTCCCAACTCCCATCGATAGTAGAAATCATCGATTTTTTTCATGCTTCTACGGCAGTTTTCGTTTAGTTTGGGGCCATTTTTTTACTGGCCAGCGTGAGAGCAACAGCTGACTGACACGAATGTTAACTAGCATGCTAGCATGCAAAAAAGAATCGATAGCTGCATTCGTCACAAGTGGGAAACATTTAAATCTGCATGGAACTTTACTCCAATTGGCTATTTCGCTTGCTTAAACTCAACGTTGATTCTGATTCCGCAGAACTGGGTTTGGTGTGAAAAAGTATTTAACATTCTTTTTTCATTCGGTTTTTCCAGTTACGAGTCCTTTTTTTAAATCTGATCGTTTCGTGTTCATTTTGTTTAGTTCTTTTTTCGTGACAGATTTGATGTTTAGTATAGAGCTTAGAAAAGAATCGCAATGTGAGATAGTCAAGAAGTATGGCATGTAGCAACATCAGCACGGCAAAGGGCACTCTTTTAAAGGCAAGGAAGGGCAAAAATATTTTAAGTCAAGTGATAGCGATTGCTGTATGAGTCATACAATTTTTTAACTAAGGACGGGCAACGCAGGGCCATGTTGCCAGTATATATATATATATATATATATATATATATATATATATATGCGCACGCACACACACACACACACACACACACACAGAGGGTGCGATGGATAAATTGTCATCTAAATTACGCAAGGATTAAATTAATGCCAATATCTCATTTTAACAGATATTTTTTGTCATTTTGGTAAATATATCTTGGAATACTAAAAAGTAAATACGACTTCGAAATGTGTTACAACTCTTGTGAAAGTTTTCCTTGTTTAAGTTGGTGAAAGCTGCCATAATTCTTATCTTTGGTGTTAGAAGGATCTTTGTTGTTCTCTCGCTCCACTGCATCCCCACACATAATTATCAAGTGAGTTGCAGTCTGGGGAATTAAGTGTCCAGATGTAAGGGATGATGTGATCACAAAAATTGTCTTATACTCATGACTGGGTTCTTCTGGTTGCGTGCAGATTCATGTTGCCAGACACAGGATCTTGCAGCAGTCTCCCTCTTGGTTCAGGGCAGAACTACCTCCTTAAGGTGCCGTACTTGGTAATCGCCATTAGACTCATTGAACTCTTTCTGAATCCTCTGCACTTTCCTCAGATTAACTCCCAAACTCTATGATATAATCGTATTGGAGCTTCCGGCGCGAATACCAAGCATTAAAGCATTCCATTTACAAATTTCTTTGCGAGTGAATTGCGTCATGGTGCTCTTTTTCTCACAGACGGTGCTCAACTGACCCTACGATACCGTGCAGTCGGCAAAATCAAAAAGAACGCGCATGCGCGAAATTAAAAATATAAAATGGCGACAATTTACCAATCCCACCCTGTGTATGTATGTATGTATATATATATATATATATATATATATATATATATAATAGACAAAGTCCGATAAATATTTAAAGACATTTTTATGTTTCACATTCTTTTTTATAGATACAAGTATTTTAAGTAAATGCTCTGTTTATAATAAACAGTATTAAACAACATTTACCAGCCTGAATGTCCGAGAAATTTTCATAGAAAATATTCATCCTTCGACAGGATTCGAACCTGTATCCTATACGAAACCGTCATATAGCCTGACGTGCCTTACCGCTTGGCCACAAAGCATGGTTCGGATGGCAAGGTCGAATTTACTGTTTATAAACTTCAATTGTCGGACTTTGTCCATTTCATAATGTGTGACGGCATTTGTTTACATTTGACACGCCATGAGCAGTTAGGAATGTACGTGTGAGATACATGGAAAATTAAACAAATGACAAAATCTATTTTCAAATGCTGATTTCGAGGTCTTTTTCAGAGGTTCGAAGGTATTGTTTTGAGGGAGCTTTTATTTAATTCACTGGTTATTCTGTTACGAAGAAACTAATTCTCATTAATCAATATAAAATTACATAGCATTTTCACTGAGCCATATTTTTGTTTTAAACAACCGAAACCAGAGTTCGAACGAAATAAAATACGAAAATCATTAAAAAAGAATTTGGCAAAAACATATCGTTCTCATTTGGAAACGTTTATCATTTTGGAGCAGTTTTAGTTAGATCATTATTGAAACAGCTTTTTATTGAATTTCTTTTTTTCCCTACAGTTGACATAACGTCAAAGTCGTTGCTTTTAAATATTTATAGACAAAAGAAAAGTTTCGAACTTCGGATGGGTTTCAAGATAATGTTAAATCAAAACAAAAGAACAGACTTTTGATTTCCTTCCAGAACAATGGCAGTATGGCATTATTATCTCTTTTACGCCGGTAAAGGTCTCTGATGCTTTCCAAAGCATCTTATTTTTTAATAGATTCTGAAAGTGTGAATTGCTTTGTACTAAGGCGTGGATACTGCAGACACATTTCGCTGCAGGATACACAGAAAGTGAAAGTTGAAAGGTTTTAATAGGCAAATAATTTATATTAAGTGCTCTTACGTACACAAGTTGAATTCGCGAAATTGAAAACATGTTTGCTTTAATCCTAAGATGTTTTCCTGTTTTATCGCAGAAAAGATATTTTGAATGCGTTATTTATTGATATCTGTTAGGTTTAACTATCACAATCGTCTTAATAAATTTCTGTAATCAAGTTAGTACGTTTCTTATGAATAATAAAATATCCATCAGCCAGGAAGAATTTACCTTTATATATATATAAATGTATATTTCGACAGCAAAAATACATCCAAGCAACTTTTTCAAATTAAACCTACAAGGCCAGTTTCTTTAATTTTTATAATATTTTTTTTTTATTACAGTGATACCTAGACTTAAGTCGTGTCGAAGATACGTCGGTTTCTCTTCTGGAAAAATAAAACTCGCCTTTGGTCGATTTACTCGAGTTTACGTCGAATGTTAAAAATATTAAAAACGTCAGAACACTAAAATAACAATAAACACATATAAAATTATATTCAAATAAATTTTAAAATAATATTTGGTATGCTATATATATATATATATATATATATAATATTGGAACCCCCTCTCACTGCTCTATCGCTATTTTAATGGCATGTGTTTTAACGGGTGGCATTCCTTAGTCACACTACCCCTGATCTTAACTACTTTAACCCGCTATGCAGCGTACACAAAGGTTAATAATACCTATTCTCGTCTTATTTTTATAGCAAGAAGTTCCATTCAGAAAGCTTAATCCTAAGAGGTGCTGCTTTGTGGAATGGTGGGAGGTTTTCCCAATCGCTAAAATCTTCGCCCCTTTCAAATTTATTGCTAACTGTTACCTACCCTGTACAGTTCAATTAACTCAACTTTTGCCCTCTGTTACGCCCATGCAAAACCACACAGTAGCCCTCTACATTGAAGAGCACTTTATCTTTATATATAGTTAATATTGGCTTAAAAATATGAACACCGAACGACTTATTCCCAATTTTGATCCCGGCATATAACATATTTTTCGAAAATTGAAAAAAAAATATAATAAAACATTATAAATGATTTGTTGATTGAATGAATTCTTGCTACGGAAATATATATATATATATATATATATATATATATATATATATATATATATATATATGATCGGTTTCACGCTGTGATTTTTCTTTAGGCCGTGAGTAACGAGAGTTCTATCATATTATCTCAACTTTTCCTTTATTGCCGTAGGGTATACAACGATGCTCTGGAGCAGAAGGGAAGGAACAAATGTTTCGGCAGGGATCTGTACCCTCCGACAGAATTGAGAATTTTTACGTTTATGTCATCCCCCCCCCCCACATGTGGATCTGTACCTCTCGTTATTTGATATTGGGTTCCCTGGGAAAAAACGGCTGATAAGGCAGCCAAGGAATTCCTTTCAACGAATATAACAAATTCAAAAATCCACCTTTACGTACTTGAAAGCCACAATCAGCTCTAATATTCTTAACCAACTACAAAAACCATGGAATTCCTACAAAACAACAAACTATATCAAATAAAAACCATTGTGACCGTACAACAACACAGTAGCAAGCACTCAAGAAAGGATAATGTCACACTTACAAGAAAAAAAATCGGACAAAACCCACACCTTCCTCCTAAAAAGTGAAGACCCACAAAAATGCCCAAACTTCCAAGTATTCACTGTCAAAAATGTTTAACTGCAAAATAAATTGGCACCTATACGTAAGTACTTCTACACTGAACCCAACCTTAAGGCGTTCTTTGAATGGACCGAACCCAAAAGCAATCTTTAAGTCTTAAAAATAACAAAACATTACCCCAAAATATAAAAGGGAAACCGAATAATCACCCGCCTATAAACATGCAACTAAAACCGAATTACATACCCGCCGTTATATACTAATACCTTTTAAAAGAAGTTGTCTGCAAAATAAACATAAAATACAACACAACCCTTAAAACTACCCTATTCAGTCCGAAATAACCCTTGGGGGGGTGCCGTAAAAGTACCCAATGTATATCTAATTCTCTCTCTCTTTATTTGAATATGCAAAACGAACATATCTAGATAGTTTTTGAAATGGATATATTCTTATGAAATCAGTGAAGACACTCATCATGGACGAGATGACCAGCATGAACGAGAAGACGGTTTTTAAAAAAGAAAATGTTTTTTTTCTATCTAGAATGTGTGTAAATTTATTTTCTTTTGAATATCTTAAATTTTCTTCATACTCAGTTTTCGAGCGTAGCTTTTATACGTACACGTGAAATAGTGTTATTATTATTATTCGTTACGGAATGTTGGGAGCTAATCTTTCATGAAAAACACAGTTGATTCTACAGAATTATTTCTTCTGTACAAAACCATGTAATTTCGTGATCTTCAACGAAACAGATCGCATGTACCCCAAAAGGAAACATCAAATTTGTTTAAAACAACTGAAGAAGTAGATGAAAATAGCCGGAACATGACATGTTTAGTTTAAACAAGAACAGATAATCTTCGTTCTGAGGAAACGCCGGTTTAACCGAATTGGAAAAAGATAATGTTACTAACACAAGATATGAATGTAACAATGAGCCTATCTGGCTCGTGTTACACAGATATATATTGCAATATATATATATATATATATATATATATATATATATATATATATATATATATAAAGAAATATAGTCTTAAGGTATAGTCTTATGGAATAAAGTGCTCAATATCAGAGATAGAGCGTGTGTAAATATAAAAGTGAACATAGAAGTCAACACTTATATGCAATCGTCAGGCCACCTGGCCTGACGATTGCATATAGCATGAAACAGACTGTCGCCTCTAAGTGTTGACTTCTATGTTCACTTTTATATATATATATATATATATACATACATATATTTAATTTGTGTGTATTTAGGCAGCATTTTTTTATTTATACATGTTTCATTAAATAATATAGACAAGTGCTGTCTATTTTATGTAAATTCTTTTCATAACGTCTGATAAACATAATAACATTATCATTAAACGAAGAAAGAAAATCACAATATTGATACATATTTTTTAATCCAATCTAAGGTTTCTGCTTGCATAAGCCATTATCAAAGATGACAATTACAGCCCAGTATATTATGCAATATACGGACAAGAAATTGTTGATAGTCTGTTTCTGTTTACATGGATGATTTCCAAGCAACGATAAACACGTGCATATAAGACGCTGGAAGCGCAAATCGCTCCGCAGCTCATGACGACACACATGACCATATCATTTAATGAAATATATAATTTTATATAATCTTCATATATTTAAATTAATTCATGATAAAGAATGAAATTCTAATTTTAAAATTCAATTTTTTTCTTTCACTTCCGCATATCTGATGTCCTTGCTTATGTAGTGTCTTTTTAGTCGCAGTCATGAGTAAATAACTTCTGTATCAGTAGCAGCTCCAATATAAAAACACGTAAACTCTAAAGTAACTCTCTTTTCTTCGGGGTTCCCTTTTCGACCTGCTGACATGAACTTTTCATGCTGAAGCTAAGAGAGCTGGTAAACGGTTCACAACTAAAACACACCCACACTATAACATATTCAAAAACATTTCTTTGTGTATACAATTTTGTTCTAAGGAAAGAAACTCTTGTTTTTAACTTTATTTTTGTAAATCTTGTTTTAGTAAATGTTATCATTGCATTACAAATCAATTGGTCAATTATTTCTGCGCATGTAATCTTTATACCACTATTATTTCCTGGGTTATAATATATTCCCTTCAGAAACGTTGCACATTTAATTAATAACGTAGCTAATCATTATGGGCACGTAGCCGGGTGGTTAGAATGTTCGCATTCTGACCATGAGACCCGGGTTCGAATCTCACCATGGTCGATTTGTCAGAAAGGAGACTTCCTGATACCGGCGTGCGACACCTTTTGGAAAGTGACTTAAAACCATACCACGTGAGCCTTGTGAGTAAAATTGGGTAGAAATTCGGTAGTTGTGCTAACACGATGTCGCAAGTCATCTTGGCCGAGGGCTTGAGCGTGTTGACCTTGCTCAAATTGTTGATCACGCTAGATAACGCGTTCTTAATAGAAATTGTAACTAAGGTCTGCTCAATATAGTTGCAGTATAAACCACAGGTGGGCTCTGTGGGTGTTGAATAAACTCAAGTGTGACTGAGCAAGCGTATGCAATAGAGAATGTATATCCGCTCTAGCAGACGGGTATCCTTAAAGACGAATGGCCAGCTATATACCCAGCTAATCATTAAACCTGTGTTTGTTTCAATTTTTGTCCGTATTTTCTGATTTATATAATTTAAAAAATCAGGAGCTCAATTAAAATACGCGACTACGGTTTCGACCGATTTTAAAAGTATCGCCCGACGAGACCGCCAGGTCGAAACCGTGTTCGCGTATTTTGATTGACCTCCTGATTTGTAAATTTAAAAGCTCTACATGTTTTTTTAGTTTTTTTTTTGTTTTTTTCTCTCACGTGTATTCAGCACATTTTAATACTGCTGTTCCCTGGTCTGATTTAACTCTGACCATTAACGTTAGTGTATATATATATATATATATATACTATTTGTGTACAAGGCATTTATTTTTATTAGTATATTATAGCGAATCATATATTTGTTACATTACATGAACATGAACCTTTTGAATGTCTAAAATAAACGATTAAATCAGAATCTCTATAACATTCGTAGATGCTCGTATTTTTGATGAGCATAATTTTTCTTTCTTTCGAATAAATATTGCAGTTCCTATTTTTACAGTTTTTATCCATCACTCATCACACAAGTATAATGAAATGAATACATTCTACATGTAGTTCTGAGATTTCTTTTTTCATAAGTGAACGATGTTGGTTTTACATGATAAGGCCTTTTATTTTTCTTCTTTATTTTTCATAAGTCCGTCTATTTTTCTTTGTTATTCTTGATAACTCCTATTTTTCTTTGTTTTTCATAAGTTCTTCTATTTTTACTTCTTTAGTGTTGCGCGCTTAACGTACACAGATAATACTCCAGCTTAAGTCAAATATTGAACTGCTCTTCCAGATAGAATTATCTTCATCCGAGTGGAGCCTTTATTCAATCTTGCACTATTTTTGCAAAAAAAACCCCAAAACGGACCGACTTCCATATGCGATATATATATATTTATTTGTTTTTTACCAAAAAATATGTGGACTTTAATTTTACAAAGGGATAGATTTTACCGCAGTGTAAAATACAGAATTGGCGTATGCAGATGTTTGCCGGTGTTGTAATCCTATGGGACATGGTTAAAATATTAAAGCATCAGACAGTGTATTATCATAGATGCAGTGTTTTGCAACATCGACTCAATATTTTTCTCAAGAAAGAATTTAACTTTAATGAGATAGTCACTAACATGATAAAACGTTACTTTTTCTTATTTGTATTAAGCAATTTCAGTGAAATAGAAAATTATGCAGATGCGAAGGTTTCCGCAAGATTTCACATGTCACTCGCCTTCTTTGGATATATTCTTGTTTAGATATATGCAAAACTATACAAATCTACCTATATCTACAGAGAAACATGTAATTAGAAAGACTGTATTAAAAGCATTGAGTTGAGTGATAACTCGAATAATAAAAGAGCATGTAGTATGTACTTTCCTCAATAGATATCCATTGAGACAGACATGATTTGTCTGAATTTCTGGGATTTGGAGTTAAAATCCTTTACACTCTGATTATTGTCCTCGTCTTTATTGTTGCTATCAGAATTGATATAACCTAGGAAGGGTTACTGAATGAGGAATAACCAAAACGGAGCTTAGAAATGAAATGGTAATCTTTATAACATCAACAAAATATCTCATTTTATCTTTATTTAGTAATTCTCAGTTATTGTCCGGCCTGTTTATATTAAGTCTGTAGTAGTCAACCTAGGAATAGAAATCTGAATTACTACGTCATCAGATTCACCAACCAACCCTTGGTCTATTGCCCTATGGAATTTAAATCCCTGAGTTGGATAGTGTTATTTTTGATATCCTCAGAGATGAAGTCTACCTCTGTCGATTAAATAAAATGTTCAACTGTAAATTCTCAGCTGGTTACTCGAATAGACAAGCACCTGAAAAAGGTCGGCGGATTCTACGGCCGAAAGTGTGCGATGATAAAAAGAAAGATAAGGACAATAGTCCAAACTTAAATAATGTAAATAAATACGTATCAATATACATACATTGTCTTATGTAAATAGATGCATATTACACACACACACGTGTATGGCTAACTATCCAAGATGTCATGGTATTTGGTAATGAAAAGATAAACCCCCATATGAAGTTTACAGCCTCTTTTTGAAAGTAATCTCCATGATCATGTTTACATATATTTATTAGGTTAGTGCAAAAATAATGACGCAATAATGTCGTTTTCTGACGTATTTTTAAGGTCAAAAAACGACATTATTACGTCATTATTTTTGCACCAACCTAATACTAATTTTTCGTTGTCTTTTGTGGACTTAGGTAATTACAGTTTTCCACAGTCTACTTTGTTGCTCTTTTTACTTCTCCCTCTCAGCAGCTGCCCTGCCATTCATTTGCACAGGCTCGCTAGGGAGGTTAACTGCTCTCTCCTTCTGCTCCTAAAGACTTGTGAGTTTCATAATCTCTAAGAAATCGTTCCCCGTAATATATGCCATACATTTCGGCCGTCTCTTTCTGATTCATAGTAGTTTTGTTTTCAAATTCCTCGTTGCTCATATGCTCCGTCCATGGACATTTTTTTTTCAAATCATTTCACCCCAAGCAAGGCAACAGAGTCACGAGTACACGGGAATTTGCTCAGTGTGAAAGGATATAAGAAAAACATTACTCTTCATGTTAGTAGGACTGATATTGCATAATATTTCAACACTCTTCTTTGTTTTCCAATATTTTTTTTCTGTTTCTTAATAATTTGTTCAACTTCTGGAAGGCAACTTTGGCTATTTCAATGCGCAGCTGGTAGTTTGTGTCAGATTTTCCGCCATTTTTATAAAACTTCTGGGATGGCTAAATCTTTGTACATGTTCTGTCGTTTGAAATTTGTTTTCATATCTTAGTCTGTTCCTCTTGCTAACAACCATACATTCAGACATATTAAACTGTGTGTCTTTTCTTCCCGCTTTCCTTTTCTACCTTGTCTAGGAGTTTCCGCAGTTACTTTTCTGTATCAAGTATTTTATTCAAAGTCCTCGAACCTCTGAAAAACAGCTGAAATATATAGACGTGTGTGTCGGATATTTTTGTTTGTATGTGCTACTTCGTGTGTAGTTTGTGACTAAGAGATTTAGTGTATTTGTATGCATATACGTGTCTTTGTATGCTTGTTTACATATTTGTTTGCACTTTCTCAATAAAACGCAAAGATAAAATATATATGCCGAGGTGCATACTTTGGTACATTTATGTGTCTTTTATTTTGAGGTAGTAACCTTAATTTTCCGCCTCGTTACCACCAACAGCACATCTTGAAGCACTTCTTTTTTATCTGAGAGCAAATGGCGCCGCATGAATATTCATTGCTTGTCGCAATCGCTTCAAATGTGAGTGACCTGTTCATAAAGATCAGTTTCTTAGATGAAAAAGAATCGGCCATCATCCGGTATCTATGGCTACAATTCTGTAAACGCGCTCCATTCATCAAATCAATGGGCCATATATCAAATCGCTCCTTTTTTTTTATTGAAAAAAAAAAATGTCGAAGTACATTTTCTGGTGCAGTTAAACCTTAAAGAAATAACAATGCGATCGGCAATCGTTGTCGTTTATATTAAAGGGCCTTTTCATGAAGGCACAAGCACGTGGTGTTGCTCATGAAGTTATGTTTATTTTATTGGTATTTATTGAAAAAGCTAAGTAAAGTATTAAGAAACAGGAAAATTTTGTCATAGACAAAAAAGTGTTCTGAACTGTTATGTAATATCAGTCCTCCTATATGGCACTGGATGCTAGACAATCTCAGAGACTAAGAGATTTGAAGCAAACGAAATGCAGTTTTATAGAAGGATGCTGAGAATCCAATGGACGAAGCACGTTAGCAACGAAGTTTTAGAGAATATAGAAATGGCCACTCTTTCATAACATCAGAAAGAAACAGTTGAAATTTTAGGGCACATGATGAGGAAAGAAGTTTTTAAAAAATTAGACACTCACACGACAGATTGTTAGCAAGAGGGACAAAGGAAATCCATGAAAAACCTACCTAGCGAGGTTGTATAAAAGGACAGCAGAAAAGGGTTTAGTGGAGATAAAAGCCAACATTTATTAAGGGCTACAAAGGACATGAAATTGTTGATATCTATGATCAGTATTGTCCTGAAGAGACGTGTTATATAGAAGAGCTAAGGCAACTGACGTGAGACATTTAGATATGATAAAAACTCGATTGAGACATAGTAAATTGCAGGCCAGGCATTTTTTGCATTAAATTACGATAGGGCTCTTTTCAGGATTTATTTTATACTAGCAGCCATACCTAGTTGGTCGATGAGAAAAAGCTTTCAATTACAATGGTGCAAACACAGCATCATGTTTCTATGTAACAGTCTATCTTCTTCAGTTACTTTAAAGCACTTTCATTAAAAAAACATTTCGAATTAATGCAGTTACTGATATAACAGAAGTAGTCTGTATTTATTCAATCGAAGTTCGTCGATGACATCAAGGGGTAAAACAGGCACCATGAAGACCCACTTCAGACTACAATAGTTTTAGAGTTTTTGAAATTCAATTTGTCAGTGTGGTACCAGTGATGTAAAAGAGGACACCTTTATAAATTGTTAAGTTTGATGGAAATTGGTTTAAAGATCAATGAAAAATAAGAAAGAAACCAGTAAAAATCACCATTTTTCATTAATTCCGCACGTTTTTACTATATGGGTGGGCTCAATTATCAAGTTAAATGACTGTTAAATAATCAACTTCATTACTGTTGTTAGATTATTGAAAATTGAGGGAGTTTTAAAATTTGTTGAAATTGATTTTTTATTTTTCCTGGGTTTTCGCTAAACCCAGTGACGTAGAAGTAAAAAAAAAAATAACAAATACGTTATCGTTGAGCTCGTCATGATGTAAGTAACCTACATACCGAGTTTGAACGAAATCGGATGAAAAAAGTTTAATTTATAGATTTTTGATCGGCTTTATACATTATTGAACTTTTCAAAAATTATCGACGTTTTACGCTAAGAACCTATCTCTTACATATTACAATGTATATGCAAAGATTGGTCAAAATCGGTTGGATGGATCTCTAATGAAAAGGTATCACACAGACAGACATACAGACATCCTCTGTTTTATATATATATATATATATATATATATATATATATATATATATATATATATATATATATATATATATATATATATATATATATAGAGAGAGAGAGAGAGGGGAGAGATTTCTAAAATACATTTTATTAAAAAGTAATTATTTTAACAAGAGATTTTAAATAAGCATTCAACATAATGTTTATATAAAAGCTTTAAATAAACATTCACCATAATGATTATTTAGAAACAAAACAACGCGCAACCATATGTGGTCCATACTTGAACTGATCCACTCAGCACAATTGAAACAGAAACAGTTGGTTGGCTATTTGAGTGTTGAAGAAACACAAATAGGCCTGAGCTGATGACCATACTCGGAAACTAGTAACTCTGCCAAAGACGAGAAATCACATTGATTTGCACTGTGCCTTCGAATCGCAACATCCCTGATGATGAATTTCGCATTACACTATTTTCTAAGTAAAATGCCTTGACATTGGAAGAAGCGAAACGTTTCCTCTTATGTTAGAATTACCTACCTGGAATCGGAAAAGCATTCATGGTAAATCAAGTTACGAGATCGCAGAATAAAATCTATAGATATCGAAATCGTGATCAATCTCATAATTCCTGAGTAAATCGATTTTAACTTCACCGGGTAGAAAATAAGATTTGATACCAAACAATACAACTTTAACAAAACTGATTTCCATATAAATTAATGATCGTATTCTTCAATCGACAAAAATCGATATTTGTTACACAAAAATCAATGTCCAAACTTAAACCTTCTACACCGGCCGCAGGTGTTCAGCATCTAGTTAGCTGTCGAAGTCAGCTCGGTTAGACGTTCTATCGACTGGGACTTTCTACGCTTTACTCCGAATAGAGGCGCACCTTAGGAAAATTTACGGTATTTCAATGCCTTTTCAAAAACCTGAATTGGTTCTTTGTCATCGAAACGTGAACGAGTTAGACTCCTACACAATTTATGACCAATTTCGGAGAAAAGAAGTAGTTAACGAATTCGGAAATGCACGCCCATATATATTTCCGCTTACAGGGATAATCCTTGTCGTTAATCCATCATTCATGCGCATACAGATAAAATCTATCAAGAAAGAGAAATTCTGGAAAAAAAAAAAAAGAAATCCTGACAAGTTGAATATCTTCTCGTACTTGTCTCCCTAAAAATGCAATGGATAATTAATGATCAGTGCATATACGATCAAAGGAAATATACGTGTACCATTTAATCTCGTGTAAGTGATGCACGATTGATTTTTGCCTAATTTATATGTCTCGTATATGAGTCGACCTGAATCTTCTAACGACGATCTAACACAAGCAAATAGTCAGAACATGCTAAGAACGGTGTAAATAAAATTCCATGGTATTCTTAAGTTTACCGATTCTTGAATCGAAAGTACTATGGCCAAAAGCAAGCTGTTCATTTCTGATTTATAGAATTTTCATCCGACTTTAAGATGCTTTTTGTCACAGAAATACAGACTCCCAGTCTATGGAGTTCAATAAATAGTACGATTTTGAAACAAATAATTAAATGTCAACGAGGCTCGAAATCGTACTCTATTTGCTTTTGATAGGTCACCTTCATCTGATTGCTCCTCTTATTGCTTGAGTTTAACGGTTGCCAGATGACACTATCAAATTTTCCGCTGGTTGCGTGGTTGATATTTTTTTTTATATACATGAGTAGCATTATTTGTAATATTACTTGTAATGCTTATTAAAAGAAGGTTTATTATTCATTATTAATTGTTAACAACGCTTTATTTAAATTGAATTCCAGTTCTTTTCACCGCAATTACTCGGTTGTTTTTCAGAGTTAATATTCAGCTTAGATTGAAAATAATAAACTGTCAGCGATGCTCGAATTCAGATCACTTTTCAGAGTTTTTGTGTACAGTAAATGCTTTACAACTTGAACCAACAGCGAAAAATATGAGATTAATTTTAAGATTTATTACAAAAAATGCCAATCAGTTTTTTTTTTTTCCGTTATACCGACTTGGAGGTCAAAGATCGACTGTTTCCATTCCTTGTAGAGGAAAACAACTCCCCAAAAGGAGTCATGTTTTTGCAGTGACTATGTAATTATCTTTTCTTTTTCTTTTTTTACTTTAGTGCAAAGCGGTCTATATCTGTCATTTTTTTTTTATTTTTACTTTCTTGCGAACTGCATCCACAAAAATTTCAGTTAGGTTTTCAGTCCCAGTTGCCACCACCAACGTTAATATCTCTGTGTTCATTTGTCTTTGACATATTTTCAAAGCCGGAAAACACCGAACTACTTTTTTCTGATAGTAATGAAAAGAATAGATAGAAAGCCATTAAATTACTGGAGAAAGTAAAAAAGAATAGTGTTGAATAAAACTACATAGACGTAATAAGGATGATGGATCAATCCTCATTGCCCTCGTAACGCATTATTATAGAAGTTCCATTGATGCCACATCTTCCCAAGAACCGCTACTTTGTAAGACAGAAAACAAGGAAGATGTCTGCTTCATCACTGCTGTTATAGGAAATTCTATTCCTAAGACAATTACATAGACACATGTATACGATATTAAAACACGCCCTACCTTTATCTTCTATCCAATAACAGACAATATTACAAGCATACCAAAAGGATTCCAGAATACAACAGAGACTGTTTAAATCAAAGTATCTATTGGTTAGAAATTAACATCATGTGAAATATTTGAACAATCAGAGAAAAATAAAACTGTTTTTCTCGAGCCTACTTTCGGGAAAAAATTTCTTATAAAAACCCAGCAATTTCGATTTTCAAAGAGCAGAGATGTGGCTGCGTCCAAGCCGAACACAAGAGAATATGTGGCTACATAGCTTTTTCTTCTGTTCCTCTCAGCTTGTACTGGAAGTTGCATGTATTGACGACTTGAAACGAATCATCTCCAACAACACCAACAAACATGCTTAGCGAATCTTCACTAACGTTAAAATTATTTTCTAAGGTACAGCTTTTTTGTGGACCTACTATTGAAGTCTTTTAAGTTACAGCTTTTTACTGTGGACGAAATACCAAGTCTTTTCTAAACTGCCACTTCAGTGTACAAACGACCGAAATATTTAACAACTTTTTAAAATTGTGACCCCTTTGTATTCATACATATATATATATATATATATATATATATATATATATGTTTGTAAGTCAAAATTATTTACCAGGCATACCCATTTTTATTTTATTATTATTTGGAATTTTAATGTTCGGATTTTTAATATAGAAAAAACTTGGACAACAGAATGTCCTGTACAATCTCAGATCTCTGGTCAACATTTACATATTCATAATAAACATTTATTACCTCAAGCTTCTATACACTGACCTCATTCAGTAACCCTATAGCTTGGGAGACTCTTGGGCTTTGTATTGGGTGAACATTTATTTAAAAATCATCACAAAAAAGAGAAGCATCTGTATATGTAAAAGTAACTTAACATCGTAGAAGCCTAGTCACACTGTGAGGATTTCATTTCAAAAGAGAAGCTGTCGTTAGTCTAGAATACATAACTTCAATCGGGAATCGTTACTCAGTTGACGCAGCTGCGTGTGAACATCAAAGCGTAATGTCTCGAAAAGCTGACGAAATGTATGTTATCCCGTCAAAACAATGTACTTGTTCACACACGCATGGCTACTTAAAGTTGGCCTTAGCGTTGAAGGCTGACCACTTTAATTGCTTCATTCAACGCTGTCAGGACTAGAAAGTCTTTACTAATAATGCAGGTACATATTACAGGAATAATAACGGCATCAGTTCTCTGAAATGCATTTTTCTTCTTTTTTTTTTTTTTTTTTTTTTTTTACCTTCACAAAAGAAATTGTTTCTGGCGTGATCAGGTTAGTGAATCATAACTGAAATAAATTTGTCGATGTCAAAGATTATATTAAAAAATAAAACTGAAAATTCGCCGTCGTCGTCAATCATTTTATATTTTCTCGATAAACCATTATATACTCTTATATATTTTATTTGTGTAGACATGCAAAAAAAAAATACAAAGAGAATTATGAATACAATGCTGTCTACGTACAGTTAAGAACTTTTTCTTTTTTTTTAAATATGCATTTATCTTCTATCAATAATTAGATTAAATAGAAATATTTGTTTCTTTCCCAAACTTTTTTCTGGTATATTTTCTTTGACTTGACCAATTTATTGTCTTCTGTTTAAATTTCCTATTAAGATTTGCATTTTCCACAAAATTCCACCCCTTTTTCCATCAAGATTTGTATCTTCGTTCTTTTATTTTTTATTTTTTTTTTTTTTTTTACTAAACATCACTCAGTATAAGGCCCGAAAGTCACTCAAGTCAAATGGTTACGGTTAAAAATGTTATGATAAATGAGGTATGATATGAGTGAAAAATTGGTTGATAGGAATTTAAGTTTGTGAGGATAAGGAGAATAGATAACAAATGAACCTTGACTTGAAGATTTTAATGTCAAGGGAAGTATCTACGCAGGAGTTTGTTCCACAGAGTAGCAGTTTTTGAGAAAGAAAGATGTTTGACCGAAACTTTTTTCTTTAAACTTCGAATACGAGGAAATAAGGATGATTAAATTCAGTGGAAGTACCACGGCATGTCTTAGCAGTAAAGGTCTGAACTGATGAAACAAAGAATGCAGGTTTGAAAATTTGATGCGGAAATAGCGATGGAGAAGCGGTAGGCTTCCAACGCTGCATCCTTGGGGAGAATGGCGGCGCAAGTCTTTGTGAACGATTTAACTTTGTCAAAGGTGTAGTTATGCCAACAGTAGTCTTATATGTCGGTTGTAAAAAAAAAGGGGGAATTGATTGAGGCGTCCGCAAAAGGGGAAGTTTCGAGGCACTTGAGCAATTTTTCCACGGTGAAACTGCTTTAAACTTCGACCGTGTGTCACATTCGGTTGTAAGTGTTATTTTCCGCTGCCCGCATGACAACGGTATATTTGATATTTTTCATTATACACACGTTTTTATTTTTGACTAATTTAAACATTTCACCCGAATTAATACGGAATTGATCCTAGTACGCAAGGGAATTAAAGTGAGGCAGAAGACTGAAAATAAATAGGACAGAGGAAAGGACAAACGATGATCGGGATTAAAGAAGACAGAAGATGGTGTTTGATGTTGCATTTAAATTTTTGAAGATTTTATTAGGTTGGTGCAAAAATAATGTTACTATGTGAGAAAACGACATTATTTTTGCACCAATAGTCTTCAAAGAAGAAAGAAAAAAAAGGCGGGAAGTGCGAAAAAATAAACTGTTGTAGAAATGGCGGTTGGATTTAGCTGGATTTCATTCTAGTAGCACGCTTAAATTCATGTGATCTGGCTCCAGTACAGCTGACATGAAAATATTTGTAGAAAAGGCAGAGGGTAGCCAATTCACGTCGGTGAAAAAGTGACAGTTGTATTTATACAGTAAAGTTTGAAATCAAGAATCTACATCATTATTAGTGAGAACTTTTCAATTTGTTTCTATGTCCGTAATAGAATCTCTTGTCAGATAATATTTAACAACTTGACCTCATTGCTAGTGAATAATAATAAATTCAGTTGTTTTGGAAACACTGGGTTCACTCAGCGCCACACAAAGCGAACAACCGTCGTGATAACATCACAACCTAATAAACAGTTACGCATTTATTTTTTTTTACACGAGTAATGACAACAGTAAATAAATGTGACAGAATCGTGTTAGCCTGATAAAAGACTCCGAGTTGGTTGTATGTGGTGCTGTAAGCACCAGGAGCTGCGTCCTCTTCCACAATGGACTTTTGAGAGAAGACCTTCTCATTAGAAATGCATTATCTGTATTGTAGAAGATAAACGGAAGAAAGTCCCACAATTGGGAAGTATAAGAAAATAAACTGTTGCTGTAAAAGTGTCGGTTGTGTTTAGCTATTTCAACAGTAAAAGGGTAGGAGTAGATTTTAATCTAGTAGCACACTTAACTTCATATAGTCCGGTCACCAGGGATGAGTAGCAGTAGTTGTAATATTATTTTGAAATTTTATTAGACGAATCTTAACCTTTATGGATTTCTAATTTCTTTGGACGGAATTTCAGTTGTTTTTATAGCAATTACTTAGCCTGTTATTCTTCAATCGTTAGCACACAGTGTGGATCGAAAATAAGAAATAAACTGTCAATAAGTGTTGAATTCACGTAACTTTTATCAGTTTTTTTTTTTTTTTTTTTTTTTTGTGTATACGGAAACGGCATTACACCTCGAACAAGCGACGTAGGATATAAAATTTAATTTATAAATTTATTGCAAACATTACCAATAGGGTTTTTTCCACAACACCGCCTTGTGGCTTATGGTAAAAAAAAAACAAAGAAAGAAAAACGCCCTTGTAGTGGAGAAAGTTTCCCCAAAAGGAGCTATTTCCTTACCGGGCTTATGTCCAACTCTCGGTGAGAAGAATTTTCAACGCCTCCATTTCCCTTCGCAAAATATTTCGTTTGCACTGCGTTCGCCGTGATTTTTTTTTTTTTTTTTAATCACTCACGATTAATTTTTTCGTTTTAGTTTGGGTATTTTTCTCATCTTCTGATTTTTCCCCATTCCGTTTCTGTTTCCCAGTGTTTTACATCTTTTATTTTCAAATATTGCTTATATCTTAACTGTATTCGTTTTTATCTAATTGATTCTTTCTGAGTAAATGAGTTTTGTCGTCGCTATTCCTCGGCCTTTCTATCTCTTTCATCGTGTAGAACGGGCAAAAGAAAAAATCCCTGGTTATAATTTAGTTTATATTTCTGTATGTTGTTCTCTGTTTTCAGTACAAATTTGATTTCTCTCCACGTTCTTCAGAATATCTTTTCCCATCTTGTTTCATGATCTTTCTGATTGTGGAACACAGAAAAGCGAGCTCTAAAGATTTCTTTCGAGATCTGTGAAACGATGTGAAACATGCTGCCTAAGCTGACTTCACGTGTTCTCATTATGGCGGCCAGCCAGTAATTTTAAAGTTGAATACACGTTCAGTTAGGGAAAAAAAAAACTTATTTTGTCATAGTTTGGAAGACGCATTTAACTTACTGAAAAAGTCATTCTTGCTTTAATCCTTTCTTAAGAGAGTCCCTAATCTTAGTTAAACAATTAATTAAATACTTAAGAATTGCTATTTACTGTTATGCACAAAATTTGACGTTGTTTAATACAAGATCACGACTGTGGGGCCCTCATAACAGCCGAAAACGATATAACAGAATTAGTCTGAAAGACTTATTTGAATTGCAAGATAACTGTTAGTTATTTACCTCTGGACGAGAGTACATTAATGTTTTAGTCGCTTCCGTGGAGATGAAGGTCAAAATATGTTCAGTCTCCCTTCGCATCTGAAACTGATCATGAGCCTCTCTCTTCAATTATGAAAAATACATCTCACCGGTAATTTTCACGGGAAAAGAAAAGTGGCTCAGTAATGTAAAGATTGTTATTTTATTTTAGTTTTTTTTTTTTAACATAGGTAGACTAAACCCAACAGCGCAGAAGAAAAAGAGCCAATCCTCGTAAATATGTTTAAAATAACAGATATGTTTACGAAGTAATCTTATATATAACGTACAGTGTGTGTGCGTCCAAGTAATTCCTCTGCTCCCAATGGTCCGATTTCAATGATTCATAGCTCATTCAAAAGCCCTAGAAAGGTTAGGCGCAGGGAACGATTTTCGTTGAGCTCAGATTCAGAGTTGCCAGATTATGCGAGGCTAAATATATATATTAAGATATTATATTCCATAATGTAGTTTTTATTTAGTTAGTTATTGTTTCTCTAACTCTTCAAATTTTGAATGTATGACTAATTCTAATTCCCATTTTCCCATCTTTACACTACATTAATCTTATCATACAATTTTTCCCCTTTTCTGCCACCCATGAAATAAATATAATTGCTTGTACAGAAAATAATGAAATTTTAAAAGATAATCATAAACATTAATTTAGTACTTAAATGCAGCGATCAATTTTGAGTTCTTTTGTAGTTTATTGATGCCTATTACAACTGCTCCTCCCTAGCTATTGTAATAGCTTTGGCTAAACCAAGAGTCTTCCACAGAAGCTAGTTTAAATATTGCCCGATATGGCGGCTTCTAAAGGGTAATAAATGCATAATAATTAATTTTTTTTTTCAATTCAAGATTTCATATTATTATGGATGTTATTTTAGTAGATACACATATTGGTTTAAGCATAGCTGTTTATTTACAAACTGTGAAATTATCGCCTACAGTTGTAGATTATCGAAAGTATATTAAATCATTTGCTAAGTCTGCAGCTAAGAAAGTTGGTTCACTCTGTCCGGCTAGACAATTTTTGTTGCGAGAATTTATCTCACATATTTATATGTCTACCATTCTTCCTTCCGTTAACTATTGCTGTCACATCTGGTCTGGTGCGTCTGCTATATATTTAGAGATGTTTGATAAAATTCAAAGAATCTGCAATATTATTGATCCTGACCTGGCATTTCAGCTTCAGCCCCTTTCCTTTAACGGAACTATCCTGTGTCTTTTCTATAAATAATTTTCATGGTAATTGTTCTGATGAACCTTCTTCTATGGTACCTAGACATTATGAATTTAAGCGCAGTACTATATTGGCAGCTAAGTCTCATTAATCTACAGTTGAAATGTCTAGATGTAACCCTAAGTTCTATGTTAACAATGTCTTCTATCGCAATTCCGGCTTGTGGAATTCTCTTCCGGCTTCTTCCATCTCCGTCAACTTTGATCTTCAAAAGTTTCAATGGAATGCTGATATTTATCTTCTGTCTTCTTAATTCTTATCCTTTTATTGTCCTCTCTCCTTAATAGTATTTTTCTGATATTCACTAACACTGTAACTTCTTGCATTTTAGTGGCTTTATTGCCTTGCTAAAAATGAAACGATTAAAAAAATATCAATGATATGACGAACAGCGTTATATATTTGGATGATTTAGGCCGGTAGATGTTATTTTCGGTGTAAATAAACTGGGCTGTCTACTCAAGGACGCGTGCCATTAAAATAAATTTTACACGATTCAAAATGATAATGATTTATTAATCTTTTATGTAAATAAATTTGACTATCCCCACAGTTTACCACTTGGCATAAAATAACTCCAGACAAGTTGTCATATCGTTAAAATCAATCAATCAATCATGTTTTATGTAGTTTCTCTTGTCGTACCAAAGAATGGATGATTGATCCAAGATAAATTTGAAATTGTTTATAGTTCTTATCACTACGTCAAGATCTTTCAACTTTTCTGTGGTCATCTTCAGGAACATAATATAGCAGTTATTTTTCAATAAAATAACAAAAGTTGGCGCTGTATTGCAGTTTCGATTTGCGAATATTATGATTTAAGGATTTTAAATAAGAATACCTAATTGGAAAATGTGTATCTGGCGAAATGGAGATTTCGGTTAATTGCACTGAAAATGGAATCGGCGACTCGGGTTCAAATTTTAAGTGAGAAAGTTTTTATCTGTCAATATTTCTGGGATGAGGCGTTGTAATTATTTACATGATTTACATTGTTCTGACTGTTGTCCTCACCTTTATTGCTATATTCACGACGTTTCTGTCGTTGTACGCTTCAGTTTACTTCACGTGATTGGAACTTTGAACAGAACACTTTATGTCATCCACCCTAGTAGATTGTTCTATTTCCACGTGCCTACGTCATTGATGAACAAAAACTTGGAGAGTTGAGTTAAAGGGAGATAACAGACATCCGGAAGAGGCATTGCACGTGGAACTAGAACAATCTTCACCGGTGGACGAAATAAAGGGTCCAGTTCGAAATTCCAATCACCTGAAGAAGGCCGAAATGTACAACGGCCGAAACGTCGTGAATATGGCAATAAAGATGAGGACAACAGTCCTAACAATGTAAATAATGAAACAGTTCCTGCTTCACTTTTTACTAATGCCGCTAGGAAGGCATGAGTAAATCTAGATATCGGTAACAAAGAGCAGATTTAACTCTCAAGACTTGGTTAGCAACCACTGTAGAACAAAAAAGTCTCGTAAGGAGTAACCAGCCATACTGGTTGTGGGAAATATCTTACATTTGAAATACGATAAAATATAAAGCAGGATATGACAGATGATTTTTACTGGCCAGTGAATAAACGAATCCAAAACTAGTAAGATTTCCTGATAAATAGGGGAAACCTCCCTCAAATTCCCCATTGAGAATTTTTCGCTTGGGAGCAAACATAATATTTTCAATAGGCCGGAAGAAAGAAGTTTTTTTTATTCAATTTACCCTCTGCGTCACTGTCTAGTAGTCGGCAGAATTCTCTTGATGGGAACAATAAAAGTAGCCAATACAGACCCCACGCAGTGTACTATTTATTACTACAAGTAAAGCTTTCTCCTGAGGGGAAAAAGACGGCTTCTTTGACTTTAAGAAACAGGAGATTGCAACTACCAAACCAGTACAGCTCTCTAGAGAATAACGACTGTAGACGCCGAAACACCAGTTCGTGCAACATGTAATGCTGTGACAATGTCGAGCAACCCGGGAAAGGGCTGGAATAAATTGCTCAGCTACAAACACAAATGGAGTAAATATCTGAATACTTATATTTTTGCATCACCAACTCCTTTTTTTTTAACTTTTAACTATTTATTCCGCATTTTTGTAGTCGCTCACACTTCATCATCTTTTCTGCCTAAATTTTGGTTTTATTATGTTTGCACACACTCATTCATAATAATGTCCGTTCTGTCTCTTCAACCATATATCCTTTCCGTTTTTATTTCAATACTAACATCATTTTTCTCTTCTTTCTCTTTCATCTATCTCCCTTTGTGTTGTCTCTCGTTCAGAATCCCAATATAACCCACACTCGAGCCGATACTTCACGATCTCTCAACAAAAACATCTGCTTCTAAAAATGCTCCATTCAATATTATCTAAAATCAAGTGAGAACTAAGTCCTTCCACTTAATGCTTGACCATCCAATCAGTAGCCAAAATCGCCATCGTTCTGCTGCCGACCATCTGTCATAGTATTTACCAAAGCTAAATCACTGGCTCTTAAGCCCGTCACATTTCAATTCTAAGTGAATACTCGAGTTTTGTATATTTGTTCGAATAAACGAAAGTAGAATGTGTTAGTGCTCGCTGAAGCAATATATATATATATATATATATATATATATATATATATATATTTGTAAGAGAATTTCTCCCGTTATGTAAAATTGATTCACAAACCGCTCGAACTTTCTTTCCAACCAAATATTTTTAACGCAACAATTATTTCTTAAGAAAATAATGTTCTTTCAGGAAATAAAGAAAACATAGACGAATAAATTCGCTTCTCAAAAGTTCTAGGTTTTTCACGAAGAAAAGTGTGTTGTTTAACAATGTAAATTTTATCGGATGCCTAGTGGCGAAAATAGTTGCGTATGTCTCAACGGTACAGACGAAAGTCAAAGGCTTAGATTTCAAATACTGAAGCCATTTGAAAAAATGGCATTATATAATCTTTTACATGTCTATCTTTACCCCATATCACTTAAACTGTTGCATTAATAAGCTATGGTGAGTAAATATCTGAAAGATCTTTATATCGTCCAGAAAAAAAAGAAAATTTTCTGATTTAGGCAAACTGATCCAGCAAATTTTATTTTTGTTTTGGGGCACTATAATCTGATTATTTGCCGCTAATATCTCGCAATATTTAATACCAATTTCAGTATAAGATAATTATTATACCGGGATTGGATTATGTACATAATCCATTTTGACGCTTTATCCAAGAACGCACGCACTACGATAGGAAAATTAAGAAATCTCATTGTCTGCATCTTTGAGAAGAGTTATTAACCTTCCAGTATATTATCAACCCATGCGAATTTGGAAAGGCATATAATAGGAAACCAGCCACTCCCTTAAAGCCAGACAAGAGCAATATAACGTCGTCATAAGAGAGAGCAGAAATTTGATAATTATATATGAAGAGAGAAAAAGGTACTAAAGAGTAAGTTAAGAGATTGTGTATATGGTCTCCCAGACAATATATTTCATAACTATGCCTTCTATTTTTTTATTTTTTTTTTTTTGCAAAGAATCCGTGTCATCATCATCTCCACGAGGAGCTGACCAGCTTCCTCTATATGCCATTGTTGCATCCCAATATCAGAATCTCTGTGAAGGATCTTCTCGTTCACTTAGCGACATTGCCAGCCCATTATTTATTCTGTTTGCCTATTCTTTTTTTGCCTAAATAAGACGGTAGTGGAAATATTGTTGGCTTTTATGACAGGTCCATGCCAGACCCTTTTTTTTTTCCTTTTTGACGGTGATTACGACGTTTTCCTGACAGACCTGTTTGACGACATTCTTGTACTGCTTCCTTTTTTATGTGTTCTACATAGGTGACTAGTATGGTTCGGTAGTATCTCATTTCTAATAATTGAATACTGCAATTCTCCTTTTAATATCCAAGATTCTCAGGTGTATAGAAAAATTGTTCCCCGTGTATACACTGGAATTGCATGGTTGGCGATATTATTTCTGTGAATCTTGTAATGAGGGAATGGACAGATTTTGTTGTTATATGGACAGCTTTTTTCTCTCACTATTTTATGAAGAAATAAATATGGTATTCTATTTCCTTATGGATTATATATTGACGAATGCCGATGAAGAAATCGGCCGAAATATTAAAATCACAACATCAAGAACACAGCTCAATTTTTCTGGTATGATTTGAAAAACTTACGAATTGTTACTACGTTATTGTTTTTTTGTTTTTTCCTATTCATAGTAATACATAAGACATTTATACATAAAATTATTATTATTATTATTATTATTATTATTATTATTATTATTTTACACCGGATTAAATTTGTGTGTGATTTTCTGTAACCAATGAATAAAATCTTTGAGAAGATGATGCTGTTCTAGTTAAAAGGTTACGTGTCTCAAACGGTAAAAATCTGATTTCTCGCAAAGATGATTGACCACCTCATCGGGATGTAATGGTTAACAAGCTAGTTTCGCGTAACGATTTCTACTCAATAACTGTATATCTGGTTTGTTTGTTTAATTAGCGGCCTATCAGCTCCTTATGGGTCATTTAATGTCGAAATTCAATTTTCTTGGGATCATTAGTAATGTCTTTAACAAATGTACTGCTAGTAAGTTTGTTTATCATTTTTTTTTTTACAAAAATGTATTGTTGACCATTTTTTTGGTTACAAAAATCTATTGCTGGTAATGTTTTATACTACGAAATGGTATTGCTGGTATTTTTACCACAAATTTTTAATACTTTCATAGTGTTTTGCATGGTTGGCGATATTATTTCTTTGTATGTAGCCTTGAGGAAATTAACTCATTTTGTTTTTATATGAACAGCTTTAACAAGGGGTTAACTATTTGCCCAGAGCTGAGACACTAGCAGCTGCTAACACCTCGGGTCAGGTTGGACCTGGGAACAACAGCAATTAAGAAATAATTTCACGCTCCTCAAAAATTTCCTGATCAGAGACCTTGCTGCTAGATGTAGTTTATCGTCACACCAAGGTCGGCTGTGCATCTGGTAAGATTTCATCAGGTCTGCTATTACAAATAATTGCTAGCCGTCAGATGGAAAAAATATAGAAATAAAATTCTCCTTTTTTACATTGGTAAAAGTTTGGGAAGCCTTATTTGCCTTGGTTGAGGAATGTCAGTCTTTGGTTTGTCACTTCTTGCTTTCCTGTGGCCAATTTTCGTCTGGTGTTTAGCATGAGGGAGGGCATTTTCTTCTGTGAGCAAGAATGGAGATCTTACCTCATTGTGTCGTTTATTCTTTTACGTGTCATTGTCAAACCTGGTTAGATCGGAAGGATATTCGCAGAGATTGAAGTGTAGGATTTAGCATGTTTCATTTGGGATAAAGAATGGCCAGTTGTGCCATTCTACAACATAGACACATACCCAGAAGTTTTCGAATTCAGAACTTAGCCTACATTAATAATCCTGTTTGCACTAACACTTTTTCAAACGGCAGATTTGAAATCTTAAGTGTTGCACGTTTCTCAATTCATTTCAAGCTCCTTAAAAATCATAAAGACCATTTTATTTTTTTAAAATAAGTAATTTACATCATGTCTGCGATTCTTCTTTCTATTGAACCAATTTGTATCACTTACGAAGTAAAACATAAAACTGGATCAGAAAAATCGTTAGCATTTTGAAGTGAGTTCGATCCCCATTGTGTGCCTAACAGTTTCAGTTTTGTATCTGTACTGATCTTTCTAAATATTAGGTTGGTGCAAAAATAATGTCGTTTTCTCACATGTGAGAAAACGACATTATTTTTGCACTAACCTAATACATTGAAAATATTATATTCCGTCTGCTTTTGGGAGCAATTTCAACGAAAGATGTCTATATTCACCGTAGTGACGGATTAGTCAGGGTGTCAGCTTGCCCGATGGAAAATGGGGCTCCTATAACAAATAAAAGGGCAATAAAGAAACAAATACAATCGACTGCTTTAGTAATAAAAATTGAATAACAATTTTATAAAGTCATCTGCACGCAATCATTGACTCTGGTCGATTGTGAGAGGACATTAGCTAAAGGTCATAAAGACAAGGTTAAGAAATTCACTGTCTGAGGAGAATCTCATACATGTTGCTATCCACTGAAAAGGAATTGTTAGATGAATTGGATGCAGAAGCAATTATTGCCAGATACGCACAATAACCGAGTGAACACAAACGATTATTTTTAATATAATGAACTCCATGCAATGCACTGTTGTGCTTTTGAAAAATCGGTTCATGTGTGCAGTAAATTCTTTTAAAATATCAAACAATTCTACTGAGTTTGATCCTCACAGAGTGCCCGATCCTTGTGATCTTGTACTAGAATTAAGCAAAGATTACTAAATAAAAACTTAGGTCTAAATTCAGAACGACTTCTACTTCAGACTGATCGAATAACGACAACTCAGTGCTTACCTTTTCGTCTTTATTTTAACCATTTGTTCATCATATGCATTTAAATACTTGAATAATGTAACTCTAGAAGGAATGCCTGAGATTTAAAAAAAAAAAAACTAACAATAAATATCTATGATAACATCATCAGTTGCCTTAGCATTGTTATTAGGTTGGTGCAAAAATAATGACGTAATAATGTCGTTTTTTGATGTTAAAAAGTACGTCAAAAAACGACATTATTACGTCATTATTTTTGCACCAACCTGATATATATACCATATGATAGTCAATAATAAAAAGAAATGAAAAAACAGCGGCAAGGTTGGCAGCAGCAGGAGTAACAGATGGAAACTGTGGTAGAAACAGCCAAGCTTAACAGACGAAAAGAAAGCAAGAATATGAGGTTTAAGGTTACAATTTTCTAAATTTTCCCCGAGGTTAGTGAATCTGCTGGTAATTGTGAGTTCAATCCCTGGACTGGGTAGTGCAGACTAAGTGGAAACATGACTGACCATCACCGAGCATCACTCAGAGACATGGACAGCAGGAAATGAAACAGTTAAATAAAGGATCAGCTTGAAATGCCCTGATACTCTCATGAAGGTCGAGAAGTACATCGTTATGACATTAATATCAAAGATGAGGACATTAATCCAGCCATAAATATGCATGACTGATTTTTCTCATTTCAATTTTAGTATCATAACATTCGAAATAATGTGTGAAAATACAACAGATACTTAACGGTGATAAGCAATATCGTGTTTATATAGTTGATTCCAGGAATTGATCTTTCTTTGAATCACTCTGACATATCAGTTTAAATAAAAGTTTGAAGATATGCACCTTTTCAGAAACTAGAAGTCCGAGAGCGGATATGATTGCTTGTAAATTTAAATAATGTCTCGAGATTGTTTCTCTGCTACCAGTTGGACTGTATCGCTTTCCATATAAAAAAAATTGAAAACTATTACAATTTGAATGTGTAAAAAGATATTTATTGAGATGAGATTATCCCAAAACACCGTTATAATGAGCCACATAGAGAAACAAAAGTAAATAGTTTGCGAAGCTTACTTGATAGCCATCACTCTACGGTAGTCGATGTTGGGTTTATCAAGTATATATGAGCGGCCTCAGTAGTATCTCCTGTTGGTAGAGATATTTACTCAAACATCTGTGTTGCGTTTCATATTGTCTCTAGCTTCAATTCTTCATTTGCCGACGCTACATCAGTTTTCTTTTTCATCTTTATTATATGAGGACAGTAGTTGTAGCATCTATTCTAAGCTAGAAGAAGCAACAGCTAGGATTTCATCACCACGTGCTGGCGTACCTCACTAAGGAATCCGTGTTCAGGTGGCGTGTTGATTTTTGATACAGCCGTTTCCTCGTTTTCGCGATTATGGGTCTTATTTCGAAAACTTAAAAGCAAGCCATGACTCAGAATTCTACGCTCACAAGGACTTCTAACCGCTACTTCGCCATTATGGGCCAGCTTTCACATTCTGGAATATTTGGAATAGACAGCTAGGGACAAATCAGAAGACCAGAGATTGAGGTTTTATTTTCGAAAATTAGAACATGTAAACAAAATTTAATTTTTATTTCGGGCCTTCTCTCCGACACCGAAAAGGAAAGTTAATTGATGTTATAAAACTTCGTTATCAATCAGAAGCCCAACACGTAGTGCTGCAAGCGTGTCTGTTTCACCCACGTGTCAGGAATGCTTTTTTCTCTTTGTGGCGTCTTTCCTCAAAACAGTTCTCCGTACAGACAGGGCTTCACTGACTGACCGTTAAGGGTCACATGACCAGCATAGCACGGAGCATACTAATTAGGGAAGAGGGAAAATTACCTTGACAGTAATTTTAAATATTTACTAGCCTTACTTTCGTTGATTGTCAAATGAGAACCACTTCTGACCACAGGCGAAGACTTAGGCAGGGGAGGGTATTTCAGTCATATGTGTTAATTATAAGAACGATGGCGAGGAAATGCCTACATGGTTAATTAAAATGGAGCTGATTTGAGTAACCTGGGGGTTCTGAGATCCACAAACCAATGTCAGTATTATCATTTAGAACCGGGATCAAATTGGAAGAGAAATCCCTATACTGCGAAATTTGCTTGCTACTTATTTCTCTACGGTTAGTGTTCAAAACTTGAGACTATACTTGGAGAAGTTAAAAATGTTTATTAAAAGAGTTCTTTTACGTACCTTTGTTCAAAAAAGTAATATAAAGACTCATACAAAAGTAAAAAAGCAACTTAATTCACTGTGTTCTCTAGTGCAAAGTTTCCGAATCATTACTAGAGTGAAAATTTGCATAACAACTAAATTGGCTAACCGATCGATCAATCGACCTTTCGAAATGTCATCACTAAGCTTTATTTCAGAGAGGTTTAAAAATAGTCAGATATAAATTAATATCTCCTTTTTCACTCTGTAACGTTTTTAAACCCTTTAGCAAACTCCGATACCAGCCAGAATTACACACACACACGCATACACACACAACCTGATAAAAACACTCCGTCTTCAGCAACGTGTGTTTTCAACATGCACTTTGATTTCTCTTAAAACATGATTCTGTGTGTGAACTATTTTATTTTATTTTTACGAATGAAGCTGTTCTTAGCCATTAATTCTGTAGCTGGTGTCCGTTGTTCTGTTCATTGTACAACCGAATGAGTTTCTACCATATTCCCTCTAACTCTCTGTGTATTCTGTTTGGAATTTCTTTTCCATTTTACGCAACTCTTTTGCCCGGCACAAAGAACAAGGCGTAAACATTATGACCCGGCAAACAGTTAATAGTTCTCTCTCGCAATGTCTGCGATTCATAATGGCAGATGCCCTGTCACGTGCCACTTCTGGCATTTTGGTGGCAAAAGCTTAAATTGGCATCTGGCTCAGATGGAAAAGGCCATTAAAAATGAATTCATCAGAGACTAGCAACCATTTCAGCGGATATCAAATGCCTTGAATACAGAAAAGGTCTTCGATGCTGATTGCCTCACATGGGGACAAGATTTCTGTTTGGGGACGGAAATGGAAGATCTAGAAATAGTATATGTTGTATAGAAAATTTTGGCGAAGCAAGCAAGAACGAGCAGCGTAATCAATCACGCACTAACAAGATAAATTAATGTTTAAAAAAGGTTATGAATATAAAGGCAAGTAAATACTGAACTTTTTCGCTATCGTAAAAGCATTTTTGTGTTAAATATCTGACTCTCAAAATAGCCCGACGTCCTTCACAGTAAAGGTTAGACTTAAAATTTAATAATCATCCAACTTCATCTAAGTATATTTAGTGAATATATTGTCTATTAGTATACTTAGTATGGCATCTTAACAAGATATCGTCTAGTTAAAGTTGCATAACAGTCAAGAGGGCATAGAATTAGTTAGCTACCTCAGTAATATTAGCCGTTTCTTTATAAGGAAATATTTGACATTCATTGACAGAGTAGCCAGTACTAGTTTCAGTTGGAATTTATAAAATATTTGTCTTAAAACAGTTTTTTCGTGAAAACAGTTTTTCAAGTCCAGTAGCTGTTATCGCACTTTCCATTACTGATAGGAGTTTCCTTTCTGACCTTTTATTTGAAGTAGCGTGAAATGTCAATATCTTGATTATGGCATTATTTTCTTTCGAGTTATTTTGTGCTATACAGTTTAGTTGTTGCTGATGTTGGTAATCCTCAAGTGATGCGGTTTCTATTATTTTATACAGTTCTTTGTGATTCTCTATCGCCAGCCCATAATGCTCAAAAAAGGACAACGTTAGACAAAATCTGCAGATTTCTCTCGCTCAGTTATTTTTAACCATAGAAAACGGTTGTATACAGCTGACAGTTCAGATATTTCTTAGTGGGTTTGGCAACGTGCATGAGATCCCTATGAAAGTCTCAATCCGATTAGGCTATTTAATAACAGGCCTCGAGTTTTCAGGTTGATGTTTTGGTTTGGTAGCAATTTGCGGTGTTGCACAAAACAACCTCAAGCGCAGACTATTCTATGTTTAGTTTCATTATCGCCTATACTAAAATTGTTGTTACTTTCTGGATGGCCTTTATAGGAGTTTTTTTCTTTCTTTCTATTGCTTATTCGTATTCCTATTTCGTTTATGTCACAGAAACAATGATTTTTTTGTTAAGATATCTGGATATGCAACAGCGTATTGGTACGTATCTTTACCTTTTCCAAGAGCGAATATAAGCAATCAGAGAAAAAAAAAATGAATTTGCATGGTTGATTACGTTCCCCGTTCCGTTAACCATCACGTTACACCGCACCTTCTTTTCATAAAAATATGTTTGTTAATATCAGCCGTTTCCTTATAAGGAAATATTCGGCATTCATTACCCGAGCGGCTTTATTTGCTTTCGGTTGAAATTTATGAAATCTTTCTCTTAAAATTAACTTTCAGGAAGATATGTTTCTCAAGTCCAATAGCTGTTATCTCTCTTTCCTATACTGGTGGAAGTTTTCTTCCTATTAGTTCATTTGAAATGGTACGGGATGTTAATATCTTGATTACGTCATTATTTTCTCTTCGTGATGATGATGAGGATGATGATAGACCTCAATTGATGTGGCTTCTGTTTATTTGGTACAGTGTTATGTTTGTGAATTGTATTAGCGCCAGTCTACAATTGATCTTAGAAATCGGTTGTATACAGCTGACGGGTTTAGCGCCACGTAAGGGTTTGGTGCCATGCATGACATCCATATGGAAATCTCGATCGTGTTTTGGGGTTAATATTTTGGCTTTATATACATTTGAGGTGTTGAGCGAAACTAATCTCCAGCACAGCCTATTCTATGTTCAGTTTTCCTTTTCGTCTATATTAAAATTGTTATAACTGTCAATACATCAAGATATTTGAATTTTTTAATATTTATTAATTCCACAACCTGAATTTCATTGATGGATTCAAGGTATGTGCAATCACTGATTTTGTTCCAATTCCAGATTATAGTTTATGTTTTGAAATGTTTTATTCTGAGTTCTATTGCTTGGAACACTTTGTAAAGGATAGAAGCGAGAAAATGTTTATTTTCCATTTAATGATTTAAAACAATATTTTTCCGGGGCGTTTCTACCGAGCAAAATAGGGAAAATAAATAAATCTACAACAAGCATTCAAGTCAGCCCTTGTTATTTTAAAATTATTCTAAAAATAACAAATGTTACGTCAAATATAATTATCTTTTTTTTTTCTTCTAATGAATGAATATACTTCTGCAAATTATTACACGTTGCCCTAACATGATTTGATGGGTTTAGCCATTTTTGATTTAGTTTTCAATTAATATCGACACTTTAAAAAAATAACGGTTTCTTTATTAAATCCGCTTAGTTTTTGATTCTTGTTTTTTTTTTTCTTTTTTTTCTACTCACACTAACTGATGCTGACGAATGTAAGCCGGAAATTTTCCCAATATATATATATATATATATATTTGATTACATATGGCAAACAAGAAAGATTTAATTAATTTTTCATTTAGTTTTTTTTCCAGCATCCTTGCGTTTTCCCCTTTTGTAGGAGTAAGGGAGTACAAAATAATTTCAATTTTTTATCTTCGTGATCCATTTTCAAGGGGTTTTGTTTTTTGTTAGTTTTTCCTCATGTTTTAACTGTTTAAGTTCTGTAAAAAAAACTAACAAATATATATATATATATATATATATATATATATAGATATAGATATATATATATAAGCACACACGCACATATATAAATATTTATACACAAGAAACAAGCGACTGAAAATGTAACACCAATGCGACCACACAAATAATATATAATAGTAATTTACAATTTAGCTTCCCGACGATCGCAAAGCTGACATATAAATAGTGAGTAAGCTGAATTGCTTCCTGTGTTTTATTCTTCAATTCGTTCTTAAATAGATTTTCATTTTATACGTCTGGTGATCGGTTCTTTACTCAGTTACATTGCGTGCTTGTTTTTACATGGAAACCTATAGTAACTTTTCTGCTGTACATCGTTTTTGGCACGAACTTAAAAACGAAATCTTAAACTATACTCACAGACACACATATTAGGGTAGGCCGATTTTGCCCACTTTATGCCAAATCAACTTAGGAAAAGTCTTAATAGTTTGTGCTTAATGAGATAAAAATTCACACAAAATTTTAGATTCCTAGATTTCCCCATTTTGAGGAAATGCAATCAAAAGTCGGCTTTAAAAATTCGTTCAAAAAGTTATTCATTTTGGCGATATTTAATTGAAAGATGTTATTATTTCAACTGTCAATAAAAAAAAGTTTGCTATTTCAATAAATTTTATGTTACATGAAAACTAATTCAACCCAAATATTTATATAATCATGTCATCAAATTTTTCAGTCTAAGACCCTTTAGAAACAAAGAAAATTGACCACATAATGTTTTTGCAAGAATGTATTTATCTTGCTTCAGATCAGTAAACAACACGAAAAGCTTCAGATGTTAATTCCACTGCTCTTTCGACACTGAGAAAGTGAAGAAAAATCGGGCAACTCTAATTGTGTGTTATTTATAAGATTCTTGCAGTTCATTTTCTGAAAAATGCTCAGTGGTTGCAGATTCGCAAATTCCATTTTGGGATAGTGATTAATTCTGACTAATATGATCAATAGGGCCACTGATCTTCATAAATCCTACTTGTGACAACTCATGATAATTCCTTTTCACACAGGTTACCTAGTGTACCTGTACGATGTTATTAGCAAATCCCAAAAAAGGATGATATTACGTTTAAAGAAAATGCAACATTATAAAATATATGAAATGAATAATAATTAACGCTTTCATTTATATCTTCGTATCTCAGATTCACAACTGTATACCTACCTTTGCACCTTGCTTATATAAATTCCGCATTTGCTGCATCAAAATAGACTTTGACGTTCGGAATCTAGCTTAGAAAAATCATTATTCTTGGAATTTACCAATCACACGAGTTTAATAGATGTTTTATTATTAATATCCAATCAAACTGAAGAAATAACACTGTAAGGTAAATCAGTTTATAGAGGGACATGTTAAACGGCAATCTAAAAAATATTTTGGTTCATATAAAACAGAAAATTTGAACTGGTGACAACAAGAAAGCCAACTACCGTAAAAAAGATTTTCTGGAATATTTTTTGTTTTATATTCCGAGGCATTTCTTATGCGACAAAATATAGTATTTAAAAAGTATTTAGTATTTAAAAAGGTTTTTGTCAATCGGCGTATTTCGTGTTGGATTGTAATAATCAAATACTTGATGAGGAAATGCCTCAGAAATTGAATTTCAATGTGATGAAAACTTAGGCGTGCTAAATTCTTGATGCGACACTGGTTTTATAAACATTGACTAGAAATTAAAATTATCTCAACGCGAGTGGGTTATTCACAGTTGTGCTTGATCAAAACATAAATATTATTTTTTTCTTTGACCTGAAACCAGGTTTTTGTTTGTTCGTTTTTTTGTTTTGTTTTGTTTTTTAATAAACAGTTATATAATCAACACTGACAGCCAACAGGAATGTTTTTGCATGGGTGAAATTGTAAACAAGATTTTACAAACGTTAGGTTTGCAGAGGATGGCAATGAGAAAAAAAAATCACTTAAATTCCGCTGACACTTGGGTATGTTAACAGTGATCTAAAATAGCTACTATTCAGAAAATGAACGGGTAAAATTCAGAATAGTCGGTTTATGGGTTCTGTTCAAATTTGTTAAAACCACGTACAGTTCATGTATGAATTACCGTTATACCATATATATATATATATATATATATATATATATATATATATATAATTCATCTTATTACTGCAAGATACTGGCTACTTGAAAATTGTAGGTAACACATGAAACTTAAAGTAGTGACCAATCATTGCCTGCTTGATTATTGAATTAATATTCAAATGCTCTGTCATTTTGATGGCATAGAGCACTTTTATGCCAGAAGGCTAATTTTGGGCAGACTCTGTTTGGAGCTGCTTGTTGAAACCTTGGAATTATACATACACACATACATACACACATACACACACTCATTTACTTGTTGCTGTTATATTAAGCACAACGACTGTGAAGTTTCGCAGACGAACCTTTTCATAAACGTTCTGTCCACTCGTCAGGAAGTTTCAAGAAACTGACTGGGAATTTTCTTATTTTCGTTATTTTTATACCAAGTTAAAAATTAATTGATGCGCTAGTTGTTGGTGTTAGCTTGATTTATTTTTTCCCCGTCTGTTACTGTATATTTGCGTATGTGTTGAATATCTTGGTTGTTTCTTCCTTTCATAATTTTCTTATCTGCTTATAATCTTTTCTTATTCCTCTTCCTCTTCGTTTCTCTCACTTTCGACTCTGTTACATTGGTTTTAACACTCAGTGTCATTTCTGGTATCACACACAGGACAGTTCGGATTTTTAGTCTAATTCATTTTCTGGAATGTTTTGTGGCTTTCTTAAGTTAGAATTATCTGTGAATTATAGGTATATTCTGTTTTTATTTATTTATTTCTGACTTAAATGTCTTTCTTTTTTTTATTTGTGTGTGTGCGTAATGCGTACGTTCATTTTTATTTTAATTCATACCTATGTGTATTTGAAATAATTTATGTATGTCTATTTTTATATTCCTACAAATTTATACATGCTGGAATAGTTGCCTACCTCGAAGCGATCTAGCTGGCTACTGTCATGACATTTATCCGCAAAGGATATTCCGGTGCTGTCATCTTTTGCTTGAATTAGTTAAACTTATAAATTAGAGGCACTAATATCTATATCTATCTATCTATCTATCTATCTATCTATCTATCTATCTATCTATATATATATATATATATATATATATATATATATATATATATATATATGTATGAAATTGGGAAACAATACTTCATTTATACAGGTTCGATTAAAGACGAACGATGGTATTTTCTTAAATGTTTTCTTAAATATTTCAGACCATATTCATGTGTTCAGGTGCAAATTTAAATATAAATTTTCCAATGTCTGAGAACTTTCGCCTTTCATAACTCAAGAAAGTTTGCTTTTTTTTTTGTTGCCATACCAGTTAAGGCGTTTCTTTTTTTTTAAATATCGGTTATTTTAAATCATCGCGACTTCACCGAATATTTCGTGTTGGCCATTTAAAAAAAATATATTTATGTGTTTGTTCTTAAATTTGAAAACTGTGAATTAATGGCTATATGAAATCCGTAAGTACTCAGAAATGGATAATTATATTTAATATGTAACGTATACCGACAATTGTTCCGAAGTATAGAAACATATAAATGAAAAAATACTTCACAAAAATATTTCGATAAGACAGAACTATGGAAGAAATAAATTCACATTTCACCTCAGAGCATCAAGAAATATAAGTTAGAGCCAAAATTCAAACTTTTCCGTGTTTCCATTATAATAAACGATACATCATTCCGAACCTTATATATATATATATATATAATACAAAAATATAAAAAAATAGGAAAGAACACGTTAGGTAAATAATCCGGAGTTCTTTAATATTTTTATTTTTAAAAAACAATGCCCCATATAGAAGTAGAGCTTTAATTATAATTACTTTTTAAAAAATGTGATTCCTTCGCTACATAAGAGTTCTCGTGTTTTTAAAAACAAGAGATAAAAACCTCAATATAATTACTAAAATTAAATTGAATTAAAGTATCACGCCCTGTTTCATCCGCAAGCGATAATTTAGGAATGTAGCGAAGGAATCATATTTTTTTAAAAATAATTATATATATATATATATATATATATCCACAAGCAAGACACACGAACCCTACACAACATAGGAAGTATATATATATATATATATATATATATATATATATATATATATGTATGTGCGTGTTTGTACAAATTCCTTATAATAAAACAATATATATATATATGTATGGAGAAGGAATATGCATACTAGTAAAAACACACACGCCCACACGATACACAAAAATGGAGATAGACTTTAAAATACACATTGGTCTTAAAAAGATAAGAACAAAGACCTCTTTCCTTCGCCCTTTCTTTGACCAATCTTTATTGTTTTATTACTCCTTGAGCAGAAGAATATTTTCGCCACAAGTCCATGTATGTATTAAGTAATGAAATTTTGAAAACAAAATCTAAAAGAACCCTGATGTAGGCCACCAGAGACAAATAAAAAGACAAAAACAAAAACCATTAGAAACGAAACTGAAATTAATAATAGAAAGTGTTCAATAATCTATAACTTTCTAGAAAGAAAACAAAGCCAAAATTTCACCGTGACTTCAAGTTTGACCGCAGAAAGGGATCCTTAGACGGTACACCGAACCAAAACAGAAAGACAATCCGAGAATATACGTCATTCTAATTTCTCTCCTTCATTCTCTCTACTTCTGTGGAATTCCAATCAATTCAACAATGAAATATAAAAAAATCATGCAATATGCTTCAATATGAAATAACCTCAATAATGATCCATCTAATAAAGAATAGTGTTTACAATGTAAAGGAAACCAATTTAATAAACATTACTCTATGGTAATTGACTTGGATATAAAAATAAAATCAACGAAAAAACGCATTGACAATCATTATTATAACGTCTGAAATATTTAAAAGCCCATGAATTCTCTCTATTGTTATATAGATTTTCATTTATAATACATACCAACCCGTTGGGGCAGAGTTACGGGTATACGATACTTGATGCGTGACGAATGATGTCCGCTTCATTACCGATTTGATCGTTTCGTGAAGTGGCAACTCTATTATTATTTTTCCCTTTTAACTTGTGACGCCGTGACTTTGTAATGCGATCTGGACTTGGCAAGTTTTTCAAGGAACAAAACGCTTATAGGTGGTGACGTGAGCTTCATTGATACGGAGCATATAGCGTTTTACTTAGTTTTAAGGTTCATTAAAACACAAAAAGGAAATTATCCACAGACACATCTACTTGGTCCGAGAGGCATTCGTTACATATCTTATGAATTAATCTTCGTATCCCGAGAAGAGAAAGTTAAGCTTACTAAATATCTATCTAATCCCATATTGGCATTTCAGTTGAAATGAAGATCGCTTAGACAGACAAAGACTCAATTAACATTAGCCACGCATTCCGTAACATGCTGGTTAACCTGTTCATCCAGCGGGCAAATTCATACGAGTGAATTCCTCACAGGGAGCTCCAAGATCGGTTTTCTCTCAGATCAAAGAAAGTATTTCTAGTTGTATTTAATAAATACACAGAGGGTTTCTCGATGTGATGTATGGTCGACTGATGGTGATCGTACCAGCGTTATGATTTGGTCCTTAAATAGCCCGACATGGGCTTACCATCACGTGTCCTGGGTATGAGAGTAAACTACATCCGGCAGCAAGACCTCTGATCGGGATAGTGGAGCTTTTCTGGAGCGTGGAAACAACTCTTAAGTGTTGTTGTTTGCGTTTCCACCTTAACCGGGGGTGATAGCACCTGTTAGGGTCCCAGCTATGAGCAAATAGTGACCCCCACCAAACAAAAATCAACGGCTACATTTTTGTAATAAAATGACTAGCAATACATTTTTCTAGCAAAATGACAGTGCAACACCAAAAAAAATATGAAAATATATTTTTATAGTAAGATTAATGTCATATATGAAGGAAAAGTCACTGCTGATACCGCAGTTTGAATGTGAATCTCTAGACAATGGAAATGTAGACCACATTTACTATAGCGATATCATGCCGCTGACTGGACTTACTTCGGCAATTAGTTGGAGATTCGTCTTCAACTGTACTGGTCGAATTCTCTACCTTCGGTTGGAGAGGAACCGAGACGAGGCTATGCTGAAGGGCAGAGTCTCGTCTGGAGTGATATACGGAGTCTATGGGGGATTTTTGTCCGAGCCTACAGGCTCTGTTTTACCTCGCATTAAAAAAAGCCCTGTACCACATTCTGCTATGCGGGGAGGTAAGGTAAATATCCATCATGCCACTGACTGGTGGTGGGGGTGTACAATTGACTATTATGTTAACCCAGACGTTAAGGTCGATATCTCATGTTTCAAGAAGAATTAGCACTTTTCTTAGAAGCTCTACGCAGTCATGTATTAACTAAGTTGTCAATAAATTTTCTGTTGACTCTTCTTTGTTGGTTATGTTCAGTGTAACCCGGATATAAGAGAAACTTTCTCTGGTCCCAAATTAGAGCCATACTTACCTAAACAAGATAGACCAAACCCGGATATAAGAGACTTCTTCTCCGGCCCCGACAACTCTCTTATATCCGGGTTACACTGTATTTTACAACAATACATTTTTATGTTCTACAAACAAGGCATCTAAGAACATAAATTTACCCTGAGAGTATTGAATTATATACAATGTATCGCTAGTTGAAAGCATAAAATTGCGTGCAGGATATTTAGATTTAAGTATGTCCTGTAGAGGTTGATAAGCCGCGAAACAAATTCAGCTAACAGAAATCTTCTACATAAATCGTATGCAGTCTAAGAACCTTGATTGAATCTTTGTCTTTGGGTGGAAGCTATCTGATAATGAGTCTACATAATCTTGCGCAAGTTAAGAATAATCATCAACAATCGTGCGACTATCATCAGGCTTTCGAAGTGAAAAAAAAACAAAAAAACTACTTCATCCACTGCAGGCCTATTTAGAGGCCTTCGTCGCAGAGAAAGTGGGCAACCATCTTCTTTGGCGGCTACTAATAAGTCTTGAGCTCGATCCTCCCTGTGTGTTCGATATTTGTTACACTGTGCCATAACTCAACTTATTAAATATTAACAAGAATACATTCACAAATTAGTCACCGATCATATCTTAGTACTGAATATAACATTTTCGACAAGTAACTTCATTTTTATGTTCTATCTTTAAATTTATATAATGTAGGTTTTTCTTTTAATTTATACAATTCTGAAATGGTATGGCCACATGCCAAAACAACAGTATTACCATTATCATTGTACTTAGGTAAAAAGAAGTAAAAGTTTTAAAAAAATGGCCTGACAACCTCACTGAATAGACTAGAATATCCTTCGCAGAGACTCGGACAAGGACAGATAAACGTGGGCATAAAATTTTTCATGGGTGCGAAGATTATGGCTTTTCCTTACAAACAACTAATGCCAATGACTCGCGGCGAAGATACGGAGAAATTTCTCTCTCATATATATATATATATATATATATATATATATATATATATTTGGTTGAGGCATTTCCTACAAAGATTAAATATAGGGACAACAGCTGTTATTTGCTAATGACGAGACAACATCGTCACGGGAACATACTTCACCCAAGTACTTATTCTGATCATTGTTATTTTATCAAGTATTCCGGCGCGTCAGTGACGAGAAAATATTAGATGAATAAGAACATTTATGTACCGGTAAATCTTAAGACAATATCTGCGTTAAGTTGGTCAGAACCACGAACAAATTTTAAATCTCATCTGTTGGGATATCTTTTGCGATGAGTTCATAGGTTCGTTATGCAAAACTGTAAATACTGTTGGTAGTTACTTAATGTATGCTTAAAGATTTGGCTTCAGATGTAATGTGTCTTAATGTTCATTTGCGATGCAATTAATACCTATAAACGTATGTTAAATATGATTGGAAAGAAAGATTCTTTTGAAATTATTTCCTCATTTATAAAGTACGGATCTGACACCCTAAACGCACATTCTAATAACTGCCCATTTCCTATAGAATGCAATAGAAAATTCTTTCTCTTTCTTTCTTTCTTTCTTTTTTTTTTTTTTTTTTTCTCTCTCTCTCTCTCTCTCTCTCTCTCTCTCTCTCTCTCTCTCTCACACACACACACAGAGTACGAGGTAAAAAAAATGGACGCACCCATAGAGATGATGATGAACAAAATATAAAGCTTATTACATTTGTATTTAGCTCTTATTAAAATGCTTACGCATTGTACTGACTTCGAGAAAGTCCAAGTCGCTGATTTTTCATGATCTATAACTGATAAGCTTAACCGAATTAATCAAAAACAGAAATCAAACTGGAACATATAATAAACGTAGCGGATCTGGTCGACCACAAAAAATACCGATAGGGAAAGATAAAAACTTGGTTCGTCAATGCAAAAAAGATCGATTCACAACAGCACAAGTCGTCTCCAAAGCGGCTAGTTTGGCGGTTACTTCAGTATTGTTTCCAGATACTTGAAAAAGAAACCTTTCGAATCTGGAAAAAATTGACGGGCATAGTTGGCTTAGTGAAAAGCTCATTTACACTGGACTAAATCTGATTGGGAAGATGTTATGTGAAGTGACGAGAACCCCTTTACTATTAGTTATGAAGGACGAATACGTGTTTGATGTGCGCCAGGTTGACTACAAGGGCATTGTTTAACACGATAAAAAAAAAAATCAACATTTTGGGTGCCTTCTCAGCAGGAGTTGGTTATTTGAACAAAATCAAGACAATGATGGACCAGCATCAATACCACAACATTCTTTTTAATCAAATGTGGCTTTCTGCTAAAAAGCTTTTTGCACAAGGTCAACGCTTCACGTTCCAAAGCGATGAAGATTCTAAGCAAACTGCCTTAAAGAAGAAACTTTACCCACAGAGGAAGCGAGACGAGTGGCCTAGACAGTTTCCTGACCGTAACCCAATTGAAAACGTCTCGGTGATAATGGTCAAGTGTGCCTGTAATAGGAAAGTTAACACAGAAGATGAGCATTTTCACGAATTAAAGAAATGCTAAAAAAAAGTCTGAAGCAGGACGTTGACTTACTAAATAATTTAGTCTGTAGCATGCCACGAAGAAATAAGGCCGTTATTAAAGCAAAAGCTTACCCAACAAAATACTAAATTTTTTTTTTTGTTAGTTGTATAATGTACATATGTACACCTGTATTAATAAACGAATTCTATTACTCATTTGACTTGGTAAAATACAAAAATCGACTTTCTATGGGTGCGTCCATTTTTTTTTTTTTTTTTTTTGCCTAGTACTGTATATATAAAATATGCGATATAGATGGTACACTAAGCATAAATCTAGAAGAAAGTATTTACATATATACAAAGCTCGAACTTCATGTTACGAACTGCCTAACTCAGGCTAAAATGTGTATCTTTTGATATAATTCAGGAGAATTACAGAGCAATATCCGATTTAAATCTTTTTATGACGCTATGAAACCTTTATATATATTGAACGAAAACCCTTCGGGATCTTATTGCAATAAAATACATAATATAAATGCACCTTCCGTCCAAGACTCTGTAATATTTATTATTGTTATTGATTGTAGATTTATCGAATTTTGAATTTATCATCATTTTGGAGAAATTGAAAAGAGTTTCTTACCGGTTCAAATCTCAGGAACGCAAAAGGTTTTAATCTTTTATGATGTTTGCCGTAAGATTCAAACACATTAAAGGTGAAAGTGGTTTAGCTATAATAGCCAAACTACTTTCACCTGTAATCTCATTGGATCTTACGGCAAATATCATAAAGGATTAAAACCTTTTAAGTTTTGAAAATATATGTGTGTATATATATATATATATATATATATGTCTGTGTGTGTGTGTTTTAACATTAAGACGTTTATATGTGTGGTATTCGTATGCACAAGCGACTCTGTACGTACACTACAATGTTACAAGTGCAGGGCTCTATAGGTGTGCATATACACACATATTAAATTGATATGCATGTGGTGAGACATATATTAATCCAGCTGAAATGCGAATTAAGAGATTTTATCTTATTCTCGTCGCCAAAATGTTGTAACCTAGAGAAAGTCACTGAATAGAATAATCACACGAAGATTGGTAATGAACGATAATACCTCGGACAAGAACAACACGTATAAGATTCGTCAGAAGCGTGTATAAGTAGTAGTCAGCTGATAGAAGTGAAGCAAATGAATTCCCCAATAAATCTTCAGGATAACTACCAAGCGCCCCATTTGGTCAGATGTGACACAAGGCCGAATTTTATGTGGGGTATCCGAGCCGATAGGGTCGGCCAAAAATTCCCCGTATAACCTGTATAAAACGGGGTCACGTAGCTGTTTCCTGAGATGAGAGTCCGCTCTTCAACATAGCCTCCACTGGGGATCCTCTATGCCCTGAGGAAGAGTTTGACCGACACAGGTGGAGACGAATCCCCAATTCTAGACCAACATACAGTATTTACAACTGTATTTATGTGAATTGGGACATAACCATTACTGTCCGTAGGTATGTTACAACAACCTCCCTCTTTGCAATGTGAGACGTGCTGGCGTAGGGCTGAAAAACCTGGGACCATGCGTCCCGCATTTATTTGCTGTTTGGTCCAAAGACAGATACACAAATGAGAGATAAAATGTAGTTGGTTCGCACGAAGGCAGAAACTTCACTAAGCATTTACTCGTATATCCACGGTGATGGGATATGAGAAAAGGTCGATTTAAAGTGGGGAGCCCGAGCGCGTGGACATCGTACAAGATCTAAAGCTGTCCAGTCCACGCAACCAACGTCGCATTGGCGTCGATATTACACTGATACTCTCTCATTGATACAATGAAGATATTGCCGCAGTGGTTGAATGTCCGGGACCAGGCATCTCCCATTTATTTGTTATTCTATCCGAAGACAGATATACTGTTGAGAGATAAAACGTGGTCATAAAGCAAGTGATCAGCAAAGAAGAAATTAAATTCTTGGATATGAGATGAAGCCGATAATGAATGGCTTCTTGTAGTTAAGTTGTACAACATACCTGGCTTTGATTGTGCTTTAACAGATTCATATGATGCAGGCTTAATTCCAGCCGAGATGAAAATTTTACTTAGTAAAAAGTTCGATTTCGAGGTTGTAGGTGCTAATTTCATTGTTAAGAGAAATACATTTTTTTCTCAAATCTATGTACTCACTAAATATAAGGTTTCTAATGATATAAACCAATGTCGGATTATGAATCAGTTAAATGCTTAAAATTACAGCAATATATCTGATAAAGCAGTACACATCAGCCATCAATTATATTTTTAGTAATGACAAGGAGTTTCATAAGTTAGATCTACATTGGCTCTCTACTGTTAAATCCTTCTGACAGACTTGGTTCACACGGCAAGTAAAGTCATTCATGAGATAATTCTGTGGCATGTAGAAATTTATACTATATACAAAACTGCCTACTCATGCTTGTTTATTTTCTTAGCGAATTGAACACCAGCTTTTATTTTATGTCTTCACAGAAGCATTTATTCTTTATACATCGATTTACAAAGTCGCATATCTATCTGTATTTCACAGACACCTGCGTCGCTCGTACATAAAACGCCAGACTGAATTATGCTCGCAAAAATATTTGCCGGCATGATGTACGCAAACAATGATCGCTGATTTTTTTTTTTTTTCTTCGTTTTTAGTCGTCCATCAAAACGCATTATATATATATATATATATATATATATATATATTGTCTTGGTCTAACTTTTTCCACTGACATGAAGTGGAATGATTATATTGTATCAAATGCTAGGTGTACTGCTAAGGAAATCAGTTCACTGTTGGTTTCGTGCTCGGCGATTCTTTTCGGTAGAATTTCTTTCACATTTATAAGTCCACCATTCGTCTGTGCCTCGAATATTGATGCCACATTTGCTCTGGTGCTGTGGTTATATATCTAAATATTCTTGACAGAATCTAAAGAATAATCTATAATGTCATCGGTCCTGAACAATCACTTTCCCCACGGCCATAACATAGTTTCTCTGTACCTTTTCTTTTATATACACTACCATGGTAATTTTCTGATGAAATTTCCTCTTTGTTACTTAGACTTAACGAATGTAAGCATAGTGAACTAGGCAGATATGCCATACAGATGCTAGAACCTTACATGATTTCTGCATTGACAAGATTACATATATAAGAAACGAAATATACAACAGTGATGAATTACCTATTTTCATAGAACTGCTTTAGAAGCCTGCTCTAAACGAATATGAACTCCATTGGACAGTCAGCCTAATAAGCCATGTAACAAATCGTACCTAAAAGTGTGATTTATAGAGCGCGCAGCAGAATTATACCTGAAATAGGACAAGAACTGTACAGGTTTGATAAATACACTGGAGCAAGAAATGCGATATTTATGCTCGGAATGATATCAGAAAGAGCAATGCAATGTGTTACTGTGTTTTATAAATTAGGCAAAAGGGTTTTGATAAAATACGTCAGAAGGACTGAAAACTGATAGGTAACCTTGCCAAATTTAGGAAGGATATTAGAATAATCCAGAACCTATACTGGCAGGAAACCGCCTGCATACGAATAGAGATCAGTAAATATACAAAAATAGAAAGAATTGTAAGACAAACATGTGTCTTCTCACCGGACTTATTCAATCTAAACGGAATAGCCCAACACGCAAATTACAAAATGGAAATATAAATTTAAATAAGTAAAACAATTTGAATATATAGGATGTGTTTTATTAGGTTGGTGCACAAATAATGACGTAATAATGTCGTTTTTTGACGTTAAAAATACGTCAAAAAACGACATTATTACGTCATTATTTTTGCACCAACCTAATAACAGCGGATGGAAAGTGAGACACCGAAATTCGAAACTGTATTGGGATAGCGAAAGATATTTCCCAAAAGCTATGCAAAGTATCGTTGTGACCAAGTAAATGGTTAAGTATTAAAAAAAAAAACAGGTTTGCAGATATATTGTATATTAAACAGTAAATGTACCAGAAGAGTATTACACGACTAGTGAGAGTGTATCGAATGAACTAGCGCTTAATCTATTCACTGTTAATATTTAACAGAAGCCCCAACTAGGGATGTAGGTGGCACAAAGCCGAGTTTACCGTGGGTTCTCCGAGCCCGTAGGCTAGGCAAAAAAATATTCCGTTAGAAACCGTATAAACGGGTTCAGGGTCTGTCTACCTCCACGCACGAAATTTGCCCTTCGGCAAAGCCTCAACCGGGTTCCTCTCTGCCTTTGGGCAGAGAGTTCGACAGCAGCTGCGAAAAGTCACAGCTTTGGTAGAACAATCTATTCACTGTTATATTTAACAGGCCCCACCCACGAGGGATGTATGTGGCACAAGGCCGAGTTTACCGTGGGTTCACCCTGCCCGTAGTCTCGGCCAAAAATATTCCTGTAGAGTCCGCATAAGTGGGTCCGGATCTGTCTACCTCCCCGGACGAAACTTTGCCGATGAACTTTCTGTTCGACTGTTCCCAGAAGCCTTCTGTCCTACTAATCTTATATTAGGCGGAAGAGTCTAACATAATCTCTTTATAGGGAAGACACCACAACAAGTATAAAGAAACAGAAAAAATTGTTAGGAACAAAAAAAATAGTACTGAAGTGTTATATAATATTAATCTTCTTACAGGGTGGTGAATGCTAGACAATATCCTCACAGATGAAGAAAATACTTCAAGCCACAGAAATATGGTTCTACAGAAGGATACTGAGAATGAAAATAAATTACTATCAGAAAGAGCTGAAATTTCTAGGATATGTCAAGGAAAGGTCTTGGAAAATTTGATACTCACGGCAGATTGAAGGCAAAAGGGACAGGAAAACAACGCATAACTGAATAAAAGGTGGGAATTACAAGATTTAGGGAACAATTTGTTAAGAGCTACACAGTACAGGAAGCGTAATTTTTAATTATTTCCTTCTCTCGCACGTCTAGCCTGTGTGACGCTCTTTCAGATTCCTACTTTCATGTCAGCTAACATCTTCAAAAATTTAAATGCAACGTAAATTTTCATCTTCAGTCTCTTTTGATCTTGGTCTTAATCTTCTTTTTCCCCTCAACGTGCTCTCATGTGTCTTTCACTCTTATTAAACTTAGGTGTATTCTCTGCTTTATCACCTTTTGGTGAGTGAAATAAAAAGAAAATACATGCACCTTCGCCCGTGTGTATACATACTTATAGTGTTATAAAAACCTCAGAGAATTCCAGTAAGATATCTTTAATCATTTATAAGAACAGGCAAAGCTTATTCGCGTGTTTTCAGTTAGATATCTCCTTCGTTTATGTGTTTACGTAGAGAAATAATATTTCATATCGTATACGCTAATGGCTAACAATACCTAATAAATAATTAGTCAATATTACTGCCCACATTACGTACATGTATGTCGGTACGTGACTATGTATAAGCGGATCATACTTGTGGTAGGATGTTTTATATGCATTTAGGTATAGAAAAAACTCAAGCAATTATATTATGATGGTTCAATGTTGTTCTTTTAAAGTAATAGAAACAGTTATAAATAATGTACACCTCTTATTTCACGCATTAATATATTCTGTTAGAAATATAACAGTTCAAAATGTTACAGACGTGTATATCAATTTTAACAATCATATATATATATATATATATATATATATATATATACTCGTAAATTCATGGTGCAGACTATATATTTTAACTTGCAATATGTGATTGTTGGTGTTTGAGTGAGTGTAAAACTTCTTGTAGTTCACATAGAGAAAATAGAGCTTAGACATGTGTCGATGTGCACGCTTTCTAATCATATTTGATATATTTATACGTTGTTCTCTGAAAAAATAACATCAAATATAGAAACAAAGCAGTCTGAATCGGGGTATTATGTCGGAAAATAGTTTTCTTTCATGTAAAGACTTTTCTTTGGAAAGTTATGGTATTTTTCGAATTTTTTCCAGCAAATTCTTTCTTTAGCAAGACTGAATTCTGCAGCAAAAGTGCCGTATTCTAAAAGAACAGTAAAAAAAATTCTTCACACAAATTTGTCTGGACGAAGAGAACAATATTTAGTATTTTCAAGAGTTTATTTCTCGTTTGCGCTTCGGAAATGTCAGAAAAATAACATATTTAAGATAATATCTTTCTTCTTGCACGTGCAGTTATAACGATAACAATAATATCAAGTTAATGATTTTAAAAATACAGACGCTGACGGTCTTGAAAGTATTGCATTTCGTGTTGTCTCTGGCTTCTCGGGGTTTATCGGCAATTCTTTCGTCCCCAGCGCTGCAGCACAGACTGAAAGAACGACTGACAATTTTCTTAGGTATCTCTTGTTTATTTCTGTAGCGACATACAGGAGTAGTAACACCATTCCTTGAAAAAAAAAAAGCGATACAAGAAGATAAAGAGGAAGCGTGTTAGCAGTTGGGCTTATGTATGTATCCTGTCTAAGTAAGGAATCTGGAAACGGCAAGGCGTCTTCACCCTTTTATTCTTGAAACTGATTGTCTCTGGCCGATTTTCGCTCTCATATTAAAACTTAAAAAAAGACCAAAACTACCAGGATTTCAGGTCATCAAAGTTCAGACAGTTATGGTAGGGCCAGTCAAATCGGGTCAGTTTACTCATTCTTAAAAAAAATTAACTATTTGAGTTCATGCTGTAATTATTCAAATAGGAAAGTAATGTAACTAAAAAAATGTTCATGAGCTTAAAACTTTGTATACCAACTTGTATTGCTTCAAACGTGTTTAGTGAATATCCGTGTTTGAACTAAATTTGATAGTACAGATTTTCTTAAGTTTTGTTGAGGGGACATGCGGCTAGGCGTAATACACACTGTTTAAAAATAATAAGCGCGTCGTCTGTTTCAAGCAATAAATAGTAAAGCAGATTGGGCTCGCATGCCTTAGTTGGTACTCAGTCTTCGAGTAAAAAATCTCTGAAAAATTCACAATTGAGAGAGTGGGCTGTTTAGAAACTTTGTTGCATACTGTGCACCATATTACTGTTATCAGTCCCCCTGTGTTTAGTGTTTAGGAGTTTCGACAAAAGCCTTTAGGTATATCGTCAGAGTGGGTCATTTAATGCTTAAATTTAATTTTCTTGGAATCTCTTTACTAGTAAAAAATGCTGGTATTCTGCTTTTACAATTAGTATATGGTAGATGATACTAAACCTTTCTGCATATACATGCTTGCGTGTACATAATTACTAGAGTCTGGGGTATGTCTGTTCTATGTTTCCGTTTTGTTGAAGTCATATTTTTGAAGACGGTTTGATTTTTTAAGAAATTTTAGGATATGGATTAATGTCATGAAAGTGTGCTTTCATATTAGTTATTTGTTTTCGTTTAGCGCGATATCAAACTATCGGTTATTTAATGGCGAAATTTAAATATTTTGAACCCAATTGCCTGCCTTCAACTACTGATAAAATGTATTGTTGGTCATTTTACTTTAAATAGTTATTGCTATCCATTCTACTATAAAAATATATTTTTATAATTTCATAGTATTTTTTGCGGAGTAGTTGGGGCCTAAAAAATTGCCGATAGCTAGGACACTGACAGGTCCTACCACCCTGTCAGTGTTGACGCGGAAACAACAACATTTAAGAGGTGGTTCATTTCTCTTTAAACCTTCTAATGTCTCGGTCAGAGGCCTTGCTGCCAGATGTAGTTTATCGTTATGCCCAGCACTGTGCTGGGAATATTATTTAGATTCAGTTGCAAAGTAAACTGTTGATCCCCGATACATCGAAACCAATGGAAGAGTCTATAAGACACACACACACACACACACTCCACAGTTTTGAGACTTGGAATAATGGGCGTGAACCTAATGTAAAACACACTTTTCCGGCCTTTTTTAGCAATATAATTTGTGAGTCAGTTTATTGTAGAACAAGAAACTAGGTCGAAAGTGATGGTGGAAATTTTGTGGTAGGTTAAGTCATCTTTATCAATAATTTCTGGAATAATTTGGTAGCACTTCATGCGAATCGCCATTGGCTTCATCCAAGCTCTTCAGACAACTTCGGAATCTCCTGCAACTCTTCTAGACGTTTTCGTGAGCGAAATTAAAAAAAAATAAAATGGCTACCACCTGTCTATGACTTAACGATCGCTTCCCTAAAAGGTGGAGGTAGTTTCGAAACCTGCTAGAAGGCACATTTATTTTTATGAAGATTTTCTAATGTACAGGCTGATAAACATAGATTTTATACTGCTTAAAAACTGCGATGCCTATTCAAAAACGTGTATCTACTAAATACAACATTTAAAGTAATAATAAATATATCAGAGAATTAATATTTGAAGATATTTATATGAAATTATTTCCGCATCTATATCGTCATATATATATATATATATATATATATATATTTGATGTGTGTGTCTAACAGTGCGAGGTAAGTTTTCTTTGCAATAAAACTAGTGTTGACACACCTTGCTAATTATATGTACTTTGTCTACGCTTTATAGATTAGACAAAACATAAAAAATAAAGTAATTCAATTTAAACATTATACTGGGAGATCATTACTTTTTTCATGTGTATTTTCTGTGAGTCAATTCAAAATTCGTCATTAATCTTTTATTTCCAAAAAGATAATGATACGCTACTTTCCAGACTATAAAATGGGATTGTGTCGGTTCATACAATGTGATCTTCCTTGATGTTGGAAAACTTTTACGAGACTGAATACAAAAATCTTCTTGTTTGTCGTACAAATCGATAATTATGGAAAGTAGAATAATTAGCTTTTGTATGTTCGTTCGATCTATTACTCTCTTTCATATTCCAATATTTATGTTGATTGATTTCTCCAAACTTGTAATGGAAATTCAGGAAATATTATCTGACATTGATGAAGATTTTTTTTTTTTTATTTTAAGTTTTTTTTTTTTTACTGATGAAAAAAAAAAGATTCCCGATGGTAAATTATTTAGTCGTATCTAATAAATTCGATAATAGCTCAATATTTGTTTGAGTCTATTCATCTTTCAACTTAAATAACATTTACCGAGTACACTACTAATGAGAGTGATGTTAACTTTACCATTGTTGTTTAGTAAATCTAATTCAGTTGTTAGGGTCAGTGTATTTTATTCCAGCGTAATAGTAATTTAATAAACTGACGATAATTTTTTGTAAAAATAAAAATAAAAGCGTCTTGTCTGTCACTACGGCTTTACAAAGCGTACCCAGTACACGGTAATCGCGTCGGCTTTCCACATAGAAATTTTTTTTTACTAATAGCATTTTATTTTTCTCACTGCAAACATTCTGATTTTTTTTTATCAACTACGCTGTGTATCTCTTCAATAAAATGGACCCTTATTCAAAGCAATGTTTCCATTTCAGATATCATTTTCAATATGCGTATTTATAAGATATAGTCGAATTGCTAAATTTTAATAGAATATATTTTATCTGGTGAAAAGAAATAAATTTCAGTCCGAGGTTTGGAAAGATTATTTTGTGACTAACGCCGCTCTTATGTAGATATATTTTTAATAAGCACCTTTAAGCAAGTGTACTCACTTCTAACTAAATCTTAAGCAATTCCAGCAGTGACGTCAGTGTGGCTTAAGCAACTCAAAGATTCAATATATATATATATATATATATATATATATATATATATATTACATATTTTCATTTAATCATGTCTGATTAAACAGTTCTGATATGTTATGTTTATTTTAATAAGATCTTTCGTAATCACGTATATGCTTTGTTATTTCATGATGAAAGAGAGCGAGGAACGTACCATGGTAGTATTCATCTTATTTTCCCGAGTACTTTCGATATATTCACATGATTTCAACAACAGTACCTATTAGGACGGCTAGCCAAACCCTGTTGCAGACGCTCGCCCAGGCACACTTGAGTTTGTTCAACACACACAGAGCCCACCTATGGCTTATAATGCAACTATTCTGAGCAGATCTTAATTACAGTTTCTGTGTGTTATCCTCCGTGATTAAAAATCAACATTATATATATATATATATATATATATATATATATATATATATATATATATATGTGTGTGTGTATATATATATATATATATATATATATGTGTGTGTATATATATATATATATATATATAAATGAGTAATTTTAGAATAAAGAAACTTGCTTGTTGTTGAGAATTCTGTGCTCCAAAATTCGCCTGTGGTCTTATATACATATATATACAGACACACACACACACACATATATATATATATATATATATATATATATATATATATATATAATATTTTTGAATAAAAAAATTCCAAGAGGATAGAATCCAGGTAGAACTCAATGTCCCGGACAGAGTAAGGATATAATAATGAAAAGGCTTAAACACTATATACAATATATATATATATATATATATATATATATTATATAAAGGTAAAAGATAATAGGAAAAACTGTATTATTAGCCGACGCGTTTCGTCAGCTAATAATACAGTTTTCCTATTATCTTTTACCTTTATACATATTGTCTTTTTCTACAAGTTAACTCTGAGACATTTTTCATATATTTTTGTGTGTAAGATAAGAGATAAACTTTACAACTTCCTGACAGTCAAACCAAAACAATATTTTCAAACTGTTGGGCAGCGATTATGCGTATAACATAATCGAATATTACTGTTTAAAATACCGAGAAAAACAACTCGGCAATTTGCAATCATAAACACAATATGAAGAGTATTTCAAATTGTATAAATGGAAGAAAGCTTTTTATATTATATTTTATATTTTACTTCTTAAGCCGTATAAATGTTCTTCACACTACTTTTTAAAATATACATGAAGAATCCGCGGTTTGAAATTGGTTATCACTTGAAACTTTTGCACGCTACTCTATATAACTCAATATATTTCTTGAAATTATTTAAATTTTCTATGTTTAAAAACTAATTTATCTAAATATATTGATGCGCTGTGGTTCATTTGTTTTCTCTTCTATTTTTTTCAGGTAAGTCTTCGATTTACTTCCTCTCGAATTGATTGTCCTAAAGGAAACTTAAAAGGTACTGTAAAATGTTTTCGGAAATGTTTTTTTGTGTTTATTAGGTTGGTGCAAAAATAATGTCGTCTTCTCACATAGTACCATATATGAGAAAACGACATTATTTTTGCACCAACCTAATATATACATATGTCTATACATATGTATGCATAAATATAATAATTGACATAATTGATTTTTCATATCAATTTTATCCTTTGCTTTATAATGGATTTAAAATACACTGTAAAATTATACACATACGAGGTCTGTCTGAAAAGTAACGGGATAGGGTCTCATAAACAATTTAACTTAACCCCAAACTACGTGATTTCTTCTTCAAATAACCCATCTCGAGTCTAATTCACTTTCCCGTCCTTCTCTACCTCACTACTATTCACTGCTGGAAAGATTCATCTTGGATGTCCCTCAGCTCCGGCATTACGGTCCTTACGATGACCATCAAAATGGGTCCGCTTCATGAACCGCTTGAGATTGGGGAAAAGAAAAAAGTCGCATGGAGCATGAATAAATAAATAGGGAGGCTGTTCTAGTACGGCGATGTTTTTTTGTTTTTTTTTTGTTTTTTAAACAACTGCCGGATGGTCAGGGCGCTATGAGTAGTTTCATTGTTATGATGAAGCAGACACGATCTATTCTGTCACAACCCTCGTCTACTCCAGCGCACTGAGTGAAGCAAACACTAAGATTACAGTTACAATACTCCCAAGATATCATGTTAAATGATAATATAATCCATTTATCACTCTTTATCTTATAACTCACATAGTTCCGTTACTTTTCGTATAGACCTCCGACATTTAACTTGCCAAATATGAATCCGTTTATTTTTTACGTAAATATTCCTTTGACTTTCTGGAACTTAGAGTATCATTTCCAGTGTTTGAGCTAACCTTTTTTTTTTTTTTTTTTTTGATATTTATGAGGAAGACTGGTCAATATCGGAGATAGCGCATTTGTGGGATTATAGGCATCATAGAAGGAATTAAACTGACATTATTTATATATATATATATATATATATATATATATATATATACACGCATCCGACGTGTATTTAAGATTGTTCAGTCCGACCCATTTCTCCGAATGAATGTCAATGAAAAATATCAGATATATGCTATAGAGTTAAGAAATTAATCAAGCAATCCTCGTCAGTCAGATCTACTAAAATATATGTGAATTAATTTTTGCTGCCGACTCTCGGGTTTTTATACAAGGTGCGGCAGAAACATCTCCCACATAATGGTAAGACGTTAGTCGCAATGGTGTCTTCATCTAGCTAATATCTTACCATTATGTGGGAGGGTATTTCTTCTGCACACTGTATAACGTATACCCAGGCTGGAAGAATTAATTCAAATAAGATTTTTATTAAATCGACCGACAAAATTTGTGTACGGAATTCTTTTTTCTATAACATTTTTCCACTTGCGTATAAATTGTCACACATCCGGATCAGATTTGTTTAATGATTGTCTAAAGTTCGTAAAGTTTTTGTTCGGGTGTTTTCGATCATCAGTAACCGTTATCAGGAACTTTCTACAGAAAGAAATTATTAACTTTATGTTGGCTTTTTCAGAACGCTCCAATTCTCTTTTAAGTATACATAAATCGTCATATGTCGGAAGATTATTAAAAGTATTAGACTATTAGGAGCTATAAGATATCACAGCTCATAAAGACAAATATATTATTTAATATTTTTAAAACATAATATGCTGAAACACGTGATAAAAGATATTAGGGTTTTTTTTTTCTTTCCTATGTCTATTTTGGTATTTTTGTTTACAATTAATTCTGTGGAATATTTTAGCGTTATTTATTAATATTTGTTTTATGTTAAGTTTATATTAATATTTGCGACGTGATGAGCGATACTTGTACGAATGAGTGACAAGATAACCTGCAAGAAAGTGTCGTAATTGTGGGATCAAAGTAATAATTTAACGTTGTTTCTTGGTTATTAATGTTTGAGATGCGCGAAAAGCGTGTTGTTTTTAAATAAGGGTGATTTTTTTTTTATGTCTCCTGTTAACGGTAATGATAAAGTGTTTTATTTTATATTTTTTAATAAATGATTATTTTTAGGTATTTATGACAATTATTAAGTAATTTGTAATACCTAACTATATTTGAATGGCATTTTTAATAAATGATTCGTTTAGTAAATATACAGTTCATCGTGTTACTATAGAATAAACTAAAGTTGTCAAAATGATTGTATTATGATTTTAAAACTTTTAAAAAAATTGTTTTCTTTTATTATTTAATTTGAGTTGTCCTCATCGTTGTTGCTATTACAACGTTTGTTCTTCCTTGTCCAGTATATTCACTCCATTCCACAGGATATGATGACTACCATTTTTTTTATTCATATATGATCTGCCATGCCTGATTTAATTGTTTTAGGGAGCGGTTTGTTTCATCTTTATATTCTTTACCACAAATGCAAGGAATGGAGCATACACGGTTATTTTTATGTTCTACACAGTTTCCGGCTTTACGCGGCGGAGATTTCTCCGAAGTGTGGTGTTGCTTCGGAATACTTTAAAAGCTAACTATATTTTCTCCTCGAATATATTGTTTGGCAAACTCTTGTTAATAAATGTTAATTTTATGTTGCTCAATACATTATAAAATAATGTGTGTAGAGCTGAAATTACTTCAGCACCTTTGATCATATTCTTTATTCTGTGTGAATACATTAACATTGGTCATTGAGTCGACAAGTATTTTTGCTTGTGGGCTTCATATAGAGTGCAACAGTAAAATTGTGATTATATAAACCTCGAAGAAAGGAATTCTGTTAATTTCTTCAAAAGTTTCTTTAATTTAATTTAATTTTTTTTCTACTAGATTTTTTATTAGCATCACTATGTCATCGAAAAGAGATTTTGAAAATTCGTTAAAGATTCTGTTAAGTGAGCCAAATAGACCGGAAATATACTCCCAAAGCTATGCTGTCAATCTGTAAATTTTACTCTAATGACTATGAAAATGTACTTGGTTTGTACGGGATGGAATTTTAACGTTGGTTTATTATTTGTATTTAAAATTGGACATATAATTTTTTCCAGTGTAGGTTGTCATTTTTTTTCTGTGGTTGACCAGTTGCCATCCAAGGCCCAGAAACCATAGCTGGGAGTGGGGGAAGTGCTAATAGCTTTTGCCAAGGGTATCAGCTCTTAAGTCAATGTAATGGATTGGACTGGAATTCGAACTCGGCTCTCGTCAGTCCGAGCCGCTATCCATTACTGCACCGTGTCTCTTTGCATGCTACATACTTTTATTTAAGAAGATTTCTTTAATCTTCAGGTCGGTAGAAAATTTCGTTTCCTTTTTCCTTTTTTCAGGCCATAATAGTAACATATACCTTGGTTCCAACCGTATGGTATCCTCAGACGCTTTTTATTAACTGGCCTCCCAAATCCATTAACATTATATATATATATATATATATATATATATATATATATATATACACACACACACGAGTGAGAGACTGGCTGTACTTATTAATGATAATGAATAAAATAGGAATCCCCAAATAATTTAGTCCCGTTATTTCTTCTCTTGACTGTTTCTCGAACCGATCTCAAAACTTTCGGAAAGAAAACGTGACATATCCAGTTTCTCTCAAACCAGTAAATTTTAGTGCAGGTGTTTTTAACTTATTAATCGGTTCGTGGGAGTATCTGATCATTACCGTTCTGCCATGCGACTATATGCAATATAACGTCGTCTTAAGTATCAGATTTTACTCACAGCATTAATTAAATACTAAAATAAAAATGTGAGTTCAATAAATTTAGTTCACTTCAGGTTTTCTATTTCAATATAACCAAAAGGATCACGATGTAAGGATACAGGAGGCGACTTTCTCCCTTTTCGTGTAGATAAGTCACATGGTTCAGAGGACGGTCGCTTGGAGTTGACAGACGCTATCATCACTGTATCGCGTGGCTCCATACAGTGGTGATAGCGTCTGTCAAATTCATTTGTTTTACAACACCCACCACTTGTGATTGTTTTCTTTTAATTTGGGCCAAGTGGCCTAGGCTGAATCTAAATCTGCCTCCCCCGGATTACAAGTCCACCGTGCCGTTTCCCTTTGGAAATATATCTTTCAATGATATAGAAAGAAAATACAGTTCGCAGTCCTCGATTTGGCAAAACCCAAGACTCTCTATTTCCAGTCTTTCGAATATGCCCTTGACTGGGACAGTCCGGCCTGTTTGAATCTGGAGTGCTAAAAATGGCTTCTCCAGACGCAGGAGTATCTCCATATTATATGTAAGACCCTTACATTCTGCTTTGATGTGTAGATATATGTGATGTAATTTTTCTGCGTGCAAAATGTCTATACATGTATATATAGCTTTGTGTATGTCTTAGTGATATAAAAGTCTCTCTTAGAAGAAAACAGTTTGTCATTCCTTTTCCTTTCAGCCATTCCGTTCCGTCCGTGAAATATCGGTCTTATTATATCACGGATATAATAATGCTCATAATGGGGAAAGTACAAAAGGAGAATACATCATTCTTATATAGCTCTTCTCCGTTACAAATGTATAGTACAACTGCCATATCTCATCATCAAATAGCATTGGAATTTTACGATGAATTGCGGGGAATAAAAATGTGTGAATGATACGGGGGGGGGATCATTTCTTCATGAATACCTTCTTTTATCTTTTATCTTTATTTTAAAAAATGGCAGCGTTTAATTCAATCTCCGGAGGGTTTCCATATCCTTTCTAATAGGACTTATCAAGAAAATATAAATATTCTTCTCTACGGAATTGTCATTTACAGTGCTATAGTGTTCAGTGCTTAACTCTTAATACTTGTAATATAGTAACAACATTAAGTCTATAAAGTCTTATTTTACTAATTCAGCTTTAACACTGAAAAACGTTTATTTCATTGTGGTGAATGTTTATAAGCGAGAGGGGAGATGGGATGTCTATTACCACAGTTCTTTTCTATAGAAATTTCTTCAGAAAAGTTTACTAATGATTTTCTTTTATTTCCACTTCTTCGGAACTGTCCTCATCATTGTTTTATTTTCAAACGAGACACATTTTAAGACTGATACTGATGTACCTAATCCAAAAACATACCCTGAATGGAAAGAGTTGAGAGTCCCCTTAACGTATTTTTGTAGTGCAGGCCGCGTTGAGTAAGAAAAGTTTGCCTGTATGCATACGTCAAATATGCCAGCTTGGACTACTTTTGAAAACCATGGACTAATAAATTTTAAATGTCGCTACCTGTAACATTTTATGCTTAATATAAAATAAGTTGAGCTAACTTAAGCGAGTTGAAAATTTAGTAGCACAGGCCTTTAAAATGTTAACTAGTATGCTTCTTGTAGTTCAATTTAGCAGCCGTGCCTGACGTACGAGCGGGTATTACCCCAACTGAATCTATTAGGTTGGTGCAAAAATAATGACGTAACAATGTCGTTTTTTGACCTATTTTTAACGTCAAAAAACGACATTATTACGTCATTATTTTTGCACCAACCTAATAACTCTGAGCCACATCTATTTTGGTGCGGAGACTGGTAAATTACAAAAAAAAAATATATATATATATATATATATATATATATATATATATATATATATATATATATATATATCAATGTATCCAACTTAAAATTACAATTGTACAGTTCATCAACTGTATAATTACAATTACTGGACCCGAGTAATTCCTTTTAGTCTTCATATGCCTGGGATTTTTTTTTTCTTAAACAGGATAAAAACTTCATTGAAAGAAAAAACGGCATATTTGAAAATTAATCTTTTCATTTTAAGCAATTTAAAATTTACTGACATTCATATATCTTTTTTTATGTTTGTATGTATCGAAAAATGGTTAGACAAAGATTCGTTGTCTTTGTTTATATGCATATTATGTTTCATTTTTAAAATCAGTCGTTTTCATATGAATTTTCACACTTGCTTTCGAATGTCATTGTTATTAACTATACATATTACTTCTCCCGTCCATATGAATTTTGTATTCTTCATGATGCCCATTGAGGAAAAGAGATACAATTACATGTTACTACAGTGTAACCCGAATATAAGAAATCCGGATATAAGAGAAACCCGGATATAAGATAGATTTTCTCTGGTCGCCAATTAGATCGATACTTACCTAAACAAAATAGACCAAACCCGGATATAAGAGACTTCTTCTCCGGTCCCAACAACTCTCTTATATCCGGGTTACACTGTATATAATAACAAGGAGGCACGTTGTAATAATGGATAGCGGCTTGGATTGAGAGAGAGCCGAGTTCGAATTCCAGTCGAATCCATTACATTCACTTACGTGCTAATACGCTTGGGAAAGATATGAATCCTCTTTTTGTCCCCCTCGCCACCAGCTATGGGTAAATAGCAGGACAGTCCAGGACTTGGATGTCAACAGGTCTACCGCCGAAAGAAATGTCAACCTACTGCGGGGAAAAAATCTACCCCATCAGTCATGTATCGAAACATACAGAATCGCCTAAGCGTGTATCACGTATGTCTAACCTAACTGAATATAACAAAAAATGGAGAAAAATGCCAACAAAAGCATTTTTTCTCTCATATAGCCTAATACGTTTAAAGAAACATACGTATATCCGTATCTATATTTTTATATGTAGCATGTCCTTTCATGACTGTCCACAATTTCTAATCCTTTGTAGGAACGTTTCTTTTTAATATCCCTTTCCTGTTTTGCCATCCATTTACACAAGATCTTTACGTAGGTTACTCCCTGTTTCCCTCTCTCCCGTTTGCCTTCACTATGTTCCGTGTGTGTCAAAATATCCAAGCTTACTTTCCTCATTATGTGACCTTGACATTTCAACTGTTTCTTTCTTATTCATATTTTTCTATTTTCGGTAGAACATCCTTGTTACTCAAATGGTCAGACCATGCTATTCTCAGTATCCTGCTGTAGAACCACATTTCCGTTGCCTCAACACTTCACTTCATCTGTAAGGAAATTGTTCAGCATTCACTATCATGTTTATAATTTTTTTTAACAAGGATCGCATTTCAACTTCCACTAGGCCATAAGAATTTACATGACATGAGACGAAGAAAGCCAGTGATCAAACGGCTGTCACAAAAAAAATGTGATGGAAATTTTGATGGCAACATTGCGAAAAAAATTAAATGATAATGCGATTTAGAACCATTTAGAAGGCGCCCTTCCATTGACAATGTTAGAATTTTGTCGCGGACAATGCATTTAAGCCAGTTTGAAAAGTAAATAAGATTTACAATGTACAAGGGAACTTGAGCAATATTTTAAAAAGAAAAAAAGATGAGCAACTTGCATCTCAAAAATTATATTTAAATTTCACGTTCAGAAAATAAACTTTTTCTTGTGAAACATTCGCTTTTATTTTTGTTTATGCATCAGTTGGATGTTTTACATTTTCACAAAAGTAAAAAGCCAAATATCTACCCCTTAGAAAAACGTTGGAATATTCAGTTTTTCATAAAAACGTCCATTAAATACTGCAGCCTCAAAAATTAATACAATAGATTGAGAGAAAGAGGGACAGAGAAAAACTGCGCGTTAATTGACTTGCGTAAATGAATGTTAGAACAGAATTTGGAAGAAATAGCTAAAACACGAAATTTATGAAGCGCTATAAAAAAAACAGGAAGATGTTGAGAGCCATGATCGCCTACACTCTGAAGGTACACAGCGTATAAGATCTGATGGGAAAAAGGATACAACAGGTTGGAATACATCTAATTAAAACTAGCATTTATTTCAAGTTTACAATTGTTTAAAGACCCTGACATTTTTGCATGGAATTGTCAAAATGAATTAAAATTATGTACCAAGTTGATAAATTTTGTTTGGCCTATGCTCAAGTAATAATAGCATGCGTTTAAAAGAAGACCAAATTATATTTTGTATATTTAAGTATATCAAATGGTGATCAGGTGATACAAACAGGATTATAATATATACTCCCTCATGCTCACAAAACATCTATATACATATTAAATATTACTTCAAAAACTTATCTACTAATCCGCAGAGTGCTGACCATTTTCTTTTGCCAAAAAAAGAAGGCTACTAAAAAAATGTCGAAAATGTCATTCATTTTAAAAACTTATCAGATTTCTGAAATCTGACTAATGTTTTTCCAATTCACTCTCTTGTTGAAAAAAAAAAAAACTGTCTGAGAAGTTCCCATGGCTACGTAAAATCCTTCTTATCTTAGATACGATCTGTTCGGGTGTTATTCACTTCCTTGAAGAGAACTTTAGATTACAAAATCAACCAATGTTAAACGAAAAAGAAATGGATGACATCAATTGATAAATGAAAACTTGGCCCCACTTTTACAAATGACGTCCAAAGGTCTTTATACCAGACTGGCAGTCCACCAAGAAGACTTAAAAAGATCAGGTCGGTCTTTCTAATCTTATTTTATGGTCACTCGTTTAAAAAACAAAAGTTATTTCTTCGTATAGTTTCATCTATTTTTTCAGACATTAATTGTATAACTTAAACTACACTGGGTTTTCTCATTACACCTTGTATGAAAAGAAAGAACACTTAGGAACCACAATCCGTTTAGCTTAACCAACGTTCGATCTGAGGTCACTTGACCGGCAATCGAATTATCAGAATTGCAATACCATGAACCGCTTACTCAATCGCTGAACATAAGCCCTTTTTTATTACCAGTAGACATATGTATATACTAGATAAGCAGAAGGTCAATTGAAAGGAGAAAGATGCTGTTGCGTTTATCTTTCAAATTAGGTCTTCTTGTCCTTAAAAATCAGCATTAGAAAATCCTTATTTTACTTTGTTGAAATCGACACAGACTTCTGAGTATATATCAGGTCATCCCATAACTTCTGCCCGAATTTTGAATAAAGAAAACAAGTGACCAAATGTTACATTTAATTACAGATTCAATCAACAATGTATTTTCACTGATTATCTATGACTTCCTTCCATCTATTAACAAGCTTACTAATTCCATTACTGTAAAATTCTTTTGGCTTTGATTCGACGAACACACAAATGTCAGTTTTAACCTCTTCCTGTGTTACAAAAGCTGTTTCTTCCAAATGATTCTGTAAGCTACGAAACAAATCAGATCAGGAGAATAAGGTAGATGAGGAATTTTCTCCCAACCAAGATCTTCGATCTTTCGTGACGTGATTCTTGCTGTGTGGGATCGCGCATTGTCCTGATGAAACATCACTCCTTTTCGATTCACTAGAGCAGGTCTTTTTTCCTCGCAGCTTGGTTCAAACGCTCTAATTGCTGACAGTATATTTGAGCATTAATTGTTGCATTAGGTGGTAAGAATTTAAAGTTGATTATTCCTTGTCGATCCCACTTGATAGAAAGAACTTTTGCCCATGAAGTTCCCTTCTAGGCTGTGGCTGGAGTCCTTCCCCTTTACCAAGCCACTGTCTACAACGCTTAACATTTTGATAAAAGATCCATTTTTCGTAGCCAGTCACAAGTCTATCCAAAAAAAGGTGAAACAAGTTGGCGAGAATGGAGAGAAGAGCACATGTCAGCACGGGATTTGAGGTTGTTTTCAGACAATTCATGAGGCACCCATTTTCCAAGTTTAGGAACTTTTCCAAGTTGTTGAAGATGACGATGAACAGTTGTATGGTTTGAACTGGGAACCACTGCCAATTCCTCAACTGATAAAGCAGGATTTTCTTCAAGGGCTGCTTCAAGAAGCTTTTCATCAAACTCAAATTGACGTCCGGTTCGATCTTCATCTTCAAGGGTGAAATCTCCACCTCTGAATTTTGCAAACCATCTTTTGCAAGTTCTTTCATTCACACATTCCTCTCCATAAACTGAGTGAATGTTTCTATCCGCTTCGGCTGCTGAGTTTCCTTTCTTGAACTCATAAAGTATTATGTGCCTCAAATGATTCTTGGGTACTTCCATGTTAGCAGGGTTTTAATCAAACAAAAATTAATTTTATTGTTCTCTGAATTAATATTTGATTAGTTTAAATGCATCTAAACATAAAAATAATGTTCAGCTCCATTAGACATTATAAAATACTCTTTAAATTTCGTTCATTTTAACAAAAAGTTAAAATTCGGACAGAACTTATGGGATGACCTGATAGATTTATTAATAATAACCCGTAGATGTGTGAACTCCAAATTTAAAATAGTTTAGTTTTCTAACTGTCGTAAACTATCGAATACGATTATTGTATCATTCATGATAATGACGACAGACAAAAATTAACGGTCAAGCTTGGAGAAATATTTGACTGGTATCTTCATTGTATACTAAATAAAGTTTTCTAGATTTTAGCTTCATGATATTTGTATATTTAAGAACGGCACGAATTTGAAATGCGTGAGATTACATTTTACTATTTTCTTGTAGATACTAAATTTGAAGAAACGCTCAAGTGAGATAAAAAAAAAACGGACAAAACTTCCAGTTAAGGGTATATAAGCCTGTTTTATACTTCATTGAATATAAATCTGTATTATGTAATTTTTTTTAAGCATTTCCTCACAAGCAAGGCAGGAATGTCACTAGTGCGCAAGGGGTTACAGGAAGTGAAAAAGAAGACTGAGAATAGGGAGGATTGAGGAAAGGGCAAAATATGAAGGGGATTGAAGAGAGGATGACGATTGATGCTGCATTTAAATTTTTGAAGATTGTAGGTATCACAGAAACAAATAACGGGTTCCGCAGGAAGGAATTGTTTTCGAAAAGGAACTGTTGGAGTAGAAGTTATGGTTGCATTTAGGTATTTCAACAGTAAACAGGTGGAACCTAGATGTCAATCGAGGAGTACGCTTAAATTGATATAATGAAGATGTCTGTTGGATTTTGTCAATAATCTGCAGATGTACAGCAGGAGCACGAGACCAGATATTGCAACAGTATGATTCTTGAGTTAACACACATGCATACACATTTCAAAGATATGATTTGGTGCGAACGGCTTCTTTGTCGGGCTGAGAAATTTTCACCATAATCTTGTGTGTGTCTATATGTGTATGTTCTTTTTTATAACATTTAAAATTTACTTTATTTATATATTAGGTTGGTGCAAAAATAATGACGTAATAGTCGTTTTTTGAAGAATTTTTAACGTCAAAAAACAACATTATTACGTCATTATTTTTGCACCAACCTAATAGAAGAGGGCTTAATATCAGTGACTGAGCGTTTGTCGGTATAGTGTAGATATAGGAATCAACACTGTAGTATTGATTAATATGTCCATAATAATATATATACAGCTGAAAATATGGATTAAATCCGACCCCTTCTTCTTCAACGGCGACAGTCTGTTTTATTCTTATACGCAATAGATGACCTGACGATCTTGTATAAGCATAAAACAGACTGTCGCCGCTGGGTGTTGACTTCAATGTCCACATATGTATAAGAAATGTACAAACGTACTAACATTAACCTCAGTGTTCGTTGTATAAAATAGAAATTTAAAATTTTCCGTTTCATGCGTTAGCCAATCAACATGTCGTGCAGTAAGAAAAACCATTGAAAAGATCGGAATTTGTCTCCTGCTAAAGTGAGTGAAGCTATTATAGTTTATTAAAGTTTATTTTTTAAAATTTAGTATTCATTATAGGCTTCTAAAATCTGTTCTTAACTAATCTCTATTTATAACCCATCAATATCCACAGTCCCAAAAATAAGACATTATTGGGTGAATATTAGCTTCAGCCAACTTAAAACTAAAGGCAACCAATGGTAAAACATCATTCGACATAACCCAAACTTCTGACGACAGTGTAGAGGCGTGATAAGAATTAAGAAAGCTTTATTGAGCTTGAATGGGGAGGCACGGCTAGACTACATTTTTATAGCATCTATGGGGTCGCTCACATCATACCTTCGGGCAGAGCCTCGTGTTCACACGAATAAAAATCATACAAAGAACGAACTCTAAAAACATGCTAAATTGTAAATTAAAATCATTTTTTTTTTATTTCTGTGTACTGGTGTGCGAGTATTTTAGTTGTATGTATTTTAAAGTTGTGTGTAATAAAGGAAGAAAGTCACTTTGTCTTGTGACAAGGAAAGTAACGAGGGGGGGAATGAACATCTTTACCCTTTGAAGGCCTGTAGTGAAGAGAGTGAATACAGCGTTTTTGTTGTTTGTTTTTGGAATTTTTTTTCTAATGTTTTCTGTTGCATGTTGAGAGAACTTATGTTAATTGGTATTATTCATTTTTTTTTTTTTAACAAAGTTTTAATGTTGTTTGTTTTGTTTTATTTATCATATTTATTATTTTATATTTTTATTTATTATTAATAATAATGTCTCTCCATATTTAAGTGAAGGAGAGTTCTCTTTCAAGGGAGACAGTCGTCATCAATAGAGGTAACTCCCGTTGGCCTATACCACAATACCTATTACAGCAATAACAGTTCCACATGTTTGTTTCACGTAAATAAAAAATTCTTTTTTATCGCCTTTGAACTCCTAATATTACTTATTAGTATCACTTCTTTGTAATTCTGAACGGGAGATTAGCTGATATGACTGTTGGATATAGTTTCATTTTTAGTACGTGGAATGGGCAAGTCAAAAAGATACACAAATGCACTTTTGTTTTGATCAAGATAACCATGTTAAAAAACTTTTTTTTACTCCCAAAGATTCGTTTCCTAATTAGCCACATGTATACCTACTCTATCTAATTTCATTAGACTATGTAAAGAACTATCGAACTTTAGAGAAAGCAATAAAGATAGGACTAATAAGAGTTTTTACCTCAATCTGTCTGGAAATCACTAGCAATCAGCATTGCAAGCAAACCGTTCATTTTGATTATAGTGAAAAATACTGAAAATATTTTTGCTGACTTAACGTAAAAGCTATATATTTCAGAATAATGCATGTCCAGGTTGGTCTGTAAATATGTCCATCTGTGACAGTCTTGGGCAGTAAAGATGTTGTGAGCATCGGACTGTATTTTGATTGCTCAGAGGATCATGATCTGCATGCAATTGCTTTGTTAAATGCAGTTGCTGCGTGGTATGAAAAATGGATGAGACTTGGAATACTCAACGTCCTGAAGGTTGTCACTTTAAAAATTGTACTCAACAAGAAGGGAAATGTGGTGTGGAGACGGACAAATAAACAGGAATATTTACATATGTATCATTGAATGAAAATTGACTGACACTTTCGTGATGAGATTGGTGAATAAGCAGTGTTCTCATCCATATTAATGGCGACAGATATCTGCAATACCTATATAAACGTTTCTAAATTGCAAAAACAGCGCGTGCGCGCGCACAGGTGAACACAGTACGTATATGTATGAATTATTTATATATATTGTAGTTTATATAGTTTATAGTTTTAATGTAAGGCATATCTACTGGTTACAGTGCTCAATATCAGTGATACAGCGTTTGTAAATATAACTGGGTACTGATGTCAACACCGAAAGGCAACACTCGGTTTAAGACTTGAACACAATCTTCAGGCCATACACACACACACACACACACATATATATATATATATAGCGTATATTTTGGCAGTATGTTTTCATTAACACATGTCTCCTTAAATAATTTAGACAAGTTTTGTCTACTTATTTTTAATAGGATCTTACCATATACACGGACAAGCTTCTTAGTATCCTTATTAACACATTAACTGCCAATTTTTTTTAATGCGCATTTTTGGCCCAGACAGGTGTCTTAGGAGTTTATTTATTCCTTATATTTAATTTCAGTAGTTATCATTGTTCTTTTATAAAAACTAGAACATCAAATATATATGTGTATAAAACATAAAAAAAATAATATTGATTAGAAATAATTAAAAAAATACTTTTAAAAATAGTCATTATTTTTTTACTCGTGAAATGTAAAATTACGACAAAAAGTGTCTACTTACGGCTAATAATAAAAACTTTAAAGGCTACGTGTTGTAAAATATACCTCTGCAAATGCAATGTATTATGTTGGTGCAAAAATAATGTCGTTTTCTCACATGTTATTATGACATTATTTTTTGCACCAACCTAATATGTAAGCAATTCAATGTAAATACAAGGAATAACATGTAGTGATTTTAATTTTAACAGATCCCCAAATGGGGCTCATGGCAGGTAATGGGTTAAAGGAAGAAAGAAAGCATTTATGCATATTCGTTTATTCCGAGTACTTTTCGACATTGTCATCTGCAAATTTTTGTTTTATCTAAGGCAAATCTTCTGTGTTTATCTGAAAATTTATTCTTTCTACTTGTGAAGTAAATGAAACGCTAAACTCATGTACTGTACGATTTTTAACTTTTATGATGTAAGCATATTCGAGCAGTAACTTCAAGGGAGGGAACTATGTTATCAAAATGCCTATTTAAAAAAACATTTAAAACTATTAGTTAAAACCTAGTTATTAAACTATCTACTGTAAACATTTTTTTTTTAAATTGTGCAGCATTCAGAAAGGGTTGGAGTCATTTTTTTAATATAGATAGCTTCAAGAATTTTGAGTTTGTTTGTTATTTCATGTAAAAATATAGATGTATTTTTAACGAGAATTTTTCTATATTACGAATGTGGACAGATATGCTGCTGTAAGTGTTTATGTAAATTTTTATGTTGTAAATGTTATATAATGATTAATTTACTAAGGCAAATGTCTAAATAAAATGCAAATAGAGATAGAATATTTTACGCCAAATCTCGAAGTAATGTAGGTTCCTTCTTTTTATATGACATGTTTTTTCAGGACAGAAACATTGATGGATCTCCTCAACTTCCTGTATTTTATTACTGGTAATATTTTTTTTTTATCTTTTACCATCCTTCTGTTATTGAACTGCCAGCCTTTCACTCAACTTATTTAAATAAATTATTCGTTGTTGTCTCTTTTCTTCATTATGTGTGTTAAATTCTACAAGCCTTCCTTTCTCATTATTTTCACCCGTGAAATTTACCCAGGCTCGCACTGATTGTTGGCATTAGTTTCTGTTCTGTGCTCCTTAAAATTTCCTCATTTCTCACATGACCCCTATGGTGTTCTAAGATTCCTATGTAACAATATATTTGTCGCTTCAAGAGGTTTTCTCGTCTGTCAAGAGACACTCCAAAGTTTACTTTCATATCGTTTAGATATACATAGCAGTTCAGTGCTCTCTTTTTCTAAGGACAATTTTCTGTATTTTAACACCTGGATGAATTTGTGAATGGCGTATTCGACTATTCCGATGTTCCTTCAGATTTCTGTACCAATTTTCGTTGTCTGTTACTACACACAGTTAAATGTCATACGCGATACATACTTGAGTGATCATGTTTCTTTCGATTCATGACTGACTAAGTAGATTTTCCCGTAATAAGTTGCCGTTTCTTTCTGCGACAGACTGATTGCCAACCAAGGCCAGTTTTCCTTGCTATTAAACCTACAGCTGGGGCGAGAACAGATGAATTCATGTGTTTCCAAAGGGAATTTGAACGTAAACGAATATAACCAACCCAACTGTATTTCGTACTCAGCCCTTTGACATCACGTCCTGAGCCATTACTACAACTACACTTACATTTCTGTACTTGTTTGATTTTGACGTTCCGAATATGTAGATCACATTGTGAGTTGTCTCTTTTGCTGGCAACTATGAATGACAGGTAATGGTAAATCCAGTCTCTTGTTTTCCTAGTCAATAGTTAATTTTCCTCTCTATGCCATGAACACTATAATTGACGTATCGTATATTATTAAGCTTATAGCTGCAAATAATAGATCCTTTTTTCTAAACCACTTAGAATTTCATTGTACTGGTTTTATAAATTCGGTGAGAAAACGTATCCGAGTCTTATTATGCTTTTCTATTTTTCTGTATTCACTGGACTCTCTCTTTCTCTCTATCTATCTATCTACATGCAAGTTGTTTCTTCCTAGTTAAAGTTACATATTACTCGATTATATTTCCCAAGTAAACCAGTTTTCTGTAATATTTCAAGCATCTGTTCGTCTAGTACCCTATCAAAGTCCTTTGTGTAATCTTTAAAACAATATATGTCTTTACGTATTGCTTGTGTGTTCGCTTTGATAGCTTTCTGATTATAAAAATAGCATTTTTTTGTTCCATTGTTCTGGTGTTATTTCGATTCTAATCCTAAGACGAAATATAATCATTAGAATCTTAATGACTAGTTGTGTGGCTGCTTATACTGATTGGGCATTCAAGTTCGCATTCATTTGCACGTGGTTACTTTAGAGCTACGAAGATATATCTGCCGAGTTCTTCCTGTATTTCACAGCTCTCACCTCTTTGTCGTTTCGATAACCTTATCGATCCCCAAATCGTCTAAGCCTGTCTGCCCCTAGCTGTGAATTAGGATCGAACACTGAATTCTGATATATGGTGCGTATGTGATATAAACTTTTATTAATATATGAATCTTCATATCGATTTTTTCTATGAAGGTTTAACATGTGCTGTTTGGTACGAGCTGAACCTGTAGAAATCTGTGCTCACCTCACCTTGAAAATAATTGTATTCATTGCGGTTTTCAAGTTTTAGCCTATCAGTCCATATCTCATAAAATCTTTCGCAAACTTTTTTTCATTGTACTTTAAACATCTGCACAGCTTCAGGCGACAGGGTATATTGGCATCAATTATATATCTGTTAAAGTCAATACGTTTTATTCACATATCTTTCCACACGTATGAACGAAATTGCTTATTCTGAAACTGAGTTAAGATCTTACACCTCATTCTGAATGCAGTCATTTTGTTCATGTACTTAGAAATTTTTCGGAGTTTGTAAAGTATATGCATGCATATCTTGTGTCTTATCTGTTACTGTGCTTGTGTGTGTATGTGTATATATATATATATAAAACAGAATATTTACTCGATTTGAAATCGTGGTATGTCTCGTGATCCACTCTATAAAATAACAATGGTTTACAAGACTGTCGTTGTACCGAAGGCTTCTTGATCCTCTTAAGAAGTACGGCTATACAAATACAAAGATCTATAGAATAATCATTCTTTTCTGATATACTTACATAAATATTTTCTTGTAAGTTCTTTTCTCTTTTTCTCTCTTTTTATAAATAAATCTACATGAAGTTCTACTTTATAATATCGATACGCTTATACGAATATTTCTTTTTCATATATCTATATACAGTCACTTTCTCACCTCCCTAATTTTGCTCTCCTGTGCCTTTTCTATAAATATTTTCATGGAAATTGTTCGGATAAACTTTCCTCTATGGTACCTAGACTTTATAAATTTAAGCGTAGTACCAGTTTGGCGGTCTCATCAATTCACAGTTGAATTTGTTATATTTAACCGTAAGTTCTAAGCTAGCAGTTTCTCTTCATGCACTCTCGTAATGAAAATAGTTAAATATTTAAAGAATCAAGGATATAAACTCATTAAAAGGGTAGTAAAGTGGCTATCCTTCAGCAAATAAGTTATCTCCCTTAAATAGAAATAAACTTAGCATGTCTCTTACCTACAGGAGATATATACAAAGATACGAGTACCCGAAAGCTGAAAACTGTCTAACATATTTACAATTCGTCCATGCTTAGAATATTGCTGCCACATGTGTTCCGGTGCTCTTGCTATTTATCTAGAGTTCCTTCATAAAATCCAAAGGACAATCTGCAATATAACTGGCCCTGATCTGGCGTCTCGGCTTCAATAACTTTCCTGTCGCTGTAAGGCTGCCCCCTTTCTCTTTCCTATGAATATTTTCATGGTAATTGCCCGGTGTAGCTCTTCGCAATGATGCCTAGACTCTGAAATTTAAGCGCAGTACTAAATTGGCTCGATGTAACCGTACGTTCTATCCTAACAATTTCTTTTTTTTCGCACTTCTTGCTTGTGGAATTCTCTTCCGTTTCTATGATTTCTGGCTAACTTTGATCTTCAAAAATTTAAATGCCGTGTAAATCGTTAATTATTGTCCTCTTGATTACACTTCTGTTGTTATCAATCCATAATAATATTTCTTTTTCTTTTCTTATTCTTTTACAGTCAGTAAGCCCCTTGTGTCTTAGTGGTTTTCCTAACTTGCATAGGGTGATATGATTTAAAAAAATATATTCTTTGGCACGATGGTCTTCTCTTTATTACCGATATACTGATTAAAATCTCCCCACCTGATACACTACAAGCTACTCTTGTTTTCCGGGTGCACCCGTCTGCTATGGCGGCGAACCGGTCCTTGTCACACACACCTGCTCTGACACATTTATTCGACACCCACAGATCCCACCCTTTGGTTTATACTGCAACTATGTTGTTATTGTTTCTGGGAGAGACCGCATAGTCTGTCCTCATCAGCAGTTTTGAATAACAGTAGTATGTTCAAAGCCTCGGTCACGAGGACATGTGACTTCATGCTAACACAGCCACCGACGGCTTTCGACCAATTCCGTCAACCCGATTTTCATCCACAAGTCTCGGGTAAGTCCGTGTTATTATTTTCAGTCGGTTTCCAAACGTGTCGGATCTCAACCCTAGATCGGTAACATCAACTTAGCTACCTTTTTGACAAATCAACCATGAAATACATATTGCAGCAAAAATCTGTCCGTAAACAAAAGGATAATTTTTGCGGCCTTTAAACTTATTTGAAGGTTAGTAAGCGATTCATTAATTGTTTTATGCCCTGGTTGCTTCATTTACTTATTCTCTTAAGTTTACGTATTTATTTTAATCGTAAATTTGTTTTAGACGTGTTCCAGCCTTATCTCCAGGATTTTTTTCCTCCATATTTGAAGTTTCATTCTCATTAATTCAATTGTGCCAACGATTGCTCCCTGAAGAAGTGTTGACCGAAAGATTGCCTAGCACCCACCCCACGCAAAAAAAAGAAAAAAATGAGCATAAAAATCGTGTTTATTCAAATATATATATATATATATACGCCTTCTGTATGTATGTATATATATATATATATATATATATATATACGCCTTCTGTATGTATGTGCGCATTTACCTGTAACATTCTTAACACTAATGCCCGTTTATTTTACTAGATATCAATACGCATACGAGCGTGTCTCAGTATTCAAGTGTATGTGTCTGTTCCAATATTGGTCTTACGATTTGGCTTCGGACGATAAAATAATTACATTTGTTATGAAATATTCAGGAGAGAATAATTTAGATATATGTGCATTCGCCCGCACACTTTCTCAATAACGCTTTGCGCAAAAATATTTTAGCAATGCATCACAGGACTCTCATCCAGCCTGCAGGGAATTGAGGTCCTTAAAAACGATTTCTTTGGGCTGTATTGCTTGTTTACAGGCATTTAAAAGAGAGAAAGTAAGTCGAGTGACAATAAGTATTCGATTTTATCATGACAGTGCGGGAAAATATGCGGAGATAGGAAGATAGGCTGATAAATGCCCTCGATGGATGAAACTGCGTTACAGAAACCTTTCTCTTTATTTGCGCATGAAATATTAATATTTATATCTGGTGATTATTGTGAATTTGACTGACCACGGGAGTGAAAGGGTTTTTCCTGTGCTGAAATTAGTTTTACTGTGGCGATTAAGACAGCAAGTAAACGATCTGTGTAAATCGGGTTCAGTGTTGCTCAAACAATTCCGTTAAGCTCCCGGAATTTTATCATCATTCTGCAAACACGAGGTGTACTTCATAACATTTACGTTACAAGACACGGGTTTTTATTCTTGTTAAGAGGGCCGGTTACCAAGTTTTAACAAAACTGGTGATTTTATGTGAAACAATACCACTAGTTCGTTCTAGTCCTTGTAGAGATTTTTCGGATAATTGTACTTCGATGACAAAATAGAAAAATGTGTTACATCGGCATATTACAAATAACAACTGTATTTATCTATACATTTTTATTTTTTAGAATTTAAACGCTTCAAGAGATGTAGTGCTAATGTTTGGTAAAATTATTTTCTTACTCTGTAAGGAAGAAAATATATTTTTGTATGAATTCAACTGGTAGGAATAAAGTCCCTGAAATGTTATACTTTTCAGAAGTGGTTGTATGTTTTTAGTTAAATCGAAAACACCAGAATTGTACGAATAAATATTGAACTGAAATTTTTCTTCTACAATTTTTCACTTATCAAATTAATCTGTTTCAATTGTTGTTAGGTAGTCTCGGGTTTCTATCATGATAATGAGTGCCTCAAGGAAAATGGGGTGACAGTTGACTTGGTTCTAGGTTGATGTGTGTGGCTTTGTTATTTAATTTCCATTTTTAAAGATCGGCATCCAAACAGATGGAACAGATAGAGCAGATTCTTTAATTTTTGAAAGGATTTCATTAGATTAAAAACAGTTGTATCTAATTATTTTTTTTTTTATTAAAGTTGAGGGAATTTTGAATATCGTGTCTCGAGTCGGAAATAATGTCTGTGACAAGCCTTTTGTTGATTTCTAATTTCCAGTGTGTTAAAAGCCATCAGTATAAAACTCCCGTCAGGATATCTTAAATGGGCTACTTCACTTGCTTCAAGATCTTTCTAGAGAATATATTTATAAAAGTGTGACATCACATTGTTCAACAGCGAAATTACCTCCCCGACTAAAAACAAATATGATAAAATCGAAATAATGTGCCACAAGGTACTATAGAAATCTTCAGTTGATATTTGATAAAGATTAAAAAAGCACAGTTCTCTGTAGACACATTCGTCTTAATTAGTGTGCAATGTAAACAATTTCTTTAAAGCTACACAGTTTCATTCACTGTTGATTCTTTCAGTTTTACGACATAAAATTGTGCTAAATTTACTAGTGTTAATTAATTATTTACATCGTTTTCATGCAGACTATTGTTGTTTTTGTCGTTGTGCTTTCCAGCCTTCATCACGAATTTCCACGTCCCAGAAATCCAGGGAAGCGTTAATTAAGATTAACTTAAACTATTTTGAAACCGAGATATTTAAGAATATCAAGTGACATGTTAACTGTTCATTATGATGTGTGCGCCGAGCCGAGTAGAATGCATTTTGTCAGGGAAGTCAGTAAGATGCAAAAGTACCGTATATACACGCGTATCATGAACATTTTGAAGACTTGATTTTGAAGCTAATTTTAAGGGGGTCGCATTATACACGAGATGTAAAATTAGCGTATGTTCTGCTGGCCCTGGCTATGGCGTTGACCAAACCAACACGATTTTATGCTCAATTTTTTCTTAAGTTTTTTTTTATTTGGTGGTGTGCTAGGCAACCTGTCAACCTTCCTCAGGGAGCAATCGTTGGCCTAATTGAAGTAATGAGACCCTTCAAATATGCGGGAAAATTCTTGGGGATAATGCCGGAACACGTCTAAAACAAATTTACGATTAAAATAAATACGTAACCTTAGGTTTATTGTAGTCAAAAAGTACAGCTGTATTTAAAATATAATTTTGATAAAAGTGATATTCTTCTTAACTGTATCCAATAATAATGCATGTAATATTCACATATTAATATCGTATTATAAAATACAAACATGTCGAATATGCATCTTTTCCATTGATTATGTTTATAAGATGTTTAGCTGTTTCTCGTTCGGTTGTTAGTTTATGGCTGTACGCATTTACGCTACGAGTGTAGCGTTACTAACGATTCTTTTATCACTCTCTTTTACTTTTTTTAACCTAACGAGATGGGATAAGGAGATAAATGAAAAGGCGCTATTCTGTTGCAATTTGTCTTCCTAAAAAAAGCAATTCGCATGAGGCACGAGATACATAATAAAATCATTTTTATAAGTACAAATTTGGGGGTCGGACGATACGCGTAATTGCGCGTTACACGAGTAAAGATATATATATATATATATATATATATATATATATATGTGTGTGTGTGTGTGTGTAGACGTTATATCAGTTATTAGTGACTGAAGTTAAAACAAGAATTAAAAAGAACTGCGATATTTGTGAACGTCCGCATTCTTTTCTATGTAACAAGAAAATTTTAATTTTATTTTTCATATTAGGTGTATGGTAGTGAATAGTGGGTAATTTCATTACAGATGATAAGACGACTCGAAGCGATGGATGTTGTTCTACATAGAATACCATAGGCCGAACGAATGAGAAGCATAGATATTTTAAAGAAAATAGAAAGTAGAACGAAATTCATATTTAAATTAGGAAGAACGAGATAAAATTTCTGGGACATTTTATGAAGAAATACGACTTGTAAAATTTACTACTTTCAGGATTTATTGATTCGCAGTGGAGAAAATCGGGCCTCTTAGCTAACGTGTGTGTGAATGGATGGCAGAACCTGGGAAAGGAGCGTTTGTAATGAGTCAAACCGTTGCATATAACTACAGACTATAGAAAGTTGCTGTTATTGCCATAGTCCTCAATGGACACGGCACACAGACGATGATGATGATGATTATATAAACTTATTCCAAATTGGCTAAGTGTATCAATGGAAAATGCTATCCAAAATTTAGGAAATTTATATGAATAGGAGCAAGGTGAATGGTAAACGGTATTTTTACTGCTACTCTTTGGAAAATTATGCAAATAAATTCGAAACAGTTGAAACGTGATATTTGTGTAAATTGCAAAATAATAAAGCTCATAACGTTTGAGGTTGTCACTGTCTGTTTATATATATATATATATATATATATATATATATATATATATATATATATATATATATATATGCACCTATATGCAGCCATGCTTACAAACATAAACTAAAGTTTAAGCCACTTTCATCTGATGAACTCTGTAGATAAAACAAGTGAATATTACAGAAATTACTTTACAAAAGATTAATTTCCCTGTCATCTAATTCATTTGATATTACACGTCGTCTCCTTTGTTAGATTTTATAATGTTACTCAATGTTTTCATAATAAAATCTTTATTAACCAACCGACGTTGGAATACAGTTTCAGTATTATATGATAAATGGTCCAATTGATTTTTCTTTAATTTTGCAATAATTTGTTCAGTCGTGTGATATTCTGCAAATCAATCGACGTTTATCGTATTGTATTACCGGTCCTGATCTGACAGCTCGGCTTAAGTCACTTTCTCGCGCCCGTAAAATTGCTTTCTTGTTCCTTCTCTACAAGTACTTTCATGGTAATTTTTCGGATAAGTTCTATGCTATGGTACCTAAACTATGGATTCAAGCTCAGTACTAGATTATCAAGGTCTCATCAAATTACAGTTGAATTGGCTCGATGTGACCGTAAGTTCTATGCTAACAGTTTCTTTTCTAGCACTTCTTGCTTGGAAAACTCTCTTCTAGCTCCATGGTTTCCAGCCAACTTTGATCTTCAAAAATTCAAATGCAACGTCAATCGTCATCTGCTGTCTTCCTGATGACTCTTATTGTTCTCGCTCGTTAATAATGTTTCTTTTAATCCTTCCACATTAAGTAACTCTTTGTGTCTTAGTGGCTTTACCACCTTGCATGAGATGAAATGAATAAGCACAATACAGTATTTCTTTTTAATTAAAGGTATATAAATATTGTCATAGTTCATAAAAATATGTAATCTAAAAGACAAAATTTTAAGGTATTAAATGATGATATCCATATAGAACAATGCGAAATGGTTGAACTTTCTTTATGTGCCATGTAAATCTAGAATGTGTGCGATCGGGGCTCTCCACAACTTCTTATCGTTTTTTAGTTCTTAGTAATTTTTTTCGTTGCTATCCCTCCCTTTCTCTATCGTTAGATATGTAATTGATGTTATTTTTTTCGCTGTACCGTGTCTTTCTTTTTATTTCTAATTACACGCATTCTTTCCGTTCCCACTGTACTTAAAACTTTCTTATTGCTCGCGTTTTCTCTCACAGGTACCCCAGGAACATTTTGTCGAACAGTAGCTATATTTCTTCAAGTCTACTTTCACCTGTTAAGAAATTATCTAGCATTCAGTGAGTTAGAGAAATATTGATATTAGAAAGCAATTTAGCAATTTTTGTTTCTAACGAAAATTTCCTATAACTTAAAAAAAAATTACCTTAGATCATAAAACCTTCAAGAAAAATAGAATATTTGAAGATTCTGATATTCTAAATATAAACAGAGTGAAAGGATATAAATAATTAAGAAGGTTGTCTTGAAGAAATGAAAGCAACTAAGCAACCATTTACATTATTAGGACTATTGTCCTCATATTTATCGCCATATTTATTAAAACGTTTCGGCCGTTGTACGCTCCAGCTTTCTTCAGGTGGTTGGAATGTCGAACTGAACCATTTATTTCGCTCACTGTTCTAGTTCCACGTGCCATGTTTAATGGATGTCAGTTATCAGTTATCTCCTGTTAAATCCCCTCTGAAAGTTCTTCACTGCCTTAACCGCGTATTGAACTCACATGTGTATGAATTTCTGGGTATTATAAACCTAATGTATTTAACAATCATTTTTTAACCAGTTCTCCTATTGCAATTTTTTGATATTATCATGCTATGTTTTTAACAGAGCTCATATTGCATTTTTTGTTATTATCGCTTTTCTCTGGCACTCCTTATTACTGATTCCTATATTGTATTCATTTCTATGCTTGTTCGACTCAGGAGATTTTTGTGCAATATGTGCTGATTCCTTAAGTTTACGAATTTTCCAATGGTGTTCTCTGTCTTTGATCTCAACCAAACAACCATACTGAAGTAAACACCACAAAGTGAAATAAGTACATAAAAACCGTTTCCTCAACGTTTACTGGTGAAGTTAGAGCTACATAATATAAGCCTAGGCTAAAGGTTGAGTCTTATATGGAAATAATCAACAAGAAGGATTTAGAAACAACAAAAGGAGTAGAAGTAAAAAAATTTAGGCTGTTTTCTTTTTGTTTTTTTTGTTTTTTTTTTGTTTGTTTTTTTTGTTAGCTGGTGAACCAGAAGCTTTCCTTGATTGTATTCTAAAATACCACTTTCGGGGTGTTAGGTTTAATATTAGCAAAGTTTAATTGGTAGATGACACACAAATTGATAGGCTGTGTCTACGTGGGGATTGGGTATGATGTTAAATGACTCGAAACGTCTAAGTAGTAAACTTTGTTAAAAACATCAATGATAATGTGTACCAAAGCATCAAACAGATATATTTCACGAAATTTGTAAAATTATTAATCATTTAGAATTGATCACACTGTCCTGATAATTTCAAAGAATTATTTTAAGTTCTCAGACCAAACGTTTTTGAGTGTTATATGTCGCATCGAAAACGCTTTAAACTGAAGAATGTATTTATGCAAGAGATTTCTTTATCAAATTATGTAAGGCAGACTTTATCTAATCTTATCAGAATCAGATTTCAAATAAACCAAATTAACATAATTTCCCCAGACCTATTCAGTTAATAATCCAGTAGATGAACTCCATCATTAAAACATACGTATATTAAATTCAAAATAGTATACAAGTTCACAAAAATATGTACATGAAAGACTGACGGAGAAGCATATATAAGTATGAAAAATAAAGAGAGAATATTTATATTATTATAATCAAATATTTTTCTGTTGTCAATATCTTTTGGATAAACTGACGTTGAAATTACAGGAAGAAGTTATACACAATATTCTTATGAAGGATAGATATTATAAACTGAAATATTTATACATATTATCAACGGAAATATGTCCAGATATTATAAACTAAAATATATAATAAGCTGATATATTGCTCATACAAACTTAAGAATGCCCTGAAAACTTTATCAACATTGTTTAGATAATACAAGTTTTACTGTGAAAACAGTGACTTTTTTAAAAAATCATTTTGCTCCAATAAGCCAAGAAAGCCCCTAAGACGAAGTAGGTGTTACTGTGTGTTAAAAGAATATATGAAAAAGAAAAAAACATTATTAAGGAGCGAGAACAATGAAAAAAACTGGAAGATAGAAGATAACAACTGACATTGCATTGAAATTTTTGAAGATCAAACTTGACGAGAAGGCACGAAGCCGATAGAGAGTTCCACAAGCGAGAAGTGTGAGAAAATAAACTATTAGCATAGAACGTATGATTACATCGAGCCAGCTCAACTGCAAATTGATAAGATCTTGCCGCTAATCTAGTATTTTTTTTAAATTCATAGTTTAGTTATCATAGAGGAGGAAACGTCATCAGAACAATTACGATCAAATTATTTATAGGAAATGCCTAATAAAATCTGGCATAGGATAAATCAAGAATTGAAGAATTTTTGGAAGATACCTCGATATCAATATTTAATATATTAGAAGTTAGCAGTTTAGAAATTATTCCCTTTTTTATATATATATATATATAGAGAGAGAGAGAGAGTGTGTGTCTACTGATATCAAAAGCAAAATATTAAAGAAGCGAGGTAACTGATGATTTGTAATTACAAAGTGATATTAAATGAAAATGATCAGTATAATTTTAAATTACAGCTTTTAATCTGATATTTTGTTTAAACTAAATCACTTCATGAGAAAATAACTCTTTATATCTATTAGTCGTTATAAATTATTTGCATTAGATATTCGTCAGCCTCGCATCAAGGTGATGTAAAAAAGAAAAAAATGAAAAAGACAGTTTAATGCGCATTCATTTAAATAGATAAGCAGTGCCATTTTGAAGCTTATCATATGGATTGCATGTCTATATTCGCTTCATAAATGACTATTATTCAATGCAATATTCCCGCACATTTTTCCGAAGTAAGCTCAGTACATGAGGAGCAGACTGTTAAAAAGAAAAAGAAAAGTACTTCGTCGAATCATTGATTGGCAACTTGATTCTCCAAGATTGCTTATCACGACTGCAATTGTCTTTATCTGATGGTGAGTCTTGTATTTCAGTAGACATCTCATCTCATGCGTGGGAATCGCCTAAGGCGGGAATTACCTGAATATTAGACCTACGTTAAAAGGGAGACACATAAAATATAGATAACCACATTGCCCGGAACTATATCCATATTTCGAAGCCGTTCTTTCGTAGACTTTCCTTGCATATTCCCTAACTCTGCTGACAAGACTTCTCGTTATCATAACCTTCCGAACAAAGACACTCGGACAAGTATTTGGTAGTCGTAGAAGTAGCTCAGAGTTTCGAATAAAGTCATTTACAATTCTTCCGAATTGAATGTTGATTACCCCATTAATAAAAGTGCGATATTCTGAGATATACGTCCACATGTGAGAACGGATATGCCCTTCGTACTCAGTGGTACATGGCTGAGTGGTTAGGACGTTCGAATCTCATCATGGTCGATTTGTCAGGAAGGAGACTTTCTGATATTATCGAACTGGAGTGGTTGATCCCAGCGTGTGGCACCATTGTAAAGTGCCTGAAAACCATACCACGGGTTGACCCAAGCCTTGTCAGTAAAATTAGGTAGACGGTACTCTTGGGGGCTATCGATACCTGTGCTAGCAAGATGTCAAAAGTCATCGTAGCCGAGTGCTTGAGCGTGCTGGCCTTGTTTAAATTGTTGGTCACGCTAGATACCACGCTCTTTCCTACAAACTGTAACTAAGGTCTGATCAGCATAGTTGCCGTATAAACCACAGATGGACTCTGTGGATGAGGAATACAAATGCACCTGAGCAAGCGTCGGCAATAGGGATTGGCTAGCCGCCCTAGTAGACGCGTATCCTCGAATATGAGTGACCAGCTATGCTCATTGTTCCACTCGTGAACTTAAAGCAGTTTTCTTTTTTTTCAATACCAGAAGAGAATCAATTTTCATTTTTATTTTATTTTTATTCATTGATCTGGGAATTTAACTATTTTTATTCATACAATACATGAAAAAGTCTAAAACAGAAAATTTGCTTAGGCGTCGTGTTAAAATACAATCCATGGTTTAATTTATACTGATTTTCGTCAGATTTTGCAGCCATGTTAAATCACCCAAGAGAATTGATATGCTGGTAAACCAAACCAAAAATTTTGCAAACATGTTAGGACACTGAAAGGTTAAAGTCGATAATTTTAAATCTGATTGAAAATACACTGGAGAGAATTCCTGTATGTCATATCAAGACGTGAGTGAACATTATCCTCCACAACTTTTTGTGTCTTGTTGCTCTAGTTAATTTTTGGCATTTTGTCATCACTCCTTGATATGCCATTCATTCACACAAACCCAAGTAGTTTACTCGCTGTTTAACCCTGCTTCATTGCCGTCAGTATCTCTTGTGGGTGTTCAATATTCTGGTCACTCTTTCCTTATTATGCGTCCTTGATGTTTCCGTTGTATCTTCTCGTTGTAATCATAAGTTTCCTTGTAGTACCTTTTTCCTTAAAACTTATTCATTGTTTCTTCTTCATCTGTGAAGCAATTGTTCTGATTCACTCTCTCATAGGAGGTTAGATATAATATAGCATTTCAAAGCACCTCTCTTTATTTCTAATGTTTTTTTTTATTTCTTAATATTTCGTATAGTTTTTTCAAAGGAATCATTTTCTATTATTTTGTATGTTAGGATTTTTAACAGTAAATCACTATCTTTTTAGAAAGCAAATGCAAAAAGGATTCCTGTTAATTATTCGTCGGTACAAATCGTTTAAAAGCAAATGTTAAAATATGTTATGCCTTTTGTAAAGCTTTGAACAACTAAGGAAATATTTATTTGAAACAAAAAACACTTGTTTTTCATATTACATAAAAACCACAGTCTTTGATCAAATTCGCTTTGTTGTTTATTACAACAGAAGCTTCGTTTTAAATAAACTAAGTCTACCACCTTTTGATTTCGCTGTGTCTTTTCATAAGGCGCTTCTTAATTTTGAGGAAATTTATTTTTTTGAATTTTTCTTAAAATTCAAGTTATACATAAGAACAAGTAAATTACATTTATTTCATAAAATTTAGGGGGAAGATGATGGATTCATAATTCATCAATTTAGTTCAAAATTATGGTTCAGTTATTTTTTATTTAATCCCAAAAATGACTGAAACACTTAAAAAGAGAATTTATTGTCATTAGTCTAAGAAAAATTCACTGAGGTTAAACTCAATATTTCTTCACTTGGATATCATAACCACGTGTTTAATAAGCTTAAAAGCTTAATGGAAATATTTTCAGTTGAACTATGAAATGATTTAAAAATTAAATTAAAAATCTAAGTAACAATTTGTAGCGAACACTGGTAATTATATTCACAGTGATGCTGTGTCGTTCATGGCACAAATTAAAGGTTTTGATTAAATGTTTCAGAGACGAAAACATACAAGCAGACACTTCGATAACTTACAAATCTATGTCAGAGTAATATTTAAAAAGTTGTCCGTATTTAGGGAAAGTTACATTCTACAGTTGTCACTGTAGATCTCTACAGGTAAATGTAAATATATATTCATTAATGTTGCAATTTTAGTTTCAGGAAATTATGACATATTTAGCTGTATAAAAAAGGGAAATATTTGAATATAAATTAATTTTATCTTTTTATGTTCTTCAAAATTACTTAAATTAGTTCATGAATAAAATCCGCTTAAATTTATGAAGGAATAAATGAACAGTTTATGTATTGATTACCAAAAATTAATAAAACTGTCTTATTTTTGCGCTCAAGCTTGTATGATGATGCCTACGTTAGGCAATGGCTTTTTTTTTAAATTTCCTGAGGATCTGTTGCTGATTTTAATAGACCACAACAAATAGAAAGACGGAAATTGTGTTTCAATAGAAAAACATAGATATTTTCATTTTCATGTTTTTTACAACTGATTTCTTCTTAGCGTGTATGTGTGTTAAAATTATTACAGTCCTTGTTTTGTAGTTGTCTTTTAAGATGAAAAGAAATGTGATTTCCTCGTGTGGATGTGTTAGAAAAAACGACCAAAAAGAAAGTGAGGAAGACGGGTGAATGACTAAGGGAAATTCTTTTAAGCCGATGCGTCGTGAAACTTGGCATGTGTTGCCGTTTCTAACAAGTTTGTCTGGTTTAGAAACTTTGATTAAATGCCCTTCAAAGGAATATACGAAGCACTTTTTTTTTTATTACTGGCGGGAACGCGAGCAGTTGTTTGAAAAATGTTAAATATTTATTTTCAAAGCATTAATTTATTAACCGGAAGAATGCGCAAATGCTCCGGCTCAGAAACCATATTTTGTCATTTGGTGTTTGATTGTCGTGGTGTTTATTTCAGTCTGCGTGCGACAGATCTTCCATATAAGCCTGTTGCATTTTTCAATGCATAGTAATATAGATATATATCACTGATCCAGAATTTGCTTCAAGATAGATCTGTCCAATGTGTAGTCGGGTTCTTCTCTCCAATATAAGTTTTGTTAACCATATGAAGCACCATAGCCAAAAGAATGAAGTAATATACCAGAAATTAAACAGAAAAAAATCTAAAACTGAAAAAGCTTTCCCTGTGCATTTAATGCCAGATCATATGTTGTCTTGAAAAGTCACCTTCAATCTTGCTGTGGTAATATTCTACGGTATAAATGTAAACACTTTCAAAATTACAAACGGAGGGGTATTTTACACTAACTTACATGCATGCGAATCACTTTTCCTCAGCGGCTACGTCATCTGGAACAGTTTTAATGCTGACAATAACCGTTTCCATACAGAAAACATAGGTCATTCATTGACCGAAAAGTTACCGTCGGTTAGAATTTATCAAATATTTTTTTTTTAAGAAACAGATTTTCAGGAATATAAACTTCGCAAGTTCGCTTTTATTGCTCTTAGTAGTGTGCAATGTGAACATCTTGATTATATCATCATTTTCGCCTCTATCAACTTTTGTTGTTTCTGTTAGACGTTTTCAAGTTATTTTTTTTTTTTTGTTATTTGGTAAAGCTAGTGTCGTTAGGAATTCCTTAAAGAAACGTAGATGCACGAAAAGGTCAGTTGTTTAATAACGACAAACAGTATCTACTTTACACAATAAACATTTCTTGTTCAACATAATTATGTTTTCAAAATAATTTCGTCTGTACACTTAACCCAACGCTTCGCCATTAATCATAAAACTGAATATTCTACATTTTTAGAAGAAAATACACAATACGGACTTCTTTTATTAACTTAGTGGACGATGACATAGAACAGGACTTTCACCAAATTAGCCAGACAAATCGGATATCAGCTTTTATACCAGTACATGTTATGCCCAAGAATTTAGAAAAAATAAAATGAAAATACGACAAGAAGCTATATTAATCCATTAGTACAAATTGTCCCAATAGTAGAACATGTATTTTAAGGCATTTATTAAACGGGACTAGCATTAATTTTCATTTCATCACAATATACACATATTAAAAGAAATAAGCTTCTACATCTTAAAAAATAAAATTTCCGATTTCCTAATTTATACTGAGTTTTGTCACATTTTGAAGCCATATGCAGGCTCAATAAAATGTTAAGCAAATATATTTTCAGCATAAGACGGCTTCGAATGAATGTAGCCTGTAGGTTTTAGTGAGGAACCTCCTTCTTTCTTGTGCATTGGTGCCGCAGGACCACAAAGAATTGTACCAAATAGCAGAAACCATATCACATGATGACTTCAACGACAGCAACAACTTAAATGAACAGAACACGTAACATGACATAATCAAGATGTTGATGTTCAACACTTCTTCAAACAGAAGATTAGAAAGAAAGGCTCGTCAATACTAGAAAGAATGATAAAATTTCGTGGTCGTCAAATAACTATTTCCCAGTAGAATTTTTTCAACAGAAAGATGTCATTTTCCACAGCAGCACTTGTGGCTCGGCAAATGTATGCCGAATGTTTCCTTATAAGGAAACGGCTGCTATTACCATGGCCATGAACTAGAAAAAATATAATTTTTGCACAGTATTTTTGTAATACCTGCTAATGCTAAGACCTGATATAAATGTCAACTTTTCTATAAACATTTTCATGGCAATTGTTCTAATGAGCTTTCCTCCTTTGTACGTTGACATCATGAATTTAAGCGTACTACCAGATTTACAACAAGGTCACATCGTTTTACTTACAGTTACATCTAGCTAATTCTTTGAATTAGCTAGATGTAACTGTAAGTTATATTAGGTTGGTGCAAAAATAATGTCGTTTTCTCACATATATTACTATGTGAGAAAACGACATTATTTTTGCACGAACCTAATACTTTAATAGTTCTTTTTTCGCTCTTCTCATCTGTGGAAGTCTCTTCTAGTTTTTTTTGCTTCTTTGCCACCTACAATCTTTAAAAGCTTAAGTGCAACGTCAATCGCAATTTTCTGTCATTTTAAAATCTGTTGTTTTATTGTCCCTTCTCCTCATTTACGTCTCCTCATTTTTTCACTCCCTGTAATCTCTGGCATCTTAGTGGCTATATTTCCTTGCTTGGGGTGAAATGATAAAGGACAGAATGATTGCTCTGATTATTAGAATTCAAAAATATCTTACTGACTCTTATCTATCTTGAGCTACGACACACGCCCTTTACTGATTGTTGAAAATGTTGTTCTATAGTTTTATGTCCTACACCACAATCATCCCTGCAATTCTCTGCCTATCTTGCACATCAAAGTGATTGAATCTACATCAAACATCTGTTTACACCGTTTCTTTGTTTTATGTGACATGTCTAGACGCTGCGTGCGTTCGGAGAGGTTAGGGAAACTGTGCTTGATGACTTGTGTGCAAAAGCTCGAGTCCCTGGCCCCACGCTGATTGTGACTGGTCCGTACAAATTGCTATTGCTTTCTACCTTTCTTTCTTGTCAGGTTGAAGATTTCAGTGTAGTTATGGGGTGTGTGACACGGGGTTAAGAAGAAACTACCTTATATCTCTAGTCAGCGTGTCTCCAATGGGCCTACTGGTGTGGCAGTATTTCGATCCAATTCGATCTAATGATTACACAGAGATGTGCTAGACATCAACGAAATAAATAAAAAGAAGAAAATTAAGAGCAGATGGGAAAGAATAGTTAAAATATATCATTGTTGCCAGAGGAAAAACGAGAGAGAATTAAGTGAAGGAAATAAGTGGTTGAAGAAGTGTAATGAAAACGTAGAACTTAAAAAGAATGAAAGTCGAAATGAAGAATCTGATAAGAAAGAGAAAAGAGAATAAAAAAAATAACTGGACGACTGACATAACGCAAAGATTATCAAGCTGCCTCATAGCTAAAATAGTTTCAACTAACATAAAAGGTCAGAGTTCGTGTAAATGTAAAAAAAAACAACACAATATTGAACGCAAATTTTCTAAAGCAGATGAATTATTTTTACTTCGAAACCTGACGCAACAGAATCATCTTATTCTAGATTTCCCAATATTTGACCTTGTGCTGAGTGAAGCTATGCTTTGTAAATATCATTAATAAAAGAAGGACGACAAAGAAACGAAAGAATAATAATAATAATAATAATAATAATAATAATAATAATAATAATGATAATAGTAATAATAGCAACAGCAACAAAAATACTATCAAGTAAATAAAATAAAAAAAGAAGAAAGTTTGAATAGAAAACGTGTTAAAGGCTGAATGGGAAAGGGAAAAACAGTAAAATATCAGAAAAGCCAGAAAATAAATACGATAGACAAGAAATAACAAAAAAGAATTACAACTGCTGAAAAAGGACAAATATTGAAAAAGAAAAATAGACGATGAGAAGCACAAAGAAAAGATAAAATGATGTTTTTTGCAAAGAATAAAAGACTTTGACAAGAAGCAGGAAAAAGGCACAATAATCAAATCACATCCCTATTGCATTGATTCTTCGCCCGTCCCGTTTCTGGCTTTTGAACAAAATGCGCCAGCTTTGAGTTAGTTGGATCCATTAGAAGCTGTCAAGTTGTTGGAGCCAAAGTCGTGTTGTCTTTTAAGTTATTTCTTTTATTAACTTAAGTATATAGACATGGAACTACTGTGTATTTCTCCTTGCCAAATAACACTGTTTTCTTCGTCAACATCCTTCCTTATCCTTCCCAATCAGTGTTCATTCACTTACGTTCCTGTTGCAGAATAGACGAGCATAAGTATTATGTATAGCAAATTTGCTAATTCCTGTAACTAAGGAAAACGGAACGTTGTTTGAAGATTGCAGAAAGAAATGAATTCCATTATCTTAGAATGTAGAGAAGGACATCATCAAATCCATCTGAAGTGAAAATAATTACTATATACTATTTATTTATTTTTTGCTATTACAGCGAAATGTTTCCAACTATGATGGTACTTCTACTTACTGGAACAATTTCCAAAAAGATTTTACCAGAATAAACCTGCATGTAACGGGTCACAGCGACCTATCTGATATTTAGGTTTCCTGCTCTTGATGTATCGACGTTTCATAATTGTTTTCATGGCTCTTGCACTCTAAAATAGTTTCATAAAACAAAACGGGGCTGAAACATGATTAAATTTATGTCGCTTTTTATAAACATGTTTTTACTATAATTGTTAATAAATATTATATACTATCTACATTATTCGGACTATTGTCCTCATCTTTGTCGCCATATTTATTACAATGTTTCGGCCATTGTACACTCCGGCCTTCTTCAGGTGGTTGAAATGTCGAACTGAACCCTTTATTTCGCTCACTGGAGTAGACTGTTCTAGCTTTAATGGATGTCAGTTGTCAATTATCTCCTGTTAATTCCCCTCTCCAAGTTCTCCAATGCCTTAACCGGGTATTGAACTCACACTCAATATACAATACATATTTTTTATGATACCCAGAAATTCATACACAGATGTCCTCAAGGACACATGGCATAGTGGATAAAGGCGTTAGAGCCAGTGACATGACCCAAAGAGTGTGAGTTCAATACCCGGTTAAGGGAAACGTTGTAATATATATGGCGACAGAGATGAGGATAGTAGTCCGAATAATATAAATAGTGTACATAATACCTCATCTCAGAATATATATATATATATATATATATATATATATATATATATATATATATATATATATATATATAGAGAGAGAGAGAGAGAGAGAGAGTGTGTAAATTATTGACAAATTAAAAAACATATTAGCGACATGTTTCGGCGCGAGAAGGAACTCTTCAAACAACTCATGTTTTTTATGGAATCAGTTTTAATTTCTAGAAACAGACCTTTTATAATACTGTAAACTAAATGTTATATAGGAATAAAGTGTTGTTGCCGACACTGGGGTTTGAACACCAATCACGATTTCTATTCTATCCTCTATGACTATACAGATGACTATTTCTACTCTATCCTGTATTACTATATGGATGACTATTCGGTGGTTACTATTCGAGCGAATATTACTGAGCAAGTACTATTAGATTGGTCCAAAAATAATGTCGTTTTCTCACATAGTAACATATGTGAAAAAACGACAATATTTTTGCAACAAACTAATACTAGTACGAGTGTTATTCAAAGGCGTCTGATACCAGTATTAGTCAACGGCTTTATTATAGTTGTATCTGCGATTGCGAAGTCTTCCCTACAACGAGCATCATAAAAATGACAAGGAGTTTTCCTTGACATTACCGAAGTGGAAACTAGTCTTCGTTGACATCACAAAACTAAAGAAACAACATGTTCCCGATATATCGATGGCGCTTTATGAATATATCCCACAAAAGAGTATGACCTGATCTTATCAATAAAATAAACAGAATCTTAGAATTTATTTATGAAGCTTTAGCAATACACTGATATCACGTTGGAACACCGATTCTGTCCGATCACCCAAAATTGAGCAATGTTGACCCTGGTCAGTGTTCAGATTGGTGACAGCTGGAGATTACTAAGCGTTGTAAGATACGCGATAGACCTAGCAAGCCGGCAATGGATACAATATTGCTACTTATACTAACAAAACGATATCGACATATAGAGGTGTTTCTAGACTGACAGGTAACAAGATAAACGTGGAGTTGGGTGAGAGAGCGGCAGAAACAGAAGCAAATTTTCTTGATATCTTTTCTTGATATCATGTTAAGCCGCACTGATAATGGCCTGAAATTAAACGTTTAGCGAAATTCAACCAACAAAAAGTGATCTCATAAACGTCTACACATACCACAACAAAAAATAAAATCCGAAATAATTATAGGTTTCTACTTAAGAGCACTTAGAATTTGTAACCCTCTATATTTACACAATGAAGAAAAAAAACACTGAAAATGCTTTCAGCCATTTTCAATATACTAATTATATATATATATATATATATATATATATATATATATATATATATATGCACCACGAACAGATAAGCTCCAAAAAAAAATTAAAAACTAAAAACGAATGTAAATAACAATCTTGATAAAACACGACCACAAATACTACTGGCCAGCTACATAACGACTGTAATTGAAGAAAATTCATCCAAACTTGATGTAATTTTTTTCACAACTACTTCAAAGGCAATTTGAAGCAGTATTATGCAAAATAGATGGCAAAAAATTAATGAAGTAAAGAAATTTAAATAAAAGATTACAGGAAAATAGGTACATTTTACAAGACACTACAAACATTATTCGTTCATTTTGATACGTCTGATCATCATTCCGACTTACACAATATACACTTTTGATTAAAATACAGCGTAGTTTCTTAACGCCAACATATATTGAATGTACGCTGATTTCGGAATCCTTTACATTATATTTACGTCCAAGAACTAACAACATCAAAAGATCACTACGATTAAAAAGCTGTACAAAGAAACCGACTATTTTCCCAGTGTCTTTTAGCGATGGGTCGTATGCACGAGTTCCACTTTAGGTGTGTTCCAAAAGGTACGGTGTCTAGCTGAGAGAACACCCATTCATCACGATAAGTAAAAAGATCCACTCAGTGATGATTGAATGTCGCTAATAGACCATACTCTACTTTACTGGGTTAATACATATGACTGCTGGAGTCTGAATTCAGAGTTGAAATTTTTCTTGACTGGTCATTCTGCCAATACTAAACAGCACACTTGACTTTCTATTTTTACCCCTTTTACTCATAGATAGTGAGGGGAAAATTCCATTGCTATGGGCATATTAGGAACTGAAGTGGATGAAAATCAGAACTTCCTTTAGAATAAAATAAATCAGCAATGTAGAATAGCAAATGACTAAGACGAAGGTATTCTTTCTTAATAACTGTATTCGTTACTCATTTTACAGAATACTAATCATTATACTAATCACATCTAACAGAATTTTATCGGCGTCTCTTTCAAATTCATACAGATAGAAAAACATTTCGAATTATATACAGTAATATATACACAGGATAAAGCCATTAGATTTACCCTATTCCTCGGGGTATGGAGCAGTACTATATTTAATATAATGTTTCAACTTCTATGACAGACTTTAAAAATGATCTATATGTTCTTATGGGCTTACTGATACAAACCGTTGGAGCGTTGTGCCGGTAAATCGATACGTCGGGTTCAACGGATTAAGCATATATAAACGCGTGGGTAAGTGAGCAGAATTATTTTTCAAAGATTAAGTATCAGCTAAATTCCAATTTTAGAAGATATTTCGCATGATCCCTTCGGCATACGTTCAGGAATCCGCTATTTTTGGTGGAAACAACGAAAATAATCAGTAATAATTCCATAAAAGTTATTTAGGTCAAACTAATTTTTGACAATATAAATGTCAGGATATCTGTACTAACCTTCTGGGATAAATGACTTCTTTTCTTCTATGTTCCATGTCCCTTCAGAACGTGGAAGAAAATGGCTCTCCACAACTTCTTCGTAATTAGGCTTGTCTTCTATCTCTCGTAATCCATGTTCTGATAACCAGTCGTGTGGGCTTCAATTATGTTATTCACTGATTTTTTTTTCCAATTTGCTTTCAGTCAATTCTGCAATGCTCATTTTTTTCTAAACCTTCTTCCCTCGTTATAATCCCTATTTATGGCAACTGTCCTTTTAACTGATTCAAAGTATATATACTTT
>OZ010571.1:30416133-30481133 GCA_963932145.1 Acanthosepion lycidas
TGGATTTTAGTAAAATCAAGACTGTAGAGCGTCAGACATTACAGCATCAAAGAGAACTTGTTGACTGCAACGATAACCCATGTCCTTAAAGGATATAGCTCATAGAAGAACATGATGCATTCTAATGGTGTCCATTGTAATATATTCGGGTATTCGTATATTGAGGAATATTTTTCTATTAGGTTGGTGCAGAAATAATGACGTAATAATAAAAAACGACATTATTACGTCATTATTTTTGCAACAATCTAATATAAATATAGCTTATATATAATCGACTCTTCCGTCGAGATTCGAAGTATAAGGGTCAAGCAGATCAGTTTCCAGGAAACCGACAGCCAGACACCAGCACATGAGATTTGATTATAGTGGTGAAGGCCTCGTGCAGGACCATCCACACTTTTTGAATGGACGAATACAGAGAGCTGGTGCACTACATGCCACAAGGTCCCCAAACGACCCTCCGCAAGGTTTTGAATTCAGAGTTGTCCTTCTCCTAGACCAGTTGTCATCCAAGGCTATAGAACCCAGTCTGTCCTGCTATTTTACCCACAGCTAGAGGGAGAAGAAGAGGATTCACACCTTTCCCAAAGGTATTAGCACGTAAGTGAATGTAGACAAGGTACAGTGGAGTAATGGATAACGGCTTGGGTTGAGGAATCGCAGAGCCGAGTTCTAATTCCAGTCGAATCCATACATATATATATATATATATATATATAATATATATATATATATGAATGCAAAATTCTGCAGTTATACTAAGTCATGATAATCATGATAATAAATATTTAATTCATCAATTTATTTAGTTAAACAAGTTAGAATGTATTTTCAATAAATTTAACCTTAGTCAAAGTTGTTAATAGCTAACAAATAACTGAAAGCAGAAAAAATATTCGTATTAAAAGATCGTCAACTCACAAAGAGATAGTTGCCGTGTTTGTTTGTTTTTTAAGAAGTGGATAAATACATTCGCTTTTGGCTTGGATATTTTCAGATGTGTATCTGCCTGAGAGTTCGTGTGAATGCATATATATATATATATATATATATATATATATATATATATATATATATATATATAACGTCATATACATTTTAGGCAAGTAGAGATTATGCGAGGTTCATAAATTAGTTATCAGACTACATGATTATTTTAATCTGTTTCTGAATTTTGTTTTCAAATGGTCCCAACTTAATACTTGGTCCTTTTCAACGACAAATCCTTGATCACTCTTCTCGGTTTAAATCTAAAACGAGGCATATCCTCAAACAAAATGGCAACGAAGTTAAAAACAAATTGTCGTGCAGCATGATTTTTTTTTCTCGGAAAATCCTGAAATTAGGACATAATCTGACATAGTTATTTTCACTCCGAATTATAATCATGAACGCTCTGATAAAAATAATTAAATAAATTCCGTATATTTTAGCACGTAATATACTCGGAATTTGATAGCATATAAAAGTTGAAAAAAACATTTTTCTTCATTTTCTTCAAATATTTATAAAAGGATATTTGTTTTTGACACGACGTAAAAAAAAAAACAAATAATTAAAATTAAGCTTTATTATCAAATTTATCTTTCTATCTTTTTAGTAAATATCTGACTTTTTTCAGAGAGAAATATATTTGAATATTTTGTTAGCTTTGCAATCGGACATAATTTTCTTAGAAAGAAAAATTTCCATTCGTGCAAAAAAATACTCACAAGTTAAATGTCTGTCAACATTGTCAATTCAAGGAAGTAGTCTCACAGTGACGTTAATCAGTTTCAACAATAATGATAAAAGTAAAAAAAAAATAATAATACGCGAGAGAGAGAGGGTGGGTACGAAAGAAATACCAAGATTGATGAAGAGAGGTAATGACTGAGTTGCTAAACGATGACAGAAAGAGAGTGGGGCCTGACGAAGAGAAAAAGACTGTGAGATAATGAACGAAGAGAGAGGAGAAGGATAGGACATAAAAAGGAAAGCAAGGAAAACAGGATAAAAGTAAGCTAGGAAAAAACAAAAAAGGTAGTTTTCGTCTTGGAAGAAAACGGTTTGGTCTTTTGAGACAAGGACGCGACAAGACAACTAATCATTGGTCTTTCAGTTGACGGGAAATGTTTCAGACATAATTAAAAGGGATTCCGACATTAAGGGATTTTAGTTTATCTCTCTGGGAAATGATCGAATATTTTTTATTCCGACACGTAACGTGGTGTTTATGAATGTCGTGACTAAGAATATGATGTTTAGCCGTTATTTCGAATTATCCTAACAAGGCTTAAGAATTCTCCTATCATAATGATTTTTTTTTTCAGAAAAGAAGTGTAAACCTCAAGAGGTGCCAGCCTTCATTATTTTTCCGAAATACTCAAATTGAACGTCACATCTTCACCTGATGTAAATTTCAAATCATATCAGTTCCGTTATGGTCAATTCTTCAACAAATATTCTTTCTTCATTGTTTGTTTAACGGCATATCAACTTATTATGGGTAATTTAATACCGAAATTTAATTTTCTTGTGAGCTTTGAAGTAATAAAAATATGTTATTCTGCTTTCACAACTGAGTACATGGTAGATGATACTCAGCTTTTTTGCATATACAGGTCTGTGTGAACATAATTATTAGATGCGCTTGTTGGTGTATTTTAAGTTGTAGTTTTGTTGAAGGTATATTTTAGAATACAGTTCGATTTCTTTAAGAAATTGTAGGATATTCTATGGATTAATGCCATAAGAGTGCTTTTTCGTATTGGTTGCTTGTGTGATTTTGCTTAGCTGCATTCCAAGCTATATGTGTTATTTAATGCTGAAATCCATACATTTCGAACGCAATTGCAGACCTTCAACCACAGATAAAATCTATTGTTAATCATTTTATTATAAATATGTATTGCTGGTAATTTTACTATAAATATGTACGTTTATACTTTCAGAGTGTTTTTGTTTAGGGATTCGCTGTTGGCCCGTACTGGGACCATAACAGGTGCTATCACCCCCGGTCAAGGTGGACCTGGGAACAACAACCATTAAGGGGAAGTACCACGCTTGGCATAACCTCCCGATCAGAAGCAATACATATATAATACATATTTAAATTTAAATTACCAAAAATATAATTTTACAGCACAATGATAGAAAATAAAATTTATTTGTAGTTGAAGGCATAATTACGTCCGAAATATAGTTAGTTGAATTGTGTTCTAAATATTTGGAATTTGGCATTAAATAAGTCATAGTGGTTGATATCCCGCTAAACAAAATCATCTAACAAACCTATGTTGTTTTGCTACCTAAGGCTGAAGAACCAAGTCTGATCTGCTATTTAATCCGTATCTGGCAGGGAGAAGAGATGGAATAGTACCTTTCAAAAGGGTATCACCGCGAAAATATATGTAACGATTCTCGTTCTTAGCCGCTAGCTGTGGGTATTTTTGTTTTTAAGCATTTCATCACAAACAAGGCGATAGTTCCATCAAAATGCAAGAAAGTACAATAAAAGAACAGATTTCACTAGGACAGTAGCTGGCGATTGAATTTTCATTTATTCTTTTAATATTATAGGTGGCGGGGAGGCAAGAAATCGGAAGAAAGATGTGCATGTGAGAAGTGCGAGAAAATAAATTATTAGAATAAAATTTAAGGTTTTAGTGAAACAGTAAAACAATGAGAACTAGTTGCTAATCTGGTAGTATGCTTAAATTCATGCAGTCAGGGTACCAAGGATCAAAGCTCATTAGAACAACTACTGTGGAAATATTTATAGAAAAGAGAGAGGGAAGACACGTCATGGCGGTAGGAAAGTGACTGAAGTCAAGATGCCAGGTGAGGACCAATAATATTACAGACATTTATTATGTAATTTATTTTATAAATTCAGCTGGTTTCAGTTGTATTTTATCCCAACTATCAGTCGTCAGGATTGAAAATAAAGTAGAAACTTCCGACTAAACTCGAACTCTTGTCCTTTCTTTTTGCAAAGTCGGTCTTAATACATTTGTGTTATTAATGATTCAAATTGACATAAGGAAAAACTTAACACAACGTACATTTATCTTGACAGTCATTTTAGGAACTATCTTCTAATGATACCAATATATATTGGTTGAAGATAATTTCAATTTATAGAGTCTTTCAGGAAAGACAGGTGCATTTAATTGTTTCTCTTTTCTATTCCAGTTGCTGAATTTTCATTTATTTCGCAACCACATTGAAAGCTTTAGTTTGGCCGTTGGTTAATCGCTTGGTGATAAAATCTACGGCATCATCGATAAGCAGATCGATACTAGAAATAGTGCTTAATTTGACATAATTCTACTTCAAATTATAGCACTGATTGTTTTATTTTCGTGCTCTGCGATCGCCTATCGAGAAAGAGATATACCGTAAGATGATTCAAAAAAATAATTAATTTACTGTCACCATTTCTTTTTATACGCCTCAATCAACATTGCCCCTCTCTCTATCGCTTATGTCTTTTCAGTCCATTTGACTTCCTGCATCTCTCTTCCTCAAGCCGTTTAATTTTATGTCTTTCTCAGGCAGTTTGCATATCTCTCTATCTCACTCTCAAGCTGTTAGTCTCTCTATCTCACTCTCAAGCTGTTAGTCTCTCTATCTCACTCTCAATCTGTTAGTCTCTCTCTTTATCACTCTCAATCTGTTAGTCTCTCTCTTTATCACTCTCAATCTGTTAGTCTCTCTCTTTATCACTCTCAATCTGTTAGTCTCTCTCTGTCTCACTCTCAATCTGTTAGTCTCTCTCTGTCTCACTCTCAATCTGTTAGTCTCTCTCTGTCTCACTCTCAATCTGTTTGTCTCTCTGTCTCACTCTTAAACTGTTTGTCTCTCTGTCTCACTCTCAAACTGTTTGCCTCTCTCTGTCTCCCTTTCTCAAGCTGTCTCTTTCTCTCTTTCTCAAGCAGATTTTCTCTATCTCTCTTTCTTAAGCAGTTTGCAAACGGCATGAGAAAGAGAAATACACTTTCTCATGCCGTTTGTATTTGTTTTTCTCTCTTTCTCAAGATGTTTGCCTCTCTATGTCTTTCTTAAGACGTTTGCCTCTGTATCTCCCTAGCACTTTTTAAACTTTTTCCTTTCCTCACTGTGACTTTCTAAAGTCATTCGTCTCTGTCTCTCTCTCAAACAATTTGTCACCATCTTTCTCCAGCTCCTTGCCTCCTTCTCATTTTCTCTTTCTAAAGCTATTTTCCTCTTTCCCTCAAGCTCTTTGTCTCAATTTCTTTTTTCTTCTTAGCCCTTGAGAAACAAAGAAGTCTACTTTTTACCGCGTGACATTGAGAAATAAATCCAAGCAATTATCACTGACCTCAACCGACGTGAATTCAAAATAAATAATTTCAAACCTTTTCTGGGTTCATAGGTGTCCTCGAGTTGTCAAGATTTCTAAAACCTCTCTGCAAAAATCTATCGAAATACTTACTATTCACATCGAAAACTTTTCCTATTGATGTTGTAAAAGAGTACTGAAAATGAATCACGTTAAAACAAGCACTTAACACTTCAGTGCCGAAGTTTTTCGGTTTTGTTGTTGATGCTTTTTTGATTTGCTTTGGATAAATTTTTTTTTTTTTTTTTTTTTTTTTGCTGACATATGTAAACTAAGAATAGAAAAAAAAATGGAATTCTTTAGTAACTAGCATCGATGGAACGCAGATATTCCCAGCAATAAATGAAGGACAATATGAGGACAAGGCGCGATTTTCATGAGGGAAAGTTATACAATTAACTGCGTTTGAAAGTAAACGTTTTAACAAGAAGCAAATGTTTGAAATACACCTCATTTATAGTGCTTTTATTTAGAAAAAAAAAACCCCGATGTACATTAATTTTTATTTACTTGAAATAAAATGAACCAACTACCGTATGTTAGTATTTACTAGAAAATCATGTACTTAAGATGTGAATATACAACCGGGTTTATCAGCCTGTTTTTCACCATCTGGTTAGCATCTGCTCTACTCTGTGGTTTCATCTCCGTTTGAGTTGTTGGTTTGAACAATATTGATGAAATACTTGTGTCCTCTCAACAAAGAAGTTGATGGCGAGATATAAAAGTGTGAGAAAAAGACCGTCTCGAGATATCAGTCGGGTTCAGATAAATAGAGTTCTGTATTCATGCATCAGTTTGTCTGGTAGAGTCTGGAAATAGCTGAGGGACGAGTGGGATATCACTACTTCACTACAGACTGACAGACCATTTTTTTTTCTTTTCGGCCTGCGAGAACACTGTCCGTTCGAATTTACATTACTTTTTCAAGTAGCTGTGACTGCTCCCTTATCTAGAAGGCAGCCTGATTATATAAGCTCATGACCGGCATTTCGTATTTTCTGTTGGAATGCCACTTGATACTGAATTGTTTTATTTATTTACACATTTTATTTCTATTTTACATATTTAGGGTATATCGGGTGGTTGCTTTGAAACCCTCGCCTCTGCTGTGTACTGCCGACACAGCGTGTAGTCATAAAAAAACACTGGTCACTCAAATTTCATATAAAATAATTTTGGCGATGTGAGTGTGGTCACAAAATTGCCTGTCCATCTTGAATTCTGTCTGTGTTTTAGGTTTTTATAAAAGATATAATTAATGGTTTGTTTAGGTGTCCTGTTTGCTTATAACAGGTTTAGACATACATATGATTTGTTTGGCGGATTGTTGTTAAACTACATATTTCATTAATAATGTAAGTATAAATATTGACTTTTTCGAATGCGCTGTCCATAGAACTCGTACCAACTGTATGTGAACTAAAAAAAAAAAAAAAGAATCACTTATTATTTTCCTTTGAAATAATTTACTTGATCCAGTATCAATAATTTTCTGACCAAAAATAAAATCGCCCTACCCGGAATATTTTTTTGTTAATTTATTCAATATTAAATGAAGTGAAAATATAACCGGATTACAGTAAGTAATCACATATATACTTCATTATTGAGATGGTGTCATATATAAGATACTTACAATGATACCTATACTTCCGTGTGTCACCGACTAGGAAAATCACAACAAGTTAGCGAGAGTTCAAGTGGTGGTCAGTAGGTGCGCAAACACCGTGAGAAATCATTTCTAGGTCAAACATCAACATTTTTTAGGTGCATATATCGCAGCAGACACAGGCTTCTGACTGTAAAAAAAAGTATATTTTCTTTGCACCGTGCTCTGATTTGTCGAAGTCTTCGGTTTTAAGGATTCTCTTAAAGTAATAAATTAATTTTTGAATCGTGTCTTAGTTCCGACTCTACAGTTTGGGAACTTACACGATTTTTTTTTAATAAGCGACACGTTTACAAGGAACGATACTCAGATTTTATCAACTCCATCACCGACGTTAATATGATTCAAGCAACTAAAAATAAAACAGTAGAAAATCAAAAGAAAAACATAAATATCGACTTAATGTTATTCATAATTTATAGAAGACTTCTAACAATTCTTTTAGTTTAGTTACATTGAACTTTTTCTGTTTATTAGATCCGAACATAAAACAATTATGCAACTTAATCAAAATATTAAGCAACCCAATTTAAAAAATTCAAGTTGTTTATAAAAGCAAATTTGTAAAGACCGATGATTTGATGAAAGTTAGCCATCACAATTTCACTAGAAATCACGGTGTTATATACATTCTTGAAAATGTTTTCTTGAGATATCCATAACTTACTATAGAATTACAGATAATAACATTTACATTATGTCCCAAACTTATATATATATATGTGTGTGTGTGTGCATTTAAACGCATTATTCAGACATGAAGATTGCGTTCAAGCAAGAGATAGTCGCCGCTTGATGTTAACTTCATCGTTTACGATGATGTTTTATATTTACATACGATTTTTCTCTGATATTGAGCACTTTTACCCATAAATATAGCATCCCATAAAACTATATTTTTATTATATATATATATATATATATATATATATATATATATTCATAATTCTGTTTTATTTGTTTATATTCATATACATTTATCATTCTCCGAAATACTCTCTCTAAAATATTATGAATATATCATTTATTTCTGAATGTTCTTGTTACATATTATCCTCAGTTTCATCATTTCAGGTTTTTATAGGATATAAAAATGAAGGAAAAAACAAAACAAGGTTTTATTTTTAAAAAATTAGAATTAAACGTCTATTATTAAAAATGAAAAATTCAAACAAGCAAAAATGCGTTTAATTTTATTTTCAGGATAAAACTACTTGTAAATCACACAAACATTATATTAGTGGCAATATTAGTCGCTTCAAATAAGAAAATATTCGGCATTCAATGACTGAGAAGTTAATGTTACTTTCGGTTGGAATTTATTTCAGGAAAATAGGATTTTCAAGTCAATTAATTCTTATTGCTCTTTCCAATGTTGATGTGGTTTGCTTCCTAGACTTTTATTTAAAGTAGTGTAGATAATGTCATTATTTTCTCTACAGGTTACATGCTAAATCCATTTCAGTAGATGCTACTGTTGAATGTCTTCAGGTGATGTGGTTTCTGTTATTTGGTACAGTTTTTTGTTTGTAATTCTGTAGAAGCAGTCCACAAAGTTCGAAGAAGCGTGGTCATTTTCTTTTATAAAATCCACTTGATCACTCTCAATAGATAGTTCTGAATTTATGCTAATTCTAAACTAAATCTACTTGACTTTTAAGGTATGGAATTAATTTTACGATGATGAAAAACACTGCAATGTCATTATTTTGAGAATCTCAAGGTCTAAATACATCGGACAGGCCAATTGAAGACCACAATCTTCAAACGTAATAGTGTAATCTCTTCTAAATTATATAGAATCTCTATCTACTGAAATTCTGTGATGATATACTCTGTTAAAAATAATAGCAAGAAATAATAGAAGGAAAATAAAAAGAAACAAGATGAAAAAAATTATGTAAACTTAGGACGCCATTTTTTCTATTTTTTATTATTATTATTATTACAGTGCTTCCTGCCAATATAATGTTCGACATTCCTAAGCTCTGCATTTTGTATGTAAGAAGTGAGACCGTTTCATAAATCGTCTATCTAACATCTTTTATTTTCGTTGAAAACAGTAAAACAGAAGATAAGATAGTGGTAAATGTACTAAACAAACCGACTCATTACACCAGCCTTTTACGGCTGATACAGTAGGATTAGATAGGTACGCGCTACATTCGACAGCAATGCCTCTGAGCAGGAGAGGTTCTCAGGAGTGTGAAACCATCCCCTCATTGCTGCTGTTCCCAGGTTCACCCTAACTCGGGGTGGTTGGACCTGCTAGAGCTAATAGTGACCCCTCACCAAACACACAAAAACACTATGAAAATATAAAAATATATTTTACTAGTAAATATATCAGCAATACGTTTTTTTACATAAAAATGACCGACAGTACACGACCAACAATATATTCGCTGTTGAAGGTGTACGATTTTTCAATATATATTAAGTTGAATCCATAAAATTGTATTAAAATTATTTAGATTTCGGCATTAAATAATCCATAGTGCTTTATATGCCGCTAAACAAAATCAACCAACTATATAGGTTCCGTTCACACACTTCTCCGGTTTTGGAACCGTAGTAGAGGTTTAGTAGAGTTAGCCGTAAACCCAATTCTTAGCAGGAAGCTTAGAATTGGATTTACGGCTCCTTCATAAGCCTTTTCTTTAATTTCACTTCCGATGGCCCCTTGCGTCTTGGTGGCATTATCACCTTATTTGGGATGTTACCTTAATCTATCAACAGTGTTGTCGTAATAACTTTAAACTGTAGAAAAAGAAATGACCTTACTGAGAACTGAATAATCGCTAACAAATTCTAGTCAGGTCTGATGCGATATTTTTTGCTTTAAACTTATTTTGTTGCCTGGAAACCGACAGTGGAAGCTCTTAGAACTCGGAATTTGCAGTTCATATCGCTGACACTTAACTTCATCCCACAAGCAGAAGCAATATCTTGTAAATTTTACGAAATTTACGTTGAAGAAATAAAGTAACAGTAACTACATCATGAGTCTTTAGAGAAAAGGAATGGCATAAAACTCAAAACTGGCAGGAAGCCGCAATAATTATTTGAAGATGGAAGGATAACAGAGAAGAAACAGTAATGAACATTCGGCAGGTGAAAATATTAGCGTAATTTTCCCACGTACTTTCTTGAGTCAAAAGCGCTTAATCAGGCGAGGCTCTGGTTCAGATGGTGCAACAGAAAATTGATTATCGGGAGTTCTAAAGTTCTCTCTCTGACGCCAAGTTGGTTAGACACGTTTAATATCATCGAAAGTCGAGCTTTTCGTAAAAGATAAAAACTTAATTTCTTTGCAATGTGGGTTTGTAAAAAAGCATCACATCGCATACGAATTCGAGTATGTGGAAGAAACAACGGTAAACTGTGGCAAGATAGATAAACACAAGCCAGGAAATAGGAGCAAGTGAAAAATATGATGGAAAAAAGAGGAAATTAAAGATAAAGCGAGTAAATAAAAGAGACTAAGAAGAAACAAAAGAAAATAGGGTTTTTGATTCGAGGAAAAGAGTGCTGAAAATTGGACCAAAAGAAAACAATAGTATAAGAACAATAAAAGATGGTATTAAAAAAAGGCATACATATATATATATATATATTACAGAGAGGTTCACCCTTTACAAGGCCCAGGAGCCCTTTGAGGTAGAGGGTTACGTTTGGAGACCATTTGCATGTCTAATAGTGGGAGATAATGGTTTACCCCACTCTTGAACAGTTTAAGATTGTAGTGATCGATGAAACATCCTTTTAGGAGTGAAGAAAGGACAAAAAATAATAATAAGAAGAAAGATATCATAAAGGATAACATGTAGAATAATAAAAATAAGAAATAATAGGACTGAATACAGAATAATAATTATATGAAAACAGAAGTTTTAAACAGAACGATCCTAAGGATACCATGGACCGAACATGTGAGCAACGATGAAATTTTGGAGAGAATGCGAACAAGAATGAAGCTTATACTTAACATCAGGAAGAGCCAACTGAAATTTCTGGGACATGTGATGAGAAAGGAGGGTTTGGAAGATTTGATATTCACTGGGTGGATAGAGGGAAAGAGAAACAAAAGAAAGCAACGCGTGACATTCTTAGCGGGCTTAAGCAAGTGGATGGCAAAACAGGGTCTGGAAGAAGTAGCAAATAACAAAACATATTGAAAACTACAAAGGAGACGGGGAAAATGGAGAGATGTGATCGCCTACGCCCTGTAGGGACACGGTGCATAAAAGAGAAAGAATGAAAATAATTAAGAAAGACCAGAAGAAAAATCTTAAGAGGAAATCATAATAATAATAATAAGAAGAAGTAAAAAGAATAAGTACAGAAGAATTAAGTGAGGGTAATAAATTTTGTATGTTTATTTAGGGGAGACACTAAAGGAAATAAATAACCGAACTAGAAAAAAAAACACAATCCAGACTTCAACAGGTTGCCCTCATGCGCCATAATTTGTTTCACGGTACGAGTAATTAGAGTTCAGTGACCAGATCATGATACGATGAGATTAATTAATGCTATACAAGCATAATCTAAAATGTTTCATTTTATAACTGATAACAATTAAATTACAATTCACAAAATATGAGCAAAACACAATTAGGAATACAACTATCTTGTGCCTGAAATAGTTTTTGCCAGTCTCCAGGTAGATGTTAGTATTCGAAATGCTGTTCAGGATGGGCAGAAAAGTACTAAGAGAGACTTGCTTTAAACTGAAGACGTACCTAACACAAGTTTCCTACTTCCAGTTTTAAATCCAACTAAATCAGGCATTGTGTCGTATTAAACTTAGTAAATACTGATACATCATGCAAAAGAAAGATTGTTGCCAAGGATTTACCACACTGAGAGTGTTTTTCTTTCCTTTCCTTGTTATATAAATATACAGGGGTTTTCAAATTTACCGCCCGTGAACTACATCCAGAACTGAAAAGGATTTTCTCAGTTTAGCAACAGCTTGAAATATTAAAACGAATAATCAGCGTTATATATGAGCATTTGCACATTTCTGTTTGTTATACTTCATTCCTCGGTACAGAATTGCGGGTGTGTGGCTGAATTTTTAGCCTTCTGGATATGATACTCGTGTTTTGAATCTGACACTGGTCAATTAGCGAAGAAGTTGACTTCATGATAATATCGTCCGAGTAAGTCTATCCCAGCGTGTGGCACGATTGGGAAGTGACAGGAAACCACACCACGGTTAGACCTAAGCTTTTTGAGTAAAATTGGGTAGATTCGGAAGTTGTTGTTGTTGTTGTTGGTTGTGTTAATAGAGAGTTCTTTGGGCGTCGTTGGCAATCAGTCTAAAGATGTTGACCTGTTAAAACGCCAATCGTCTAGCGCCTTGACTGAAATTCTTATGTGAGCTGAGATATCTTGATAACGTCCACTTTTTTTTAATTCTCACATTTTTCTTATTTATAACATGTTGGTTACAAAAAAGACCAAATAAGTTTTTTTTTTTCCACTTAAATTTTTATTCATTCATAAAGCTGATTTGTTTTTTGCCCCATCTAAATGCGTAAATTATACGATGAAGCCATACAACTGAAACATTTTGAGATCGCTGATCTTATATATACATATATATATATATAAACCAATCAATGTTGAATTTTCTTTCTTTTCCTGTTTCTAAATGGAAATATCATTTGAAACGGCTTTTCTGTACGGGCGTCGTTTCTTCATCATTTCCATCTTTACCCTTGAGACCCAACCTCCATTTCTGCCACCAGATTTCTCGTTCATGGTTTGAGTAAATAAAAATAACAGTCGGTGTCTGGAATCAGGCGATATTTGGGTTAGGGAAGATGTAAGTATCCTGACGCACAAATGTCGCCTTAGAAAAAGAAAATGAAAAAAATATTTTGACATGATAAAAAAAAAAGTACATGGGGTTATGTGGAAAAGTGCAAAGAATTGTGACGTGGTAGAGAAACGGCCGTGGAAAGTATGGCGTGCTTTTCAAACCATCCTCCTTTTGTTGACTTTCTTAAACGAAACAGATACTCGACAACATATGCTTTCTTTCCATATTCACCATGACTGGAATTCCCATCGTGAAATTCGACATCAATCTGCTCTCAATCTCCCGACTTCTCTTTTTTAGGATAAGAACTCATATATGTACATGTATAATACGTACATACATACACACAAATACACACACACACACACACATATATATATATAGTGCGTGTGTGACTACAAACAACTACTGACTTGATTGAAGCGTGATTGAAGATGTTTAAAAGAATCGAAGTATATGTATTAGTCACAAAGGTTTATGTTCTAGCTTTCTGTGCTATATTTAATAATTGATACAACGTAGCAGTTCTGCACTATCGTCTTTGATTCCAACGAAATGTTCCAGTCTTGTTTAGTACTTTAGATTTTAGAAGACATATTTCGCTATTCCAGTGCGCCAACTGCTTCTGAGCACAATTTTCCATGTAGCATCCCAGGTAAATTAAAAAGAAACGAGTGGTCGCCCATCTCGGCATTGACTAGGCTCGATGTTGCTTAACTACACTGATCGTACGGAAACCGGTTTTTCAACGTGATGTGGCCGTAAGCCTTTCATTCTTTTGCTGCAAAGAGAATTTAGGCTTGAAACGCTCTTTTAATCTCTCTTCTTCTATGTGTCGTGTTGCTTAAAAATCAGGCTCTCCACAACTTCCTGTCACCTGTAGCTCACAGCTATGTTTATCCCTTTACTATCCCTGCCAGAACCTGTTCTTGTATCCATTTACACAAACTAATTAAGTAGGTAACTCTTTATTTGACCCGTAGACTACGTGACTTCAGTATGTCGTCTAAGTATCAAATTGTTCAAACTCTCTTTCTTCATAAGTTCTAGAAATTTCAACAAATTCTAAGAATCCTTTTGGTTTCTATATTTCTTCAGACTTCCTTTTAACTAAAATGTTTCGCTCTTCGTATTCTCAGCATCCTTCTGTAGAACAACATATTCGTTACCTCAAATCGTCTTTTAATCTTTGAGGAAATTGTTCAGCATTTATTACCATATAGGATGATTGACAGTTCAACTCGCTTCTCTTTGTTTCTAATGACATTTTCCTGTTACTTTATACTCCGTTTAGATTTGAAAAGATGAAAGAAATGCTAAACTCTGTTTCTCTTTTCAAAATATTTCGTGCATGCTAATTGAAGTGTAATCAATCCGATTGACGGGTATTTTCATCATGAATTCGATCTCATACCTGACTTGACGAACGCTATAGAATATACAATTTTATGGTGATTAGATTTGAATATGTGGTTGTGCATTTACATCTTCAATGAAAAAGAATTACGGCCATATCACGTTGAAACACCGGTTCTCGTACGATCACCGAAGTTAAGCAACGTTGAGCCTGGTCAGCATCTCTTGGGAATACTAGGTTCTCTAAGCGTGGATCTGCAGCTGGTCTTTTGAAATTTGGAGAGCTGAGTTCCAATTCCAGTTGGGTTCCTTATTTTCACCTATGCGCAAGTACACCTGGGAAAGTTATGAATCCACCTCTCCTTCTCCTACCTATGGGTCAATTAATATGACTTATATTAGTAAACCAATATTATCTTGAAAAACGTATTTCAATCCAAAATATTTTTTAGCTTCAAAGAACCTGCATAGGGCTGTGAGGGCGTTCAAAATATCAACCAATCTTAAATGTTAAAGTTGTAAAATCTGTTTAGAGAATTTTATTTCATTAACTTCAAACGATGACACAGATGACTATCATTTGTCTAAATGAATTACTTGTCGTACTTATAAACATTGCTCATACTGTGCAGAAAAGTTACTAATATTAACAACCGCGAAAGATTACATTTACTTCCGCCCCGGAAGTTAGTTGATTTGGTTGGTTCCGTTTAGCAATATATCAATCTCTCTGGGTTACTTAATGCTGAAAGCTAAATATTTTTGGCGCAATTGCATGCCTACAACTACAGTATGTATTGTTGGTAATTTTTACTATAAATATGTATTTTTAATACTTTCATAATGTTTTATTTTTGTTTGGGTGTTCCCTATGCGCCCATAGCTGGCACCCTGACAGGTGCTGCACTCCGAATCAGGATGGACCTGGGAACAACAACAATTAAGAGGTAGTTCCAAGCTCTTCAAAATCTTCAATATCCCGATCAGAGGCCTTATTACCAGATGTACTTTATCATCATACCCAGAACTAGACCCGGGAAGTGAGACTAGCCTAAATGTTATAGGCGTATTAGGCAGATTCGAGGAGCCGAGTTCAAATTACGCCTTAATCTCTTGCGTGCACTTTGCTACAAGTGCCTTTGGGAAAGACATGAATCAATATCTTCTAATACCAGCTTTTGGTGCTTATAGAGTAGACTGAGCTCTCTAGTTTTGTATTTTAACCAGTCTGAGAAATACAGCTCTGAATTCAAAATCGTAGAGAAGGAAACGGGAATCCACTCCATTACTATTCCCAAGAAGCCTTGGAAACTTATAGATATTAAAATGAAAAAGAAGATATGGATAGCCATGACTGCCTACATTCTGAATTGATACGTTTTTTGTTTTGTTTTTTTAATCGCCCAGCCGCGTTAGAATAGGTGTTTGAACTCGAGTAAATGTTAGGATTTTGAATGCTGATTTTATAGGGAGACGAAGATGCTCTCTCGTTGGTAAGACTAATTTTAAGTATAATCCCCCTCCATTTCTTGTCAATTTGGTCTGGTGCCGTACAAAAAAAAAATTAGTAAATATGAACAGTATAATAAATCTTTCTTGTAGCGAAAGTTGAAGACGAGTGCCAAGAAGTCATATTCTTTCTACAGTTTGTTCTCCTCTCATGCTTATCAGCTTCGCTTATTAACCGAGTCATTCTCGAATGGAAATGTATGTTTCTACTTGACATGTTAATCGGATAACTTCAAAATATTTCTCAAAAGCAGAAATTATTTTTCTTCATACATGAAGAATTCTTATGCTTTACCAAGATGCTAGTTGTTTTATATGATATTTCATATATATACAGCAAATTTAATCTTTAAAATATCTTAGCGTTTCCTTCAGCTTTCATTTAAATGCGACATGCACAAATGAAATGCATCATAAAAAATGTACACAAAAACCATATTTTCATTGACAAATACCAATTCTATCATATATTTATATATATATATATACAAGAACGGGGTTGGTACACATAGAATAAAATTGCAATAACCAAAAACACTATTTAAAAAATTTTGCTCAATATCAAGTAGAGCTAATATTATTTATTCAAATTTATTAGATCACTACAAAAGTTGCAATTCTGTTTCAACACTGCTGGTGATTTATCAAGTGATGGTGTTCATAGGCATAATAATCGCTTCATAAGACACCATCAGTGTTGAAACAAAATTGCAATTTTTGTAGTGATTTCATAATATGTATATATTATAAATTTGAATAAATACCATATAATATATATATATGTATGTGAAAATATATAGAAAATAGGAAACAACTGGTTAGATAAATAATCCAAAGTTCTTTAGTATTTTTGTTATTATTTTTTTAAAATAGTGCTCCTTACAAAAGTAGAGCATAAATATAATTATTTATTTAAAAATATGATTCCAACACGCTACATAAGAGGTCTCATGTTTCAAAACAAGAGCCGAAAACTTCAATATAATTATTTGAATTAAATTGAGTTAAAGTAAGCTCTGTTCCATCTTCAAGCAATTTTTTTTTTTTTGGAATAACTTATTTCTGAAATTTACGTGTTTTAATAGTATGTTCATAATTGAAATCAAAATTTCCATGGTAACAGCCAGGGCGAATTGTCTAAAATAGGTGGGGGTGTATGGCGGGTACTAGCCGTGAAAGTTACACCTTGCGAAATCAAGTAATGTAGTTCGTCTGAGCGATGTCCAAGGTAGTAAGGATATAACAGTGAGAGGCTCAAATACATCCTGTGTATGTGAGAGAGAGAAGGTTGAAGCGTGGGAAATAATTTTTCACCAACAAGGACTCGAAGATGCTTTTGAACTCAGTCAAGAGTGGAAAGCGGGGACCGAACAGCTCCCGTTCAAATATGACAAGAGTACTTCGTTTTCGGCCTGTTCTGACTCTTCTAAAAGTTGAGGATAGCATGACTGAAAAAGTAAAAGGAGCCGATCATTTTACCATCATATCGAATAATGGAACCACCGATGTGACACGGGTCAATGGAAAGAGTTTTACCATTGAGCATATAGACACCATTCCTTTTCCTGCTTGCTAATTTATTTTACTATCAAAAATACCTCTTTTATACCTGACAAATACCGATTCTATCAGTTGTAATATTTCTGAACAACAAAAGCAATATAGTTAGACAATTTTTCTAATGATAATGGACTATCTCAAAATTTTAGACTTTTCGCCAAGATCTTGATTCTGATTTTCATTGGAGAAAGTTGTCCATATCAAAGCGTTTTGTAGCGATGGAAAAAGGTAATAATCGATTAATAGTTAATACAGTCGGTGGATTAGAAAAGACCAAACAATTTCCAAAATGTATTCTTGTATTATACTAGCTGTATGTTGCCTTCCGTCGTCATGCAGAAGAGAAATATTTTTTTCTACTGATGCGCGAACTTTTATGAACGCATTCCAGCTGCTGAACGTATAAATGTGCATTTAGTGTTACAACGCATTTTAAGAATTCTATACGCCCCGAAGATCTCGGCACACGCACATCATTACCTTTATTCCAACTGCGGTCGGTTGTAGAAGTTGAACTTTTTCGATTCACTTAATTTTCCGTTGAATATTACTGTATGTAACTTATTTTTTATCACCTATTCTGATATATATATATATAGATAGAGAGAGCAGAGCATATCATATCTTCATTCAAGCATGACTGAATAATCTGTACATATTATGTCCATTTGTTTTTATTTTAATAATCTCGAGTTCTCGGATCAACTTCTTAAGGAGCCGTACTTTAGAAAAAAACCTAATAGCTTTAACAGTTAATTTTTAAATTATATATAGCAGAGCGTATTCATACGTGTTTATAATTATAACAGCGTTTCATGCGTATTTACAAAAGAATTCATAACATTAATTTTTTGTCTTAGCAATTCACCTGCGAAGATGGTCTTGGATGAGATAAAAAGTACTTTTGAAAATAAATGAAAAAACTACGGTGCCTTCCTTCATTAAGAAGTTGATCTGAATATTCGAGAGGATTAAAATAAAAATAAATAGACATAATATGTCCAGATTATTCAACAAGCGCGCGCACACACACACGCACACATATATCTATCTATCTATATATATATATATATATATATAACGGAAATAAAAACAGCAAAACAAGCTTTACCATTCATGATAGAAAAAAACATTAACCAGCCAACCGGTTTCGCCCTCACTGAACAGAGCTGAAATCGAAGGAGGACTAAACGTTACAATATAAAATAATAAACATACGAAGCATTTAATGAAATAAAGGCAGAACAATCAGATAGAAATAATGTCAAGCCCTAACAGGCATTCCCTCTGTTTACGGAGGGAGGGCTGTCTGGACTTGACATAGCCTTCAAATGTGATAAATAATCGGCATGACTAAGGATGGAGGAAAAATCAATGCTTGATATTGGTGGCACAGCTTGTTTTATTTATAAGGTGCTCAGCGATGGCGTAACGTATGTGTGGTTGATCTTGTCACCAGATTGGAACGTACCATTCCTAATTTTTCTGGGTAAGTGTTGATTTATTTGTGCGTCTAACCGTAAGATCATTCTACTTATGTAGATCGAAATTGGAATATCACATTGTTAATATGGTGGGAGAAATAGAACATCCTTTCAAGCAGACACCCATGGAGACCTGGTAGAGAAAACACACACATTGTCAGAAAAATAGCAATTTTTAACTCCTGAGTTAACCTGTTTGGCAAAATTACCACTTATTGAACCCAACCAAGGCAAACGCAAATAAACAGGGCATTTAGAAACCGTACTCGGTTTAAGTTCAGAAAAATTACAGATTTTCTTATTCATAACCGACTTAATAACATCCAAAGGTTACCCATTATTAGCTAGAGCTTTGGTAATTGTTTTTTATCTCTTCATCTAATTTAGATTCTAAGCAGATCATTAAAGTTCTATGTGTAAGTATACTAATTAGATTTTCTTTGCGTTTATTAGGGCAGAATGTATCACATCGAATGTATAGTCCGGTAAAGGTTGGTTTGCGATAGATTGATGTAATGTAACAGGATGGTGCCGTAGTTAATAAAACATCCAAAAAAGATATAGTGGAATTAGTCTCAATTTCCATAGTATAACTTAATGCCTGATGCATATCATTCAGTAATGAGAAGAAATTTTTGCCCCTGTTATATTTTCAAAGAGGCAAAATGTGTGATCAACATGGCGATGATATATTAATAGTTTGACAGTTTCAGAAAATAAACAATTTCATGGAAACCCACAAAAATATTTGCCAAAGTAGGCCCTAGGAGTGAACCCATAGAAACCCCATCGACCTGTCTATACATTGTGTTATTGAAAATGAATTCAACAGATGTCATAGCAAATCTTAGTAACACAACAAAATATATTTTCCGGACTGGCAAATGGAGATATTCGGTTACGATATAGCAAATCTGTACATCTCTCACTATATATATATGAGAGAGAGAGAGAGAGACTCGTCGCACTTCCTGCTCTTCTCTACTACTATGACAATGAACTGCTCCTACTTATAAATATGGACAGTAGTCACACTAGAGAAGGATTTGAGTAGTATCTAATTGACTCAAGTTTTTTTTCCTTGGATGTATGAGTAATTAATAAAACTTTTCTTTGCTTCCTCTACCTAGTCTTGTGTTTCTTCAATGCCCTCTCTAACTACAGTCTTCCTAATTCTCGGCTATTTTGAACAACGTGAACACACACACACACACATACATATATAAAGCTTTGTTACGATAATATATGCATCCTCAAAACACAAACTATTTATGACTCAGCCTAATGGAAGGTGAAAAAGAACAATGTACGTCGTGTTGAATTATACATTTTTTTTCTTTTTCATCTTTATTGTTATAACTTTATTTGAATGAAGTCACACTGTTTAGAAGCTTTCATATTGAACTACATCTTTAAAATCTTTGACAACGTTTTATCCATATGTTTATATTTGCTAATCACTATTTTCAGTAAAAATGGGCAAGTGGTTCCCATTGATCAGTTTTAACTGATTTGATACAAAGACATAGATATCATTTTCTGTGAAAACTTATTTGTATTCGAAACACAAAATATACAAGTTTCCAAAAATGCAGTACATTTCCGCAAACGTAAAAGTTCCGAAGGCAAAGTCTGAGTCTTGATGGTGTTGCGTTGTGTAAAGACAATTGCGTTTAGAAGTCTCATCTGATTCTGAATTTGAAATCGCAATAACTTGTACAATTCACTGGAGCATATTCAAGAATAGGGAAAATATTATTACTACAAAAAAGAACCAAGAATATACCGCCAGGTAAATTGAAAAGTTGGTAACATAGGTAATTTAGCTCTGCGTAATAAAAAAAAAAAAAAACGAATTACGTGTGTTCCTCGGTTCAAATCTCTCTCATTCAGTCTCTTAGGATTATAATGTAACGTCTTTGCTGATCTGAATATTTTTTATATTATTTTTATTACCTTTGAGTATTTTCCTTATGACTCAAAATAAAGTTGAAACGAAAAACGTTTGAATGATTTTTGTATATTATAAATATTTTAGAGCTTATAAAATCTGAGATCTTACTTGTATAATGATTATTAATTTTTTATCAAGTATTTCCTTCATTTTAATTTCAGTTGATTTTCATAAAATCTAGTTAAACCGCTGCTCTACCCTCTTTGGTCAACGGTGCAAGTCAGAATTAGCATAGTGTCTTGTGGAGACTAAAACTGACGCCCCTTATTCCACAGGATGCATATATAAATATTACAGCTGCTCAAGTGTCTGAATTACAAATGTGGTAAAGATGGTACAGGTTCGAGTATCGCCGCGAGCTTACTTTTGATTTACTAGATTAGTGTGCGCTTTACTAGAATTGACAGCGATTGATCAGAGTGCCATGTGGGTGGGGCATTCCGACAGTGATGAATTGCCTTTGTCTGGGTTTTAAATATAAGCCCAGAACGCCGCAAATTCAGCAGAGGGTCTCAAGAATTGTGAAGCGTCGATATGCCTCCCACACCCAGACTTGGGACCGGCTAATACAACCCGCGGAGGGAGACTGAGCCAACGTGCTGTATGCGGTCTTGTGACGTCATCCAAGCTACCACGAAATAAAACGAATAGCAAAAGTAAATGACCCCTTTTCGTTGACCCCGTTTTAAGTAGTAGTAGCGTGGGGATTCCGAAACGACATGGAACGCAACGTAATACTAGCTGACAATGCTTCATTTAATTGTGATTCAATTAAAAATTATATCTTCGCCTATGCAATAACACACGTAGTTACTGAACATGAATAGGCTTGATATGGTTCAAAACAAGATATGAATTTCATGCAATTTACAGTTTTAGAATACCCATTCGAGGGAGAAAAATAAATTAAAAGTAGTTGTTCTCCTGGGCGAATTTTTAATTAGCTTTATCACGTTTGATACCACAGATGGAAGCCACTGTTCAGGTCGTTCACTCATATTTGCTAAGTTGATTTTTACAAGAATCAACTGATCTTCGCAAAATAAATCCAGATTAACAATAAACTTGGTATTATGCGTGAAGCTAGCACAAATTTTAAACAATACTTTTTTTAATAATCTATCAGAAAAAATATCTGAATAAAACGTCAATTAGTAACTATTGCCTAGCGCATATATATATATATATATATATATATATATATATATATATATATATATATGTGTGTGTGTGTGCGGACGCCAATCTCAACACCGAGTGTCGATAGTATGTTTCCTGTTTAAACGCAAACTTCAGGCGGGAAGATTGTAGTCAAGGATAAAACAGTTATGTTTACACACACACACACACACATATATATATATATATATATATATATTTATGTGTGTATTTGAATAAATGTATACGTATCTGTATAGATATTTATATATATATAATGTAGACGATATATGTACACTTGTGTGTGTATGTATGTGTATATATATATATATATATATAGAGAGAGAGAGAGAGAGTCAGAAGCGACCTATATCATATACTATATATATATATATAGAGAGAGAGAGAGACTCTTATTTGTGTGTATACGTTGACGTGTAAGATTTTGCATATATATATATATATATAAAGAGAGAAAAATAGAGATAAAAATAGATCTGGATATATATTTGTGTGAGCCATATTTATTAGATTTCGCGCTTGATACGATTTTGAATTCAAGAACTGAATCAAATGCGGTATATAAATGGAAAATTTACTTACTTGTCTGTTTTAATCGTCGTCATTGTTTTGAAAAAAGTCATGCATATATCAATTTCTTAAAAGATTTATCATGTTTTTGACATGCATTATTAAACGAAATTTCCTGTCTAAGTTCAAGAACGATGAAAATCAGCAAAGACAGCAATAGTAACGACCCGAGACATTTTTCATATCTGCATATATTCTTTTTTTATTTTATTTTGTACACTGCAACAATGAAAAGCAGTACTCGGCTAAGAAGTAGTTAATTTTGCTTTAAGCTAAAACATTTGTGAAAACTGTTGCGTGTGATATGAGATTTCATTCTAGACAATAACTAGACTGTTACTCCCTCAAGCATGTGATTATATATTTTTAAATCTTTTATTATTATTATTATTAATGTATATTTTTATGCATTCACTTTTTCTCTGGTAGACAGATTTCGTCAGAATGTACTAAACCGGGGACACACGAACTAAATAAGCAAAACTGTAGTATAAGAAGGTATTCCACTTGTTTTAACCGAGACGTCTTTTAAATATTTATTTTTTCATTTAGGTTGTTTCCTTTTTCTTTTAATATCATATTTTATTTTGAATCCCATAACATCTATTAGCGTCGTAACTAACTTACGTTTGTGGAAACCAGTTGTAATGACGAATGTTTCATCTTAACCAGTGATCGTACGTAGCAAAGATGTTAAACTCATAACCATCTGCCGACACTTAGAAAAATTAGGAAGTACAACAAGCTGGATTCCACATACTCTTACCGAAAATAAAAAAAAGAAGGTCGTTTATCAATAGTTCCTTAAATATAACAGGTGAAAAAAAGCGGGTTACATGTGGCAGTGATCAATGCAAATAAAGCGGATTGCCAAGGTTACATTTTCCACAATCATCTCCAAAAGTTGTGTTCCATGGAAGAAATATAATTTTATGTCGGCGTATTATTCTTTCAATGTGCCTAAAAGGTGTATAGCTGGTCACTCGTATTCGGGGATACTCGTCTAATAGGGCGGTTAGCCAATCACTATTGCAGACGCTTGCTTAGTCGCATTTGAGTTCATTAAATACTCACAGAGCACACCAGTGGTTTATACTGCGACTATGCTGAGCAGACCTCAGATATACTTTCTGGGAAAGAGCGTGTTCAACAATTTGAACAAGGCCATCACGCTCAAGCCCTCGGCCACGATGACTTGTGACTTCGTACTAGCACGGCTATCGATTCCCGCCCCAATGGTTACGTCTTCAAATTTCACTCACAAGGCTTGGGTCAACCCGTGGTTTGATTTTTCAGACATTTTCCAAAGATGCCGCACGCTGGGATCGACCCCTCCAGTCCGATAACACCAGGAAGTCTCCTTGTTGACGTCGACCATGGTGAGATTCGAACCCGGGTCTAATAGCATGCGAACGTTCTAATCACTCGGACACGTACTCATAAAAGGTAGTGGGACACTAAATGCACATTTATATACCCAGCATCTTCAACGTGTTCATAAAAGTTTGGTCAAAAAGAGCCCTCCGCCTGTTTACATGAAATGTATCATTCTCTTACACGAGAAATCTAAGCTGCAATGAACAAGAACAACACAAGAACATAACTTGGAACTCTCTTGGTCTAGTCTACTTCTCCGGCCAAATTAATCTCATTTTACACTAAATGATCCTTACTAATGATACAGTGTATAAGTATCTCTAACGCAAACCAGATTCAAGATTTTGTCTAAAACTCTTTTATATTAACACCTGCAGAATTATACAGAAAAGGTGTCAAAGAGCAGCTTGATTTGTGGCAACATTGTATTTAATAGTGAATATACAATTGAATAAAATGTAATTGTACAGTTTTAGGAATAAAGTTGTTAAAAAAAGCGAAGTAATTACGATTCATTATTTTTTTTTCTTCAGTTTTAATTTTCTTACTAATTGTCATTATTCTTCCGAGAGAGAAATCGATTTATCGGAGTTATCTTTAGCTAACTTCCTCTTACTGTTATCTTTTCTTACCCTTTTTATCCTATTTTTCTTTTTTAATCTTTTAATTTACTGCCATTAATTTACTCTTTTTCTCCGTATAAGACGCAGCTTTTCGTTACTTATTTAGCTTCGTGCTGTGCATTTTCATTTTAGAAGTATTTATAGGATGAAGACTGTGGTACATTCTTTGCCTGCCATGAAAATCAGCATTTGAAATTATGGCTTTTGCAAGAATTCGTACACAATTTTGTCAGCTTATTTACAATCACCCTTCTTTTTTTTTTTTCATCTCCTCATTTCCCCCGACATCCGTGTCTTGTTTCTTCTTTGCCTCTTTTTTTATTTCGCATTTCGTTTTCTTCTCAGTTACTGTCTTTTTCTATTTTTTTCAGATTGATTTCCTTTTCTCTTAACAGCCATATTCTTTATTTCATTGCCTTTTTTTCTTCAAATCATTTTCATTTTTATTTTCTCTCAGTTACATTTTTCTTATTTGAATATTAATGTATCATTCGAAAATAATAACCTTAATCCATTTTTAATAATTTTATATCTGCTAATCTAACCGATAATAAGTCAGCATTCTCCCGTATATAGAGAGAACGCTTGTTTTTGGATTGTGTGTTTGTACATAATCCAAGACCGACCGTTTCCATCGTATCAATGAAGATGTATCAAGATTAGTTCAAGCAGGCAGAAGACCTATCCTTGGATATCAGTAAGCCTCTCAGTTTTGGATTAGTTTGTTGTGTTGTTTTTCTTTTGTTTGTTTTTGTTTTGTTTTTTTGGGTTTTTTTTTTTTGTATTTGTTTTTGATTTTTGTTTTTCAATCATAATATTGAATATAAGAATTTTATATAGAGAAGAGATTGGATAAAAAGCAAAGAGTAGTAGATTATTCTACAAGATGGCCAGTAAAAAAGCGGTAAATTCAGAAAGAAATTTATTTAGCTATCATGATTCATGCACAAACTGAACAACCATCGTAGATGTTCGAAAAGTTTGTTAAAAGCTGTAAGCGTGGCAACCAAGAGGTAGTAATTTTGCGGATAGTGTCAAGATGAATTTCATTCCAAGCTTCAGTTAAGTTCCACTTAAATGAATCAATATGAATGATGTCACGACGACGATTTTGCAAGTGACTTTGCATTATACTCCAGATACAGTAATCTATAACATTCAGATCTGGGCTTTAAGATGGCCACTGAGATGGGCCAGTTAGCGCTGGTGCATTTTCTCGAAGAATACATTTGCCGCTTTTTTTTTTACTGGGCACTCGGTAGTTTCAGTAAAATGTTCACTTTAATTCAGAAGTGTATCTTTAAATAAAGTATTCCTTTCTAATAAATAAAAAAAGAAAACTGCAATCATCGTTATTAACGTCTGCTGTATATCCCCAGTGTACCCTGTCACTTCAGGGCGTAAGCGATTATGTCTCGCTACAATATTTTTCTTTTATCATCATTGAATTGCCATGACTTCTTTTGGAAAGGGAATGAAGTAGTCTTTCGTTGCCTTCTCCATGATTTTGAATTCAGTGTAGTCTTTCCCTTACACTGGTTGGCACCTAAAGCTAGAGAACCCTATCTACCTCGCTATTTAACTGCTAACTGGTGAGAGAAAAGATAAACCCATACCTTTCCCAATTACAATAGGGCTATAGTGAATGGAACAGATGAATCCTGAATTTGAACTCAGCTCGCTGATTTCTGTAAATGTAACACTACCCGCTCATCATCGATGATATTCATGTGAAAATTATTAATTTCTAATTCTTTGTTTTTTTCCCCAATTTCTTCTTTCTTTTCAGTTTGATTTAGTTCGTCAGAGATGAGGACATTGTCGGTGACCGTACTTTTGTATTAATATGCTTACTTTAATCTTAAATATGCTCTCCTACTAAATTCAAGGAGTTGACAGCACGTTATGGCTTCGTGATAACATCAAGTTGTCACACCATGTTCAAATAACCACTTAACCACTAACAAGGGAAAAAACGATTTTCAGCGATAGTTATTAGTGATGTTACTTTATGGGTGATGTTTACGTTTCTACTATCCTGTGTTGATCATTCTCACCGATAAGAATATTATTAGATCTACCGCGGAACACGAGAGCGGTAGGCTTTTTTTTTTTTTTACATCTTTTGGGAAATAAACTTCACAAATAGAATTTGTAGACATTAACTGCTCTTCCATTGTTATCCTTGAATATTTCAGACCGTCCATTTTTCTATCTACTCCAGTGCTCGTCAAACTTTTCAAACAATCGGTCACTTCATTAAATCCTTGATTGACCCCGAGACATGTACAAAAATATCAATAACATTTTTTTTTTCATTTAAGGGTAGAAATTTCTTTGCCCCCCGCCTTTTTTTCATTATTCATTTTCGAGAAAATGTCTTCTTCTACGAACCGTGTCCCTTCAGGACGTTAGTAATCGTTGCCCTTTACAATTTTCTGTCCTTTATAGGTTTTAATAAATTCTAATTTTTTCGTTATCTCTCCTAAACCCTATTTTGATATTCGTTATGTGTTGTTTGCCTACATCATTAGTGCCTTCAATCTGTCCCGTGAGTATCAAATTTTCCAAGCCCTCTTTTCTGGTTATGTGTCCTTGAAATTTCAGCTATTTATTTCTGATGTTAAGTATGTATCCTTTTTGTTTACATTTTCTTTAAAACTTCCTCATTGCTCACATATCCAGTTCATGGTATTCTCAGCAACCTTCTGTAGAACGACATTTCTATTACTTCAAGTCTCTTGTTCGTCTCTGAGAAAAATGCCCAACATTAACTGCTATATAGGAGAACTTATATTACGTAACAGTTCAGTGTTTTACCATTTTCTTAATACTTTGCTCTCCCTGTGCAGATTCGGATTTCAGTATCGCACTTTTCATCCTCTGTTAAAACACTTCTCAGATATTTAAATTGTTTCACTTGTTTGATTTTGGTATCTTCATTTTATCATTTTTGCTATACTTAGTTTCTATTTCTCTTCAAACAAAAGTCGTCTTTGTTCTAATAATTATAATAATAAAGTCATATATAATATAGGTAATGCTAAACACTTTAAAAGTAAATTACTGTCACTTTTAATTGAATTGATTGATATTAATTATAAAGAGGTGTTTGGTACGCGCTAGGAAGCACATTGGCATTTTCTTGAAAATTGAAGTGTTTTAGTTATAAATCACTATATGTTAGTTATCTTATCGGTCCGTTTTGAACCCTTTTGAGCAATTTATTGACCTCCGTTTAGCCCCCAAGCTTTTATCGACCGTTGGATAATCTCAGCGACTGCCAAGTTTCGACATCAACTATTTTGAGTACTCTTGATTTAGTGAAATGAAAATTATTCTTCTAGCTTTCTAATATTTTTAGCTCGTTAGAAATAAGGTGTAATCGTAACTTGATTTCCCATTGTTCGTTAATTTATATCTTATTTTAAATAGATAATTTTCCAACTAAGTTTTCCACTCTTACTCATTGACATGGGTTGTAATATTCTCTTACTTTGAATTTTTTAGCTGTATCTTCAACCTTTGTTTTGAATACAAAAATTGTGTTTATATAAATGACTAACAAGTCGACTTGGTTTGCGCGGATACCAAAAAAGTTTACTCATGAATAAAACTACAGTTAACCTATCCAAATCATGTGCTGCAAGCAAGTGAATAAAGTAAGAAAATCTGCATAAAGCAACAATTTCTATTTAAGTTTGTTTAAAATTTATTTACAAAAATATATGCTGAATAATAAGTAAGTACAAACATGCTGACATGATAGTTTAATGCCCAGTCGTCAAAGATTGTCCAACAGAATTAAGTTTGCTATCGACAAAGATGGCGCATCGGTTCAGTTCAGTGTAGCCAACGGATGAATGATATGAATTCAAAACTTTCCGCTTTGGAATGTCTTCGCTATCGATATTGTGCATAACAAATTTTCTCTAAGGACCTTAAATGTAAAATATAATCTTGGAGGAATCCAAATAATATATCACTCTTATTCAAGCGTTAATCTTGGTAGTTTCTGTCTGGCTTCCAAGAGATACAGTAATTTTGCCGGCCTTACCTATTATTTATATCTTAATTTTGTATGAAATCTAAACTGTGGCCTGGAAAGATAAAAGTTCACCAAGTAGTTTATAAAACGTTATAATTGTTCTTACCCTTTTATAAAAAGCGATCTATATGATCAGTTGTTGTAAATTATGATAATTATATATAGAAAACTATTGTACTTTAAGCATCAGCATGGTACTGGTAATGGTGAAATTAGCCGTCACCTTATAAGGAAACATTCGGCATTCATTGAACATACAGCATTACTGCCAGTTGGGATTTATAAGATCTTTCTCTTGAAGCAGTTTTTTTTTCTTTCAGGAAAATAGCTTTCTCAAGTCTAATGCTATCCCTCTTTTTTCGTATTGATGGAGGTTGCCTTTCTAACGTTTTGTTAAATGTAGTGGAAAAGATCAACATCTTGATTCTCATTATTTTTCTTCGAGGTATATGTGCTTATAAATGGCAATTTCTTACTTTTCACCGATAGGCCAGTATAAAAATACAACAGTGGAATCGTTAATAAAAAAAAAGAGATGACAAAATGGTTCGTGGCTCGTCGTTTAGATCTACAAAACTAGAGCCTGTCACGTTACAGAATATAGATGTTTATTAAAGTAAATCGGAACAGGAAACTTTCTGGTATAAATGTCATCATTTCAATTCTTAAACAAGCTGAAAACCACTTTTTTATATTATCTGTCTATATTTCTGAAATGAGATATTTTAACTATTTACATGTTGTCCTCATCTTTGTTGCCATATTCATGACATTTCGGCCGTTGTAAGCTCCCACCTTCATCAAGTGTTTGAAATTTCGAACTAAACCTCTTATTTCGTCCACCGGGGTAGATTGTTCTAGTTCCACGTCCCATGCCCCTTCCGGATATCTCAGTTTGTTAATTCAAATGTCAAAGTGTTGTTCACCACTGCAGTGGCCAGGTAATGTCCAAGGACATATAGTCCAGTAGATAAAAACGTCGGTTGAAGTAATTCAGTGACTTGACCCAAACAGTTGTGAGTTCAGTATCTGGCCACAGCAGAGGGGAACAAGGACATGGTCAGTTGGAGTCACTAAGGGAAATAACTGAAACTGAGATATCCGGAAGAGGCATGGAACGTGGAATTAGAACAGTCTACCTTGGAAGGTGAAATAAAGGAGTTGGTTCGAACTTCCAATCACCTGAAGAAGGCCGGAGCGTACAACGGACGAAACCTCGTGAATATGACAACAAAGATGAGGACAACAGTCCCAAAATATAAATAATCTAAGTACTTTTTTTAAATATAGAATGGAATCCAGGACCTCACAGAGGTTACTTCTAAGTAGGTAGACTTGCTTACAAGGAAAATCAATATTCTGATTTTTATGTGGACTCTACCACTAGCCAATAGCGAAAGTAGAAACATTAAATGCGTGTACATCGGCTAATAAACAAGAATACTAATTATTTACAGGCACACGGTAAAGACAACGAATTAAAATCAAGCATAAGTATAGTTATATGCGCTATGAACACCCTAAGCATTGTTGGGGGATTGGTACCTACAAATAAAGGTATTTTCTAAGCATAATTTAGCGTGGTACATGATTAGAATTTTAAGAGCAGCAGCCAGAAGTAATATGACTGCAACACAACATTACTATCTCGACTTTCCGATTGAATTCTGCGCGTAATAATCTGTACATTCGGAAAATGAGACTAAAGTGATTGGAATCAATTTAACTGACCAATACTTATATTCTGAGAAAATTAATTGCAGAATTCCATTAAATAAAGAAATTAATTTTCCTTCTTTTCTGCCTCGTTTATTATTTATTTATATTTTAATTTTGATACTGTCAGCCTCACATATACTTAAGAGTGTCATTGACATCTACTAAGCCATTCGTCTCGCACGAAGCGTCAAATGGGATGGGAACATTCAGTGGGAAACGAACTCATTAGAGTATTAATGATCTATCTAAATAAGTACTATGCACCGGCGCTGATCCTCCAAAGATATTTTCTATACTTGACTTAGTTCTTTAATTTACAAAATTTAGGTTAATTTAGCTTATGTGAAATGGAGCGAGGATAATTGATAATTGCCTACATTGAAAATAGACATTTAAAATTCCTAGATTTTACCGAGACTAAAATCAGACTTCTGATGCTCGTAGAAATCACATAACTATTTCAGCCACAAGGTATATCACAGAGGAAGTTTAATCCCAGACGTTACATGTTTGTCATTATTCACGCATCAAATTTGAAAAAAAAGTAATTGATTAATATCAGTACTTTCTGTAAATCTGACATTTGTCTTAGAAAACAATTGTAGTAATAAAATAAGCACCTCCCGTCTTTCCTGTCGCTTGTAGCCATCTGTTATGATAAAATAAACGTTTTCAACACTAAAACCGAATTATTCAAATAAAGCTTCTACTTAGAATTGTTGCTATATTATAGCGATATTTTCTTAATTGGTTTAAATATATAATGCCGCCATCCTTTGACAGCGGGTTCTGTTCGCTAAGATTGCTTGCTTTTCTCCAGACATTTTAAATACAAGTGAATTTTTTTTTCATGGTCTTATAAGAAAATGGCCAAAGAAATTTTCGCAAAAGCTGTACCTGGAAATAATTCCGTGATCAGAAATGGAAATAAGCTTTGTTTTTAATCTGTACTCCCTCTATAATGGACGTTTACCATACAACGAAAAAAATTACAAAAATAGAAATGGCGCTCTTAACTTCGTCCATTCCATCAGTATTAAGTAACAAATGCCGTTGAATAATCGGTGAACGTCAAAACGAGTCAGTTGCTATGTCTTAGGGATGGATACTTTAATCATGTTTATATAAAAAGTAATTTTTCAACCATGTAAGATAAACGGAGCAAATGCATTAGCTGATGGAATTTTTTTTTCTCTGTTCAAAAACGAATAGATAACAAAGACATATGCGCCATGTCTCTTCCGAACGTAGGCGGTCATGGTTCTCCACAATTTCCTCTCCTTTGTAGCTTTATGTAAGGTTTATCTTTTTGCTATCTCTCCTAATCCCTGTTACACCAACCATTTACAAAAGCTTGTTACGTAAGTTATTCGCTACCTTCCTCTGTCTCTCTTGCCTTAACTTTGCCTTGTGTGTATAAAATTTTTCAAGACCTCTTATTATGTGACTAAGAAATTTCAATTGTCTTTTTCCTGATTCAAAGTGTATGTGTCTATTTCGTTTCCATTTTCCTTAAAACTTCCACGTTACTCACATGTTCAGTCGACGGGATTCTCATTTTCCTTCTCTCGAAACACATCTCCGTTGCTTCAGGGTTGCTTGGCGTCGTCCAGGATTCACTACCACATAGGAGGACATATATTACGTAACAATTCAGTACACTTTCTTGTTTCTAACGTAATTTTCATGTTTGTTCCGTTTTTAAGAGACATTTTTCGCTATCTCAATGCGCCATCGGATTTCAGTGTCGCATTTTCCGTCCTTTGTGAAAACATTTAATTGATATTTAATTATTTTTAATTGCTTGATTTTCAGCATCTTCAATTTCTAATTCGAATGTTAGGCTGTTCCTTTTGCTGACAACAATGCGTTCTGTTTGCTTGCAATTGATGTTTAGTCCGTTTTTCCCGCTATCGTTTACTATGTGCTATTCTCGTAACAGAAAATGATATTTTACAAAGGTTTATATAATGTACATAACATACTTTCCTGGGGCAACTCGACGTGGTGTCATGCTTAGCAAACTTGTCTCGCTAGAACAATTATGACCGAGTAGTGAGTTCGATCCTAACTGGATGCCGCATACTTTAATCCTCGTGATACATATAAGATACGCTTAAAAAACACCATAACGCAATTTCCAGGATGTGAAAATCACGAAATAAATATATATATATATATATATATATATATATATATATAAAATGTGTGTGTCTGTCTATTTGAGCAACAAACACTCTTTTACGGAAGTTTCATTAAAAAACGGTAAAGTTTTTTATTTAATTTTTTCATCTGTTCTTAGACTTTTTTTTTCTGGGGGTAAATTGTATAGAAATTGTGCAAATGCTTTGTATGTCCGAGCGCTTGTGGCCATACTTTTAGCTCTTATCAAGGCAAATGAAACATTCCTGTAATTCTACATACATAAAACAATCCATACATTCAGTTTAATGTAAAAATAAATTAATCCTTGATTATGGCTAAAGCATAGCTGAAAGCGCTCGGATATTCAAAACATTTGGACAATTTCTATATAATTTACGTTCAAAAAAGAAGAAAATTATAAGAACACAAGAAAAATGAAATAAAATATCTCGACCCCAGTACCTGTCAGTCGTTTTTCATCAAAATTATATATATATATATATATATATATATATATAATTTGAGTACGTAATCCTACTAAGTGAATTGTACGGATCTTTTGACAGCTTATATGTGTCAGAAATATAACTGCGTAGATTAATATCAGAAGACGTAAAATGTGACATAGAAATCTAAAAGCGCATATGTATAGCAAAAGGTGCCTTCAAAAACTAAGCAAATAATGAAAAGATGGGAAAATTTTGTTATAAACAAACATAAAGTGATGGACTTCCATGAAATATATAATCATTTTTATGTCAGTGAATGCTGAACAGTCTCAAGGAAGAAGAAGAGATTTCAAGTGACAGAGATGCCGACGAATACTGAGAATAACTTGTCTACAACGTGGAAGAGTTAGAAAAACAGGACCTATTAGGAAACTGATAGAGTAGCGAAAGGTGAGCAATATTTCGTCCGTGGGAAATGTGTTGTAGGGTGGAAAACATTTCATCACCCACAAGCCCGTAAAAAGAACTTTGAACACTATTTTTTATCTGTTCTAGTCCTTAAAACTATATTTTTAAGAACGCCTGAAGGAATTAGGTATTCTTGGAAATCTTACGGGATACTGACCAATATTCCGGGATCTTTAGCGATGCATTGTATCCCAAAAGACGTTATTGATTGTACAACCGTTCGCCATAACTGGACAAAAGTCTGTGGTGATGAGATGTTAGTTTTGTATTTATTGGATGATATAAGCCAGCTCTTCCAAGATTGAACCGTGTGAGGGAAGCCAGAAAAAACTAGATGCCAAACGCTCATATTTTTGAAAATGTAACTCTAAGCCACGGGATCGTCTGCATATATATTAACTAATGATCTGAGGATATTCTCAGGTCGTTGATATAAAGCATAAAACAAGTCAGAAAACGGCCGCTGAGATACATGGGACACGTTTAGAATTAAATTCCGGCGGGATATGTAGAATGCCAGAGAAACAGGAGGAATCAGCGAGTACCATACTTAAAGAGTTTGAATGAATAGGTAGCAGAACAAGGAAAAATAGGGACGATAAAAGCTCAAGAATTGCGTAGAGCGACAAACGACAGGAAGTCGTGGATAGCCGTAATCACGCTTTGTGAAGGCGTGGCATATATAAGAATATCTTATTAATTCTTTTTCATTCGTTGTGAAGAGACACAATAGTTTTTATTCTAAATGAAAATGGAGGTTCCGATTAGGAGGATACAATGATAAAAGAAAACTTATAAAGAAACAATAAATCCGAAAAAAAAAACAGAAAAGGGATGGAGGATTTGGTTTTATAATTTGTTCTATCCATAAAGAGGTGAATCGGATTTTTTTTTAAATCACTGTTTGTTTGGGAGCATCGTAGTTGAGTACGTGTTGGTATATGTACTCAGATAAATTGTTCAGAATCGATCTGGAATCTGATAAACAAGTGTTGCATGCTTGCGGAGTAATAATTAGAGATAACAATCCTTGTTCAATCAGAGGCAAGGGCGTTGCATTCTCTTTCATTTGGAAATTTCTTTCTTATCTAATTTCTTTTCTCTTTTCTTTGACAGTTATTTATTTGCACTTTATTCGTGTACTTTAAGAGTGAAATAAGATTTTCTCATTTCAAATACTTAAAACTTGGGATAATCATGGAATAATCTATTGACATTAATGTGCACGTTCCAGCTGTTGGTTTTATTTTATTTTATTTTATTTTATTTTGTGTGTGTGTGTGTGTGACGTATTCCATTTTTTGTATTCCGTATTTTTTAGTGTGTGTGATGTATTGTTTGACGTATTCCATTTGTTAAGAGAAATCTGTAATTAATTTTAATTTGGTCTATGAATTAAATTACTTGAATAACTTCGTGTGAATTGAATGGAAAGGCGGACAGACTATGAGCGCATGTCCAAGGATAAAGATAATGAAAAATGATATTAAACGTTGGGAAAATTTCATTTTATTTTCTGGCTCCTGTTTGAAGAGAAACTCAAAAATATAATCAATTTTAGATTGATACTGTTGGTATTAGGTTGGTGCAAAAATAGTGACGTATAATGTCGTTTTTTGACGTTAAAAAATACCTCAAAAAACGACATTATTACGTCATTATTTTTGCACCAACCTAATAATTCAGAGAATGCATCAGATTTTTTAAAGTGTTTATATTCATGTTTCTTCTTCTGTAGCGAGAACATAGAGATAAACAGCAAAGCCTTGATTTCTTTGATGCCTATTTTCTATTACGATCAATATTTGTTTTTATAGTAGTTTTCTAACCTTACATTTAGTATAGAAATTACTACAGCAGTGAAGTGCACGCTTGCTTGGCAGAATTTCGTGTAAAAGAAGGCATTTTTATCTTTATAATAATATTTAAAGATGAAGAATACATGCGAATAGCCATAAGATTTGAATGTACTAGTTCGAATGAAATATGTTCTTTGAATAGCTGTAAAACCCACGATTACAAACTATTACTTGAACTGGGAGGATTTTGCTTTATAGTGTAAGACATTTTGTCCTTCGAATAATTATAAAATTAATGCTTCTGTATAACTGTTGCGATGATTTTTCTAGCTCATAATGTAAGGCATTTTGTTTTTTTAATATTTATAAAATTAATGGTTTTCAATAACCATTGTTTTGTGATGTCATCGAACACTCGTTGTCACTTTCGAAATGCTCGTTGTAGTAGAGACTTTGTAATCGCAGATAAAACTATCGTAACTCCATTGAAGAATACTCGTTCGAATAACACTCGCACTAGTAGTACTTGCTCGATAATACTCGCTCGAAAAGTTACCACCGAATAATAATCTGTATAGTGATTATTATAGAGAAATAGTATAGTGAATAGTATAGAGAATAGCAATCCGTAAAGTAATATAGGATAGTGTAGAAAGAGTGATTCGTATAGTAACAGAGGATAGTGTAGAAAGAGTGATCCGTATAGTAATAGAGGATAGTGTAGAAAGAGTGATCCGTATAGTAATATAGGATAGAATAGAAATTTATTTCTGTTAAAATTACAGAAAATGTGGTACAAAACCTAAAAAGGGGGATGGGGAAAAGGTCGGTCTTCATCTGTCTTAATTTTAAACTTAGCTAGCCACGAACACTTACCCAAACATACGAATAATATTCCTAACACCAAAACAACACACTCTTACCTTTCTTACTACATCCACCAAAATACCTCAATGATCGTTTAGATGTCACGCTAATTGCCATATATACATTTCCTTTACTATCACGTGATCTACCTATTCAAAAGCGGATCGCCTGTGTTTGTCCTCTGGCGGTCTATGTTCAAACTAAAGTGTCGGCAGCGACACTTTATTCTGATATAACATATTGTGATGATTTTTTGGCGTGCTATGTAAGGTAATTTTTAATATTTAGAAAATCAGTGATTTTGAATAGCCATTGGAATTATTGTTCTAGCTCGTAGTGAAAGCCTTCTTTTTTTTTTTAAATATTTATAAAATTAATGATTTTGAATATCCATTTTGATGATTGTTCTGACTCGTAGTTTAAGGCAATTTGTTCTTTGAATATTTATGAAGTTAATGATTTTGAAAAGACACTTAAGATGTGTATTCTGGCGTGTAGGGAAACGCCTTTTTCTTTGAATGTTCATAATTCTTCCTTTTATAAGCAACCTTTTGAGATGGGTGTTCTGGCTTGCAGTGTTATCATGTTTCCTTCAGATATTCACTTAATCCATAATTAAATTGCTGCCATACATGTACACGTTTCTTGTCTTTCCAAATAGCAATCCATTGTGTTTATCAGTGATTTATTTCAAGGATCAACTGGAAATCGATAAATTATGGTTCAACGATTGGCCAGCAAAACCGACCAGAAACACAGGCATGAATTATTGGAGACGAAATATGACAACAAACTTGCAAAAACCAGATGTGCAACAGATGGCCATGTTATTCCTGACCAGATATAACAACAGATGAACATATGAAGCATGGCGGAAAAACAAATGCCTCGATTACAACAGATTAAAACGATAAATGTGTGCAATAAATTGTCGAAATCAAGTTTTTCAAATATCTTCTGATAGAAAAGCAGTTTCCGCAATCAGGCATAAATAATGATGATGATGATAATTTTATTATCATCACTGATTAGTTGAACGTTCTGAAACACGATTTCTCTTTTCCTTCTCAAGAAGATACTTCGACCAGTTTCAGACACGCTTCATAAACGCCAAAGCTAGAAAGAGGCTCTCAATAAATCTCCAGGAGAAGCCATAACAATGACACGAGTGCATCGAATCGATAAATAATCGATGAATTTCAATAAAGAAACATTTTCAGAAATAAAAAAAAGTTTTATCTTAGGAAACAAGCTAACTTTTCAAGCGCACTGATTAAGATTTTATAAACAAGATTCATTTTGGACAATCGCTTTTGGCACTCATCCAACTTTCTTTTTTTTTTTAATCGGAGAGGTGTTATTTATTGAACATACCAAGAACAAGTAAATATATTGGATTCGTTTTCCTTAAGATTATCTCGCAAGGAAAGTAATAAATTATGTCCATTTGCAGTGCTATTATTTTTTGTTCGTTATCTAAATTTGACGAGAAAGTATCTTGATTTGTAATCCACTGTAAGAATCCTTTCCTTTATTTTTTAAAATTTATTTTTGCTTTACAAAGGACCAAAAAAAATAAAATGGCCTATATACTCGATTTTTCTCATCTATATTAATTCTGTGATACACTAATACTGATAAAATCTTGACTGCATTCATCGGTCCAAAAGGTGTAACATATAAAATCTCTCGATGATGTCATTTTTGCTATTTCGTGATGTATCTTGATATTGACAAAGTCGATGGTAATACGATACAAATGGCGGCGCAGGGAATAAACCGATGAAAGGTTGTTGTTTACCATCCTCCTGGGCGAAGAGTACCTGTCTGGAAAATTAGTGTCCGACATTCTAGTTGCTGACACTGATGCTAAATACACGGCTTTTCCAGCCACGAGTCAAATCCCTTGGAGATACATCTGTCTGTCAGACATCATATTGCTAAAAATAAGACATTATTCTTTTAAGTATAAAATGCATTTTACACACACCAACAAACGAGTAGAATTCTCTTTATGGCATTCAAGGAGGAATGAAATCACGATAATAAAAAAAAACTGCATGTTCTTTTTTTTAAAATCAGAAAATAGTTCTTTTTAGATGGTGAGAAATTTTTGGAGGTAAAAATAATTTAATGATACAAGTCATAATAATTAACCCAGAGGTGGATACATACCATCCTCAATGATATTTGTGTAACTGAATATAACGAACCAGATTGAAATTGGAACTCAGTTCTATAGTTTGAAAATCCGACTTGTTATCCATTGCACCATATATATATATATATATATATATATATATATATATATATATATATATATATATATATATATATATATATATAAGCTTACTGGTATTTACCCATCTAGGTAAAACCAGGCTAGGTGATACTACGAGAAAAGGTTTTTCAACGTGATATGGTCATGAGCGGCAATAACGATAGGAATTATTCATGTAGCTATTAGGTTGAGCTAGCAGCAATTTTCCGTTTTCAGAAACCAGTTGTAATCACGTATGTAATCATTTTAACTATTAATCATACGTGTTAGTTGAGAAAAAAATTTGCTCACACTAAAATATTTTTTCACGATAGTGGCAGCGTACACAGTGGATTAAATAAAAATCATAATTCCTCACTATAACATCGCAAGGCTTCTTGCAGCAAAAATAACACGAGGTGGGGGTAATATTGGTCTCTGTTGGTCGGTTCTATCCCACCCATTATGCTCACCTGTCCTGACGCTAACCTATTATCAACTTTTTTTTTTTTTTTTTTTGATCGTGACAAAAACCTTTAGTGGGGAAAACAGTCTCTAATGAAAACAAGATTCAAAAGTTCGTCGACGACGTTTTTCACATCAAAACATACGGAAAAGTATAGGTTCCTTCATTGGGAAAAGAAAACTCAATGAAATCTGTCGACTTACCGTCGAAAACTTTTCAGGATTCTCGTCTTCGAATTTAAGAATCTCCTGATTCTTCGTCTTATATTTGCTGTAAAAGCTCATAAACGGTTTCTAGCTACCTTTTAACGTGTGCGATAAAGAAAAAAAATATACGGCAAGTATTAATGACAGATACGGACAGACTGAAATAGATAAATAGACAGATAGGAACACAGCTAAATAGTGAACTGGAGAGGAAGAGGGGAGAAAAAGAATCAAGTAAAGAAAGTGAAAAATTTAAGATATAAAAATACTGATGGCTGGAACGCCGCCAGTCTGAGGGATTAATCCATCGACAAAATTTATAAAGATTAAGCATCCGTGAAAAAAGATCAGCGTATGTAACGTGGGTGCAAGTGCAAAGGTTATGAGCATGGAAGTGGATGGTGGTTGCCAGAAAACTCTCTTAGGCTTTTTTTTCTTATATAAACAAACATGTGGTTATAGTTTCTATTTAAATATATATATATAGAGAGAGAGAGTAAGATTATACAAATTCTTCATATAGAAATATATGATTCATTTGCCGTTTCATTGAGGAAATTTTCAAACGGAGAGAAAAATGTATCATTAGTGATATGTGTGAATGTATTAGGTAGGTGCAAAAATAATGACGTAATAATGTCGTTTTTTGACGTATTTTTAACGTCAAAAAACGACATTATTACGTCATTATTTTGCGCCAACCTAATACTATTTTTCCTGATAATTTTTAAGACTTACTCCGTTCGGCAATTATCAAATTGTGGTGATAATACAATATTCTATTCTTCTTAATAGCAGGAATGTACGGATGATGCAATGGTGATAGGCGGGAAAGGTCTCATGAATGAGACTGCTGCGTTGTCTTCACGATAATGCCCGAAAAAAGATGTATATGGGTAAATAGCAGAATAGTCTTGGCTCTCAAGTCTTGTATGTCAGCCATTCTAGGAAAAAGATTATTCTAAATTGAAAAATCTGGAGATGGCAACAGGAAGCTACTCAACTCTCTTTATGCCAATTCACAGATATTGAGATTTATTGTAAATTAATACAATTATGGCACAAGGCCGAAAAGGTGGAATGGATTGAGGTTGTTCTTCACTAACTACCAGACTAGCTAATCGGATTCACGACCCATTCACTCGTTACAATTTCCTTATTCACCATAAAAACTTATCCGTCGTCAATCAATCCTCCATACACCATAATACCACAGCCTCTCAGTGGAGGAGGCTAAAAAAAAACATCCCAATGAGTTGATAAATATTTTTTAAAATTCGCAGATTTTTCAAGGAAAATGAAAACAATTCAGAGCCATGACCGCATCAACATTGAAAGGATATGACATTTAATGGAGAAGACTCTTTTTAACTAGTAGGAGTTTGTTGTGGAGATGAACACACCTTTTAAATACGGACAAGAAATAAGGAGACAAGATATGAGTAGCTAAGTAAATATTTACCCGCTGCCCCTTGGGCACCTCGGTGTGGCGTAATTGTTAGCAAGCTTGTCTCGTTAGAACAATTACAACTGACTAGTGAGTTCGATCCTCACTGGGTGCCTCATACTTTCGGCCTTGTACCACATCTAAGCTACGCTTGAGTAGAAAATCACTATTTACCCGCTGCCTCACGCAGCAAGATGTGGCACAAGGCCGAGTTTTAACGTGGGTATCTGAGCCCGTAGGCTCGGGCAAAAATTTCTTATAGACCTCGTAAAAAACGGAGTCAGTTAGCCTCGTTTGGTGGATACACTCTAACAAGTGTCAGGTATTTATTAGTAGCTAAGACCAATGGTTGTTTTGTTTAGTTTCTTGTATAAACATCTTTTTCATTGTATATAAAAATTGGGATTTGATTTTTTCCTCATCGCTCGATAATTCTAAAATAAAACATCGTGCGAGGGATTTCATAGAGAAAATGAGGTATTTTGGTGACCGTGGTGTGACATCTAAGGGTATATGCGTTGTTAGGGTGAAAGGAAAATTGTAAGTACGAATGGGTCATTGAGTGAGTCTAGGTAGTTTTGAGGTAAGACTAGAGAAGACCAGTCTTTTTCCCCCATCCCCACTTTTTAGCCCTTGTGGCACATTTTTTATTTCCTTTTACAAATAAATATTAAGAACAGTGGAGAGACTTGGGTTTCCTATGTTAATATAATCTGGTCTTGGGTCGCATCCTGACTCAGTGGGGAGAGTAAAAAAGAAAATGGTTGAGAATTAGATGTCAAGATTTTCTTCTTACTACCTATTCCAGTGAGACTTTGTCGACTCCCAGCGACATACTACTTCTTAATTGTTATTAGGTTGGTGCAAAAATAATGACGTTTTTTGACGTATTTTTTAACGTCAAAAAACGTCATTATTTTTGCACCAACCTAATATCTTCATTCAATGCATTGAACCCAACAGAGTTACATTTCCTTTTTCCTCACATCTTCATCTTTAACTTTGGCATTTTTGGCGCCCTCTCGCGCTTTTTTTTTTTTTTTTTTTTTCAATCTCCATTTCCTTCCCCTGTTCCATTGAAAATCACTTCATTAATGGGCTTCAGCGAGTTTTTTTTTTTTTTTTTTTTTTAATGTTAAATATCTAATTTTGTTTGCATTAATCTAAACAAAAGCAAAAAAAAAAAACAAAGAAAAAACGGTGTAATTATTCTGTTCGACATTATTTTAGTACATTTTCTTATCTTGTCAATCAGCGACGTTACAAAAGATTTATTGTTTTCCTTTAATCTTTCAGCAGAAAAAAAAGTGATTTTTTTTTCCCTTTTCATTTTTTCTTTTTGCGTAATCAAATCAAGATTTTGGTATATTTTCTTTCCACTTTATTTCCAACTTTCAGTGAAGAAAAAGAATCTGTGTACCCATTTAATTAGGATAGGTTTTTAATTAATTGTTTTGAATATTTTTTAAATGATCAAAACTTTCTTTTATTGTCATTACTTAAGCAATGACACATACGCGTTTGTCTTGATTACATTGCTTGAGAAAAGTTAACGAATCCTTGTTCGTGGTGATCCATTTCTCAAGCAGTACCTTTTTATTTCACTAACGAGATTATGGCTTTACCTTCACGTCTTCGGTTGGAACTTGGTAGTTTTTGACACTATCCACATATAAATAGGTGTAGGTTTTCACTCTTAACGACAATGTGAATAAATGTATGTTCACTGCGTTGATCTTAATGATAACACCTTATTACTTTAGCCAAATCAAAAACTGTTGGTGGTATCGAAGAATATTGCGTTTTTGATGGCGGTACTCCTTGTAATGTTCAGTTATTGGTGTTAATGATGTGTATGCAGACTCTCTGGTCTGGGAATGATAGACCTGCTCTCCTCTCTAACAGAAGCGTTATGACTACTGACAAATCTCCAAAGTGTGTCATGTGAGGCCATACATCGGATTGAGAAAAATTACTGTTTACTAAATGCTTTGTAAATAGTGAATGTACACAGCTGGAACACCAACATTTACAGAAATAAAGAAAAATAACTTGTATATTCGCTGAGTTAACCGGCCAAATGTCTCACGCACTAAAGTCCGAATCGGTACTATTGAGATGAAATGTAGGAAGAGAAAGATGAATCGGTCTTATCGTGTATGCTTACGTGTTCACAACAATGTGACTTCCAAAATGTGTGAATTCAAGCCTTTTGCATAATTGTTGTATCGCTGTCCAGTTCCGTCGGAATTTTGTCTCTCGCCTGTCTTCTGGGCTGATCTCCGGTTAGATATAAATAGTGTTTCTTTATCTGTAGTCTAGTCAGTGTTAATTAGTCCCGCGCAACTCAAGGTACACAAGACAATGTCCTGTCTTCTTCTGAAATCTCACCGGTATCTAGACATGTTAGTTCCAGGATATTTTCTTGTAAAATTATTTTATTTCTTAAATATTTTTGTCGTTTAGTTTAGTGGATATACACAATATTTACTTTGTAAATCCCGTTTAAACTAACCAAGGCACCCAGTGAGAAACAAAGTGGCTAGACTTGCAAATTGTCCCGCAGAACTGTGTTGGTAACTATAGCGCTTACGCAAAATTTCTTATAAATTTCTACTTTCTGAAAGGTTATTTTTCGCCTATTTCAATAAAATGAACGAACAGAGATAAAATACCGAATAAGGTAATGTGTGTTCATTTAGAAATTGTGCTTATATGAAAGGTATGTATCCACTTCATCCTACCAGTTAAGACAGAGATTAGTCATTGCTTAGTGTGCTATGTAATACAGAACAACTTCTTGAATTTTACCTAGAGTGAAGTTTGTCATCTCCGAGCAAACTTTAACGTCACCTGATATTCCACGAACGACTGTATCAATTATCTCAATCATTTTCTGAAAAAAGATCGAGATATATATATATATATATATCGATCTTTTTTCAGAAAATGAGAAGCCCGTCAGAAGTAGACCGGGCAAAGCGAAATCCATAATTTTTGTCAGAGTAGCTCATGGGAAGTAAGATGCTTAAGCATTTCGGCATTGATTAAAGCCTCAAAGACTTTACCGAAGAGTGGTAGGAGATTGATAGGACGGTAGTTATATATATATATATATATATATATATATATATATATATATATATATATATATATGAACACAGTAAAACACGGATAGATATGAACAGGCTGTAAAAGATAGATAAATTAGACTCTCATAAAGCAAGTGATGTTGACGGGATACCAGCCTAAAGACATGTCCTTCTGAGCTGGCTCCAGTTGTGTCCAAACAATAGAACTATTGACTCACTGACTTGCTGTCCAGCGTGTTAGAAGTCCTCATATGTTGTCCGTATTTCTAAGAATCCCTTTGACTCTTCTGACTCATCTAACTACCGTCCTATCAGTCTCCTACCACTCTTCGGTAAAGTCTTTGAGGCTTTAATCAATGCCGAAGTGCTTAAGCATCTTACTTCCCATGATCTACTCTCTGACAAAAATTATGGTTTCTGCTTTGCCCGGTCTACTTGTGACGGGCTTATGGCTATAAATGAATTTGTATACCAAGCTCTTGATAATAACGGAGAAGCTCGATCTGAGCCTCTAGATATCTCTTAGGTGTTTTATAGGGTTTGACATGTTGGCCTTCTTCGTAACCTTTAAGGATACGGTATTACAGGACGATTATTTGATTTAATCCAAACATTCCTGTCAAACTGAGAAATAAAGATCGTCCTAAACGGGTTCTCTAAATGTCACCGCCTCATCTACTCCAACAGCTTCTTCTCTCACACTTCTCGACAGTGGAACTCCTTTCCTCTTACTTGCTTCTCTGATTACTATAATATTCAAATATTCAAATGTAATGTCACTCGACATCTTCTGATGCCTTGATCTTGATCCCTGTCCTTCTCTCTATCCTTTCTTTAAACACCCTCCCTTTACTCTTGCTTTCACTCTCTGTAACTCCTTGTGTGCTAGTGGCACTCCCGCCTTGCTTGGGGTGCAATGCTCTAAAAAATGTAGAGCGATAGATACGAACACACTGTCATAGATAGATAGATACGAACATGTTGTAAAAGATAGATAGATAGATATGACCAGGTCGTAAAACATAGATATTACCAGGCCCTAAAAGATAGATAGACAGATAGATATGAACAAGCCGTAAAAGATAGATAGATATGAACAAGCCGTAAAAGATAGATAGATCGATAGATTGATAGATAGATAATGAACAAGCCGTAAAAGATAGATAGATAATGAACAAGCCGTAAAAGATAGATAGATAATGAACAGGCCGTCAAAGATAGATAGATATGAACAAGCCGTAAAAGATAGAGAGATAGATAGATATGAACAAACCGTAAAAGATAGATAGATAGAGAGATATGAACAAGCCGTAAAAGATAGATAGAGAGATAGACAGAGAGATATGAACAAGCCGTAAAAGATAGACAGAGAGATATGAACAAGCCGTAAAAGATAGATAGAGAGATAGATATGAACAAGCCGTAAAAGATAGAGAGATAGATAGATATGAACAAGCCTTAAAAGATAGAGAGATAGATAGATATGAACAAGCCGTAAAAGATAGATACATAGATAGATATGAACAAGCCGTAAAAGATAGACACATAGACAGATATGAACAAGCCGTAAAAGATAGACACATAGACAGATATGAACAAGCCGGAAAAGATAGATACATAGATAGATAGATATGAACAAGCCGGAAAAGATAGATACATAGATAGATAGAGATGAACAAGCCGGAAAAGATAGATACATAGATAGATAGATATGAACAAGCCGTAAAAAGATAGATACATAGATATGAACAAGCCGTAAAAGATAGATAGATAGATAGATAAATATGAACAGGCCATAAACATACAGGCATGAACAGGCGGTGATAAAGATAGATAGCTCGAGGTTGATATATCTAAAAAAACAATGAAGAATTTTTTTTTATTTATTTATCTTTCATTTGTTTGTAAAATAGCCTTAAAAATAACTTCATTGACAGTCACATCACATTTGTTTCCACTTCATCATGTAACGGACGCCACAAATATAGACGAATGTTTACCGGATAGGTTTTACTTGTATCAAAATTTGTTTTCTTCTCATTAAATATGTGCATTATTTTCGCAAGAAAAAGATTATGTACGGTCACCAATCTGGATATTTCAGTTGCAGTCCAATGACGCGTTGATATCGAAGTTTTTTTTGCAGTATGTAAGCTAATAAAGTATTTTCCTTCGAAATATTCAAGGAAAGAATTACTAAACAAATCATTTTAAATAAAGAAAATCGAATGTTACTCGAATTTTGTTATTTATTCAGTATTTTTTTGTTTTAAATTTTGATTTCAAATATTCAATATTTCTATTTCATTGCCATTTATTAATTTTGTATTTTCATTCATTTATTTCATCCAATCCGTGTTGTGTATGCTTTTGCTTCGTTTTTAGCTTAGTCTGACACACAACTGAAGCACTCAACAAGATCGATCTCCTCGCACAATCAAACAACATCTCTCTATGGCATACCCTCAATGTACTTGTGCATATAGATGTCTAACATAAGGGAAAGATAAGAATAGACTTACATACCATCAAGCACATCATTTAAAATGACAGACCTGTCTCTTATATTTTTAATAAGTTATGAAAATTATAATAGACTTAACTTGGCTGTTGTCTTTAACAATCCTTGTTTGAATGAACATTTATTGCCTAAATCACTGGTTCCAAACATTTTTTTCTCTCGGCCACATTTTCGGAATTAAAATTTGCGAGCGCCTAACCAAATTTTATGCGATAAAATGTAAATTTAAAATTAAAAAACAATATCAGAGAGGATTAAAGGGAGATAACCCCGGATTCGAAGTCAGAACATACGAGTTCGACTCATGCATGTAATTACAAGTAATACAATAATATTTTAAATTTTGAAAGGATGTTTATTTTCGGCATATAAATATTTTGAAACTGTTTCTAAATCTTTGATTGTCTTTCACTCTGTCTGCCTCACCTGCTGTAATCTTCCGCCGCACCTATGAGGTGAGCCACACGGTTTGGGAACCACTGGCCTAGATAAGCATAGATATGATTTTTTTACATTGATGTTCACTCTGTACAAGGTCCGAGAGCCACTCGAGGTAGGGGGTTACAGATTAAGAGGCACAATTTATGCGGATAGGTTATGATCGAGAGAGAGTCCTATGAAGGCCCACATCGTTAAAGGAAGCGGAGCATAGAAGAATAGGTTCCTATACTATTAAAATTATTTTCCTTTTATATTATTTACTTATTATGAAATTCTGAATTATAATGGAATAAAATTCCGTTCTATACATATTCATACATTCTAAATACCTATTCAAACAATATATATTCTAACATTCTGAATTATGATGCAACATTACGGAATTGTGAAATTTGAATGTTGGGGGATTGTTTATCCAACACTAAATTGAAAATGTATCCTTCCGATTTGAATTTATTTTATTTAAAAGTCACATAAAATATGTTTGAAGCGTAGATAACAGTAATTAAAAAGGTGAATGACCCCAGCATGAGAACAACATCAAAATTAGGAGGTGGCTTGACATTCCTCAGAACCTTCCGATCATATGTCTTGCTGCCGGATGTAGTTATCGTCACACCAAGACAAGCGGGAGCAATGAAATGACATTTTTTTTAATCGGTATCACCTCAAGCAAGGCAGTAAAGCCAGTAAAACACAAGAGGTTGCAGAGTATGGAAGAAATTAGAAACAGAAAAATTAATAATTAGCGGAAAGAGAAAATAGTAATGAGGAGGACAGAAGATAGCAATTAACATGGCATTTAAACTTTTGCAAATTAAAGTTGTCTGGAAAGTATGGAGCCGGAAGGGAGTCCCACCAGTAAAAAGTGTTAGAAAATAAACTATTAACATTAGAACTTACGACTATATCTTGCCAGCTCAACTGTATTGATGAGATCTCGACGCCAGTCTAGTACCGCGCTTAAATTGATAAAATCTAGGAAGCATAGCAAAGAGCGATATTTATTCTGATTATACACAGAAATGTGGCACAAGGCCAAAATGGGGATTGGGGAAAAGAAGGTCTCTTCTGACTTAACGATAACTTAGCTAGCCACAAACACTGACTAAATCGTACAAACAATATTCCTTGCATCAAAACAACACATTCTTACGTACCTTTCTTACTACATCCACAATAATACCTCACTATCTCTATGAAAATATTAACTAGTCCTCATATGTACAATTCATTGTCTGTGGGGTGAGGGGGAATAAAACATTTTTTAAAAACTAGCCTCATTGAGTATTTACACTATGAAACAAAACTATTTACATAAGCATAGCGAAGAGCTCATCCAATCAATTACCATGAAAATATTTATAGAAAAGACACAGAGAAGCAACTTTACGGCCGTGGAAAAGTGATTGAAGCCGAGCCGTCAGATCAGGGCCAATAATATTGCTGATTCTTCTTTGGATCTTATCAAGGTGATCAAGGTAAATTACAGGGTCACTGGGCCATATGTGGCAGCAATATTTCATAAATCGTATAAACAAGAAATAGTGTTTGATTTTATAGCAGCATAGCAGCTGCTTTCTTTAAAATAAAGGGAATAACTCATAAAATTGAAAAATATAATGTTTGCTACACATTCATACCAGATTCTTAAATCTTGCTTTCATTACAATGTTTCGATCGTTTTACCATCAGGTTTATTTCGATTGTATGTCGCATCTTCAGGGACTGTCGAACGGAATACTTTATTTGAATTACGCGCATATGTTGTTCGATGACAATTCAAGAAAACTTGGCCAGGACTTCAGAAAATTTTATTGGCTTTATGACAACGTTGTTTGTAACTTCTTGTCAAGAGTATTTACGTACCAATGGGAATGGTTTTGACATCTTGAGAAAGAAACCTCCGCCAAACATTTTACGCTTATACGTGAAAGTATTTAGAAATCAATGTATTTGAAATATCAAAGTTTGTTAATCACTTATTTAAATGTCATTTCATAAGCTCGTTTAGAACATTTTTTTATTGAACATCTGGTTTAATAATGTCAATCTATTCGTACAGGATTTTAAATTTTTCTGTGTAATTTGTAGTACAAAAATAATGATCTTGAATAGCACTGCATATATTATTCAAACCGAATCTTTATGAAATGATTCTTCTTTTTCTTGTTCTAACGTATGTTGTCACCATTAAATGCTAGTAGTTATGGTTAGAGCTGGAAGAAAGCAGGTCTTTTCAAGTCCTCAGAATTACTTCAGATTTTCAGATTGTCGTAATTTGAATCTTCAAATTTTTATTTTATTCCAATTTCTTCCTGTCGCTTTATAAAGTTTTTAAACCGTTCTCTTTACTTCAGTAAATGCTCATTTGACTTTTTATTCTCACATCTCACAATTTACGTAAATCTTAGACAAGGACTTAATGTTTCATTTACATTCACGCTGTAGTCTGTAAAAGAGACGGATTTTGATTCAAATGTCCTTTTCTCGAATGTTTGAGGAGAGGAGGAATTATTATTATTATTATTATTATTATTATTATTATTATTATATGCCTCACCATTCAAAACAACAGCCTCATTTTCATTGTTATACTCATGACGTTTCAGTTGTAATACTCTTTGACTTTCTTCAGGTGTCTGTCTTCGGACTCGGTAACTTTATTGAAATTTGGAACTGATCCCTTCATACAATCCACCTGATATTATAAATCTGCTTCCGATGCTCTGAGGATATTTAATATCTGTTATTAATTACCAGACTTATTTACCATTGCTTTGCTTGTTCGTTTATTACACTGAACCAGAGTATTTGACCTTTCAGCACTACCAAATACAAGGACTGAACTCACAACTACCAGGGTACCAGATATGTTTGAACCAACGCTTTAATGCGCGGGGGCCATATGTCTCTTGAATTAAAAGCACATGTTCTGGTGAAATAAACACTGGTGTGTATTAACTGATATAAAATATCCCATAAGCGGCATGATATTAATATGAACCAGTGAGTTCGATAAAGTGTTCGGGTCGAAATTTCGAGAAGTTTAATGAGTACGCAGAATGATTCCTGAAGAAGATTGGACGGAACAAGACTGAAGCGTTCAAAATAAAACTACCAAGATGAGAATGTTCACCCCAAAATACGTTCTATGTTTACAATAATTAAATCCGATCGTTTAATTTAGTTTTATGTGTACGTAAATAAAAGTTCCAAACAAGTATTAATAAGGTTATCTTTTATCTATCACATCACATGACTAATCTCATAATCAGTTAGGGTTGTAGGGACACCAGATGTACTGTATCCGTGGCAGTAGTGCTCTGTTTAGTGCAAGATAGACTTTTTGGTCCCTTTTAGTTTTCCTTCTAATTGTCACCCAAGACTAAGAGCTCAGCTAGTAATTGCCAGATTCTAGAAGAGATGAATTCGTACCTTTCCAAGAGTATTTTTGTGATAACGAGTTCAGCGAATTCTGTTAGAATCTAAATTCAGCACGCCAGTCACACATTCCACGTCGATGTCTATGAGCACATCCAATGTGCGTGCACGGGCGAATCCAAATAACGTGTACTGTTTCTTCCTAGGTGTAATCCCACTTCGCCTTCAAAGACATGATTTCTACTCATTCTCTAGGGATGAATCCATCTCTTCAACCCCACCATAACGGTTAAAAAGCAGGACAAACTGAACTTTCTAGTTGTAGTTGCCAACCAGTATAGGAAAAGGACCAATCTAAATTCAAAACCATATGTGGTCCTGATAGTACACATAGTTGAACTGTGAGTAAGTTCCACTCAGCATATTTACAGTAAAAACCACCGGTTATTCTGTGGGTGTTGAAGAAACACAAATTCTCCTGGGTAGATGATCATGCTCAGAACCGAGCAACCAGGATGAAAATGAGATATCTCACTAATTTACAGTGCGTCGAAACAGTTCTGATGTTGATATTTTCTCCACGTAGGAGAAACTTGGTACATTAACGGAAATTACTTATGTAATCAATTTTCGTTTGATTTCAGTTGATATTACTAACGCTTCTGTTTCCTTTCTTAACTGCCCTCTGCGCCGCCACGCCTAGATTTTTTTTAATTTGCATTTTTTAGTTTACTTCTAAATTCTCTATGAAGTTGGTTGTTTCCTTATCTTTGAGATTCCATTGTTTTTTTTTGGGGGGGTTGGGGGGGGGTTCTGCGAGTTTTCGTTTTCTTAATATTTTTCTTCGTTGCCTTGCAGTTTCTTGCTGTCATAATTGTTTTTTTTTTCTGTCAATCCTTTTTTTTTTCAATCGCGTACAATTCTTCTAAGCTAATTAAATCCCTGTGAAACTCTGTTATGGCTTCTTGCTTCCCAGATAATTTTGATCTTCAGAAAGTTAAATCTAATGTCAATCGTTATCTACTGTCTTGATTCCTCTTTTTTATCGTTCTTGTTCCCTAATAATGTCTTTCTTTTTCTTATTCTTTCATGCTCAGTAACCATTTGTGTCTTAGTAGCTTTATTCCCTTGCATGGGGTGTAATGATTAAAAAAATATTGTTGCCATTTATTTGCTGAGAAGAACGGAGAAAAAGAACCACCTGAAAGAATTTTCAGATCCTCAAACGGAAAAAATACACATTCTTTTTTCTCTCATTCTTTGTTTGTGTTAATGCTCCAAGACATTTGATTTTTTAAACAGGTTTCTGATCAACAAACTGTATAATTAGCAATTATGTTCATTATGAATATTTTAACTAAGGGATGATAATTTCGACAGACGGATAATTACATGTTTGCTGGAACGAAATTAGGAAGGACACTGTCAAACATTTTGATATTCGCTAATATCAAATAGTGGTTTTCACTGTTTGACGTGAACATGTCATCATTGCGTCGAGTCGCTTTCCGAAAGAGACACGGGTAATTTGTTACGGCTTTGCTCACAGTATGACGTTATATTATTTGTAATGAGAGTTTGCTAAATTTGACTTTATGGTAAACTGGGCATAAGGCTATATCAAGTTGAAACACAAGTTCTCGTACGCTCACAAAAATTAAGCAACATCGATCCTGGTCAGTACGTCGATGGGTAGCCACTTGGGAATAACATCTGCCGAAAGCTTGGTGTGCGGCTGGTGTAAGGAATAACTACTCGGAATTGCAAATATGAGAGGCAAGTTCCAATTCGGTCGGGTTAGTTATATTCATTTACGCGCAAATATCATTGAGGAAGGTTTTTCATCCATCTCTTATTTCCCTAGCTATGGATTAATTAACAAAACTTATATTAGTAAATCATTATTATGCCCAAAACCTATCAGAATATAAAAATTAATTTGAGACTTCAAATAACCTATAAAAGATTGATAATCCGTAAAAAAAAAATCACTTAGACGGTAAATGGTGGATAGATTCTATAATGGGTGTAACATCAATTTACTACAGTTCAGTAGTGTTAGCTGGCTAGGAAACAAAAATAAAAATTTGAAAATACCTGACAGTAATTGTTGCAAATAAAACGGATTCAATTTTACGCTGAAAAGTTTAGTGCCAATTTTTCTGGTAGGTAGGTAATTATTTATTACACCAATTTTATTATTTCAGTTTATCTTTTCTAATGTAAATTACCACCATTTCTCACTTAACGACTTATCACTCCCGAACTTACGACCACTAAAAGCATCTCATAAAATAACAAAAAATTATGATAAAAAATCCACTGATCGATTCTATTTTACTCCAGATTTTGATTATGCTCTGTTGTACTAAAGATTGCCCTAAAAACTTCAGTTTCGACATTGTCGACCTCAAGCTACTGCCACATGAAAAAAAAACATATGACTAAAATAATCTGCCGGGCTATTAAGAATTTATTTTTGTGAATATGATAATATTTTATATAAATGTTTTGTTTTTTTGGCTGGTAGTTTTCTCTTTCTTCAAAATAAATCACAATAAATGAAATGAATAACGAACTTGAAAATAAATTTTACTTGTACTGCATTTACGGTATGCAAACCGAAGTAAAGTACATATAAAGCGGATTTTCGAATTGGGTTATAAGGTTTAATAATACGTTTAGAAATAAATTAGAAAGGTAACAAATAGGACTAAAGTGACATTAAACCTATCTGAAATTGGTTGACACAAACCTTTATACGAGTAGTATGCCATATGCAGAAAATAGCAGTGATGTACACATTCTCATTTAGTGACGTCCTCGTTCAGAATTTTGGTCTTTAAGTGAGTAGTAGCTGTAAATTTTATGTCAATATTCAGTTGTATGATGTTTAAAATACGTGTGAAACTATAACAAGGGAATAAATCGTATTGCTTAAATTTTATTGCATTCAATCGTAGGACATGCAGGGAGCGGGGGCTGAAATGTTCCCTGCCTGGCCCATTTCACAAAATTTGGCTAAATGCTAACGCGTCAGATATAATTTGCTTCTTGGTCAGGCTGAAAACTTCTCAGCATCTTCTCGCTATAATTATGGAACAGGCATAACTCGCCCGCCCCAGACGAAATTTCAAGTAGAGAAAACTGTTTTCATTAAAATTGACTTTTATTGATTAATTAAGTTAATGTAATTTTTTTTTTTCAAGGGATGGTTTGCGAATGACAGAAAAGAGATAAGATAATATAGTGAGAAGAGTTTGCAGTCATCAGATCACCAATCAGATTGTTAAAAAACAAAAGTCACAGTGAATCGAATATCAAATCTATTGATAACGAAGATCGATAGGTCGAGAAAATACAGTTAAGATGCAAGCAAGTCGAATTGCATCAGGTGGAGTAAAACTTTCGACAGCCCAAATAAAATTATTGCGTTAATTGATCTCCGGTATGTCGTATTTGTCGTTCTATCGATCGAAATTTTGCCTCAGTTTTGCCCGCATTCGATCAATCATCCTCTGTTATTTTCAATTTCTTGCAAAACATTCTACTCGACCTATTGGGTATTAATCAGCTTCTTTTTTCCTCAATGATCGGACTCTCACTTCATTCTTGATTCTGAATATTTTTTTAAAGTAACATCAGAAAAAGAATTTTTATATCGCCTTAAAAATATTTTTTTCCATCGAATTAGTTTGAAAACAGTCTGCATATATATTCTTTGTTATTGTACATAAAGTTAGCCACAAATAAATATTTGATTAAAAGAAAGTAAAGAAAATCGTGATAGTGTGATAATTTTATATACAGAGTGCAATAAAGTCACTATACAATTACTTATAATAAAAAGCAAAGCGGAATCAGAAAAAAATCAAAGCAATAAACACGACACAGAAACAGGTTCACGAGTGTAGCTTATAAATCTCAAAATAAGAAGTTATCTTGATGCAACATTTCAAGGAAGATGGCTAGGACGACGTGGCAGTGTTGAGTGACCTCCTCGTTCACCAGATTTGGCCCCGATAAATTTTGCTATATGGGGAATTATCAAAAAAGTCCGTTTTTGCAAAGAAAACGAGAACTATCGATAACCTCAATAAATTTATTCGAGATACATTTGCAGACTTAAGCCGTCAGAACTATTTGTGTCGTGACATTTGTCGAAGCGTTCTATCATATTGTAGAGAATTAATTTATGGGCGTCTCTTAAATTGAATCATTTTGAAAAACTATCAGTATTTTAACCATTTACATTATTCGGACTATTGTCCTCATCTTTGTTGGCATAATTATAACAAGAGTTTCGGCTGTTGTACGCTCCGGCCCTCTTCTTTATCTAAGTCGCCCGTTATGTAAAACAGCTCTCGAGATTGGTATTGGTGGAAATTTTCTATTTCAAATATTTGTACTTATCTTCTGAGATGAGCTGTGCATCGCGCACATGAAAAAATCATATTAAAGTTTTGCCCATTTTAAAAGATCAAAGGCGTCAAGGAGTAATCAAGCTGAAAACAGCAAGCTTATCTGGTTTTTTTTTTGGGGGGGGGGTATATTTATGTTTCCTCTGGTTGCGTGCATTTGTTTTTCTTTACATTTTCTTTTTCCTTATCCTAAATTATTTACTCTTTCTTCTTCTCCTATGCTTTTCCCAATGATCTTATTGCATGCAAATGAATACACACACACACGCGCACACACACACACATATATATATATATTTTACATTATATCACATGATTTATATATATATATATATATATCACATGATATATATTCATATATATATATATATATATTACGTAATATATATCACATGATTTATATATATATACATATATATATATTACATAATGTATATCACATGATTTATATATATATACATATATATATATATATATATATTACATAATATATATATATATATATATACATATATATGTATATATTACATAATATATATATATAATGCAGCTTAATATAGTCATTAAAATAGTCATTCAAAGTATAATTCAATAAAGTTAATAGCGAACTCACTTCGCTAATAGATTAAGAAGGCATTAACTCACTGACCGCTGAACGACATGATCCTTTTTTTTTATTAATTGTACAATGAATTAGATTTTCGGTCCATACTGTTTGCAAGTACTTTCGGTAAAATCATTTACCATCCTCGGGCATAATTTTTTTTTCTCATTTTCATGTAATTTCGGGTAAAATTCCAAGACGAAAATGAATGTGATGTTTTATTAAAAATGTGTGCTATTATTAACAGTTAATACAGTTTCCATCTGAATAGCCTCGTGGATTAACGCGATCATTGGTGAATTTGATGACAATACTTATGAGTCCAGTGTCTGAGCTGGACAGTGCAAACTTTGACTCTGTGGAATCAGGGCGAGCAATAACTCAGCAGTGCTAAATAAGAACGAGGGTTAAGGGTTAACCGTTATCTTCTTCTATTATCCGTATAAATTGCATCCTAACGCAACTCTCTACCTAGAGTGGCCCCGGCCCTTTTACACGGTGAACCTTACTTTAAAAAACTAGACGAGATACCCCTAGAAATTATCAACGGAATGATAACAGTCTACTCACGCAGATTAATTAAAGACCTCACACCCTAATTTCATGAAGGTTACTCTTATCGACAACACCTTATGAACGCTGGAAGGCATAACGGCTGAAATATTGTGATTATATCAACAAAATGGGAACAATAGTCTGTGTTCAAATAATATATACTAAGTTATCACATTAAAATTATATATATTTATGCAGTATATTCACTTAGAAGCGTTTTCAAAAGTTTGAAATTTAAAATAAATCATTCTTTTCTTTTTAGTTTCTGCTTCGATGTTTCATTTAACAGCTGTAAATAATCAGCCTGAAATATTTCAGATGTCACCTCTTGTATATTATTTGAATTTATGTCCCGAAGCCTCGGAAATGTTTAGATTTTGATATATTTTCATTAAATATAAATGATTCGCTTCAGAGATTAATTTATGTCCAGAAATGTTTATAGCTTAAATAATCTTTCGACGACCTCAACATTTCATCAAAAAGGCCTAAGATTAAATATACGGCTTATTAGGTGTCTTGCTTTTTAACGTATTTTGATAATAGCCGATGGCAATTCTTATCGATTCAAGATAAGAGAAAACCAAAGTGATTTTAGTACGACGCGTTTTTTTTTTCTTTTTTTCTCCTTGATCCCCCTTAATAAAATCATAGATTAATCTTGTAAAACTTTCTCATTGATAAATTTGGTGTATGTTTATCAAGAATATAAACTGTCCGCACCTAGATATCATGCTAAAAGTGGACTCTAAACTATCTCACCTACTCAAATCAACGGACTGAATCAGAAGGTTCTCTGCATCTCATTTTTGGCTTTATCCTCTTCACAAAGTTCTGAATATCCAGGAGATATGAATGAGCCAAATCGATAATATTTAATTCTTTAAGTGTCAGAAATAAACATTTTTTATGGTCTATGTTAGACGATAAAGATTTGATTGAAAATAAATTATGTTTTATTTTCTAATTTCAAACTATCAATCTTTATACATAAATTCAGACATGCATATACAAGCATAAATATATATATATATATATATATATATATATATAATTTGGAGAAGTTTAGCACTTAGCTGACTGGTTTTGGTTCAGTCATTCCTACTAGGTAGTTTCGTGAGCACGTCAAGATAACATGTTCACTCTTCCGGGCTTGCTGTCTTCTCTGCTGTTATTTCTCAATATTGCCGTATTTATGTGTAGTTTGGTGTAATTTGATATCTTTTTATAGGCATGTGTTTTTTTTTTTACTTAATGAAAGCGAATGTGGCTTTCTATTGGTGTTCATGAAACTCTATAGTAGGCATGAATGAAGCAACACCAGTCAGCTAAGTGATAAACGTCTCTAAATGAATTCTATTAACGTTCTAAATTTTGATATCGAGCACTTTGAGAAAAAACCTGCCTGTTCAAAAGGCTTTTCCATCCGGGAAAAGAACCGGCAATTCTGGCACTTAAGACTCTCTCTCTCTCTATATATATATATATATATATATATATATATATATATATATATTAGATGTTTTCAGATTTTTCAGGAGAGACATTTATTAATTTTAAATACGCTCAACATTCTAATTTCCCTCAAAGTAGGATGCACTTGTTATCGCACTCCAGCTAGTTTGTGAAGGCCCCATGAATTCAGCCGCAGTGAAGATTTTCAAAACCCTTTTCATAGCTGCCTTTATTTTCTCAATGTCTTCAAAACGTTTACCCCTATGGTTCTCCTTCAATTTGGGAAACAACCAAAAGTTACAGGTAGCGAGGTTTTGAACTACATGTAGAGTGAGTGGCAGATTTGATGCTCATTTCTATCAACGCAAAACTTTATTGCAGAGCGAGCTTCCAAACTGTCTTCACATCTCGAATGCATTCTGCAAATTCGTCAACTGTGGCATGTTTAGTAGCGTATTTTCAAAGAGATATTACAACTGTCTCCTTCACTCTAGAATAACAGAATTTGGCAGATCAGCTTATTCAATCTATAATAATGATATACTAAAATGACAGTAATCTCGGACAGTTATCTGTCTTTCCTAAAATGTCTCAAAACTTCTCAAACGGCCTTTGTATACACGAAAGAAATAATTGTTTAAACAAAAACACCCCTGTTGTCAAGAATGTGTGTAAAAATTTAATAAAGCAGAACAAAATCCAATTTCTCTACATACGTACCTATTCAAGAGATAAAATTTATATTGAAATACATCAAATTTTAAAATAATCTTTACCGATTAACTCTTCGTTCTTGTGTGTGTTTGTGTTGGAGAAAGACATCGATATAGTCTTGACAGTGAAAAAGTACATTTCTTATTATCTTGAGGTCACCGTACCGTTCGATCGAAAACAATATTCCAGGCTGATATTCGTATTTTTCTCTCTGTTTTCTCTTCACATTGCCATAAAAAGATTTTTTCCTATGATTTATACGGTAGTGTCGCTATATTTCACAGGTCGCGAACCAGTGTCGACATCTACTTGCTAAACACGTCCCTGCCATTAAGCAAGACACCAAAATACCAGACCAGAACGTGACTGTGTAGAAACAGACACCGCTTGGTCTTTGTCGCTACTTTGGCATTATAAATTATAGTTTAGCGATGCGAAAAAGACGGAGGCAAGGCTATGCATATAATTTAAATACGTCCGCGGATAACGAGATATAAATAGAAAGAAATCTTGAGAGAGGGTGCGTATCAAGAATCTACACTATCGTGAGAGTAAATGAATGAAGCCCAAACTTAACGACTTAGACATCTATGAATAAATAACATCAAATTAGAGGTTAATAGTAAAGGAAATCTTCCAGTATCACGACTCTAATCCGTAAATTCTGCGAATTACAAAGGCTTTCAGAATACTTGAAACAAATTCATCGTCCTTACAGTGAATATGAATTCAAGTTCTAAAATTAGGCAACTACACTTGCATAATAGCATCATACGATCAATCACCTGAATAAGTGGCTTTATAGAAAGACTGAAGCAATGCTTCTTCTATGTATCGTGTCTATGGTTCTCTGCAACTTTCTATCCTTTTTGCCGTAGGAAAACTCGCCTCAGGAATTTTCGCCATAGGAAAATTCGCCGTATAGGATTTTTGCTGTAAGACAATTTCGCCGCTTCTTTTTTTTTTTTTTTCTTCGATACCCTTATCTTGAACGGCCCTTTTGGATTAATGATCAATATGCAAAGTACCTTGTTATCAATTATGTTTTTTTTACGGGTTCCAACATCAGAAAAGAAATTAAAAAGTAAAGTTATTTAAAAAATAAAAGACTTAAAAATATATCAAATTAAGTAAGAAATAATTTAAAATATGTGAAAATTCCAAACAATGCTTCGTAAATAATGTTTTTTTTGCGTTGGACTGTAATGAAACATTTTCCACTGAAGTCTTGCATTGATATCAATATATATTTTCTTCATTTGTACTGCATCTCCTCGCTCTAAATCAGACTTTTTCTTTGTTGCTAAAGTCTCTTCCTTTTTCAAATACGCAATTAGTTTCCACAAATTTGGGTTCATTTTAGTATAACTTCGTTTATTAAAATGTTTAAATCGTAGTAACAATCGTGTGAGTCAGATATACTTGATAACAAGGTACTTCACATATTAAAAAAATGAGGCGAAATTGTCTTACGGCAAAGTTTTCTATGGCGAAAATTCCTCAGGCGAGTTTTCCTACGGCAAAAATGTTTACTATGAATGTTCCTAGAACTGTAACTTTTAGTATCTTTTTTTTACTATTTTCGCTCTTGCCGTTCTGTCATCTATTTACTCAAGCTAATTAAGTTCAACATATTTCTAGAGAGAATCATGCAAAAAAAAACAAAAAAACCTGAACGATCATGATCGTTAAATCTTCATCGGTGGTAGACCCGGCTGTAACCCACATTTTGCAGATGACATTAACCTCATAGCAGCTAGTAACAGTGAGCTCCAGGACTTGACCAACATGCTTTTTGAAAAATCAGAAGTATACAGAATGGAGATCAATTCCGAGAAATCCAGAGTAATGGTCAATAGTAAAAACAGTAACAACTATGTCAAAATTACCATGAACAGAAATTCACTGGAGGAAATGTCCAATTTTAAATAATGAGCAGTCTTGTTTAAAGATGGTACCTGCAGCTCGAAATTCCGTACACGGATTACCGCAGCCATAGCAACGATAGCTAAATTGACAAAAATATGAGGAGAAAAATCAACTTTCAAAGTACAGACTGTACAAATCGCTGGTAATCTCCATTCTCTTATATGAATGTGAAACGTGGACATTGTTGGCAGAAACAGAAGAATCCAAGCGTTTGAGAACAAATGCATGAGAAAACTCTTTGGAATCTTCTATTGGGAACATAAGACCAATGAGTTTGGGCGGAAAAGAACTGAAACCACCAGGAACCTCTTCTCGCCACTGTCAAACGGAGAAAAAATGTCTGTGTAAGACCATCATGTAACGCACCGCTGAATGTGGACGTAAGAGAGGACGACAACCCCAAAACTGGTTGTCCAATGACAAACAATCGATAGGTTGGTTGCCGTTGATAGATCGTTGTGGAGGAGATTCAGTGTGGCTTCTGCATTTGGATCCACCCCCTACGACTACCAAAGTCAAGGGGATAATGAGGAGGAGGAATTAAGTACGCTACTCGGTGTTTCCCTCTACTACTCTTAACTTGAGTATATTCTATGAGTGTCAAATTCTTTACGACTTCATTCTTCATGTGTCCAAAATGTTTTAACTGTCTATTTCTGATTCTAAGTACAGGGTTCGGCAGATACACACATATACCTGTCAGAATTATCTTCCATATAAATGGTAAGACATTAGCTAGATGTAGACACCATTTCCACTAATTTTTTAGGTTTATGTGGAAAGTATTTCTTGGAGATATATGTGGGAGGTATTTCTGCTGCACCCTGTATAAATGTCATTGTTGTTTCCGTTCTCGATAAAACTTTCGCGTTGTTCACATAATCTGTCTATGATATTCTCAGTAGCTTTTTGCAACACCACATCTCTGTTGCCTCGTCGCCTCTTCATCAGAATTCAGCATTCACGACTATAAAGAATTGATATTACATAGTAGTTCGTTTGTTTGCTTCTAATGGAATTTTCCTGTTTCTTAATAATGTATTGAGACTTTTGGAAGTCATATTTTGCTATTTCATTGAGCCTTCGAATTTCAGCGTCACATTTTCCGTCCTCTGTAACAATTCGCAGGTAGTTAAATTTTGTATTTGGTTGATTTTAACATTTACAAATTGTGGCTTACATCCTGGGCTGTTCCACTAGCTGATATCCACTAATTATATCTCAGAATTGATGGTTAGTTTCTTTTCTTTGATTTCATTTTCTGCATTGTATTGGAGATCCTGCAGTTTTATTTCTTTTTCTGCCATCAGCACAGTGTCATTTGCATATTTTATATTGTTAAGACTGGGTTCACAAATAATAAATCTTGGTAGGACTTCTCGTTCTCTTGAGATTGTCTCGCTGTAACAGTTAAAAATAGCTGGTGAGATGATGTAAAAGGATTTATCAAAAGGATGCTATCATTCAAAGTGCAGAGCCATGTTGTAATTTATACAGTAGGTTATTTTAATATAAATACATTCTTTTATGTGTAGTGACTCTTCAGGACGTCGCTCCCCAAAATTTCCGGTCATTTGCTTTCTAACACTTTTATCTTCTATTTTTGACCCTGTCTGAATTTCTAGGCGATAACATTATTTACATTCTGTTCAGTGTCAACTGTATAATAATCCTAGTTGATCACAGCGATGGTTCGTGGATTTGGTGACATAGTAATTGGGATATCAATTTCTGAACTGGATAATACAGACTTAATAGAAACAGGGCGAGCAATAAAGTAGCAGCGAAAAAAGATGAACGGGATGAGATATCCTGAGGCATTGACAGCGAATCGAAAAGAATCTATTCCCTTAGATTAAATAAAGATTTCAATTCGGGGATCTCTGAAGATTACTCGGATCGACAGTCACCTGAAGGAGGCCGGAGAGATCAGTGGCTAAAACATTGTGATAAAAACAACAAAGATGAGGACATTAGTCTATCTGTCCCTGTTCTGCTAACCATTCATACGTGGGTTGCTCTTTCTGCCTGCTTATTTTACCTCCTATATGGTCGTGAGTACTAAATTCTCTAGATTCACTTTATTATATATTCTAGAAATTTCAGTTATTTTTCATTATAAATATGTGTCTTTTTCTTATTCTTTCTCGTTGCTCATATGTTCAATACATAGTATTCTCAGCAGTTGTCAGTATATTGCTTCAAGTCTCTTCTTCATCTGTGACGATATCGTTCAGATCATAGGAACAAAGCACCCACATTCCCACCGTATTTCATCGATGCGAAGTAAGTTCCACTCAAACATCTTTTTTCCCGCGAACCACCGGCCTGTTGAACAGACTCCTAAAAGTTTTTTTTCCAGATTACTACAATCTTAACTTGTTCAAGTCTAGAGCTAACCGTTACCTTCCCCTCCTATCCATATAAACCACCGCTTAACGTAACCCTCTACCTCGAGTGGCCCCCGGGTCTTATACATGGTGAACGTTACTGTAAAAAACACTGTCAGAGTAGATGAGATGATACACAGCAATCCAACGTTGTTGTTTTTTTTTTGTTTTTTTTTTGTTTTTTTTGTAAAGAAATTTTCATGTCTCTTGATATTAACTTAGTTTCTTGAAGACATCTTTCGTTAATTCCTTGTGCCTCGGTTTTCTGTGCCATATTTTCCGGAGTCTGTCACTGCATTGCCCAGATTATTAAATTTCTTTACTTGGTTGACTTTAACATCCCCAATTTGCATTACATATATTGGGTTCACATTACAGATTATAAAATAATTTCATTTTCTTTTTAATCAAGCTTGCTCCTCGTCCTAGGTAAAAGAGGACAACGCGTTCCTTTTAAAAATATTCTTTCTTTTTTTTTCATTATTTTTTTCTTTTTTCTCTGGTTTTAGCTTAATTAGAAAATTATTCAGAAAGTAAAGTTTGTTTTTGTTTTTAGGAGATAACGCCAGTTGATGAATGGCTGTTATTTCTTTAAATTACGGTTAATTACAACCTAATGAGCATGAGTAATTTTATCTATTTCATAAATTGATAAATACTATGAGAAACATACACTTGAGGACTTCTGAAGTAAATACAGAAAATTGCCGTAAACACATGAAGAAATATGTCTCCGCACTTTCTGCATTTGCTGAAGGAAAAATATATCATTAAATATTTGCGATTTGTGTTCGAAATTACATCAATAAAAGAAAGTTTCTTTTCTAATGATATGTCATATCTAGAAAAGGATTATAAAGAGTTGGAAACAATAACGACATTTATCTAATGTTATATTTTGCCAACATACTTCAAAAGTCTTTAATTAAGATAGCTTTATCCAAATTATAGAACGAGTAAAAATTATTTAGGAATTAGTCCCTGTTTCTATGCATACATTTTTTAATAGACTGTTGTATTAACAAGTGCGTAAAAGATTCTGACGAAAAAATGTTTTCTACAAAATGAGGCTGGAAATATTGTACATTCCTAATATTAGGTTGGTGCAAAAATAATGACGTAATAATGTCGTTTTTTGACGTTAAAAAATGTCAAAAAACGACATTATTACGTCATTATTTTTGCACCAACCTATATATCAATACGAAGAACGAAAGTATTATTACAACTTGCCTGTGGATCCTTCATGACTTTTGTCCAATCAGTCATAGACCCTATAAGTTATGTAATTTTTTCCACTTGTATCCAATGCTCCTGTTGTATATCTCGATAACCTTGACAAAATTCAAACAATTATTTGTAATGTAATCGATCCTGATCTGGCATTTCGACTTTGGTTACATTCTTACCGACATAACGTGGATTACCTCTGTCTTTTCTACAAATATTTTCATGGCAATTTTTTTCGTGAACTGTTCTTCTCAGTGCCTCGACTACATGAATTTAACCGTGCTACGAGTTTGCTACCAAGACTTATGGTTTTACTGTTGAACTAACTAAATGCAATCCTCAGTTCTATTTTAATAGTTTCTTTTCTCGCTTTTGGATTTCCTATTTTCTTTCCGATTACTTGCTTGCCTGCCACCTACAATCTTCAAGCATTTAAATGCAATGTCAATCGCCATCTTTTGTCTTCCGGAATCCTGTTCCTTTAATATCCTTTTCCTCACCTCTCCTCTCTAAAGTCTTCTCATTATGTTTTAGTCTCTGGAATCTCCTACATCTTAGTGACATTATCGTCTTGCTTCGTGTGAAATGATTAAAAAAATGTCAGAATATTAAGAGCAAATCCCTTAACTATTATTTGGTGGTAGTTACGTAGACTGAACCTGCTCCAACATATTGCATAAGGATTTAATCTGTTGGGTTTTGGTAAGGTCAACACAGTGATTTTCTTTTTCGTACTCTTGAAATAATACCTATGAAATTCGCATGGAATGGCAGGGTGCATTCGCGTTGTGCAGTCAAAAGATGCCGCTGCTATCGTAGGAAACTTTTGCTATGAATTTATGTACCGAGTATTTAAGGATATTTTGGTAGGTGGTACTCATTAATGCATCATTAATTACATATGAATGAAATGGCACAGAGCTTCCTAGTAAAGCTTTACCTATATTACATTCTTTCGACGAATTCCTTGCTTTTACACTATCTTCCTGGTGTCATAGTGTCTCTAGTTTAACGACATAGATTAATACTGTAATCCATATGAAGTGAAAATAACATTTGCGCGATAATGTGATCGTCAGTAATTGATAGATGATTCAATACCAACGCTTGGAAGCCGATTGAAAATGTTTTCAACGATAGACATTGGTTATCATGAGTACTCTGACTGAGCCATGCGCAATGGTACAAATACACTGTATGTTCTTAAGCATGACTTCTTTCAAACTGAGTAAAACTGAGTATGCCAGAGTAACTTTTTTCTTGATTTGCATTTGACAGGAAAACCTACTTTCTCATTTATAAATCTTTGACCAGTGCTTTGTCGATAGTGTGGTCCTTTCTTGGACCACACTTGAACCATGTGAATGAGAGCACTTAGCACTTTAAAAACCCTCTTGTTTCGGAAAAGGTTCTGACCTAGTCTTTTGGAGATAGCTGTTTGGCTTAATTCAGAGTCCCGAAAATCCCACTTCTTATCAATAACTGCAGTATTCAGTACATAGAAATGAAATACTCGAGGACACTTAACCTCATTATATACTTTTGACTTTGTTAACAGACACTAGCTGTCATTCTTTACCCATATCGTTGATTTAAGTCCATCAGTATATATATATAAGCATATATGGTTATCTCATGTTATATTTTTCTTAGGTTACTTGGGAAGACGTTTGAAATCAATTCGGTCCTCATGAATTGAATTCACTTCTCAAATTGTTTCATTTGTTTCATTTTGTTTTGTTTCTTTGTTGTTGTTTTTTTTTTTGGGGGGGGGGGTTGTTTCAGTTTTGTTTTTTGTTTGTTTTTTTGTTTTTGCTTTAAATGCCTGGGGTGTTGCACAGGACCTAATAAGGTTTATAGTCCAGTCTATATATTTTAAACTCTTATACCTTTCAAATAAATATCATTTCATTCTAATTTCGT
>OZ010571.1:30486133-30488633 GCA_963932145.1 Acanthosepion lycidas
AAAAATAAAATAAAATAAAAGGAGGGAATGAGTGAGAGAGAATTATTTTTTTTTTTGGTTTGCTCATTCCTAACAGTTTCAGGTCCGGGTGTTCGTAAGACGTAAACTTTCTCACTAATTGATAAGTTGTTAATTATGTTCTACGATAAGCAATCAATAAAAGGAGCTTATAACACTACATCTACTTCGGTAAACGAAATTGTTTTCTTCCTTTTCTCATCTTACCTTTTTCTGTGATGACCAATGGCAATCATCGAATCAGGATTTGCAACCTTATTGCAATACAATTATGAAGTACCGTCGTTTGCTGATCTGATTAAATCATGCAAGCTTGTTTGATCCCGACGCTATGGACTTCAACTCTCTACCATTTATTTGTCGACTTCCCATTTTTTGTTTGTTTTTGTTTGTGGATTTTCAGACGTTGGTAAATATTCTGACTACACATTATTAGATATTTCTACATGTTTTTTTTTTTTTCAGGAATATAATTCCAACACGTGGGGCCAGTTGTTGTAATTTTCTTCTTCTTTCAAACCAGTCACAAAATAAATCGTTTTTTTTTTCTTTATTTCAAATCAAATCTGTTAAACTTGAACTTATTAACAACTATTTCATCCTAAATTTCACCTTTCAAAAAGACACTCATGTTAGAGGGTTACGGAATGAATTGTTTCATATGAACATAAACGGACGGAGAACAAAGTTAAGATTATGAGGATAAATAACAATTGACCCATGATTAAAGAAGTTTAGATTATCGTGTTTAGAGAACTATCCACTTGGGAGTTTGCTCTACAAAGTAGGAGTTAAGCTCTCTGAATACGGACGAAATGAGCGTGATTCGACTCTGTGGACGTAGAGTAGAATAAGCAGGTGAGGTTAAGAGCAATTGGCAAAATTCTCAATTAACACTAATGAAAGGAAGACGAAAGAACAGAGTAAAATATATAATGCAAGTTAAATACAAAGCAAAGTTTGCAAAAGATGGATAATGGTCACACGCAAAAGGTTCTACAGCCAAGTGGTCATAACCATCTGACTTCGAGGCAAAAAGGAACAAAAATATGGGGGCAAGATCGATAATTGTCCATCTTTTATTCGTTGAGAAGAAATCCCAGAATGCCCCTGAGTGTGTTTCTTTATAACTGTCTCTCCTCTCGTGTGACTTTATTTTCATGCTTGTGACATGTTTTGTGTGGAAGCATACGCGCGCCTGCTGTAAACACTGTAAATTTTATGTTTCCAAACAACGTCAACAATTATTTTCACTATTTATATTAAGATCTATTGTCCTCATCTTTGTTGTTTTTATCACATTTCGGCTGTTGTACCCTCTGGCCTTCATCAGATGTATATCGATCTGGTTAACCTACAGAAAATTTTAATCTGAACTGAATTCTTTATTTAATCTACGGCAGTAGACTGTTCCACTGCCCATGTCTAAGGGATAGCTCATCTAGTTCTTGTTTTTAATACTATTCAGTTATTGTTGGTTCGTTGCCACTGAGGACAAGAAGACACCACCTGGCCCAGGGATTGAACTTACAATTGATATGTGATCAAATTCCCAAACCAACGCCACTAGGCTATTTTCCTGTTGTTGATTAAAGCGTGTTGTAGTAAAATTAAGAACAAGACGGGCTATTCCTAGACATAGACAATGAAATGAGAACAGTCTACCCCCGTAGATTGAATAAAGGGTTTAGATCAGAATTTCCTGTAGGTTTTACCCAGATTAACTATACACCTGATGAAGGCCGGAGGGAACAACGGTCGAAATCCTTTGATAATAACAAAGATGAGGACAACATTTTGAATATAAATAATGTAAATAACGATAACTTTTCATCCTAGAAATTTGAAGAGAAAAGTAAATGATATACGTTCTTATATTACGTTTCGGGCCGGATAGAAATTGAAGTGAGTGCGTATTAAACCCTGGAGATTTTTTCCGGAATTTCAGAGTCCAAAGATGTGTTTGCGTATTATATATGAGTAATTACATTAACGGTCAATCATACTGGTGAGCTAAGCACTAGTCGAAGCCCAAACGCTCGTTACAGCCGTGTCTGCTGATTCAATCACTATCCAAATTTCGCAATTGTTTCGTCATTTCCGATTTCTGTTTTCTCCCTCACGTGACACACAATTTACGTGGTCAGAGCTGCGCTGTATTTTCAGAGCCAACTTTAGGCATTTCATCAAAATGCTTTGCTGACCTCATTATTTTAAGTTCTCCATTTCTGGCGGTTCGGTCTGTTGCTTTTGCATCTAATCCGGCATGAAACCATTTGGGGGTGGGGGAAAAGGTGAGCGAAGGGAGTAGTCAAAGGAATTATCCCCTTCACTTGTCGATGTGTGTGAGACTCGGCGTCTTTGTTCCAAGAGCTGAATAGTCAAAGCTTGATTTCTCCGGGGAAAAGTGATAAAGATATCGTACTCAACGGACGAGGAATAATAAAGAAGCGCAAAGTACAAAAAAAAAAAAAAAAGTAAA
>OZ010571.1:30493633-30531133 GCA_963932145.1 Acanthosepion lycidas
TCGCGTCGTTAAATATTAGAGGTTAACAACTTCAACAAAATATTGCCATAGCAATGAATGCTCGTCGTTATTTTATGAAATAAGTACAAAAAAAAAATCTGAAATTGACAATTTTTTTTTTCGATTTCACTAAAACAGACGTTAAATACTTATATGTTCTATCTTTTTTTCATTCATTTTCTCACTGAATGCAAGTAGCAACACTGATATGTGTTTTGTTTATCAAAAGGGAATATTCTATTATTTATGAGATACTAGGAGACGTTAAACACTTTAAACTTTCTTTTCTTTTTTTTTCTCACTAAAACCAAGTAGTGTCTTTTCCCCTCATTCCAAGCGATCAAAACTGAACAGTCCATTATTTATGAGTTATTGGCAGGACGTAACGGCCGTGCGACTAATGGAGGGAGAGACAAGCACGGTTATAATAGGATATATACAAATTATGCTGAACTACTATCCACATGTGTTGCAAAGTTAGTTTTTACATAGTAATCGGAAAATGTTAACCCAGTTGTTTTACAAGGCTTAAATGTTAAATGTGTCTACTAAAAGTAGACACATTTAACAGAAATCGTTCTGTTCTCCTGGGAAGGTTATGGCGAACGTTTTATAGAATAGGAATTGTTTCATAAATTTGCCCTTCCCTCAGAATATCCGATGAGTTGATCCGGATATATAGACCACCTTTAAATTATTATTTTTCTATGTACCGTGTCCTTTGAGGATGTTGGTGATCTTGTCTCTCGACAATTTCTAGTCATTTTAGCTCTTAATATTTTTGTCATTCTGTTATCTTTCCTAGAACTTGCTCTGGTAAACATTTAGCCAGTCTCGCTAGATAGTTTATACGTTGTTTTCTTCTGTCCATCTTGCTTTCAATCTGTCCTGGGAGTATCAAATTTTCCAAGCCCTCGTCCCTCATTAGGCGCTCCAGAAATTTCAACTGTCTAATCCTGACGGTAAGTATTAGTGTTCTTTTTTTTTGTTTCCATTTTCTCTAAAACTTCATCGCTGCTCACATATTATTCACATCTTTCTGTAGAAGCACATTTCTGTTGTTTCAAGTCTATTCTTTATTTCTGAAGTGATTGTCAAGTATCCAATGCCATATCGGAGGACTAATATTGCATAACAGTTCAGTACTATTCTTTTTTGCTAACGATATTTTCCAGCTTCAAGTAACAGACTCAAATGCCAAATAACGAGCACTTGGTTTGGCGAAGAGAAAGATCACTACTTGACTGCATGACGACCGCTCACATATTGCAAAATCTATTACTGATGTTAACTTAGTTTTTTACGGTTCATTGTTCAAGTAGATTTCTTCTTTACGGGCAAGAACCTTTATCATGAGCATTTAATTGAAAATACCGATTTCTGAAGTCTTATATTAAAAGTATCTTTCGAACGTAATTTTCCAGGTGGAGGAGAATATTTTGAATGAATAAATATTTTTTTTATATGATTCTACTTCATCAAAAAATTTACCTGCTGAACTCCTTATAAATATTGACTATGCTTAGTTTTTTTTTTCTGTAAGAAGACCCCAAGGAGACGCCAATATTCCAAAGTAGAGGGTGGATATGCCTTTAAAATCAGTCCTGAAAACATTAACTGAAATTAAGATGAACGTGATAAATGGCGCCAATGAAAAATGTGCATTGAATTCAGTCGCCACACACATCTCCACCATCCTATTTCTATCTCTCTCTAAATATCTATAATATACAGCACATTTTCTGCGTGTTGTCACTGTTACGTATGTACACACAAATATTTACTATTTAATATTCACTATTAAAATTCTTAATATCTTTCAAACAAAAATTAATATACAGTTTATTTGCATCTGTCTACATTTCTGAGTTAAAAAAATATTTACATTATTCGGAGTGCTAACCTCTTCTTTAATGTTACATTTACAACGTTTCGGTTGTTATATGCTCGGGCCTTCTTCAATATTTGTCGAAATATCGGATCGAACCCTTTACATAGTCTGCGGGTGTATATTGTTCTAATTCCACGTACCATGCCTCAGGATACCTCAGTTTTAGTTAATTTGCCTTGACAACTCTCCAAGTTTCTGTTCTCTCCACTGAGGCCAGGGAGTGAACTCACAACTCTTTGGGTCAAGTCAATTGTTAGATCAATCAACCAACGCTTTCATCCACTGAACAGAGATGCATTATTATTAAGGTGTTTCAAAATTATACTCAAATTTTGGTAAATGAGAAACCTCTCAAGAGATCTTATGAGATTTCGAAGTTTATAGAAAGCATGACGTATAGTGTATATCGTAGCTCTTGTGAACATTTTCGGGTTATTGTACATTGTGTTTTAGAAATGTCATGATTGATAACTGATGTTCGTTTTTGTTTCGCCATATTTAAAAAGCTTATACCTCTTTTGACAACACATCACTTGTTGCTTCATTTCAATATACTTGAGAATTTTGTAAGCAACTAAAGCGGCTTTGTGACTAGGTTGAAAATAATATAACAAAATTGCCAATCTCTCAATGATTTTATCTTCCATGTGAAACAAACGACATAAGTAAATTGTATTTTGATAGTTGTACATTACAATAATATAGAGGAGTTATAGTTTTTAGAGATCATTATGAAATAAACTTTGAGGTAAATTGATTGATTCATTCATTTTTATTTTACGGTTTATCAACCCTTTGCAGGTTAGTGAAAGCTAGAAAATAATTTTAGATTGGTAGAAGTTTTGGGAGACAATATTCATTTATTGATAAGTCCTACTAATTAACCCTTAACTGGGGGAAGAAAAGGTGGATTCCAGGGGTAATTAGAAAATGTAACTTGAATCTTCCAGAGCCGTTATCCATTACATCACCTGCACATTCAAGATTACAGCACCAAGCGGTTACTTAGGTACTGATGTTGCTTAACTTCCTTCATCTAACGAGAACCGATGTTTCAACGTGATATGGCCGTAATCCCGCTATGGTAAAGATTTATAATAAAAATGAATACACGTACTTTTAATACGCCCTTATATTTGTATAATTTCTACTATGCTGAAAAGCTTAAAGAAAGTTGCCATTCGAAGTTTTTATCTTTTTAAAAGCTGATAACGAGAAATCATCGAAAACTACCTGATCATGGCTGCACATCTGATGCGTATCTTCTCTGACGAAATAATCTCGTTTTCTGCACGTGTGGAGATAGAATCTAAAATACCATTAAAAAAAACGTTTACATTATCCCCATGTTAATCTTTTAAATTAAGAAATACATAGATTCATATGCCATTTCGACTACTATTCTCTTCGTGTGTTTTTTTTTTTTTTTCGTATTCCGCGTCTCTTATCGTGATCCAGACCTTTACAAATGTATGTAATTGCCCATGCCTATGTATATACATTTTTGCAGACCATAAAATCAATTGTGTGCATTCACTTTCCCTAGTGACCTGCCACAACAGTATCAACGAATTTGAAAAAAAAAATATCCGAGTGAATACCTTGATAAATTGAAGCCCATGTAAGATGCCCAAAATCCTTCCAAGAGGTTTTCCATTTCCGCGTACGCACTTTTTCCTGTAAGAACTTCTCTATTGATAAAATTCATGCGTCCACATGTCTAGATCATATGAATTAGAAGTGAAGTTGGATAAATCAAATTTATCTCGAGAGAAAACCACTCGACGATATGAAATAAGTAGATAAATTGCTTTTAATAATACAAGTTCCTGAAAGAATTTATCCATTAATATCTACTTAGGAAAATATGAAATCTGAAACATATTTACGCACAACTCCTGGGTGCTGAGGGAAGCTGAACGCTATTAGGTACTGTGTATGGATATCATATAAACAACTACTGTTTCACCTCAGATTATAATACCACTACTATTAAATCAACGGTTATAGCCCTTCGCTAGCGACACATACTGCCATGTGCTTTGTAAGCGAGTCATATAGGAAAGGTAAGTCATAATAGATTAAGGAAAATGAATTGTGGCAGTTTATCTATTACATCTAGCCTCGCATTACTCTATTGCTATCTTCATGGCAAATTTTCAGACTAGATATATTCCTTAGTTCCACCAATTCAGACGTTCACAGCTAGGAACCGCCATATAGCATATACATTTTGAACTCCTCCTTATTCACTTCGTATTCTAGGGGTAAAGAGGGAAGATTCACTCAAAAGCCTTCTTCTCCAGTAGAGTTATTTTCTAGAAAGGACTACCAAGATGGTACTTCACCGATCATTACGATCTTCAGGTCGAGGGCCTACATTTATCTATCCTACATAGTCTCTTTTTACCCCTAACACCTTATGCTCTTACAACAGTTTAATTTAGTAACCCTCTATCTTGACTGGCTCTTTAGTTTTTGAGTTAATACATTTGATATGTTATCAGGTGATAATTGGCAAGCCCCTCACGCAGTTTATTACGACTGACTAATAAGTTTGACTCTCTTTGGGTGCTCCACAATTATGGCTTTGTGCCAAAACTAAGCGACATTTGGACAGCGTTCAAAAGTAAATAAAGCTCAACATAAGAAATAAATATCATATTGGGTGGAAATGAAAGTTAGAAACGTTTGTTAAATGAATTTCAAAGATATTTGAGAAGAGATTTATTCACTCACTTCTTTCCATTATCTGGCTTTCATCTAGACTAAGATGAGCTGAAAAGATATTTCGATTCTTCAATAATAAATGACGTAAAATACAGTTTGCATTTTGTATCAATTTAACATTTGCAGCTGTTATGAGATAAGACCACGGTAATTATTGTCAGTTGACGAATTTCAATTACTGTGTATACTCGTATATAAGCCGACCAGGTATAGTGCGAACCCTGAATTTAAAGGCATGAATTATAACCCTTCCAGAAAAAAAAATATCTGTATTTAGTATAATCAGTCATCCCCAAAATGCATTATTTTTAATCTCTTAAAAAACTCATCATAACCACACGCACTATAGTATCTATATAGTTGTTATTGTTGAAATTCCTCAAATGATGTGGTTTCTGTTATTTAGTACAGGTCTTTGTTCGTGGTTTAGTAGCGCCAGTTAACGAGTTTCAAAAATGGGTGGTCCTCACTAAGACCTACAGACTTCTTTCGCTTGAAGCTATTCTTAACCATTTATATGAAAAATCGATCGTAAAACAAGAGAAAAAGAATTTTAAAAGTGCAATCAAACTTGAGAAAAAATTCCTTATTGCGGTAATGTAGCTTATTTGAAAAACGCAAATATGGAAGTAGAAAATACATTTCGATAAAGTTTTTTAGTAGTAAGAAGAAAATATTTTAATCGAAACTCAATCAAATACATTAGGTTGGTGCAAAAATAATGTCGTAATAATGTCGTTTTTTGACGTTACGTCAAAAAACGACATTATTACGTCATTATTTTTGCACCAACTTAATACAATAGGTTCAGCTATTAATTCAGTTGATTAACATATTTTTGTTCTTTGTTAACTAACATTTTGCACGAAGTATTTAACTCGTGTAAATCGCATTAAATATACAGAATAAGCTACAAAGAACTGAAGTTCATCGACCTCCGATGGAAGGCAGAGAGGCACGGAGAATTTTCTTGCTTCATGCTGGAAATTTAGAAGCGAAAAATTTGCCCGAGGTGACGTCATTGATACTAAAAAAAATGTAATCGTAGAAAAAATGGAGATAATTTATATATTTTTAGAAATTTAGTCTAGTCGAATGGGGCACAGCACTGAGACTAGAAAATAAAGGCGAAAAAACTGTAGGAAAAAAAACTGCAATGTTAAGACAGTGTTAAGTTGAAAATGAAACAACAGTGGTAAAATATTGCGACATGAGACTGAAGAATTTCTTCTTCTATGTCATTTGTAAAAAAAGAATTCAATTTGAAGCGAGAGAATTTGTGCATCAGTGAACAGCTCAGTATGAACACAGGGGAAAATGATATTTAATGATATGACAAAAAATAAAATTATTTAACATTGCTTTGTTTTTTTTGTTTTTTAAGTAGGTTGATGATCAAATGATTGAGCGTATAAACTTTTAATCCTAATCCCAAAGGCTTAAGACAATATCACATTGAATCGCCGGTTCCCGTAAGATAACCGAATCCTAACCAACGCCGAGTCAATACCTAGATGGGTGATCACTTGGGAATAGCAGGTGCTGTAAGCTTGTATATGCAGGTGGAATAGCTTACGGCGATATCACGTTCAGTTGCTGTAAGATCACTAAAGATAAGTAACGTCGAGCCTGGTCAGTACCTAGATGGGTGACCGCTTGGAAATACTACGCATTGTAACCTTAGATGTGCAGGTGGTTTAACACTAGGATGGCCGAGGTGTCGTTTTCGACACCTTCAGATTTTCAACAAATTACTATGGAATAACTAGTTTTGGTTCGATGCTAAGGCTTATGGACAATTATTGAATTTTAGCAAAGATGCTTAACAGACGTAATTCTTTAAAAAATATTCAGTGGAATAGCTGATATTTTGTGGTTTTACCTTGAATGGCCGAGGTGTCGTTTTTGACACCTAGGCTATTTATAGGGTAAATGCATTGAAAAATTTCTCACAAGCAATAATACTTGTGTTTATGTCCCCTATCTATCTATTTATCTATCTATCTATCTATACACACACACATAATTTATATAATATCACTTTCTTTCAGTATGAGGTATACTAATATTTGTGAATTTCTTTTCAGACTTGTTATTCTTGACTTGAATATTGAATATATTAGAGATGGCTGCTTCACGGCGTATGTAAATAAAGATGTCAAAGGAGCTAGTGTTAATAGATAATGGCTCGGAATTCATAATCGGAGAGCCGAGTTCCAATTCCCATTGGGTTTATGTTCACTTACGTGAAAATACCTTTGGAAAAGATATGAATTCATCTTTTCTCCTCCCAGCTATGGTTTAATTAGTAAGACTTGTATCATTAAATCATTATTATTTCCAAAAGAATTTTTACGATCTATAAATATTTTCTGGCTTTAAATAACCCTCAAACTGTTGATAAACCGAAAAAAAAAAGAAATCAATCAATCCTATTTCTATGCAGCATAACAAAGTGTGCCGGATTAGATACTGAATGGCTTGCATATTTCCTGTTTGCATCACTATTAAATGCTGTGTTCCTTCAACACGTAGGCTATCAAAATTTCCCAACCTTTTTACACTTAGTAATATTTTTTCGCTATCTCTTCGAACGAGTGTTCTGCAAAATAATTTATTCAAGCTCGTTAGGGAATCTATGACTGCTTAACTCTGTCCATCTTGCCTTCTGTCATGTGAGCATCAAATTTTCTAAACCCACTTTCCTCATTATATGTCCTACAAATTTCAAATTTCTTGTTCTGATTATAAGAATAAGTGTACTTTTTATTTCCATTTTCCCTAAAACTTCATCATTGTTCACATATTCAATCCATGGTATTCTCAGCATCCTTCTGAACCATATTTCTGTTTGTCTCTAGCTTCTTCTCAATCTGTGAGGAGTTTGTTCACTGCCATATAGGAGGACCGATATTACATAACACTTCAGTACTCGTTTCTTTGTTCCTAACATAGTTTTCCTATTTCTTAATATAATTTAGTAGGCATATTTCGTTATTCCAATGTGTCTTCGGATTTCAGAGTCACGTTTTTCGTTCTTTGTTAAAATACTTCCTTGATATTTTCTACTTGCTTGATTTTGATGTTTCTAATTCGTATTTCGTATGTTGGGTTGTTTCTTTTGCTGACAACCACGAATTTCTTTTCGTTTTCTTTTTATTACATTCTGTAGGGGTTCCTGTAGTTTTCTTTCTATGTCGTTTACATATCAAATGTTGTTAAGATTCTGGCCGTCAGTAATGAACCCAAGTGGGAATACATTTAAGAAAATTATTTTATATACGATTTATTTTCCAGGCAGGTAGACTTTTCAATGACGTTAGCACACTTGATCACTGTTTAACTTCACGTTGGACTAAGCGAAATATGCAATGTGATTAGTCCTGATCTGGCATCCCATCTTCAATCACTTTCTCACAGACGTGCTGTGGCTTCTCTCTGTCTTTGCTACAAGTATTTCCATGGCAACAGCTCCAACGATCTACTTTCATTGGTTCCCAAACTGCATGAATTTAAACTTTCTACTAGGTTGATATCTCGGCCCAACAATTTCACTGTGGAAACGACTAAATATAGCCATCTCTTCTACTATAACTGTTTCTTATCTCACACCTCCCATCATTAGAACTACCTTCCTATCACATGTTTTCCTGATAGCTATAATCTTCAAATATTCAAATGTAATGTCAATCGATATCTTCTGATGGCTTGACCTTGATCTTTGTCCTTCACTTTATCCTTTTCCCAAACACTCTTCTTTATTCTCACTCTCTGTAACCTCTTGCGTGCTAGTGGCACTCAGGCCTTCCTTGGGGTAATAATCTTTAAAAAAAATGTTCAGATTACTGATGTCTAGGTAGAGTTAACTGACTCTATCATAACAAATTAGGCTAATCATAATGTTAATGACTTGATAATGATTTTATTGTTTTTTTTTTAGTTATTTCTGCATGAGATAATACTCTTAATGGTGGCTAGCCGTCCGTATTCGCGCAGGCCTGTCTATTTGGGCGGTTAGCTAATCTGTTGCAGACACCAGCTCAGGTAAATTTGTTTGTTCAACACCCACATAGCTCATATGTGGTTTATACTGAAACTATACTGAGCGGGGCCTTAGTTGCAGTTTCTGGGAGAGAGCGCATTATTATCTGGCGTGATGAACAGTACTGAACAAGCTCAGTATGATCAATTAAGGCAGTAATTAGCTAGGATTCACTTTATTTTATTTTAATTTTCTTCGGCAAACAGTGTTATGGAACGAATTTGTTCTCTTTATAAAAAAAACGTTTAGTGCTATTGACGACGTGTTCATTGCATAAAATCCCAAGCAAGGTCTCGATAACCAAAGGTAATTTATGGCCAATGTCCAACCTTCTACAATAATGTTTTTATCGGGGTATTTGGCAACTAACTGGAAAAGGTTTATTCAATATTTCCGAAATTATTCAAAAGCCAGTCGACTCAACAAATACCTCATAGTACATACCAAACATCTATCTTTTTGTCAATAATAGGAAATGCATACGACACTTACGAACAGTTGAATTTCAACAATGAAGTGGAGAAAGAAAATTTGGAATTAGTAAATATCGAAATTCGAAGAATATTTTGTTGAAGAATGTCATGACGTGTACGATGTTTACAAATGTCATATTCGAAAGCGAGAAGCTTCAGAGAGTATATAACAAGTCGCAATTTTAGGAAATTGCGGGACAGGTTAATTCGAGACCAAATAGTTCTAGGGGTTAAGATGATACTGTCAGGGAAAAGTTTTTAAAGGATAAAACACTTACTCTAGAAAAATGTATAAACAGAGGCAGAGTCTATCAAACTTCTAAGCAAAAGACTCAAACTATTTCTTTAGGTACATATGTAACACAAGCAAACATTCGCAGAGTAACACCAAAAAAATTTTTTTTTTTTTTTTAAACTATTAGGTTGGTGCAAAAATAATGTCGGTTTTTGATGTATTTTTAACGTCAAAAACCGACATTATTTTTGCACTAACCTAATAAATATAGAGTACAACATAAAAGAAGTACAAATAAATATATACGCTTTGGCAATATTCCATCTCACACTCAAAACGAATGTCCAGCCCAAAATGCAATTTGCCGAAAGTTTTTAAGAAAAGGACATTGTGCAAAACGTTTAAGACTGGCAGGTCTAAAATTCGAGAAATGAGGGAGGAAGAACCATACTATGTCCTTTGGTTTATTATTACTAACGATGATACTAATGCGGTCACGGAAGAATCTGGAAAGTTATGTTGTAAAGTAATTCATTTCAAATTGGATACTGGATTAGATGTAACGGTAGTACCCAGTAGATATTTTAGAAAGAAAAAAAAACAAACAACTGTATGGTCCAGCTTGCCACCAGATGAAAGTTATCGGTCATATGCAGGCCTTATTAGAAACTCTAAAATTAAAATCTAAACAGGATGTGTTTGTTATTCAATATTTGAGGGAACTATTACTGGGGACACCAGCAATAAAATCTCTTTATCTACTGAAGAGGGTGAATTCTATAAAAAGTGAATACCACAAATATAGAAAAGAATTTCCAGAACTTTTCACAGGCATTAGTAGACTCTTCGATATATGTTTAAAATAGTCTGTACAACCAGTGTCTATAGCAAATCGTCGACGTTTGCCACTTCCTATGAAGAAAAAGTTCAGGAAGTGTTATAGCGTTTAAAAAAAGAGCATATCCTGTAAAAAAAACACCAAAAAAAAAGTGGTAGAATCTGCTTCCCAACGTCTGTTCTAAGACAGTGAAATTCAACGACGAAATACCTTTCAGCTGAGGCAAAGGACTGACTAGTAATCATCAACAAAATTTGCCAACCCACAAATTTCCAATACACTGCAGCGTCAATCAAGATCTATTTCAGATGTCAGTTACTCGGACAAACCGAGTCCAGCTGAATTGTCAAGGGATCAACACAAAACCCCAATAACAGAAATTGAAAAGCCGAATGCCAATGGCACAGTTTACACCATATATGGTCGAAAGGTTCGACATTCTGGTAGACTTTCATATTAAAAGAACTTTAAAAATAAATGGTGGATGTGAAGTAACCACGGTTATCTCCCTTGTCAAGAAATGGTATCTGCCTTCATTATAAAAACGAAGCATGAATGAGGAGGGGAGATTTTTAATTCTACGCGTTAACGTGTTTGGACGTCAAAACAAACAGTTAAAGACTCCATCTTCTCTTCTATTCCCCGCTCCTGTAATTTAATACACATAAATTACGCCACAACAGGTAGTAACTATAGGAGTTACACGTGATTAAAAATTAAATAAATAACTCATTTAAATAATGAACAGAGTGAAAGGTTTAAAAAAAAACAATTCTTTATTAAAGCTTTAACTTACGCTTTAGGCCGCAATTGCAATGACGTCATTTAATTAAACCGTAATTAATACTTAAGTGGAGTACAGTTTGTTACTCATATATTGTTTTCTTTTCTAGCATGTGTACTGTAACATATTCGAAATATTGCATGATTCGGGTTCCCTAATGTCTTTTAAGAATGACTTTATGTGAAGGTATCATAAAGAATGGTGATTTTAAAAGAAAAGAAGAATTGTGCGCAAAATAATTGTAAACAAAACACGGAGATCGGTTGCTGAGAAAGATTATGTCGAATAAAGATAAAATAACTTTATTATTTCTAAATACTTAAAACTTACGTACATATGACGCTAAAGGTAAAAGGCCGAAGACCCGAAAGGCCGAAGACCCGAAAGGCCGAAGACCCGAAAGGCCTCCACAGGAACTAGCCTAAAATCAGGTTAGTGATAAAATAAAATAAAAAACACAAATGAGAAACGTATATAAATATAGCATGTTTCACTCATAGGAAAGTTTCGTCTAAGATTGAGAGAAAACAGATAAAAAGAGAGAAAGGGATTTTCAGTCATGTTTGGGTCAGTTCTCATTGGTCAGACCCGATTCACGAGTATTAAAACCGTGGATAATTCTATTAATTCTATGCGTATGTATCTTTGCGAAAATTCTCGTATGTCTTAACGGCCCAGTGTTTTCTGTCCTTTTGTCTATTTTCTCTCAATCCCGGAGGAAGCTTTAACGAAAGACAAAAATGTTAGATTAATATACGTTAGCTACTTATTTAATCATCCTGTCGGATTCCAATCCATACTTGATCTACATCTCATATATATTCATACACGTTTCATTAAATAATATAGACAAGTGTTGTCTATTTATCATTGATAATGGCTTAAGTAAGCCGAAAGCTTAGATTGTATTAAAAAAAAGGGATCACTATTGTAATTTCTTTCTTCGTTCAACGATAATGTTATTAAACTTATCAGATGTTACGAAAAAAATTTACATAAAATAAATAGACGACACTTGTCTATATTATTTAGTGAAACGTGTATGAATGAAAAGATGCTGCCTAAATACACAATATATATATATATATATATATATATATATATATATATATATATACACATATTTGTCCAAATGTAATGAGAACGGAAAGAATATAAATTCAAACGTTCATAACATTAATTCAAATACAAAAAGTAGAGCAATAGTTATTTATTATAAGTTATTACATACGAACCAACAAGTAATCACTATAAAGATGATTGTTTCGATGCCTAAAATAAGAATCTCATCAGGTGTGTGTGTGTGTGTGTGTGTGTGTGTATATATATATATATATATATATATATAAACCCTCACACACACATACACACGTATATATGTGTTTCTCAATGCAATCATTTGTATATATAGGCGCAGTTGTAATTCTCTGTGTCCGCACTCGCTCACAGAGATATGTAAACAAGCAAATTATTTTTTATTGTTCTCCGATAAAAGCAAAAGTCATACTCATCGTCCAGTTTCATGTAAATAAGTTGATCTTTACAACCTTAACTTTTGCCACTTTCCCGCCAGTGCCTGAACCCAATGAGAAAATCAATAAAGCCGCGTAGAAGGCAGTTTAATAACAGCACACTCAGATAAGTATTTATGTGTTGTTAGTTCGCAACTAAAAAGGTTCTAACGTTCAGATAAAGATCAGTGAAATGTGATAGTCTGGACAAGATACAGTTGAATTCATACAACTATTACCAACACTCGGACTTTGATGGGAATATGTAAAGAAAAGTTTCACTCGAAATGCTTTATGTTGAAGAGGAATCGCGTTTTTTGTATTTTAATCAGACTGTAAGAAATTAACTCATGCTTATCATGTCTAGTTGCAACTAAAAAACAAATACATCGGTTCTTAAATACATCAGCGGAGCTTGATGCTCCGGACAAAATGCAAATAAATAAATTTGATTCGTAGTTAGACATTGGGTAATCATTAAATCTGTCCTCTGACTTGAGCTTAATTTTAACATTTCTTTTTTTGTTTTCACCCCAAGCAAGGCAGTAAAGCCACTAAGACACTAGAGGTTACTGGGTGTGGAAGAATTAAAAAACAGAAGCATTACTCTTTTTGTTCCAGCTCATTAGTAATCAGGAGGATAGTAGATATCGATTGACATTGTCTTTAAATTTTTGAAGATTAAAGTTTGCTGGAAAGCATGCATCAAGAATGGAGTTCCACAAGTGAGAAGTATGAGGAAAGAAACTGTTAGCATAGGTTATATCTAATCGACTCAACAGTAAATCGATGAGACCCCATCGCCAGTCTAATACTGCCCTTAAATTCATAAATTCTACGTACCATAGAGAAGTGTTTGTCCGAGCAGTTACCATGAACGTATTGAGAGAGAAGACACAGGAAGGCAATATTACTCCGGTGAGAAAGAGACTGAAGCCGAACCGCCAGATCAGGACCAGTAATATTACTGATTCTTCTTTGAATTTTATCAAGGAGCTCAAATTAAACAGCGGGAGCTCCGGACCATATACGACATTGATATTCTATGGTTGGACGAGGTATAGATATGCAAGATAAATTCTGAAAAGAAAAATGTATCGTAGCTGACCTAGTAATGTATTCAATATCGTCTTTCCACTTCATGTCAGCTGATAATGTTAGCCTGAGAACGCGCAATAAGTCACTTTTCTAGAGGGTACTCTGAGATTAACCTGAAAATTTATTTGCATAATGTTTTACCTATTTCATTCATAGTACTGACTGATTAAAAATTTTTGATGAGCATGGAATTCTGTTGAATAATAAATATTGTTTAAGAAAATAAATATTTTATCATTATTGGATCACGAACTTATTGATGTATAAAAAAAGTATAAAAATTTAACTTAGAACATATCACATAATAATCCATTTTGTTCGTCATTTAGTCAAATACTGTAGGTTATTTATTTATTTATTTAATTTTTTGCTTTTTTTTAATGTCGCTAAAGCATTACGAAATATTTGGTGAGCGTTATATCTGCTGCTTTTCTTGTCGGCTCCATTCTATCAGCCTAATCCTGGTTGGTCGATTGTCATTTTTGTTTTTCTCTGGTAACAAAGAAAACGTCTGATTACTAGAACTACAAACCATGAAGAAGGGAAGTATATTGCATCACAAGTCATGACACTTCTCATTTATTAAAGGAAAGACATGGAAAGATATGATCGTATGCGAACTGAAGAAACAGAGTATGTTTTAAAAAGAAATATGCATATTTTTTAAATAAATTTTATCGTACGAGTTTAGAATTATCACTTACTATGCTTCATCATATAAAAAATAATTATATCGAGACTTAACGTAATTTAATTGCAAGCAATAACTACTGTGTAATTTGACTAAAAAATAGTAATAAAATAATAATAATAATAATAATAATAATAAATATTATAGACATGTATATATTAAAATAATTTATACTTCTAAAGTTTATTTAACCGACACCCACTAAGAATTTTTGTATAAACAGTTTTATTACCAGAGTAATATTAATGGAAGATAGTAACATCGCAACTGTACCGACGTGAATGAAATAGACTTGTTCGAGTTTATCATCTTTTGGTGCCATAACTCACGCTCACAGAATATGAATGAAAGGCAACACATTATAATGGAGATTGGACGTTGTTAAAGTGAAATCGAGTATATATATTTTTTGCTTTCACCTCGGGCGATACACAGAAATGATTAGAGTTTGTTTCGAGATTCTACCGCATACGAATAAATTGTTATTGCATCGTAGTTGTAGAGAAAGACCACGGGAAGAAACTATATATATATATATATATATATATATATATATATATATATATTGGAGTTTTATCGCTTTGTACGAATTTTTATCGGCATGGGCTGCTAAAGTTAGCACCGGTCTCCTGGCCGTCTTCAGTCTTCACCGTCGGGCTTCATTGGATAGGGGTCTTTGCCAATAATCGGCCAAAATGGGTGAGGGAAACACCTATTAGCTCAGAGTCGAATTGTTGGTCGTTTATATAGCGTTGGAGTGGCTAAAAGCGAAATGTTTGTTGAAGCTGTGTGAACCGTTTTTGTTTTGTCAGGAAATATTTGTTTGATTTAAATTGTTTTTCATCACTTTATATTTTGCATTGGAATTGGCTACGCGGAACTGAGCCAAAATTAAACCAGTTTGTGTCATCTGAACGGTGGGTGTCGTGATGAGGACATTTGTTCACGTTGAAGAGTGGGACTTCCGGCAGACATCCGCACATCTTGGTACTGATAAACAATGCATGAACGAACTGGACATTTTATCAAAAGCATTTATATACCTTGTATATTGTTTCTGTCAGCTTAACATGTGAAAAATCTGAAAGGGGCGTTAATCTGAATTTTCCAAATTTACAAAGATTTATGCTTTAGACAATTCATGTAATATTGATATTCTGCACCTCGAATTCGTTCCCGATTTCTGTAAGTGCGTTAACATAAACTGATTCATATTGACGGTATTGATCATATTCGCTTTGGTTGGGATTTTGTCGGAAACTAAGTTGGCAGGGTTGGGGACGTTGAAATAGAAGGGTTGTTGAGAAGAACAGTTCTGAACAGTTGTTTAAAATTTTATTACTTGTCTTTTCTAACTACAGATTATCCAGTGATCTCGACAAATCATCAGATCATTTGGATGAACAACCTGACAGCACATGTCTGATTTTCCGTCTGGCAACGTCGTCTTCCTCCCTCTCTCTCTCTCTCTCTCTCTCTCTACAGAGACCTCTATTTATAAAAGAAATAATAAGAAACCCTTTTATGTCGACGCGTTTCGATCTTTTTGGAATGTTCTCTATCTAGAAATTTTATTTAGAAACTTATGTTTAAACACCAAAGTAACGTTGAGAAAAAATAAATTTCTGCGTTCAAATAGAGAATATTAAAAAAATATGCTAAAAACGTCTCAACGTCCAGAAAAAGCAAATTGCTTAATGGTAATATTAGCCGTTTTCTTATAAGGAAACATTCGGAATACATTGTCTGCGAGGTAGTAATACTGTCTGTTGAATTCTTTTTTCTCTCTCTCTCTCTTATTAAGTTCAGTAAATGTTATCGCTCTTTTCACTATTGACGGGGTTTCATTCCTAAACTTTTAATTGAAGGAGTGAGGAAAGTCATCCTCTTCATTATGTCATAATTTTATCTTCCGGTTACATGTGATATCCATTTTAGTTCTTGATGCTAAGGAAAGTTCTCATTGATGTTGTTTCTGTTATTTGGTACAATTCTTTTGCACCAGTCCAAAACGTTCGAAAAAGTAGTGTTCCCACCAAGAACCACAGCCTTCACTCACGCAGAGCCATTTTAACCATTAATCTTACAAAGCATTTGTATACAGCTGACAGTTTAGATATTTCTGAATGACAGAAACTATAAAGAATGCTATATTAATATCAGTATGATATCCGCGTCTAGATCTCAAACCCACGCTACAACTTCCTGTCGTATGATTTTGAATGACGTCCGGGTCATTTCCAGACCAGACTTTGATCTACGCTGAGTTCATTTCCTTTAGCCATTATATCCACTGTTGACCATCTTGTTTCATAATTGACCAAATCAATATCCAGTGAGTCAGAATGCTCAGCAGATTAATCCACTTTCGTTCAGTCATGAGAAATTGTCTTTTCCTCCATTATTTTTCCTACAATCCTCTTCATTCTTGCTTCGACAACGGGGTATCAGTTTTTCTTTTCTCTCTCTCTGAGAGATAATATACATATTTAGATATTTTAAGACATTTTTATGTTTATACATTCTTTTTATAGATACAAATATTTAAGTAAATGCTCCGTTTTATAATAAACAGTATTAAACAACATTTACCGGCCTGAATGTCCGAGAATCTTTCAGGGAAAATATTCGTCCTCCGACAGGATTCGAACCTGTATCCTATATGGAATCGTCATTTAGCTTGACGTGCCTTTACCGATTTGGCCACAGAGGCACGTCAAGCTAAATGACGATTCCGTATAGGATACAGGTTCAATTCCCGTCGGAGGACGAATATTTTCTGTGAAAATTTCTCGGACATTCAGGCCGGTAAATGTTGTTTAATACTGTTTATTATAAAACAGAGCATTTACTTAAATCTTTGTATCTATAAAAAGAATGTATAAACATAAAAATGTCTTAAAATAATTGTCGGACTTTGTCCATTTCATAATATTTAGATATACATATACACATCCATTTTCTTCTGTGCCCTTATTTTCTGGTTTATTTTTTAACCAAATAATTGATTAACTCATCTACACTGTTTCCATGTCTTTAAATCTCGTGCCTATTCGAGCTTATCTTATTGTCATCACTTGTTCTGTCAGTTATTTTTTTCCTTCTTGTCTCTCGTATGGCGTGAAGATTTTTTTTTTTTTCCTTTTTTTCTGTTTCCATTTATTTTCTTTATTAGTCAACTTATTTTAATTTTCAGTTCTTGCACGTTTTTTATTTACTAAATTTAATAAAATAAAGAACGATTTGGATACTTTTATCAGTTTAACATTTTTCACTTTTATTAAAGATTCATCAGAGAATGACATATGATAGGAGATGATAGGAGATGATAAAGATCAAATAGGAAACATTTATGAATCTAACATGTTTCACTTTTATTAAAGCTTCATCAGAGAATGAGATATGAAGAAAAAGAAGAAAGAAATTGTGGGAATTTTACTTTTGTGCTTTTTGATTTTTATAGTTTAATCATGTTTCACAGGCATTCAGCTTTTTAACCGCCATTAGTATAATTTGTGACGTTCCAAATTCAAGGACAGACGACGCGTCCATTCAGATTCTAAGCCCAGATGAAAAATGGTAAATATTGCTTATGTAAGTGTATAATATTTCTAGTTTGTGTATGTAGTATTCAGATGGTATTCCTATTCGTAAGTGTCTGTGTGTCTAGTAGACATTATGCGTGTTGGTTTTTCGCATGTTGATTTGGGAATTTTTTTTACGTACCTACCGTTTTTTTTAGATAAACTTACGTTAGATTCTTTAAGATTGGATTCAATAAATGGTAGTTATGTAATATAATGTTTTTGATATGTGTTTATAGTTGGTAATATTGTTATTAGTATTTCCTCAAAGTACTTTCCACGTAAAGAATTATGTTATTTTAATTAGGGTGGCATTACTAAAATCAAGTTACTTATCATTGTTAATTACTTCCTTTTTTCTTCTTTTTGTTTGGTTTATGATTCAGATCATGATTAAAGGTTTTACACTATTTAACATTTTTCTCGTTCATTCTTTATCTATCTTATCTCTAACATTATTTTAGTTATATATCAATCTTCTTTTCCCTCCATTGATATATGTACGTATGGCAGTGTTCGCATATGTGTCGGAGTTAGCTCCTCCTCAATTCCCCAATTGTTCACTAGGGGTCGCCCCCCACTTACACTATAAATACTAGGTGACGACTTGCGTCGTTTTCTTTCCTACATTGCATTTCAGCGGACACATTTAAAAATGTGATCTCTCGTAGTGATCTGTGTTTTCGCCCACTTGTGTGAAAACGCCATTAAACACACATACACGTACGTACGAACATTCGCCAAAATACAAACTCTTTACGTTCACACACAAACAAAAATGTTGATGCCCTTGTCACTTGTAGATCCTGTTGTTTAATACATATATTTGTTGACATGTATATATCGGTCTTGTTTGTTTTCTTTGCATCTTCGGTTGGACTCAACTTGAGTCGGCATTGTTCTTGTAGTTGGGCCTTTTAGCAGGAATAAACAACACGCGTTCCTAATTCAACAACAATCAAACCCAAACAGGTCCTCTACATGTGTTTTAAAAAGTCTAACCAGCGATTTAATTTCAAAAAGTAAAAATATTATAGCGTTTCATTGCTCCTAAACAAGGAAACTTTATTATCATGCTAGAATGTTAATCATAAAAAAGATAGCTTTTTCCCGTTAAAGACAGTGTTCACTGAAACCAAATCATGTTCGCTATTTAAAAAATGGCGGCCTGATTTTAGTCAAATAAAACAAAAGTCCAAAGAGAAAACTAACGGGACAGAGAATCAAAATAAAGTTAATATCGGACAAATTGAATCCCGGATGCCATTGATGAATTTCGCCATCAAAGCATTTGTTCCAGAAGAGAAATAACTAAACAAAAAATGTGATTTCTGTTGTCAGTTCAAAGAAAGATGGAAAATGAACCCACTGAAATTAATGAAATTATGATTATTCCTGTTGCCATAACTACTCGTCGTATTAATTTATTCCCAAATTTGATCGACATTGGTGTGTTTCAAGTGAGACCAAATTCTCTTCTGAGCTTCAAACATTCTCTTCATTATATTATTATTATTTCATGGAGTGTTCACACCAGAAATAACAATTTCCTTACAATGGATATCAAGTGACAACAAGTCTACGCAACAGCAACTACTCTTGCTGTTTTCTGTGAGTCTCTCATCTTGATAGTTACTATTCTTCATTCGATTCACACTTACTACAGACGTGGCTTTTCAGAAATATCCATAGTGCTCTAATAATGATCGGTATGACAGTCACCATTTTTACTTTTTTTTTTTTTTTTCCCCCAACTTTCTCCATTCTGTGGTAAAGTTGAGATTTTTATCAATTTCCTTCGGATTTATTCTCCGGTTGCCGGAATGGTGAAATCCACAAGCTGTTCTTATTATCTTATTATCTTATGTGTCAGCTTGTTTCTTTTATGCGCTGCCTCCAAGTTTCAATCTGAAACCTCAAGAAACTGCAAGTCAGCAGATCATAATGGTTAGTACAGTCCGGTGGATATTTAGCTGACATTTCCAGATTCATATTTCTTCAGTTTATGATTGTGCATGGTAGATTAAACATTCATTGAAGTATTTATGTGTATATATGAATAAAATATATGTACAGTTGAAATGTGCTAAACGAAAGTATTTGGAAAAATAAAATTATTTCACAAGTGTAAGATTCAATTAACTCCTAGCAAAAAGCTTCAAAATATGAAGAAGAAATCATTGCAAAATGCGTAGGGTTCTGTGAATGTATTAGAATGTGAATATTACTATTATTTTCTTTTTTCTCAAGATCTTATGCAGTAATGTAACGATCAGGAGTAGGTCATTATGCTTGTTAGTTCAACGCGTGTTCATTTGGGGAGGGTTTTGGCGTACTTACCGTTTATTTTCGATAAACCTACGTTAGATCTTTTAAGTATGGATTCAATAAAGGTTGGTTATGTAAAAATCGTAAATATTGCTTTAAGTATGTAAGTGTATAACAATTCTGGCCTGTCTATATAGGATTCAGATGCTAATGTATATTCGTTAGTATGTGTGTGTGTTTAACAGACATTATCTTTGTTGGTTTTCAACTACGACGAGTAGTTGTGGCAACAGAAATAATCATAATTTTATTAATTCCAATGGGTTCATTTTCCATCTTTCTTTGGACAGACAACAAAAATTACATTTTTTTAGTCATTTCTCTTCAGCGTATGTATAAATTATGGCAAAATTTAATGTAGGTTTATCTAAAATAAACGGTAGGTACGTAAAAAAAATTCCCAAATCAACATTCCAAAAACCAACAAGCATAATGTCTAACAAACACACACACACTTACGAATATACATTACCATCTGTTCCGTTCATATTTTTTTTTACCATTCCCAGATTTCTATTTGTCCCAAGCAAAGCTGTTGTTTGTCACCTTCTCAGTTCGATTATTATTATTATTATTTTAAAAAATGGTTGGCGTAACTATTCTGAAAAAATATTCAGAATCTACCGACTTTTCGACCCTTAAAACGCCTGAGGATAGTTACGTATATAAATTACTAACTTCCTGCTCCTAGGGAATGGACAGAATGTGAATAGTCAATGAAATAATAATAATCTAAAGAAGAGAGTTCTTGAAGCTCAGAAGAGAACTTGGTCTCACTTGAAACACACCAGGACAGTCTCATGTGATTTATATTAAGTAGTTTGATTAATTCCTCTTAGTAACAAACGGAAAATTCCAAGATGAACAAGATCAACATTATTTCAGTTGCATGCATTCACGCTGGCGGCATTTCATTCGTTTTGGCTCATTCATTACCAGGACAGCCGTTTGTTTGTTTTTTTTTTTTCATTACAAGACAAGCAATTATATTTTATATACAATAAATCTTGTCAAACAGCGTTTGTACAAAGACTTACAATTTTTTGTAGATTTATATATTTCTATACTAACGTAAACAAGTGACACCATATATTATGAAATAGATGAAGTCCGACGATTATTTTAATATGTTCAAGCCGGACATTCAGGAAGGTAAATATTGTTAATACTTTTTATTATAAACAGAGCATTTACTTAAATATTTCTATGTATAAAAAGAACGTATAAACAGAAAATATATTAAAATATTTTTATACTGAATTTTTTAAAATATGAATTGAAGAAGACACACAAACTATCGAAATATTGTTTAACATTGTCAAACACTGTTTTTTTTTTTCTTCTTCTTTTTTTTCTAAAATTTTGATTTTCTCTTAACCTTTATTATTATTGCGCTTTAAAGGGGAGAAAAAATCGTAGACTGTTATTTTGTTCCGTTGGTATTTTTACTAATTCTAAAATTCAGGCTTTCACATGAGTAGAATTTTGAAGGTGTGGGGTGAGTGCAAAGGTTGGTAACTCGAGAAGATAAATCGGCGAGCTGGGTTCGAATACCAACCGGGTTCGTTGCGTTCATTTTCGCACAAAGAACATCTATGGGTTAAGTATCAATTCTGACTGCGTTCTCTTGCTTTACTGTGGCACCCTCTCTAGGAGAAGGGAATCCCTGAATTCAAAACCAAGAAGTGATGGAACTCCGTCAGGCTATCCTGCCCCAGGCACACTACTTCTGAGCAATGATGCTTACGGGTTAGGAGTCTCGCGACATGAGGATGTGACCATCTTATCGTTTGTGGCGTGATGTCACTTAGACTTAAACTACATTTAATTATTACATTACTATCATTTAAAGAAAGAGCTAGACCAAGAACAAATGGGGTGTAATAAGAGCCTGGATTATAATAATAGAATTCGATACTTGCTATTATATTTGTTTGTAATAGAGATTCTTGTTAATAATGTCTGATAAGAATACGAAAATAAATATTTCATGATTATTGTTTATTCAAATTTGGGCTCCGTGACAATCACAAACAACTGTACCAGATAACAGAAACCACATCATTGTTCTGCGAATTTATTATACATAAACTGGAAAAACGTATCATTATAGGAAAGTTTGTTTGTATGTCAAGCGTGAAAATGACAATAGTTAAATGTCTTTAAATGAGTGAAACCTCTGCGTCTTGACAAAGACCATCCTCCTTCAAACCTTGTGAACTGGCGCTACAGAATCACAAACAAAGAACTGTATAAGATAACAGAAATCATATCACTTGAGGACTTTCAACAGCAGCAACAACGAAAAGGGATGTCACATGTAACTTGAAGAGAAAATAATATAATTATGATGTTGATGTTCCACACTACTAATAGAAAATGGTTAGAAAGTAAGCTTCCATCAATATTGGACAGGGCAATAACAACTACTGGACTTGAGAAATCTATCTTTCCTGAAAAAATGTTTTTAAGAGAAAGCTTTTATAAATTTCTACCGATAACATTAGTAGCTTCTCGATCAATGAATTCCTTATAAACAGATAATAATATCATTACCAATGTGGGGTATGTAGTCTGGAGTAGTTCTTCCAGCGTACTATCTTACGAGGATGAGAGAGATTCTGCTATGTCTCTTTTGTGTATGTTAAGATAAGTTGACTTGCACCAGACCGTAATAATTTGAGGAATGATTCTGCACTTAGTGACACTGACCTTACCTTCTAGGTTGATACTCGATGCACCTAGGTCTTTTTACGTTTTGAGGTCACATCAAATATAAATCTTACTTCAGTACCTCTTACGATAAATACAGTACATATTGGGGTCACCACAGATCAACTCGTCTTAGATCAAATGTTCCTGGTGGACATTAAATTCAATTTAGACTTCAGGTATATACTGGTCTAAATTACTGTTATACTGGAACATACCTATTCTATTGTTAATAGACTCTCCCACATATAATAAGTAGTAGTAGTAGCAGTCGCCAGTGAGCTCAGAGAGTTGGTGAGTCAGTCGATGTCGGACATTAAAGTATTAGCTACCACAACTAGATTGCTGCGTCATTAACTATTATATCAAGTTCCTAACATTTTGTACGTCGAACCTTTTTAGGACCGACTTAGTGAAATACAAGCCTCCACTGTGAAACTACTCTATAAGAATTATATACTACATTCTCATTATCAGTGTTTATAATCCTTTATTTTCATCCTAGTTGTTTATACGTTTCAACCGCTGTACCATCCAGCCTTCTCCAGGTGTATATTGTATTATAAATACCACGGCGTATGGATTAGTTATTGGAAATTTAATATCGGAGATAAGGAAGTTGATCATAGAATGCACTGGTGGAGCTTTCTCTAGTATCGTTGGATACTTCTATGTGTGGTGCGATCATGTCTTTTCACAGTTTCTTGTGCTCTGGAGATCTTAGTAGATAAATATTATCTCCTTAAAATACTACAAAACCCAAATATTGACGTGAAAACTCGGGTTATGTTTCTTTAAATACGATCGTCAAATGTAGTTTTTTTGTATGATTGTATTGTGTGCCATCCAACTTGTTTACAGTTGTTTAAACTATGACATATATACAAGGGTTTTCTCAGATCAATGAAGTATAAAAGGCTTTAACCTAATTAAGCCTCCATGTCTTAAAGAAAACAATTCCCCACATCAGATCTTATAGCCAGGAAATATAAAATCACAAATATATTAGGTTGGTGCAAAAATAATGACGTAATAATGTCGTTTTTTGACGTTAAAAAATACGTCAAAAAACGACATTATTACGTCATTATTTTTGCACCAACCTAATAACTACCAAATAAAACTGACATCAATTGAGAACTTCGAGCAGCAGCAATAAGATAAATAGGTAGCACGTGTAATTAGACAGGAAAATATTACGTTGGTGCAAAAATAATATCGGTTTTTGACGTATTTTTAACGTCAAAAACCGATATTATTTTTGCACCGACCTAATAATATCAACAAGGTGTTAAATTTTCTCACTATCAAAAATAAAACATTTAAAAGGAAATCCCTATCAATAGCGAAAAGACACATTTCCTGAAAAATTGTTTAAGAAAAGATTTTATAAATTTCAACCGATAGTAGCACTAACTTTTCGGTCAATGCATGCCGAATGCTTCCTGTACGGAAATAGCTAATTGTATTATTGTTATTACCATCTGATAATGCATTCATTCCTACATTGTTTCGAAGTGCTTTGTCTGAATTTAACATTGGTTTCTTAAAGAAATGTTTCGTTTATTTGAAAAGTAGCTTTAACAATGGAAGCAGTTGTATTGGGGGATAGATTTATAATATCAATGTCTAGTCTAGCAAATCAATATTGGCAGTAGGCAGAGAAAAGAAACTAGAAGAACTACAGAAAGTAGTAAAAGAAAGCTAGAAGAAAGGACTAAACTTCAATTGTAGCAAAGACAGATTATAGAGTTCTCAGCAAAAGAAACAGCCCAATATGCGAACTGCGTATTGGGGACGCCGAAATCTGTCGGAGTTAGCTCCTCCTTAATTCTCTAATTGATCACTAGGTGTCGCTCTCCTTACACTATAAATACTGGGCAACTTCTCGCGTCTTTTTCACTTTGCATTTCAGCGGACACTTTTAAAAATGTAATGTCTCTTAGAGATCCGCGTTTTCCCATTTGTGGGAGACGCCGTGAACATTATACACACATACAAGTACGTTCGAACATTCACCAAAATACAAACTTTTTGCGTCCACACACAAACACAAATGTTAATGTCTTTGTCACTTGTAAATTTGTTTTAATACATATATTTGTAGACATAAATATATCGGTCTTGTTTGTCTTCTTTACATCTTTGGATGGACTCAATTTGAGTCGACTATTTTCTTGTAGTTGGACCTTATAGCAGAAAATAAACTGCACGTGTTCCTAATTCAACAATGCACAAACCCACTCGGTCTTTTACAAATCAAGCAAACACAAAATATTTATTATCTGGGAACTGTTTTATATGACGGAAAACACGACATAAAAAGAAACCTTCAAAAACGTAAGAAAATTAGTAAGAAACAGGAAAATTACATTAGAAACACAGGATTACTGCTCTGTTACGTCATATCTGTCTAGCATTTGTATCTCATTTCGCTGGGCTTGGAATTACCCTTTTCCTCTCCCTGATGAACCCCGGAGGGTACAACGACTGAAACCTTTTGATAACAGCGAAGATGATGACATTAATCCGAATGTAAATAATATAAAGATATTTTACCGTATTTAAATTATTGCTTTCTACGCAAAATCTGTTTAATGTTGTTTTTAATTTACAGGTATATTTTTTATGTTCTAGCATCTGCTTCTGTAGCTTTTCTATAAAAAATAAGTTATTCTACTCTAGCGAAATATTAAAAGAAATGCTAAGAAAGTAATACTTATATCAAGGATATGCAATAATAACACTGAGGTCATGCGCTGCATGAACTTTTAAAACTAGACATTCATTTCTTTTGTCACGGAATAGAATGAAATATGCACAAGTCTACATTGTTCAATTATTACCACTCTCTCATTAACCACTAATACAAAGAAAACCATTGGTGCAAATGGATAGAACAATAACCAAAAGCTTAATTAGAATGCTGCATGATCAGCACGAAAATTAATTGCATGTCAATGATTCACAATAGCAATAATAATATAATGAAGAAAATGGAAGGTTTTGGAACTCTAAAGAGACTTTTAGCTTTCTTAAAGCGGAACGACAGTGGACAAAACTTAATAACAAAACCAATAATAAAACGATTTTATTATTTAATAAGTAATAGAAATTTTATTAATTTTAATGATTTCATTTTTCATTTGATCTCACAATAAAAATTTGATTTTTAGCTTTAGGCTTCCCTTCTGGAATAAATGATTTAACGTTTAAATATTTGCCCTGGAATATCCGCATCCCGGGTATGACGATAAACTACATCCGGCAGCAAGGCCTCTTATCGGGAGGTTTTGAAGAGCATGGAACCACCTCTTAATTGCTGATGTTCCCAAGTTCACTCTGACTCGGGGTGGTTGCACTTGTTACGGTCCTGTCTGTGGGCAAATAGTGAACCCCCAAACTAGAATCGAAATACTATGAAAATGTAGAAATATATGTCTGTAGTGAAGATGCCAACAATACATTTTCATAGTAAAAACAGTTACCAGCAATACATTTCTGTAGGAAAAAATTCAAAACTATTACCAGGAATACATTTTTGTAAATGAAATCACTAATTCACCCAAGAAAATAAAATGTCGGCATTAAGCGACTCATAGCTGATATGCCGTTAAACAAACAAAACTGAAATATCCATCCATTTTCAAATATAACTGGTTAAGCGTCCTTAGTATTTGGTTTGGTTTATTTTACGGTATATCAACTTCAATGGGTTATTTAAGATTTTTATTGCTGGTAATATTTTTTTTCAAAAAGTATTTCTGGTAATATTTTTTCCAAAAATGTATTGCTGGTAATTTTTTTTTTTTTTTAAATGTATTACTGGTATTAAAACCTATCTTCAAACGTTTTAAACCCAGTTTGTGATTTAACTATTTGACCAACAGTTAAGAGATGGTTCCACGCTCCTCGAAACCTCCTGATCAGAGGCCTTGCTGTTGAATGTAGTTGATCGCCTTACCCAGGACGCGGATGTAGTTTATCGTCATACCCAGGACGACGTCCTTAATGTAACTTGACAAATAATCGAAGGGGACCTAAATGCACATGCTTGAATATTCTAATGTTAATCAGTCGGTAGTTAGACGGCACTAAGTACGCTTGCGTACTTTGTGACTTTAGCTTTTATCATGACAAATTGCCTTCTTCACGTCTTGGGCACTGACTGTTCCAGTAAAGCGAGTTATAATCTAGGTTTAAATCCCTCTGCAATCTAAAATTGGTGTTCGCAACCTGTGGCTTTTCTTAAAGAATTTTTTAGGCGGTGAAGGAGATTAAAGAGAATGTAAAGAGGCAGCTGGGGTAAGGGAGTTTAGGATATTTGTGTTAAGTAGCAAGGTTAATAGTTTTGGGAGGTACTAAAGCGTTCTAGGTAGTTTAGGTTTCATTAATTTTAGATACCCCAATGCTTTCTGGAAAAGAAACTGTAAAAATTAAAGAATTATACTAAAATTTAATAAACATACATATAACGTGATATCATTCGCATTGTATATGGAAAACATTAAAATTAATTTAACTTCATAATTGTTGAGTTCATTTAGCAGAAATAACTGAGTTAATATTATTTTATTTTGGATGATGCTCAAAACGAAATGATTATATATTAACACTAGAAAGTTTTGCATTGATATATATATATATATATATATATATATATATATATATATATATATATTAATAAAAAAGAAAGAACAGTAATATATATAATCCGGTGTTCTTATAGATATTTTTATTTTTACAAAATAGTGCTCAATGTAAATTTACAGAGCATTAATATTATAAGTTAATAGACATAAAATATGTTTTTTCGCTACACAGTTCCAACCATGTTTCAAAAATGGAAGCAAAAAGTCCCGAATTTAATTTTGTAATTAAATTAAAAACATTAGTTACATTTCATCCTCATGCGAATTTTGAGGATGAAATGGAACTAATGTCTTTAATTTAATTACAAAATTAAATTCGGGGCTTTTAGCTTCAATTTTTGAAACATGGTTGGAACTGTGTAGTGAAAAAAACATATTTTAAGTCTATTAATTTATAATATATATAACTTTCGCATCATAGAAAGATTTGTCTGTGTTACAAACGATTCTTCCTAAAAACATTGTGTTTACATCTTATATAAGTTATTGAAGTTTGTTCTAGCAGCAAGGAATATAATTAGTCGTCTGTGTTTTCTCTCTCTCTCTCTCTCTATATATATATATATAGCATTCCACTGATCATCTAAACTGAAGTATTTTTCGTGTAAAAATATTACTTGTTCAATAATAAGCTATTTTGAGTGTCTCTTTGGCTTTGTCTCTGGTGAAATAGTATTAAAACAGTTATTACTGCTGTAGGTATACTCTTCTCAAGGTTATAAATAAATGTCTGGTATCGTTTTCATATTGCTGAAAATGCTTACTAAATGCTGCTATCTAGAGTATTTATCATATTTTATATACTTGTCAAAAAAGAGAATAAACTGCATAGACCTATTGTATTACCTCGTTATTAGGGCGTGTCGATTGCACACGTCTTCACGGCACTTTATTTCTAGGTTTCATTGACTATCCAACAAAACTGGTCGGTAAGTGCTTTGAATGGACGACCAATGACAGCGTATACATGTTTTGGTATTCACTACAGAACGTCATCAATAAGCTTGACCTTACTACTACATGAATACCCCACAAATCTCGTTCTTCTCTCCCGAATGACTTATGAGATGGGAGGTAGATGGCAATTAAACTGCTTTTTTTGTAGTATGCTATTTCCAGGAAAGATTGCATGCAACATTTAGCTTCCTTATATACGTGCAATCTAGTTTTTTTTTTTTTTTTTTTCCGAGTCCTTTTGTCAATGTCACCTTAATATAATCATTAATATTAATATAATTATTATTATGGTATGTATCGTTCCACCCCAAACAAAGCCACATATGTTGAGGATAGTGAGTGTAAAGGAATTTAAGAAAAAAACACTATAAAGAAGTGAGGACAATAAAAGAACAGACATTAAGAAGACAGAAGCTAACGATTGACATTGCATTTGAATATTTGGAGATCAAACTTGACTGGAAAGGAAGAAGCTGAAAGATATTTCCACAAGCGAGAAGAGCGAGAAAATCGTTAGTTATTTATTAAGAGCATTCATAAAATCAGTAATGCTTTATCTTTAACATGGTCATTATTGTTTGATTGCCCTTCTGATTACGAGAGGCTATTGACTTAAGAGCTCCCATGCCATGAGAAACAAGATCTTAGTTCTTACAAAAGTTTAATTTGTTGCAACTTAAATATAAATGTCAATGTTAGCATTAATTATTAGACGTTGTTAGAGATCATTTTTCTTCATATTGTGCTTGTACATTTCTGTTTCTTTTATGTTAGTTCTTAAATAAATCTCTTGACTAACTTAAACTGTGATAGCGTCGACTAAAATTTCTCTGATTTGTTTAACTTGAAAACGGGAGAGCAATTTTCAAGTAAAATGTTGAATTAAGGCCAAAAAAGTATGATTTCCTTTATGCGTAATGAAGGAAAATGTCGTCTTCATGTGTAAGTGTGGATTAGAAAAACCTAAGGGCTTATTTTTGCGTGTATCTTCATGTGTAAATATGTCCAACTTCCGATGACGTCATAAAATGATGGCACTGTATCGTTTTATTCGAATAAATGAGCGTAGGTCGTAAACACCTTCGGTTGGAAATATTCCCAAACGAGATTTGAATGTACATAATTTGTTATCTGTATGAAATACAAAAATCCTTGATGATAAAGAACCTAGAATTTTTTTTATTTTTTTTAAATGATTTTATATAATATATATATATGTGTGTGTGTGTGTGCTTGTGTGCGTAAGAGAGAGAATTTTATACCATTCCTAGTAAAGCATAAAGTATCTTTTTTTCTTTATTTCGTCAACAAAAGAATAAATATATTCTGATCTTATCTGATGTCTGAAATTAATGTTTCCCTGTATGATTAAGTTTTGACATGAAATCTTTTAATGTATAATCTAAAATAACGATGGCTTGAGCCAAGAATGCAAATAAACATGTAGTAATATATATAAATATTTTGTAATGGTATTTTTGCTACTAATGTGTGCACATTAGTTCGATAAAGGTTATAGTAATATTAGCTATTTCCTTATAAGGAAACATTCAGCTAGTACAACTGGTGGCTTGATTCTTTTTAATCATTCTTTTCAAATACTTTTTCAAGAAAATAGGTTTCTCAAGTCACCCTTTCCAGTATTGATGAGGGTTTCCTTCCTAACATTTTATTAGAAGTAGTGTGGAACGTCAACATCTTAATCGTATCGTTATTTTCTCTTCAAGTTATATGTGCAATCCATTTTAGTTGTTGCTGCTGTTGAAAGTCCTCAAGTGTTGTGATTTGTGTTATCTTATACAGTTCTTTGTAATTCTGTAAGGTCAGTTCATAAGACTGGAAGAAGAATGGTCTTCGTCAAGACGCAGAGGTTTCACTCGTTAAAAGCCATTTTAACCGTTATCATTTTTACTGTTGACACACAAACAAAATTTCCGATGAAAATCCGTTTTGCTTGTTTATGTTGTAACTTAATTGATTGGTGCATCTATTGATAGCATAAAATAAGGATTCTTAGCACCCAGAGTAGTCTATTAATGGTCTGTATCTACAATTATACAGAGGTTAAATAATTTTTAAGTGTGCTATTCCTTATCAGGGTTATTAGTGTTCAAGACTTTTCACAAATTTCTTTTTCTGTTGTTCTCAAGAATACTTGCCCATTTGCACCCGTATTTTTTCCTTTTACTACATGTTCATCTATCCATTTGATCAAAATTGTTAAACTGTTTACGCGTTGATTCTACCGCTTCTCTTGCCGTCCCTGCGTTCTATCAGTGTTAATTTCTCCAAGACTTCTTTCCTTAATTGGTATTCAAAAAGTTTCAACTGCTTTTACTTGGGAAAGATGTAATAATCCGTAATATTTACTTGGTACAAACCGCCCGAATTGGATAGACAACAAGTACAAGTATACAAAAATAAGAGAACACGTCAGACAGGGAGGAGTTTTTTTGTTTGTTTGTTTGTTTGTTTGTTTTTTATTAGATGTATTCAACTTAAACAGTGAGCCGTTCCTAAGATGACTAGAAGATCTACCAGGAGTTATTAGGTTGGCGCAAAAATAATGTCGTTTGTTGATGTTCAACTTCAAAAGAAAAACGACATTATTTTTGCACCAAACTAATTATTATTAACAGCATAGTGACATCTGCGTAGCTTTATGTTGTTGAGATGATGGCAGAAACTAGGAACTCTAAGGCAAAATAGTAAAGGAAAGTGAGGAGAAATAATAATCGTAATAAGATAGAATCAAGCAAGTATAGGCATTTAACTCTTTGTCTGTACTGCACACCATATGTGATGCACAGGACATGTGATTTCCACGTCCGTGTATGATATGTGTTGCACACGAGCCATGATTTTAATAGAATGGTAAAACTAAGGAATGCTTAAGAAAAGAGTCTACTGTTGGGCAGGAGGTCTGAAGAAAGGCCTAATCTAATATTTTGTACATTATATATGACCACAGGACGCTTGGCTGATAATATAAGGTCCCAAATAAAAGCCATCTATTTATTGAAATGATTATAACCTTTTGATCACATGTGATACACAGAGCATAGTGTACGTTCTGTGACGAACAGGTTTTTATGATGCGAAACACACACACACACACACACACATATCTATATCTATCTATATATATATATATATATATATATATATATATATATATATATATATATATATATATATATATATAAGCACATCTTATTTGGCAAATAAGCTGATTTCTCTTGCAACAGTTATAAATCTGAAAACAAGCATGAACGTTTGAATGGTACGCACAAAAATGCCCTGGACAGGAAAAGGTTAATAATCTGAGTAGGTGTCGTAACAGTCGACGGATAATGCGAGGCACCATACCGTGCTTGAGAATAACGATGAATAGATTCCAGCGACGAAACGTATATCAGATAAAAAGTTTATAAATAACCTCATGATTCGATCAAAGATGATGTTAAAGAGCTTTGCAGACGGAAGGTATCCAGCAACGGATGAATGGAAGCAACTTCCTACGGAGTCTTGAAACAGTAATGTGCTGCTTGTCCTATCTGCTGGATTATATATATATATATATATATATATATATATATATATATATATATATATATATTCGACTGGAATTCGAACTCTGCTTACATTTACTTATGTGCTAATACCCTTGGGAAATGTAGGAATCCTCTTCTCTTCCCTCCAGCTATGTGTAAATAGCATGATAGACTGGGTTCTATAGCCTTGGATGGCAACTGGTCTAGGAGAAAGACAACTCTGGATTCAAAACCAGCAGAGGACCCTATGGCACGTAGTGCATCAGGTCTCTGTATTCGGCCCTTCAAAAAGTGTGGATGGTTCTGCAAAAAATCTTCACCACCATAATCAAACCACTTGTGCTGGTATAGGGTTGTCGGTTTCTAAGAACTGAGCTGCTTGACCCTCGAATACAACGGAAGAGTCGAATATATATATATATATATATATATATATATATATATATATATATATATATATATATATATATATATATTCATTGTTGCCCGTAATGTTTCTTACTACACTCTGTCGAAGGTTTTTTTTTTAATCTATAAAGACGTGGTAGCTGTTTTGTTAGGGTTGCTATTATTTTTCGCATCGAACTCTTAGACTGAACATTTGTTTTGTGATGTATCAAACTGGTAGTCCTGTGGTATATAGAAACGAAGCACAGGATGTTCGACTGTTATGTAACTTCTACCCTTATACAACAATGAATAAATGAAACTTTATCAGTTTTCTCACAGATGATATTTGAACTGACTAAAATGTGGTTCTATAAAAGGATGCTGAGAATATTGTGGACGGAGCATGTAAAAAACAAGGAAGCCTTAAGAAATTCGGGAACGGAAATGACACTTATAATTACAATCAAAAGGGGTCAGATTAAATTTTTGTTACACATAATAAGGAATAAGTTCTTGGAGAATTTGACATTCACCGAATATGCTGAAGGCAAGAGATGTAGAGAGAAACCGCGAATAGCGTAGCTAACGATTTAATGCAAATAGATTTCAGGGACTGAAATGGATAATAAAAAGGGGTAAGCGTTGATTAGAGCTACAAGGGACAAGTAACTTTAAAGAACCAATGTCGTCAACGTTCTGAAGGAATGCGACACATAAAAGTAGAAATCTGATTTTGATTTACACTATTTACATCGTTCGGAGGGTTATCCTCGTCTTTATTGTTGTACAACGTTCGAAACGCAGTGAATATGTTTCGACCTTCTTCCTTCAAACCGAATCCTTTATTGCCACTGGGCAAAATTGTCCTAGTTCCACGTGCCATGCCTTTTCTGAATAACTTAGTTTTTTCCCTTTCCCCACTTAAGAAACTCAAACTCCAAGTTTCTGTTCACGCTAGGTATTGAACTGACACAAGTCTTTGGGTCAAGTCACTGGATTACCAATGAGGCATATGTCTTTGGGGAGATGAAGACAACAGTCCGAACAAGGTAAATAGTGTAAATAGTTACAATACCTAATTTCTGAAATATAGACTGTGAATATGACAATAAAGATGAGGACAACAGTCCGAACAAGGTAAATAGTGTAAATAGTTGCAATACTTCATCTCAGGAATATAGGCATATGTTGATTTTGATTTATTAGTGGTTCCTTTTCTCGCATAATCTTTCCCTGGCATTTTTAACATTATTCGGTAGCACCACAATGAAGTTCCTCCGTGTCTTTACTGTTGAGGAAAGAAGATTAAATTTATCATTCACAGCCATATGAGACATTACATAGCTGTCCGGCATTCCTTTCATACTTTCTAACAATTATACTCGGGACCGTTTAGAGATTTGCCAAGTTTCTAAAAAGCTGCTTTCCACCATTCCTTCATATTTCCGTGTCATATTTGCCGCCTCGATATCGTACTTCCTCTAAAATCCGTTGATTCTTTCAGACTATGACGCAGTCAGAATTCTTTGTCCTTTTGTCTCCAATCTTTGATGCTCGAAGATTGATCAGATATACTTGACGAATTACTATCGTATCAAAAGTAACAGAGCTCAATTTCGCAATGAAAATATTTATTCTTTAATTACTTCATAACTTAAACATAAGAATGAACATACTGTAACATAAGAAAAAATAGCTACTTGCTGGACGAAAACAGATTTGGACGTGTCTCGCATGTAAAATATTCCCAAAAAGAAAATGGTGGCATTACAAGTCGTATATTTAAGACAAGATAGGGTGCACTTCGACGTGGTGTAATGGTTAGCAAGGTTGTCTCACTAGATCTATTACGACTGAATAATGAGTTCAATCTTCACTGGGTGCTCCAAACTTTCGGCCGTGTGCCACATCTAAGCTACGCTTATAAAATCAATGGGGACTTCGATGTGATGTAATGGTTAGAAAGCTTGTCTTGTTATATCTATTACGACTGAATAGTGAGTTCGATCCTCACTGGGTGCTCCAAACTTTCGGCCGTATGCCACATCTAAGCTACACTTGGGGACTTCGACGTGATGTAATGGTTAGAAAGCTTGTCTTGTTATATCTATTACGATGAATAGTGAGTTTGATCCTCACTGGGTGCTCCAAACTTTCGGCCGTGTGCCACATCTAAGCTACACTTAGAAAATCATTGGGCACCTCGATGTGGTTTAATGGTTAGAAAACTTGTTTTTCTAGATCAGTTACGACTGAGTAGTGAGTTTGATCCTCACTGGGTGCTCCTTACTTTCGGCTTTGTGCCACATCTAAGCCGCGCTTAGAAAATCACTATTCAAGACAAGATAGCTATCGGATTCGGATACGTTTGCCGGTCTATTCTTTTCCACCTATGCAAATTTTACTTGTCTTTCTTTCTTTCTTTTTATGTGCCATGTCCTCTATCCCTTGCATCTTTCAGCAAGCTCCTTCCCTCTGCTTCTTCCCAAGACCACGTTCTGTCATCCACCTGCTCAAGCTTGTCAGGTATGTCACGTGCTGCTTTCCCTTGTCTCTCTTTACTTCTATTTGACCCGTGTGTATCAGATTCTTCAGGCTCTCCTTCTTCGTTATGTGTCCCAGAAACTTCAGCTGCCTCTTTCTGATATTAAGTATAAGCCTTCTCTTTTTTTGCAACCTCTGCAAGACCTCATCGTTGCTCAGACGCTCAGTCCATGATATCCTTAGCACCTGTAGAACCAAATCTCCGTCGCCTCGAGTCTCTTCTTCATCTTTGAGGAAATCGTCCAACATTCGCTGCTGTAAAGAAGAACAGATTTCACGTAACAAATCACTATTAATTTCTTTGTTACCAAAGAAATTCTCCTGTCTCACAATACCCTGATCAGCTTTTGGAACTCAATCTATAAAAAGTGCTTAACGAGGCGACAGGGCAGTCCGACTGTGGTAGAACTTGTTGAACTTACGTTACTCTGTTGGATGAAGGAAACGAATTTTATTACAAGCAAAAAGAAATTGACTACACGGACAGTAGACCGCCTTAATCTGCTGCCATTAAATTGCGAAATGTCTTCACTGATATTAGAATTTAGTATTTTAATTTAAAATTATTTACGGGTTCTTTTAGAATGTACTTTAACTAGATATTTCATTTCATTAGCAATTATTAATGCCATCATTTAACAACCGAATATAATTCATACCTTTGACATTTTTTTAATAAAATGAAACAAAAACAGTTTTTTTTTTTTTTATTGAAATTCTATCTTAGAATTTCTCTTAGGATTTCCAGCATTATCTGTTTGTGATATTTCTGATTGAGTCCTGTGGACCTGGCTGAAATGATTAATACAGTATTAGAACAGAACAATTGCTTCTTCCAAGGCGATAACTCAGGCCACCAACTTAAAGAAAAATATTTTCACCAACCGAACCATATATTAATCTTTTCTAATGATTCGATCGATAGGCTCATCTTCTTCACGAAATATATTACCCAAATTTTTTTTGTATTATTCGCGTCGAAGAACAAATGAAATTTAGGCTTCTGAATTATAGGGACCGGCCTTGCAAATTATTAGCACTGAGTTCAGTCGTCAATGAATTGCACATCACTGCTCTTTATAAATATTTCATGATCATGTTGACTTGCATTCATGCTGAGAAGAATATTAAATTTTCATTGCCATTGTTCATTATGGCCAGAATGGTTATAAATGCTGAGGCCTATCCAGATACGTTCACTGGCGACATACCTATGATAACCTTATTCTGTCAGTAATGCTTGCTTTAATTTCTGACTATTGAGGTGAGAAGGCACGGTTAACTTACAAGGAAGCGATAATAAACGTCAAAACTTTGCATGGTTATATCGGGCTCAATCCCAGCATTCCCTGAATTAAAAATGCGGATTGTTGGTACATACTTCGGGATTGCTTTCCACTTTATCAGCCAAAGATTAAGATGATGGAATTTATTAATTCAAACGGAAAAGGACAATACATATTTGTTAAGGAAAAATTCAAAATAAAAGAAAAAAAAGAGTTGTTGTGACAAATTTTGATGCATTTGTTTAATAAATCCTTTCTATTAAGCAATAATAATAATTATTCCCATAAATATTTCTGTTATTGTTGTAGTCTACCTACAGATGATAATGGGTATGTCCCCATTCACATAAATACAGTAGTAAATACTGTATGTTGGTCTGCAGTTGGAGATTCATTGTGGAATTCACTTAACTTGCTTCTAGCAGTTGACTACCTCTTCGACGCGCCACTGGCGAATCTTATATGTGTTGTTCTTGTCCTAAGTATTATCGTTCATTAGCAACCTTCGTGTGATTATTCAGTAACCTTCCTTAGGTTAGAACAATTATATTTATCGGCGACAGTCTGTGTCCTGTTTGGATGTAATCTTCACGCTATCATTCAAACAGCGTCTCATTTTATATTTTTACATACACGCTATTCTCTGATATTGAACATTTTTATCCATAATATCGCATATCTTAAAATTATATTTTCAGCGTACATATATATAATTTTCAGATACATTTTATCTGTAAAGGAACAAAACGAACAAAAAAGACTAGAGGAAAAACTATTCTTAGCCGACGCGTTTCGTCCTCTGAGGGAATTTATCAAGGCAAATGTAAAGGTTTATTTAGTTGCACGGGTTTAGAAACAACAGCGAGGATGTGATTGGTTTATTAAACCTTTTAAATTTGAGAACGTTCATTAATATTCATCAGGTGTTTGAAAAGTCAGTCAAAACATGTGAAGGGCAAAGAGTGGCATAATTTAAAGTCTGGTAAAACAAAAGTAATATTCAAGAAAAAAAAATACATCCTTGCTTTTGTATATAAATACGTGCAACAAAATAATCATTTACATTAGTCATGATAAAGTCCCTCAGAGGACGATACGACTAAGAATAGTTTTTCTCTTGTCGTTTTATTCATATATATATATATATAATATATATATAATATATAATAATAATAATAATAATAATAATTTATCATTTAA
>OZ010571.1:30536133-30538166 GCA_963932145.1 Acanthosepion lycidas
TGAGTCAGTTTCGAATTCCGGCTTAGATGGTGCTTTCAGATTGCCACTCATTGTTCTCTGGAAAGCTATAGATCGATTGTCTCCATATCTAAGTACACTAAATTGAGTCGTACAAGTCGAGTATTCAAATTTAAAAAATATTTCCAGAACTAAGGGTCTACTTATATGGCGGTTATAAAATGCAAACCTTTACTGCCGTGTTATATACAACTGGAACAACACTCTTAATATTTACTGTTCACCACTGACTGTACTTCCAAAATGCTGTCGCAAATATATCCCACTAAAATAATAAAATAGTAAGACAAATGCAATTTTTATTAACGCTACATCACGTCCAACAGCCGATACACTAGGTTTAAACACTGACCGAAGCGCCGTTTAACGCACTCAGTAGTGTATGCGTGTAATCTACACAATTTCATGGCCGTTTAATGACACATAATGGTAGGTAGTTTGTTTAAGATACACGTACCATAAAAGAATAATTACTGTACAAATTATAGTACATCATTATTTAAATGTTACTTGAAAGTCACCATATTGTATTGATGATTAAAACCTTAACTCTAAGACACCGCGTACATTAGTGGTCGGCCTATACGGTAGGTAAATTCATAACTCATAATTTTGAGTTAAAAGCCTTGAGATCGACTTGTACGCCACAATTTACAATGACATGAATGACTAGGCTGTCTATCCTTGGTTGGCAAGCAGTCTAAGAGAATAAAAAAAGCTCTGAAACTAAACTCTGAAGAAGGCAACGAAAAAACACTCGACTGTCATTTTGAAGAATGTACGATAGTTTAATGATAAAGATGAATCTGTGGAGAGCTATGATCGCCTATTTTTCTGAACGGACAGGAAATTTAAAAATATAGTGTAATTTGAATAGCGAAAGATGCCTTACAAACTTTAAGCAAAATATTAACAGAAATAAAACGTTAGAAGCAAAGACGAGAGTACTGAAGTGTTATGTAATATCAGTCTTCTGTGCTGAATATTTTCCTCACAAATGAAGTGACTTGAAGCAACAGAAATGTAGTTCTACATAAGAATGCTGAGAATGCTATAGACCGAATACGTGAGGAACGGCAAAGTATTAGAGAAACTGGAAACAAAAAGGACATCTATACAGGGGTACGGCATAAATACTTTCCACATGAGTAGTTATGGTACATTTATATAGCTAAAATCTTACCATTATGTGGAAGTTATTTCTGCCGCACCTTGTACTTAAAGTCAGGAAGAAACAGTTAAAATATATAGGGCATGTAATGAAGAAAGAACGCTTAAAATTTGATACTCGCACGATAGGTTGAAGGCGAGCGTGAGAGAATGAAAAACGCCAAAGCGACCTAGAGTAAATAGATGGTAGAACAACTATCAGGTGAGATAACAGAAAGAAGCACAAAAGACCGGGAATTGTGGAGAGGTATGATCAACGTCATGAAGTGTCACGGTACGTAGATGTTTTTCTGACTTTTTACATTTACGCACGGAATTCACCGCTTGTTCGTTTCTCCATAATCTCTCAAATTTGTCTTATTTTCTGCTCCATCAGTTTATTTCTTGTGGTTTCGAAAAAGATCGATGATTCAAAACTGAAGTTTGCAATTTTTGAGTTAAAACTGATTTCATCAATTTCATGCATTCACTTTATATACTGTGCATTGAAAATAAGAATCAAAAGAGAATTGTTCATTGTTAGCAATTAATGGAGCTGTTCTAGAATAGGGAAAAAGGTAAAAATTTCTTGATGTTGGATAGAACTTACCTTTGACCTAGAATCGAACACTAACCACTGACACCACCGAAAAAAAAAAAAAACTAATTCGAGCATTGATTATAATGACAGTGATTATGTTGGCAGATATTTCAGTCACTGTAAAACTCGAGTCAAGCTTCATTTTACGTTTGGTATTTTAACTGAAAAATCCTTGAAACCTCTTGTAACCTGAAGTTAATTCTGTCAATATGCATAGCGATAGCCTTTAAATATAATTATAATCATTGTTGTTATTGCTCATTGT
>OZ010571.1:30538366-30595866 GCA_963932145.1 Acanthosepion lycidas
TCAGAAATTGCTGTTTTCTTGGGTGAAGATTTTCCTATTCTCTGCCGTTGTGACAGATTGTGGTGAACATAAAATTATGAACCGATCAATGGAAACCCATCTTCTCAGTTTGACATTAATGCATTTAATTGGCCCGCATTCAAAACATGTTTACATATTGTAAATCTACCTGGTACGTTGATAAAATCCAGTTACCAATCAAATGCATTTAAAATCGGTAAATTATTTTCCCACCATTTGATAATTACACAATGTTACCCTTCTAAATGTGCTGATTATTTTTTACGGAATATCAAACCCTTTTATTTCCTACACATTGTAAGATTTAATTTTTTTTTTCTAGATAATAACGGTTTTAGCGGTACAAGTCTTACTAATTAACCCATAGCTGGGGAGAGATGTGGTGAATTCGCACCTTTCCTCAAGGTTATTTGCGCATAAGTGAATATAACGGAACCCAACGAGAATTGAAACTCGGCTCTCCAATTAACAATTCCGAACCCTTATCCATTACACCATCCGCACATCCAAGCTTATAGCACCTGATATTCCAAAGCGATCACCAATCTAGCTACTGACCAAAATCGTTGATTAACTTGTGTGATCGTACGGGAGCCGGTGTTTCATGCAATATTGCCATAAATCTCTTTCTGAATTCATTAAAGTGTATAAATATGTATTTCTTTAGCTTACATCGAATAAGAAGAAGTGGAGGACGAAGACTGTGTTACGCCAATATTGTCTATGTAAAAAAAATCAGTATTCAGAACCATGGCTTACATGGACGAGAGACACTTTTATTTTTTACCATTATAGCAATTTACTAAGCCTAGCTAATGCACGAGGGCGAAAATATGGAGCACCCAGTGAGGAACGAATTCATTACTCAGTTGTAATTGCTCTAGCAAGACAAGCTTGCTAACCATTACACAATGCTGGAGTGCACTTGATTCACTAAGTGAGGATCAAACTAACTCAGTCAGTCATGTGCCACACGTGATACACGCTTAGGTGATCATATATCTTTCAATACATGACTGACGAGGCTGATTTTTTCCAGCAGTAGGTTGCCATTTCTTTCTGCGGTAGACCAGTTGCGATCCAAGGTTATAGAACCCGGTCTGTCCTGCTATTTACCCATAGCGGGGGTGAGAAGACGAGGATTCATACCTTTCCAAAGGGTAAGTGAATGTATTTCCTCAATCCAAGCCGCTATCCATTACTCTGGAGTAGTCAGTCTCTTAATGTAATAGTGATTTTTCCAAGCGTAGCTTAGATGTGGTACAAGGCCGAAAGTATGTAGCACCCAGTGAGGATTAGAATCATTACTCGGTCGTAATTGATCTAGCCAGACAAGCTTTCTGATCCTTAGTCCACGTCGAAGTGCCCTTTACTCAGCGTAGCATACTTGTCACAAGGCCGGAAGCAAAGAACACCCAGTGAGGATTAAACTCACTACTCAGCTGTAACTGATCTAGCATGACAAGCTTTACACCACTCTGGAGTGGAGTGGTCAGTCTCTTACTCTTATAGTGAATTCCCATGCGTAGTTTAGATGTGACACAAGGCCGAAAGTAGGAGGCACCCAGTTAGGATCGTACGTACTACTCAATCGTACTTGTTCTAGCGGGACAAGCTTGCTCACCATTACACCACCTCGAAGTGTCCCCGTCTCTTACTCTTATATGTGATACATAACTATTTAGTATTGAGACAAGTCACTCTTACTAAATGTTGATTGGTCTGGTACAGGATCGTACTAGTGATTAAAGATTTATGTCATTACACTTAAGAATGGGACTACGAGATGATTTTGCTCTCTCTCATGTTAAGGTAGGCACTTACAACCTATACTTTTAATTTTAATATATCCAAATATCTTAGAGATGGAAAATTTAATCAACGGTTTAAAACAGACATAATAAAAAAAAAGACAAGAAGAAACAAGAAAAGAGGAAAAAAAAGATTTGATATGTTTGTTTCCCGGCATATCAATTTCTTATGGGTCATTTAATGCCGAAATTTAATTTTCTTGGGCGATTTGAAGCAATAAATATGTTATTCTGATTTCATCATTGAATACACGGTAGCTGATACTCATCTTTTAGGCATATACATGTTTGTATAAGCATAATTACGATGCGTTTTTTGTTGTGATTTTGATGAAGCGATGAAGTTATATTTTGGAACAATTTCATTTCTTTTGGATATGATACAGATTAATGCTCTGAACGTGTTCTTCCATGTTGATTGATGTACTGTTGGTAATTTTTACTATAAATAGGTACTGTTGGTAATTGTTTTATATAAAAATTTACTGCTGGTATTTTTACATTAAAAATACTTTCTAGTGCTACCACCCTGGGTAAGGCTGGACCTGGGAACAACAGCAAATAAGAGGTGGTTCCACGCTCGTCGAAACCTCCAATCTCGCGAACAAAGGCCTTGCTGCTCAATGTAGTTTACCCAAATCATACTCAGGACTAAAATAAACGAAAGAAACTAAAGCCACACTAAATGGCAACCTGAAAAGAAAAATTATTATAGAACCAGCTAAATGGTACCTTTCTCTTATCAGAGCTCAATACTGCGCACGCCGATTAAAATGAAGTGGGCGTAATAAGAATAACAAGCAGACGAGTATCATTAATATATTGGAGACAAGTATAGTATAAATAGATCACACTGAGACCCAACAACCGTCCCTTTTCTTTATATAAAAATGGGAGTCTCGATTTAATAGTATTGTCTCAAGAACTTTCAAGTGATTGTCGGAGAGTGGTTTAAACACTGAGAACATATCCTCAAAGGACAGTGACCATTGCCAACTTATAACGAGATGTTTAAGAGATCTGAGATTGCAGATCCAGATGGAACGGAACACTTATGCAACTTTTCAAGTCGACCGTTACTAATGCACACTGGTACAACTTGGACAATTCTCTTCATTCTTCATTGAATGTCCTACCCATGTCGTCGGTGTCACACTGACACTGATAAATTACAGAACTTGTTTGAAAGACAGGTCAGGATTTACTGTGGCTGTAGTAACCTCCCACGGTCTAATTGTGGCAGTGATGTCAGTTCACTGAACGATAAAATTGCAGGATTAATATAGACCAAATTAGGCACCCGCACAATTAACACAAAAACACAAATGCGCAAAACCTTCTCATGAAAACGAAGGTTCATCCCGCATTTACCAGAGAACTGTTACCTAATTGATAAGGGGAGAGGAATTAAGCTCAACAAAAGAGGAACAACATAAGGTTCAACTAAATGATCAAAAAGCTGAACGAAACCTATAACAGAGCTAGGCTAATACATGCAACTTGCAGAATGTGTTCTCTGTAGTCAACAGGTTCTATTATTCACTTTTGGCTTTCCGTATTTTCTCGTATGAAATATTTGTCAGAACTTGATTCCCAAATTTCTTAGACGGGATACAAATGTTTATATATATATATATATATATATATATATATATATATATATATATATGAGAGGGAGATGCAGTAAAACCGTTTATAAAATATAAATACATTAAAATATACTCTACAAGCTTCCAAACTTCCAAACATCTGCACAACAAATTGTGTCTATACGAAATGTAATGTTCTAAACGAGACGCACACCTGCGTGTATGAATTCCGACGATGTACAGTGTGTCCTCATGCATGCAAGAAAGATCATGCGAACGTCACACTGGCTTTTTATTAGACGAATCCGAATGCTTTTCTGTGTCTTTTGCCTTTGCTTCGTCGTTTTATCTAGCAGATGTACGTAACTCGTGTCTTTCCAAGTAAGTAAACTTTATAAAGAATGGATGTTTTTAAAACGCAAGTCATCTTCATACTTGAAAGATTTATTTAGAAGTACCTTCTCCTGTGTAATTAATGAAATTAAGTTTCGGTCGACTTTTCTGTTTTATGGAAAACAGCTGTAATTAGAAAGGATTTTTCAAACCAATTCAGAGTGAATAGTTACTGAAGCGATAACTATGTGTCCTCGTTTGGTTTCAAGTAGCCATGTTCGTCTTTATCTATCTAACGTTATTAACAGACACTCTCGTCTATCAATTTTACTGCCTCCATACCAAAAAGTAATGCCTCCAGGAAACTAAAAAGTAAATAAAAATTAATTTAAATCAAAAAACAATAATTAGTCAAAGGATTTGCTGGAGATTTTTGTAACCTATGAAAGAAAAACACCGAGAAATTTACAGTTTACCCAAATTTTAAACAATAAATAATGGATTTGTACAATAAGGACTGTGAACAGATATAATAATTTATTCATTTTTTTTTTCTTTTTTTGCTGTTACTCAAAACGAGTAGTATCCCAGATTACAAATATAAAAAAATCATTAAATATGCAGTTAATGGAGAATATGCAGTTTACTATGTAAACTGATTCTCAAACGGAAGTCAAAGCCATTTCTTAAGTCGTAAAGATAAAACGTTTTTAAATTTGAAATTCGTAATTTCGGGTTCTTTTTTTAATTATTTAAATATATTACTATAGATTAAGAACACCAGATGACGAATTTCAATTTATTTTTGGCATTCAAGAAATGACTTGACATGGTATATTTCGTTTTGGCTTCCACGTGAGAGATCAATTTACGAAGAATTTATACAGAGAACTGGAACCCCTATTAACTTTTAAATAATTGAATATTCTTCTTCGTTATCTGGGGTAATTAATCTAGAGTAATATGAAAAAAATGATTTTCTGATTGTAGTTGCTTTTTTATGAGTCTACCTAGTAAATGTTTATTTAGTTAATTTGGAAGTATGAAACACCAAATAAGTACAAGAAAGAAATGTAACGATTAACAGAAAAAAACTATTCAGCGTTATGTAAAAAATAGTATAATTTTTTACTAATAAAAGACTTGGATAATAAGCTAAATAATTAAACGTTGATGCCATCTTTATATTTGACTGATGTATTTTTTTTTTTTTTTGTTAAGTTTTATGTGCGAGGGTTCAGTAATCAATCCTGGCAGCAGTCCTTCAAATATTTTCACCTCCAGAATACTCGTTCCTTTAAGCACAGAATTCATTGTTCGCAAAACAATTGGAGCTGATTTTGAAAAGGGCGGGAAATGGCTTTAAGAAATAGCATGTCGTTTATTTGATTCCGCGTCAAGAAAAAATGCGTGCAGACGTTAATAAATAAACCAGAACAATTGAGCTTTCCATCACTACAAACCAAATAGTGTCAGAATTAGAGAAGAATTGGGAAGGAAAAGGATTGCGTGTATATATATATATATATATATATATATATATGTGTGTGTGTGTGTGCGCGTAATGGGAATGTAAGAAGTAAAAAAAACACTAAACTGTAACAAGAATACGCATTAAAAGAAAAGGAGTCGACCGTACTCAGGATCATCGAGTCAATACGAACGATCCTTTCTTTAGCTGTATACATTATTCATTGCCAGGCTACGTACAGCCTTGAAATCCTTCTCCTAGAACGGTTACCACCTAAGGCTACAGAACCCACTCTATTCTGCTATTTATCCATAGCTGGGGTAGAAGTGTTAGATTTATACCTTTCCCAAGTACCGTCCTTGGTAAGACGATAAACTATATGCAATAGTAAGGCCTATGATCAGGAGGTTTTAAGGAGCGTGGAACCACCTGTTAATTGCTGGTGTTACGAGTTCCACCCTAACCTACGGTGGTAGCACCTGTTAGAGTCCCAGCTATGGGCAAATAGTTAACCCTCGAAACTGGGGTAAAAAAGCATTATGGAAGTGTAAAAATAGGTTTTAATACCAGAAAAACTTTGTAAAAAAATTATTACCAGAAATAAATTTTTGAAGAAAAGAAAACTATTACCAGCAATACGTTTTTGGAAAAAATAATATTACCGGGCAATACGTTTTTCGGAAAAAAAATATTACCAGCAATACATTTTTTAAAATAATATTACGAGCTCTACATTTTTGAGGAAAAAAATATTACCAGAAATAGATTTTTGTCAAAACAAAATATTACCAGGAAAAAAAAAGTTGTCGGCATTAAATAATCCATTGAGATTTATATGCCGTAAAACAAACTAAACATTCCTAAGTGAATGTAATGAACTCAATCGGAAATCGAACTCGTCTCTCCGATTCCTTAATCCGCGCCGCAATCTATTAATCTATTATTATGCCTTAAAAGGAATACCAACTTTATTTATTGTTTATTTGAATTTATACACTGCAAAATGTGTTGATTTGACCGGATTTGGGTGATGATTTTGAAAAAATTCGAACGCAACTGACTATTGAAGTCGATTTTTTTTTATGTATATGACTGGAAGGATTGATAATTAAAAAAATGAATTTCGTTGTTGATCGGTGAAAATGTTGCTTGATTTATCGGATGGATTTTAACACTACAAGAATAGACTATGCGCTCCCTTAGTCAGACAATGTAGGAATGAATGGAATCGATTCCTGACCAAGATTATATTGATTTCTTTATGAGCCCAGGGATTTTATGATGTCCAAGAACATAAGTGTAGAACCGTAGCAGTACAACACAAACGATGCGCACACGTATAAGTTAAATCATTACCATATCAAAACAACGGTTGGGTTCTTCTTAGTTTTCCAACTTTATTTGCAAGTAGTCTCTCTTAAATCTCCACTGCAACTGTATTTTATCTTTATTTTTACTTTCTTTATCTCTCTTTCGTTTATCCACTTTATTTCAAACCTATCTTCATTATATTCCTTTTTCGGGGTCTCACTTTTCTTTCTATCCTTATCTTTTATATCTTTTCTTTTTTCCTTTCTCTTCTCTCCATTCTTACTATTTTTCTCCTTCCCTTCTCGTATACTTTCATTTGCTGAAACTTGTTTCTCCCCTCACCATCACCTTTTACTCTTCTTAATGGGACCCTATGACATCCACAGGTCCCTTTAAGAAGCTATTGGGGGACATAAAATCTAAATAAAATGGTTGTTGAAAAACAGTAAAATAAATGGAATGGATTTTAATGATGGGCAGGTCGTCATCTTCATGGGTTTTCTCAGTTTTTATGCTTCTGAAATGAGTCTTTAATAAAAATGTCTCATCACTTCCCGCCATTGTTTATACAAAAGAACACAGAGAAAGGTTCCTTAAGTAAACAGAGACCTGCCTGTGTTTCCCTAACTGAATCGAGGAGCTACAACCATCATGTTGATTTTCCTATGAAGTAATTTTGATTCTCCGAAGCATCTCAGTGGCAGATCTTGTGCTTTCTTGCCTGGGATTAATCCTAACTCTTTCTATTATTTAGTTATCAACACTGTGTTTTCAATATTTACTCAGCTAATTTTGGTACGACACAGGGCCATAGTTATGGGTAAAAATGCTATTCAGCAGTAATATTTGCAAGATCAATTTCTTAAGCATTACTCCTTTGACGAAGTTGTCCCTCATGCATATCCGTGAGATTTTGTCTCCTCGATTGCTTTTCTTTCTCTTCTCTTTTTTTTTATGGATGTTTCTCTTTTTCCTTTTTTTACCTCCGCCTCTATCCTAGTTATTTTGCTTACAGAACAACCTCGTTTCTCGAACGTCTCACATGTCAAACAAATCGGTTTTCGAACAGACAATTCGAGGTGAAAATGCCTCTGCTATTGAACAAAATTTCGGTTCTCGAACTACATTGCCGAACTGAGTTTAACCCGAATGAAATCATTTCTCAGTCGACCGCCGTGTTGTATACATTCGTGTGCTGTGCTTTTCTTTTCCAATTTTATTGTACTGTGACTTTTTTTTTTCTCTCTACATTGATTCCTATTGGAAAAATAGTTTCGGTTTACGAACATTTCGTGTTACGAACGGCCTTCAGGAATTATTAGGTTGGTGCAAAAATAATTTCGTTTTCTCACATAGTGACATATGTTAAAAAACGAAATTATTTTTGCACCAACCTAATAATTAAATTCGTGAACCGAAGTTCTACTGTATTGCGTTTTTATAATCTCCTCTATTCTTCTCTTTTCTATTTTAAAATCCTTCTTCTGCTTAGTTTTCTCCTCTTTCTAATTCTTTTTTTATTCAATTTTTCTTTCTTTAAACAAAAGATTCTTTTCACGTTTTAATTTGTAAAACCGGTAACAATTCTGTCTTTGACAAAGTTGGCAAACTATCAAAAGTGAATTTTTATTTGTTGATCTTCTTCAACCCATAGACCCATGCGCATATGCATGTAATATATTCCTGTCTATTACATTAGGGTAGTTTCCTAATAAAATACAAGGAAAATAATTTTCCGACGGATCCCACAAAGCACTAAAAGCCTCTATCCTTATTTATTTTAGAGGATGAAACGGCATCTTCCAAACTGCGAAACTCGTTTTATTTCCAAGATTTTCTTTAAAGGTACTTCTTTACAGATTTTTATAATGCCTCATGTTAACCCCTCGATATAAAAACGAAGTGAAAGGAAAGAATCAATAGAGTAGACAATATAATTTATTGGAACTTGAAAAGTAAACATACACTGTAAATAAATATCGATGTACATGTAAGGAATGATGATTTAACAAGACTTTTGTTTCATATTCTTTGCTTTTCAAATCTTTTCTTATCAACAAAGAAAGATTTCTTCCTAGAAACACGTCTGTATCAGCATGGCGTTGCTAGGCTAAAAAAGTTTGTATTGTTGTTAAATTTAAATAAATGTTAAAAAAAAAAGTTTAAGAATGAATTCGATCTAAGATATTATCTTCTGGAATCATTAAAGTGCATGATATTGTAAATTTTCTGAGATCCCGGATGATTTTTAAACAAAAAAATATATTTTTCTCTTTCTTTTTTCTTTGTAACTTTTCATAAATTCCATGACGGTATCTAAAAAAAGTTTATAAAAAAAGGTTGCATGATTTTTTTTTAACTCTTTTCTCTGCATTTTGCATGTAATCACACCTCTCTTTAATTTTTATTTTTTCTTTCTTTCGTTTCCTCTCTCTTTCTTCTTTCGTTTCCTCTCTCTTTCTTCTTTCGTTTCCTCTCTCTTTCTTCTTTCGTTTCCTCTCTCTTTCTTCTTTCGTTTCCTCTCTCTTTCTTCTTTCGTTTCCTCTCTCTTTCTTCTTTCGTTTCCTCTCTCTTTCTTCTTTCGTTTCCTCTCTCTTTCTTCTTTCGTTTCCTCTCTCTTTCTTCTTTCGTTTCCTCTCTCTTTCTTCTTTCGTTTCCTCTCTCTTTCTTCTTTCGTTTCCTCTCTCTTTCTTTTTTCGTTTCTTTCCTTTCTCTCTCGTCTTTAGTTTATTCCCTTTCTCTCGGCTTTCTTCCCTCTCTCTCGGCTTTCTTTTCGTCCCTCTCTCTCTCGGCTTTCTTTTCGTCCCTCTCTCTCTCGGCTTTCTTTTCGTCCCTCTCTCTCTCGGCTTTCTTTTCGTCCCTCTCTCTCTCGGCTTTTTTTTCGTCCCTCTCTCTCTCGGCTTTCTTTTCGTCCCTCTCTCTCTCGGCTTTCTTTTTTTTTTCTCTTTTTACTCTCTGTCTTTTTCTCTCTTTACTCTCTCTCTCTTTTCTCTTTCTTTTATTTTCGCTTTCTTTTTTCTCTCAGTATTTATCTTTGACCCGCTTCATGGCTAAGGTAGCTGTGTATCTACATCATGTGCTTGTAATCACTGTTGAATTCCATGCAAAAAGCAGCATTTAAAATAATTTTCTTTTCTTCCGCAAGTTAAGCGTGCTTTCCCTATAAGCTCCGGGCTCCCCGTTGGGACGTTCGGTGAGACCTCTCTTTCACATGTTAAATATAATTTTGTGAACGGATAGCCGAATAGAAACAAAAATAGATGTAAAATGGTCAGCAGTTATTTAAAGCAATAAAAAGATGTTGTGGAGAGCTATAATCGCCTCAAAGAATATAGCCCGTAAAAGAAGAAATGGTAATTCACTTTAAGATGTATTAATCATTGTTTGAGAATTTTTTCTTTTTTTTTTTTTTTTTGCTCAGTTGCAAATCTTTTTCGATGTATTTGTTAAAATTGAATAAAAACTTTTCCAGCAGTACAAAATAGTGTAGCATAATCACTGTATACATATTGCAGTAGTGAATGATGAAGGTAAAGAAATTAGAACCAAACACGCAGGTTACCTGACAGTCTTCGCAACCTTTATACGAAGATGAGTTATTACGACACAGCGACAAAACATTGACAAACGTTAGTATTTTTTTCTTACCTCTTGGAACAGAAAAGACGCTTCGTAAAACAATAGCTACTTATAGTGCAGGCTGAAAATCTTATTCCAAAACGTTGTAAATCCAATTGTCTTCTTCTGTCCTAAGGTTTGTAAAAGACGCAAATTGCCCGTTGAATCATTTTCTTGTGCCCACGTTTCAGAAAGATTGCCATTGGTTTGTACCTTGCAAATTTATGAGATCAGTAATGGCGATAGCATGTTTTGTTTAGTTTATATTCTGCACTTCAATATATATTTGGTTTGTGGGCTTGAGAACTGAACATTTCACATGTACAAATAAAAGCGCATCTCCTTGATTTAAAATCACTTTCCTTTCTCCTTCGTAACTTGGTACTTGCAGCTGTGCATCCATTGTCAAAGGAAATTACCAGGAACTGAAAGGTCAGGCGATATTTTATAAACACTTACGACGAATTTATTGATTTTAAAGAAAAACTTTCTTCTTTATGTTCTTTAGCAAAGTATTTTGAAAAATCCGCGATGTAAATGCTGTAAACTGACCGTCAATGAAGACCTATTTTAGTTGGTAATGTTTTAAGCAATATTTGAAAAACAAATGTCACAGTTTTTAAGTTAATAAATTTTCTTTAAAAAACTTTTAGATTCGCAAAAATGATTGAAAGCAAATTTATTTTAAAAACTGGTTTCCTTAGAGGATCGATGATGTTTTCATAATTTTATTTCTAAAAATTGCATTCAAAATACGTTTGTTTTATACAGTACTCTAGCAGGAGGATTGTTCTATTGAAGATGCTCTGAGCTCCAAATGAGTAGAATTTCTCACGGAAGAGGAAATTTGAGGGAACAGATGTGGTTCCATGGAAGGATGCTGAGAATATCATGGTCAGAACATGTGAACAGGGGGGAAAGTTTAAGCAAAATAGAATGTAAAAAAGACACTTGCACTTAGACTCAGAAAAAGTTGAAATTGTCAGGATTCCATGGTGTGGACACTGATAGACACTGAGTACAGTACTCTAGCAGGAGGATTGTTCTATTGAAGATGCTCTGAGCTCCAAATGAGTAGAATTTCTCACGGAAGAGGAAATTTGAGGGAACAGATGTGGTTCCATGGAAGGATGCTGAGAATATCATGGTCAGAACATGTGAACAGGGGGGAAAGTTTAAGCAAAATAGAATGTAAAAAAGACACTTGCACTTAGACTCAGAAAAAGTTGAAATTGTCAGGATTCCATGGTGTGGACACTGATAGACACTGAGTACAGTACTCTAGCAGGAGGATTGTTCTATTGAAGATGCTCTGAGCTCCAAATGAGTAGAATTTCTCACGGAAGAGGAAATTTGAGGGAACAGATGTGGTTCCATGGAAGGATGCTGAGAATATCATGGTCAGAACATGTGAACAGGGGGGAAAGTTTAAGCAAAATAGAATGTAAAAAAGACACTTGCACTTAGACTCAGAAAAAGTTGAAATTGTCAGGATTCATGGTGTGGACACTGATAGACACTGAGTACAGTACTCTAGCAGGAGGATTGTTCTATTGAAGATGCTCTGAGCTCCAAATGAGTAGAATTTCTCACGGAAGAGGAAATTTGAGGGAACAGATGTGGTTCCATGGAAGGATGCTGAGAATATCATGGTCAGAACATGTGAACAGGGGGGAAAGTTTAAGCAAAATAGAATGTAAAAAAGACACTTGCACTTAGACTCAGAAAAAGTTGAAATTGTCAGGATTCATGGTGTGGACACTGATAGACACTGAGTACAGTACTCTAGCAGGAGGATTGTTCTATTGAAGATGCTCTGAGCTCCAAATGAGTAGAATTTCTCACGGAAGAGGAAATTTGAGGGAACAGATGTGGTTCCATGGAAGGATGCTGAGAATATCATGGTCAGAACATGTGAACAGGGGGGAAAGTTTAAGCAAAATAGAATGTAAAAAAGACACTTGCACTTAGACACAGAAAAAGTTGAAATTGTCAGGATTCATTGTGTAGACACTGAGTACAGTACTCTAGCAGGAGGATTGTTCTATTGAAGATGCTCTGAGCTCCAAATGAGTAGAATTTCTCACGGAAGAGGAAATTTGAGGGAACAGATGTGGTTCCATGGAAGGATGCTGAGAATATCATGGTCAGAACATGTGAACAGGGGGGAAAGTTTAAGCAAAATAGAATGTAAAAAAGACACTTGCACTTAGACTCAGAAAAAGTTGAAATTGTCAGGATTCATTGTGTGGACACTGATAGACACTGAGTACAGTACTCTAGCAGGAGGATTGTTCTATTGAAGATGCTCTGAGCTCCAAATGAGTAGAATTTCTCACGGAAGAGGAAATTTGAGGGAACAGATGTGGTTCCATGGAAGGATGCTGAGAATATCATGGTCAGAACATGTGAACAGGGGGGAAAGTTTAAGCAAAATAGAATGTAAAAAAGACACTTGCACTTAGACTCAGAAAAAGTTGAAATTGTCAGGATTCATGGTGTGGACACTGACAGAACATAATGAAGGAAATAAAGGTAGATAAAAATATCGAATAACTTACCTAACAAGCTTGTTATTACCACACAACATTTTTACTTTATTTTTCGCAAGCTTCGTGTACCTAGGGTTTGTATTTATATTTCCTTTCACATCTTACTTGGTTTATTCATATATATATATGTGTGTGTGTGTGTGTGTGTGTAACTGTTTTATGGGCGACAAAACAGTGATTCAGAGGGAGAGAAAGTAAACAAATATTACCTAGATCTACAAAAGTTAGAATGTTGTCGAAGAGTCATTATTGTCAAACTTCAGAAGTGACACGACGCATAAAATTTGCTAATCAGTATTTTAAGAATCTTGACTTATAAATATTCTAAACTGGCCATCAATCAAAGAAAAATATTGTTCAGCCACCTAAAAAGAAAAAAAAATGCTTAGCAATGTTTTAAATCAGTGTTTCTAAACGTGAAGATGAGAAATTTTAAAAATGGGCCTGGAAAAGAGAGTAACAGCTGATGCAAAACCAAGGCTTGGAGGTAAAACTTGACAAATTAATAGACACCAGGCGTTGTTTAGTCATTAGTCAGGATTTATATTTTCTACTACATTTTGATTTTGTAAATAAAACTTATTTATGTTAATCTAAATTGAAACAAATATTACTTTTAATTTAAAACATAGGAGAAAAGCAGATTTTAACACGTAGGTGGATAATTTTATGAAATACTGTTTTGTTTTGTTTTTTATCTTGACCGTGTTTTGAAAAATGAAAACTTTTTATAAAATATACATACAACAAACTATTTCTTATTTAACAGTTAAAATATTTAATCCTTAGAAATGGCTAAATTTATAGCCGAAAGAGCTCGGATAAAAAGAACGTTCGGACAGTTTTTATATATTTTATTATCCGAAAAGAAAAAAAAAATTATTAGATCGCATGAGAAATTGCATAAAAAACTAAATAAAAGCATCTTGTCTGTCGCATTCAATGAAATGTGCATATAAGATATATATATATATATATATATAAGATTGGTGCAAAAACAATATCGTTTTCTGACGTTAAAAAATACGCCCCAAAACGATATTATTTTTGCACCAACCTAATATATATATATATAATGCAGTTTTACAATGCATAAAATAAAATAAATAAATATTTACGGCTCTACTTTATGTATTGAGCACTATTTTTAGATTAATGTTTTGAACGCTGTAATCCTACTGTTCGTTCTCCTACACTTTGATATATATATATATATATATATATATATATAGTATCTGTGTGTGTGTAACTGTTTTATTTTCGCTGATATACGAAGAGAACAACTAAAATGACACTTTCTTGATTTAACTTTTTCATACCATTTCAACCAAAGCAAGGCGGGTATCCCACCAGTACGCATGGGGTTACAGGGAGTGAAAGTTAAAGAGAAGACTGAGAATAAGGAAGATGGAGGAAAGGACAAAAGATGAAGGGAATTCAAGAATATAGAAGAAAGCGATTGACGTTGCATTAAATTTTTTGACGATTGTAGTTGTCAGGGACGCAAGTAAACAGAAGCGAGTTCCACAGAGGGAAATGCCAAAAAGAAACTGTTGGAGTAAAAGTTGTAGTTAAATTTAGCTATTCCAACAGTAAAATGGTGAGACCTAGTTGCCAATCTAGTAGCACGCTTAGACTATGTAGTCGGAGCACTTTGAAAAAAAAAAGCTCATCAGAACTGTTGCCGTGAAAATATTTGTAGAAAAGACAAAAGAAAGCCACGTTACGTCGATCAGAAAGTGACTGAAATCGAGATGCCAAGTCAAGATCAATGATTTACAGATACTTCTTTGGATTTTGTCAAGAATCTCAAGATGTAAAGCAGAAGCACTAGATTTGACATGGCACCAGTATTCAATACACGAACAAATGATAGACTTGTAAATATGAAATCATTTCTTCAGCGCAAAATACATTAACTCATTAAAGTCTATGTACAATACTGTATTCATTATAATAGTAAAAGTTCGGTATTAAATGTGGGTTCCTTAGAAACAGAATGTTTAGAAAAATCAAAAACCTGACTAAACAAAAATGCTTATCAGTTAGGGAGCCTAACTGATAAGCATTTTTGTTTAGTCAGGTTTCTGATTTTCTGACCATTAAAACATTAATGACCACCATCCTAAAATTCTGATACCAAAGCATACCTTTGAATGTTTCCCTCACAACCAAATGTAAAATTTGTAGACATTCTTTTTTTTTTTTTTTTTTTTTTTTTTGTCGGTGTTTTACTATTTTTTTCCTGGGAGCTTGTTTGAAAATAAAACAACTAATGTCCACCGAAGGCAGTGGGTTTTCCCTTTCACGTCATCAATTTATGTTCATCATAACGATATTGTACTGATGCGCTGTGCGAATCGATTTCACTGAAGACAGAAAGTAGACATCGTTCAAGGCAATGCCCTACTCCCTGAATGTACAAAAAGTACAAGATTCTTAAGTGTATTTTCTAAAACTTCCTATCAACTAAAAAATATTCCCTCCATTAGTTATCATTGCTTTTTTTTTCTATAAGAAACCAGTTTCTAATGTGTTCTAATTGACAAATTCAAATCCTATCAACGATGAATTATTTTGTATTTGTTTGGAACATTGTATGAATTTGCATAAAACGTCGAAATGAAGAAAGAGGAGACAAAACAGAAAGGAAAAGACAGATCGGAAACAAAATTTGAGATTTTTTTTTTTTTTTTTTTTTCGAAAAATCTTTGCGTGTACTTAAAAGAACACTACTCCAGCCCGACAAAAATATTATCAATAACATGATCTTTGGCAACATAATGGCATAATAATTATAACAAAGAAAATTGTTGGTACATTTTGGTTTAATGGTGTGTTTGTTTTCAGCGTTCTTTTTATGATGTATAATAAATTGATTTGAGTAATCTTTAATATTTTTCTTTGGTAATTCTTATTGCGAATATTTTCCATTTCATTATAGCTTATCGTTGTAGAGCTTTTTTTTTCTCTCTCTCTTTGGTGAATATGAAGTTAATATTCGCATTTAAGCGACTGTCACTTTTGCTTATAATATATACCAACGGATATCGGTTTCTGATGTAAATATAAGTATTTTTATTTAAAAAAAAAATATTCCTATATTATATCTACATGAAAGGTTTAAGTGTTTCTGCTATTCGAACTATTATTGATTCGCTAAGACTAGAAATGTGAGGAGGAATGATGGAGTAGTGGATAGCGGCTCGGATTGAGATGTCGGAGAGCTGAGTTTGAATTCCAGTCGTATCCATTACATTCACTTACGTGCTAATACCCTTGGGAAATTACGAATCCTCTTCTTCTCTCTCCAGCTATGGGTAAATAGCAGGACAGACCGGGCCTTAGATGGCAACTGGTCTACCGCAGAAAGAAATGGCAACCTACAGCAGGAAAAATCTGCCACGTCAGTAATGTATCGAAAGATACATGTCCCCTATGCGTGTACCACGCATAGTATATAACTGACTGAAGACTAGGAGCTAACCGCCTTTTTGCTTAATTCAAAAATATCAAAGAAATGTTGTTAAAATCTACCATTTTAGATTTCTCGACAATAAAATTTTGGATTCATTCGCGTCGCGGTGGGTGAAGTTAAAATTAATTCTGCGCCCCAAAATGGATATCAAAGAGAAAAATACCCACATCATATACTAGTAATTCACATTACTTCTGCTAAAAGATCAGGAAAGAATCCCTTTCAGTTCTGGAATGAGCTATATCTGTTACTGAATGTAAGAAACCTATTTTCTTGGAAACTTGTTTTCACAGAATGATTTTATAAACTTCAACTAAAAATAGCATTGGTTGTTCAGTCAATGAATGCTGATTGTTTCCTTATAAGGAAACGACTAACATTACCATTGCGAAAAACTTTTGTATAGTACGATTTGTTTCTTCATAATAATATAATACTTTGACATTTTACAACGCCTCGCTATCGAAAAGATCGCTGTATCAAAATAATGGGTGTGGTCATGATATTCTGAATTTGTCAGAACTTTGACTTGGGGCTTTATTTACTGCTATTAAATGAAGTAGATTTTTCACAAGATATGGTGATGGAGTGAAAAATAACTTTTTGGGGTCTTTTTATTGTGGGAATAAACATTATAATATATTTTAATACTGCCTATGGCGAAAACTCTTCTATGAATATAAATATATGACAAGAGGTGTGTTAGTATGAACTGCAAAAAGGAAGGAAGAAAGTGTAGCAAAATATTATTGGAGTGTGTGTAGGTATTTAACCATCCTCTCACCGAGTGACTGGATATGCAACTAGGCATTTTTGATGGTAGGATGCCTACGGGTGCATAACACAAGCTGCTCAACTTCTTCGGCATTTAGGTTGGAGTGAGTGCAAAATAATAATACCCTTCACTTATTCCTTTCAAATCCAGAGCACTGACGAAGAAAAAGGGAAGAAATTCGCGAGCCTATGTGAAATTTTTTCCTTCACAGAAATTAAATTTTGTGAGCCTATGTAAAATAAATAAATAAATAAATAACCAATGAAAATTGCCTTTACAGCAATTAACCGGTGAGCCAAGAAGGAAAGAAAGTAGATTCTTTTTTTATATATAAAATAATGAGAAAAATTAAATTAATGAGAAGAATGTCTGATGTCATTGAAAGGTCTCGTTTCAGATCCTCGTGACCATCATTGAGGTTCTCGCCAGTGTAAAATTACTCGCCATTTATTTTAACGGCCTCTAATTAGCACATGACATTTCAGAGAAATTTCTCTCAACAATCCAAGAAAGCTAAGTATTTCAAAATCTGTCTTCGTATACTTCTGAACATATGCGAACCATATATTCCTTCTGTGAACAACGAACTATCTTAACATTGTCTTAAATTGTCTAATATTATTTCGTGTTAGATGGTTTAATCTTTTGTATGAACATCTCCTCTTAATGAGAATACGTTGAAATTAAGATTTCTGAAAAAAATTTTCTTGAAACAAGCTATTGACACTACTTCAAGCGTGTAAATTCGTGAATAAATTCCTTATTTTGTTAAAATTATCTGTTAGTTTCCTCGTCATTATCTTCCTTCATTAATCTTTCTGGCGTGGGTAAATTAACTGTTCCTTTAAGCCCCACGCTACTATGAGGTACTGTGGAGGAATACTACTTTGAATGACAAACCCCTGGATCAGAGCTATTAATTTTATTGTTAACCTGGGAATGGATGACGGAGTGTTATGGTAGAGGTTAGCTTGATGTTTTTACTAGCCAGTCTTGCTACCCATTTAAAAAGAAAAAACTGTCATATATAGTAATATGAGAAACTCTGATACTGAGTCATACTTGTGAAAATTAAATTCTGAGTGTCACTTAGTACCCAGGCTCACTCAATAAGGTTATAATGCACAGAGATTAAGCATCAAAAGAAATTAAACATTAGCGCATACGCAGTAACTTATCTTCCGATTGGTTTCCAATTTACATTAAGACTGTACAACAAAATATTCAAATTGACTAGATATATTCCAGACTTCGTAAGTTACAAAGAGTAGAAAGCAAATACTTAGACAGTAGACTTAGATAGTAAAGAAAATAGGGAAGAAAGGACTAACAATCAGATAAAGCGTATTTTATTTATGTTACTGTTGAATCAATCCAAGGCTCAAAAGCTACAAAAGGTAAAGCGTTATTAAATTAAGTTGTTGTTATGCCGTTCAAGGAGTGTGTAAGTGCAAATTATAAGGATATATAGGCTAGATGATAGTTGACCCTAGATTTGAAGAGGTTAACATTATAATGATCAGGGGGACATAATTCTAGGAATTTGACCCACAATTCATCAGTTCTGGGGAAGAAGTTGGCTGAATGGAACTTCCTCCTTACCAATGGAATATGATAACAAGGGAGACAACCCAAGATGCAAGCGATAATTTGGAGAGGCCAAAATCAAGCAAGTACAGAACTGTAACTACATGGGAAGTGTTGTAAGAGAGGACGAAATATGTGATGCCAAAATACAAATAAACAATGCAATAATGAAAGACACCTTCCAAACACAAAACAAAATAGTTTGAAACATGAAAAATTTAATTAGAAACAAATAAACACGTGCTGAACTGCTATGTAATATCAATCCTCCAATATGGAAGTGAATTCTGGACAATTTCTTTTCAGATGAAAAAAGAGACTTGAAGCAACAGAAGGACACTGAGAATACTATGGACGAAACATGTGAGGAAATTTCAAGAAAAAATGAGAATAAAAAGAAACCTTGACTCTGAAAAAAACAGCTGAAATTTCGTGGGAACATAAAGAGGAATGTGGCTTTGGAAAAACTGTCCTTCACAGGGAAAGCCAAGAGGAGCCGAGGGGGAAAAGCAAGTAAACCTACATAAGTTCCTTACATAGGTTTACTTTCTGTAAATGGATGACAGAACAGGGACTGGAAAGGATTGTAAAGGGACAAATATTGTTTAGTTGATAAATCTGGGAGGGGGTATAATTGCTCACTTCCTGAAGTGATATGGTACATTAAAAAAAGGTTTATCAGTATTTGATTATCAAGAAAAATATTCTGGTTTACTTTGTTGATATTTATTGTTTCTTGATATCTTCAGTTTATAAGTCATTGCAAGGTGAAACTATTTCCATTGAGCATTGAAATATAAGAAATAAACCACACTTTTTCGTAATCAGTGGTGTGAAAGTTACTTTCATCGTAAAATGATAGATAAGGGTTTTTTCCTTATTGTATTAATATTGTTCTTTATTTTAATGAAGTCTCCAAATGCACTAATAATATAAGAAGCATAACATTATGGCCATTTGAGATGCCCAGTTATTGACTCTGGTAGCTGAGAACAGCTAGAAGACAACTGCAGAGGCTGGCACCATGCTGTTCATGGACGATTCACAAAGGCCTGTAACAGATGGAACCAACTGTTGAAGATAAGAAGAGAATGAAGGAAGAAGAGAGAGCAAAGTCAGATCTCTATTGTACATTCCAGCTTCATCTGTCACACCTGCAGAAGAGAATGTCATGCAAGGATTGTTCTGTTACAGCACTCCAAATACAGCTCAAAAACAAGATAAAGTGATGTATACATTACATTAAGGATTTAATATTTAAGAATATTGCATACTGTCCATAAATATTCGTTATTTCTTATAGTCATCTGTTATGAATGATGAAGACATAAATTGGCTTCTAGAAACATTCAATATAATGATAAAGTATTTTATGATAATAATAAAGTAAATTCTTATAGATTTTGTGCAGCTAATCACCTGACTAGTTTCCTCTATATATTTTGGTTCCATTCTAATGTCTAAGTCTCTCTGAATAGTCTTCCAGTTTGCTCAGTGATGTTGTCAATCCATTTTTCATCTGTCTGCATCTTTTGTCATAGTTATGAGGTCATTCAATGGCTCTGTTTTTTGTTTGCGAGTGTCTTTTGTTAATCAGTAAGGTTTACACTATACATGGCCCAGAAAGTGACTTGAGGTAAAGGGTTATGTTAAGGGCTAGTTTATATGGAGAGGAGGGGAAGATAATGGTTGACTCTAGACTTGAACAGATTAAGATTGGGTGATTGGGTAAACATCCTCAAAGGAATCTGTTCCACAGAGTAGTGGTTCACAGGAAGAAGCTTTTTGAGTTCTGTACTAAATTATCTGTGATGTGCTTTATGCAATAAATGCCTTGGACATTTCTGTTGCATTTCATTTCTAATGCTTGGATTCTTCACAGATGTTCTGCTTCTAATGATTGGATTCTTCACAGATGTTCTGCTTCTAATGATTGGATTCTTCACAGATGTTCTGCTTCTAATGCTTGGATTCTTCACAGATGTTCTGCTTCTAATGCTTGGATTCTTCACAGATGTTCTGCTTCTAATGCTTGGATTCTTCACAAATGTTCTGCTTCTAATGATTGGATTCTTCATGTATTAAAATCTTTTTATTAATTAATATCTACATATAAAGGAAATTTTAATTTGATGTCTTTCAATTATAATGATTAAGGTATATTTTTAGATGGTTTTAATGACTAAAATATTTTTCACATAATTAAAGAAAAAAATTTAATTTGGTGATCATTTCAAAAAAGGTTTTCTCCCTACATTTGAGTATCATACATAGATTGATGGATAACTCCATTGGGGCATGTATCATGGGAAGGCATTATATCCACTATGGAAATCCGAGAGAAAGTCATTTTAAATTATTTTTACTTTGACAAAAAATTAATCAATTTTACTCAGTGGTTGAAGAATCTTTGGCCATAATTAACAGGAAGCATTTGATGGGCATCCATTATTAAATAATTCCACAAAAATAGCCTTGTTCCTCCACCTCTTCTGCAATTTCAAATCAATAGCTACTTCTATTGGCACAGATAAGCTGCAATCAAAAAGCAGGAATTTGGCTCTGTTTAAATTTTTCAAGATATTATTCTTGAAACTTTTTTAACATATTAAAAGAAGGAATAAAAACAGAATTAGTTAAACTATAGAGGGGAGAACCAACAATTACAGAATTAAAGAAAAAAAAAAAATTTTCTTTTTTTTTCTTTTAATGTGTATCCCTTTTTAAAGCTGAAGAATTTTGCCAGGGAAAGCACACCTTTCTAAAAATTGCTAATGCATTCAATCACTTTATTTTTTGTAAAATTAATTTGTTTTTTATTAAAGTATTTTTCCTTGGGAAATATTTTTTAAATTGAAAATAACTTTTTTTTTTCATAGTGTGAATAGATGATTCAGATCTCTTGAGATTAAATTAGAAATAAAAAAAATGCAGGGAGAAATTAACAAATGAGCTTAACAATATCAGAACTTTAGATTTAAATACAATGACGATAACAAGTGTCCTCACTCCCTTATACATAAACATGCACGCGAAAAATACTATAAAGATGCCCAACTTGTTAAATATAACTAGAAGTATTCAGAATAAAAGCTGCCCTGGATAAGACAATAAACTACATTCAACAGCAAGGCCACCAATTGGGTGGTTTTCAGGAGCATGAAACCACCCTTTAATTGCTGGTGTTCCCACATTCACCCTGACTCGGGGTGGTAGCAGCAGTTAGGGCTCCAGCTATGGGCAAATAGTTAACCCCCAAACTGGCATCAAAACACTATGAAAGTGTAAAAATATGTTTTAATACCAGTAATACATTTTTATAAAAAATATTTACCAGCAATGAATTTTTAAGGAAGGAATTATTACCAGCAATAAAAATCTTGTTAGCATTAAATAACCTGTTAAGTTTGATAGGCCATAAAACAAACCAAACCAATCAGAATAAAAGTATTGTAGAATTCTTTCATTGCATGAAATAGGTGACTGAATTTGAGCAAGAAGTAAAGAGCAGATGTGTTTATCTGCACTTCTGCTCACAGCTGTACCCACGCCATTGCACTATAGAGTGGAGATCAGTAGTCATACTAATGCCATCAGAACAAAGGGTTGTAGGAGCTGGGCAATTTTGGGCCCTGGCCTGGGTGTATGCACTTGGTTTCCCCACATTAAAGCAGGCCTTGTATCACATCATGTGTCAGTGGGTAGAGAGGGTAAATACTATTTTCTCTTACTAGAATTTCAATGATTGCTTCTGCATAAATCATTTGCTAATACCCTAAATCTTTTTATAAAATTACATGCATTTAGCAGCCAATGTTTAGAATTTCATTATTCCACATAAGTTGGGAACAAATGAATGATGTTCTATAGTCTGAAACATTTTTTGTCTTTTGATCATATGAAAGGAGGATAACAAAATTCAAATGTTGATATATATTCAAGCCTACAAGATTATTTTCAAAATTTTGCTGATGTTTCCAGAAGGCAGGATAGTTTTCAACCTGGAGATTAAATGCTCATGAATAAATGGTAATCCACTTAGCCACTTGTCTACAATCAAAACTGCTTTCATTATAGTGAAAAAAATTGTCTAACTAATAATTTGATTGATTGACTTATTTTTGCTGACATGAAATAACTCTGCTTATTTTTTGAAAAATTACTATTTCATCTAGAGAATGAAGGTAATTTAAGAAAGCATTTATTAATGTAGATATAGAAATCAACACCTCACATGATCTTCAGACCATATCATAGTATCAACATTTGGTGTGTGTGTATATATATATATATATATATATATATATATATATATATATATATAAAAGTGAACATAGAAGTCAACACTTAGAGGTGACAGTCTGTTTCATGCTATATGCAATCGTCAGGGGCCTGACGATTGCATATAGCATGAAACAGACTGTCGCCTCTAAGTGTTGACTTCTATGTTCATTTTTATATTTACACACGCTCTATCTCTGATATTGAGCACTTTATTCCATAAATATAGCACACCTTAAGACTATATTTCTTTATATATATATATATATATATATATATTCATGCTCTTAATATTTCATGAGAGAATCCTGGTATTGCTTACTCAGAAAACCTTTCAGTTTCTTCACAGACTGGACAAATGTAACTGTCAAATATTAGTACATTTTATCGGAATTTGTTTCCATGGAAATAACAATAAGTAGATATTCATTAGTAAAATAGTCTCTACCATATTTTCTGAGCATAGTCATATAAGAATATAACTAGTAGAGAGGAGGGTCAACTTATGTAGAAAGATCTCAAATTGAATCAGTTATCTTAAAGCGGGTAAATGTCTACAAAGTAATAAGCAAATTTTTTTTTTTTTCAGTTTTCAACATAACTGAACAAAATGTTTCTCATTTTGTTTCATTACCTTCTATCTTTCAGACAATTTCCAAATTCCAACTTTGCAGCACTTTTATCTTTCTGCATAGAAAAACAGCTATTGACACCTTCTGTAATCTTCCAGGGAATTAGGTATTTTTTTTTTTTTTTCATTAAAAGAATTTCAGTAAAACCTGCAATAAATTGTACTCTGCAGGTGCAAATCTGGTGGATAGAGTAAATGAGTGAAATTCAAATTTGCCTAGTTGTACAGTTGATGAAATATTAGATTTTTTTAACTAATTAGTGTTAAACACTTTTCATCAATTTCTACCTTCACTTGGTCTAAATTGAACAAATAGTTGTTTGATTGGCTTTCCAGAAAGAGTTCATAATAGATAAAATCTTCCACTGCATCACAGTAGCATTTGAAAATTAAGACGAGACTTTAGCACAGTATGGAGTTTTTAATTAATTTTCTTGTATTCCACATTGTTAGAAAGTATCTACATTTAACCATGAGTTTTCATTTTCTTTTTTTCTAAATGTAACATTTTCACTAGCAAATTGCATGGAGAAATACTTGTAGATTTTTTTTTATTTATGTGGAAGCTAAACATCAAAGATGTTAACAAAATGAGGCTGGGGAAAATGATTTCCAGCACTTGTTTTGGATATTTTGAGAGAATTTACTGCGTTCTTTATTACGTAACATTGCTTATTCTCAAGTAATGATTTCATTTTATTACTATTAACTTCCCAGCCACTGAGAATTACTGAGTGAGAAATATCTAGCATGAAAATTTAACTACATTAGACTTCATTGATTCCCAGTAAATCACATGATGTACGTCATGTCAAGATGTTGACAATCATGACCTTGTAGGTTAAAACAATGCTTGACCAGCACATTTTGGGCCAACTCTAGCATACATTCACACAAACTCATTATGTAAATTGTGAACCATTTTTTTTTATTTCCCCTTCCCTTAATAGAACCTGTGAGTATTAAGCTTTCCAAACCCTCTTTCATCAATTACCATATTGATTGTAACCCACTACCTTGAGTGGTTCTCAAGCCATAGAATGGATGAAATTTAATGCAAAAAATACAGATACATATAAATATGGTACAAAAATATACTTGTCATCCCTAGCTGCTATATCATAGCAAAAGAATAAAAAGAAAAATCCTGCACTGTCAATGGTGCTGCATCTTTCCGTGTCTGGCAGATTGGGCATCTTGAGACTTTTCAGCTGGTTCTCAAAGGCATAATAAAATTTGAAAACTTAATTAAAGAAAAAGATGAAATTACCAAGCAATTATAATGAAATGAATAGATCTAATAGACACCTTAATTCAATCTGTACTTTGCCTGCTGCTACTGTTTCAAAGAAAAGAAAAATAGAAAGGAAAAATAATCACAGATAACATTAAATGTGCTGATGCTTTTTTTTCCAAAATGATGTGTTAGATAACGTTTTTCACAATAAATAGAGAAATCAAATTAATAAAATAAAAGAAAAATGAAGACTTTGCAAAAAAGAATTTTAACTTGTTCAAAATGTCCCCAAAGTTAAAGTAGATAAATTTAAAAACTGTAACTTAGTTTTGCAGTGTCCTTATATTGTTTTGAGCGGTATGGCCTATTGCTGTCATATCTGGGCTTAAGAAACCCAATCTTCACTTTCCAAACTTCACAGAATACAAATCATTTTAACAGCCTTTTGGATGATGAATCATTTCAACCCTACATCTCTTTTCCAACAGACTCGAAACATTCCTAGGCTCTCATTACTTTATCGCTATTTCCATGGCAAATGTTTATTCAAATCCATTACATTCACTTATGAGCTAATTCTCTTTGGAAAGGTATGAATCCTCTTCTTCTCCCTCCAGATATGGGTAAATAGCAGGACAGACCGGGTTCTATAGCCTTGAATGGCAATTGATCTAGGAGAAGGACAACTCTTAATTCAAAACCTGCAGAGGCTCATTTGGGGACCTTGTGGAACATAGTGCACCAGGTCTCTGTATTTGGCCCTTCAAAAAGTGTGGTTGGTTCTGCACAAAGCCTTCACCACTATAATCAAATCCTATATGAGTGTAAAATAAATAATTTTATATATCTATTTCCAGTGGGAAGCACAGTGGTGTAGTAGATAGTGGCTCGGATTGAGGAATCAGAGAGCCGAGTTTGGATTCCAGTCAAATCCATTACATTCACTTACATGCTAATACCCTTGGGAAAGGTATGAATCCTGTTCTTCTCCCCCCAGGTATGAGTAAATAGCAGGACAGACCAGGTTCGATAGCCTTGGGTGGCAACTGGTCTACTGTAGAAAGAAGTGGCAACCCACTGCGGGAAAAAAATCTGCCTCATCAGTCATGTATCAAAATTATGATTTTAGCTGTGTTTTAAAACCCAGTAATTTTAAAAGTTACTCCAAAATTCGCTTGAGGATGAAATGGAACTAATGTTTTTAATTTAATTACAAAATTAAATTCAGACTTTCCATTTTTGAAACATGGTTAGAACTGTGTAGCGGAAAAAACATATTTTAAATTGATTAATTTATAATATTAATGCCGTGTAAATTTACATTGAGAACTATTTTGTAAAAATAAAAATATCTATAAGAACACCGGATTATATATTTTACTGTTCTTTCTTTTTATTTATATATACATACATACATACACATATATATATATATATATATATATATATATATATAAACACAGCAAAGCAAGGTCAAACAGACCTGGAAATGATGTCTTCAAAAAATATTTAGATCTCTTAACCATTAAACAGTAGGTTTCATCAATTGATGTTTTTTGGCACTCAGCAGATATCAGTTGATAATTTTTAACTTTCTTAAAGACATCATTCATTCATGCTTCTAGTCTAAATGATAAATGATTGATTCTAGGATTCATGAGTTAACATCATTTCCTGGAGTGTCTGTCTGTAAATATAGCTGGAAGAAGCAGCCAAAGGAAGTTGTGTCAACATATATAGTTAAAGAAGATCAAGGAAACAAATATAGACAATTTTGTGCAAAGAATGTGTAACACCACTGTGAATGGAATATGTTAAAGAGTATCATACTTCTAAAATCTATTTTTTGTGATGTCAACGCTTGTTGCCACTTTTGTAATGTCAACAATTACTCATTGTCATGTCCGTAATGCTGGTTGTAGTAGAGACTTTGTAATTGCAGATACAACTATGGTAATGCAATTGAACAATACTGGGGTTAGATGCCTTCAAACAATACTCACAATAATAGTACTTGCTCAATAATACTCATTCGAAAAGTAACCACCAAATAGTGATCCAAATTGTAATCCATATCGTGATCCCTTAGACACCATGCTAATTCCTATATATACATTTCCTTTACTATCACGTGATCTACTTATTCAAAATAGGATCACCTGTGCTTGCTCTCTGGTGATCTATGTTCAAACTCCACTGTCAGCAGCAACACTTTATTCTTATATAACACTATTAAATTCAGAAATTTAAAATTTGTTTTATTTTTTTGTATATTTTCTTAATGTCAAACATAAAATATAACTTTAATAATCCAATTAAAGCAAAATAAGCACAAAATCCTCCCTTTTAAAATTATTTTTTTATATTTTACTTTTTTGGTATACATGTTCATTTAGTGTGTGTGTTTTTTTTCTGCCATTTAAGGGTTAGTTTGAAACATTTTCCTTTATCTACTCTTTTTTCTTTTCCTTACATTATAAGGCTTCCATTAAATTTCATAGTTCTTTGTTTGTTTGGTTCATATCAAACTCTGAAGATCAGTGACAATCTGATCAGATTTGAGGTCAACTTCCTTGCTTGCAGGTGTTTCATTTGAAGTAGCGCAATGCAACTTTGGAAAATCAATTTATTCAGTCAATTCTCTTGGAATTCAACATATTTTTGCAATAGTCTATGTTCTGGAAAAAAAATTTCTCTCTCCCCATCAAAGTGGTCCAAACCAGCCAATAATAAGCAGCATCAAAGAAGTTCACTAATGAGAAACACCTGAGGCATAACTATTTCACTGACTCAGACTAAAATCTCACTGATGCTTTAATTTTTTTTGTCATTGCACTAAATTATAAATAACGTCTTTAAAACACTTTTAAGATTGCTTTAACAGGAATAAAACTTAACTTTTATTTGCATTGCTTTTTAGCTGACCATCTTTAAAGAGTCTATCAGAATTACATCCTAGCTGATAAATTTGACAATAATGGTGCTGCTGATGCTTTTTAATAATAGATTATGATAATCTTGTATAAATTGCCTCATTTGTTTCTGATTATATTCTAATATTTTATGGGGTAATCTTTTCAAAATAAGTTAAACTTAGTTATGTAGAACTGTAGCAAAATATATTGACTCACCTTTAACTCATTGGTATTTATTGGTAAATTGTATTGTATTAAATATTCAATAGCCTGTTAAATTTTGAGAAACACATGCTTACACAGAATCAGATCAATAATAATGGAAAGACTCACAAACTTTTCTTTTTTTCACCATTCTTATCAGATCACATTTTCCTCTCTTCATTTTGCTCAAATCACGTCTTTCTATGAGTATTTATGTCTTCTTCTCCAACCAATGTAAATAGTGGAAACTTTTAGTTCTACTGGAATTTAATAAACTAATTCAGGAATAGATTCCAATTTTGGACGTCTAGTTCGTAGAATGAATAATTAAGGCCCTAATCATACTTAGATTCTTTTAATCAATGTAATACTTTTCCAGACATCGGTATTGTTTATTAGAAATTGGCATCACTTGGCCAGCATTAAAAATGAGCTTGAGGATTTTAGTTCAATAGCTACATCTTCCACATCTACACTACACACAGATTGTAGCCATTTTTTTCTGTCTGAATTTCTTTGTTGAGGAGTTAACATTATTTACGTTCAGGCTATTGTCCTCATCTCTGCTGGAATGTGTGTGTGACCTAATGGATAGTAGCTTGTCATAACAAATTGGAGAACTGAGTTCAAATTCTAGTTAAGTCTATTACATTCACTTAAACACAAATACACTTGGAAAAGGTATGAATACATCATATTTTTCTGCCTTAAATAAACTACAAAGTGTTGATATGCCATAAAGAAAGAAATCAACCATCTTTGTTACTATCACAGTGCTTTAGTCATTGTACCTTGCAGTTTTAACAGATGCTTATCGATGTGCATAACTTTCAGTTTCCAGTGAATTTGGTGAGATAGTATTTGTGAGTTCAATCCCTGGGATGGGCAGTGTGTAATTGAACTTGGTGGTAACAGTACAAGCAATAACTGTACTAAACAATGATTAGATGCAATGGAGGAATAAGAAGAGAAGCAGGAACAATCTAATCATGTAGTTTAAACAAAAGGGTTCAGTATGAAATTCCCTGAACATTACCTTGATCAACAAACACCTGATGAAGGTTGTAGGGCACAACAGCCAAAACATTATGATGTAACGACTAAGCTGAGGACAGCAATTCAAATGTAAATAATGGTAACTGGTTTATAATTAAATAAGAACCTAAAATGTTGAAATGAATCTGTTGTGTTAAATAGCAAGGTTAATAAAGTGAATTTTTTTTTTTTTTAAATTAAAAATAAGTTAAGAATGTAAAACATTTTCCTGATAAAGCATTCCATATTAATCTTTTCAATTTCTACTTTAGAACCTGACATTTTTCGGCTTTGAGCATCTAATTTAGCTGCATTTCCAAAACCAAGGCCAGTTTCTAACATAAAGAAAACTTATTCCTCTTTTTGTTTTATTTCTTGTTTTAAGACAGGAAGTGTTCTTGTTTAATTACACTGTAAATCTATATTGATTCATATGGTGAAAACATGTTTTAAAACAACCAAGTTTACATTTCATTTTTCCTGTCAGCTGACTTGACTGATTTCCTTGCTGCTTGTCTCAGTCCTTGGTTATTTAGAAATTAGATTTGATAAATATTATGAAGCTAATAAAATAGATTAATATGAATGGTAAATAAAAGAGAAATTACTATGTATTAATAAAGTTTAATTTACTTTAGTTAGATAAATATTTTCTTTGAAATGAAATCATTCACTACACTTGTTGCTCAAAAAACCTTTCACCTTATACCATCCTCTTTGTCTCAGTTTTGTCATCTCTTCACACAAACACATTAAGAATGTTGTTCTACTATCAACTTCTCCTGCCTTCACCATGTCCAGTGAAGAGTAAATTCTCTCAGCTCTCTTTTTTTCATTGTTTTTCTTATACTGTAGCTATAGACTTTAATGGGTATGACGCAATCTTTATAAATACAGTAGGATATACTGCATGTAGTCATTTGGATTCACTTCCAGGTGTGCTTGTCAAATTCTCTGCCTCTGGGTAGGGAGGATCCCCAGATGATGCTATGTCGAAAGGCAGAGTCTCGTTTGGAAAGACAGCTGTCTGACCCAGTTTTTTATGGGGTCTACGAGCTCAGATACCCCACAATAAAACTTAGTCTTGTGTCACATCCAACCATATGGGGCAATATCATCATTTGGATTCACTTCCAAGTGTTCTGGTCAAACTCTCTGCCTCTGGACAGAGTGGATTTCAAAATGGGCCTATGCTGAAAGGCAAAGTCACGTCTGAGGAAACACCTACACAACCCCATTTTATACAGGGTCTAAGGGGAATTTTTGACTGAGTCTACAGGCTTGGGAAAACCCACATTAAATTCAGCCTTGTGCTACATCGGACTTTGTGGAGCAGTTGGTAGATACTGTCATTTGGATTCACTCTTGTCTTCCACTTGGGGTTCACCTTGATTCACTTCTCACTCGCCACTAGCAATTGATTACTTACTATACGCTGCTGGCGAATCTTGTATGTTGTTCCTGTTATAAATTTTATCGTTCCTTTTCAACCTTCGGTTTGGTTATTCTTATTCAGTAACCTTTTCCTAGGTTACAACAGTTTTCTTTTTTATACTAATGATCACCCAATAGAAGGTCCAAGGCCCACTCAGTGGAGAGGGTTAATGTGTGGTTTTGCATGAGTATAAGACGAGGAAAGAAGTGAAGTTCATGGGGGTTACATAGGAAAACTAACTATTAACCCTAGACTTGAAGAGGTCAAGATTGTAGTGATTGGGAAAACATCCTGCCAACAGTCTCTTCTACAAAACAGATTCATCATTGTGTACAAGGCGTGGTAGGTCCCAGTTGTAAAGGTTAGGTGTCATGAGACTAAGGAATGTGGCTCAGAACACATGCCATGGAAAGTGATAGAGCAGTGAAATGTTTTGTCTGTGGAAAAGCGGTTGAAGAATGGAAAATAAACTCCCACAAGGCCAAGCAGATGCTTTTGAACTTGAGGATTGGACAGCTCCAGCCCAGATACAGCTGCCATACTCCATTTTTGGTTTTATCCACCTCTTCTAAATATGGAGTATAATTATGGAGTCAGATACTTACTGGAGTGATACAACCAACCAACCCTTTTTCCAGTATCTTATGTTACATAGCAGTTCAGCACTCTTTTCTTTGTTTCTAATGACATTTCCTATCTCTTAATATCTTGTTTAGTTTCTGAAAGGCTTTATAGTGGATTTGATTCAACCTAGAAAAACTGAAATTGGTTTGGATCTAAAATATGACGCACTAATTTACTGAATATTTATAAGAGGAAACGTAACACTTCCAGTTACACATACTGTTTTATATTTTAACTGTAAGAGAATTAAAATAAATTACACTCTGCCTTTTAATTTGTGATTATGTAGGTATTGCCAGGCTGTAAAATTCTGGATGATGTGAAACAGATGATACTAATCTAAGCAAACTTAACTTTCATACAAATTATTCAGCAGTATTCATGTCTGGATTATCTTTCCTTTTCTGTCAACATTAAAGCCTTTTCTCTTTTTTTTTTTTTTTTTTTTTTTTTTGAATTTTTAAACTCTAAGATTATTTGAAAATCTACAAATTTTTAAATATTTTCCATAGAATTCATTCCACGCACTTACATGCTTCTAACAAATCTCAAGAACTGTATTTTGCAAAAAAAATCCTACTAGTTTAAAAATAGTGTGGTGGACTAAACAAAAAAATGATAAATAAAAACAGCTTGAAAGGAAAACTATTTTGTAAAACACCCAAATTAGAAAACCATTAAAATATTCTCTTTTCTTTGGGGAATAAATATTCGTTCATAGTTTTGTGATGTTTAACATTTTAACAGTAGACTTAAATACTGTTTCATTAATTGCTACAAGACAATAGCACTGACATTGACTTCTTTAATTAGTAAAATATATAAATTTTGTAACAGTTTTCGATGACTGCTTAGTGTACTGCAATGCTGAGAGTACAATAGCTGAAAGTATAGGATATAAACTGCTATAATTTATGGTCAGTAACTGAATCACAAACAAGAGGCTCCTTCAAATAAATCCTACTAAAATCATTAGATACTAAAAAACTTTACAATTCTGTAGAAAACACGGTTCCAAAATTAAATATGTGGTTTCTGAAACCTGATTGGAAACCTGACAAGTCAGGTGATGTGCTCTCTACGACGTCTTGCACAGTTGAACTCCAAATGACCTGAAAATACGTCATGCCTTTGATTACAGAGTGTGTTCTCGCAAAAAAGTCGGATAGGATTCTGGAACTGGCTGTCAAATAACGATAAAAACGGCTTGTTAGCAGCAGTCAGTGACAGATTTGCGAAAAGGATCATTCAGTAAACAAGGCCCAGCCACGATATACGTTACCTTGACAACGCGGTAGTCAGCGATGGTCTTTCTACATAGAAAGCCGCGACGAAAGTAAGTTCTAGATCCCCTTCTCTTTGTTCACTGTGTTTTTTTTAATCACTGCTATTGAACAGAATCAGTCAGCAGTCACACACGTTTCGTTGGCGTGTGCTTCACCCGCCCACACAGAAACACTGGCGTACATATAACTTCGGACTTTGCAGACTCACTTGCGACAATTCACTTTCAACACTCGAACAATTGGTCTCTTTATGGCCACTACAAAGATAGTTGAATTCTAATATGCAAATACCTGTATCTACTGTATAAATATTATTGTCATATTTAACTTGCTCTTCTTCCTTTTCTGCGAAGATCACTTCTTTGCGTTGTTTAGAATTTTGTATTGTAATTTGTGGACATGACACCCGGAATTTTATTTTTCCGCCTAAAATCTAGGTAGACTGCTTCCAGTTAAGGAAACAACAGTGTTATCGACAAAAGAGAAGACGGATAAGAAATAAAAGTGGATGAAAAATGAAATTTTTGAATCCATGAAAAAAAGACATGACAACCAACGTCAAAGAATTACACAATCTTAAAAATAGCTATTAGGAATAAATGTTAGCAGAAGATTAATGGTTCAACAAGAAATGTGCAGAGATAGAAATACAGCAGAACACAGACGTAGCAATTATGCATGGAAGGATAAAAGAAATAGCAGGATATAAAATCGTAATCTCAGACAGGATGCATATCATCTAAAAAATGAGCACATAATAGAAAAAGAAAAGATACAACAAAGATGGAACAGATAGTTATTTCATAGCATGACAAGAGTGAAATATTCAATACGTAAAAAAAATGAAATAGCGCTTAGTATTAGAGGTAAAATCGACACAAGTCAGGGAAGTATTAGAAGAGAAAAGAACTAAAAAGAAATGTATACTTCTGAGTTTTTGTGAACATTTTTACGCAGAAAATAGGGGGTCGCAATAAACATAGATAAGTTTATTGAAGAGGTTAAAAATCACGAATTTTAGGTGACCCGTTGCACTATAGGCAAGTTCATTTTTGCTGGAGAGGTTAAAAGTCATGCAAAAAAAATCAGGCGTCTCACTACACACGAAGTTGACTTATACACTAGCATATACGGTATAGAAGAAATTGGACATGGAGAGTTGAATACTCACAAGGCATATTGAAAGCAAAAGATGCAGGGAAATACTGTATCTCAGCTTGTGTAAATGGATGTTAGAACAAGGACAAAAGATGGCAAAGTTTCCAAAATTTATTCAGAGTAGCAAAACAGAGGAGGTTGTGGCACGCCATGATTGACGACGGTTAGCAGGGAGATGGCGCATAAGAAAGAAACTTAGACAAGATTCCAAGTAGACTGTTTAAATTATACAATGTATAATTAACAAAGTTTAAAACCATTTACATCTCTGTGGTTATTTCAATAAATACATATTTGGTGTAGCTTGGCACAGAATATTTTTCAGAGGTTACCCAATGAAGATCAGCATCAAGATAGGTGGAATAATCTGTTTTTTTTTTTTTGTTTTTTTGTTGTTTTTTTTTGTTTGTTTTTTTTTTGTTTTTTTTTATAAATCTACAGTAGATTCCGGAAACTTTGAAATGGAGGGAATTGTCAATGTGGGTTCATTTTCTGGAGAGTTGGCAAAACAATTCCATCCATTTAGGCATGAAGTATTCTCCGAGTACCTTTCGTCTATAAAAGTATTTTTCTTTTTCCATGTACCATGACCTTTCATGATGTGGGCGCCATGGCTCTCCATAATCTTCTGTCTTTTGTTTTGACACTTAACTATCCCTCTTTACCTTTGTTGTGTCATCCATTCATAAAAGCTTGTTTAATCTCTGCTTACCCATGTATCTCTTTGCCTTCAATACATCCTGTAAGTGTTAAATTATATAGGCCATCTTTCCTCGTTATAAGTGCCAGAAATTTCAGTTGCCTCTTTCTGATTATTCCGCTTTGCCTTTAAACTTCCCTCTTACTCAACGCCTAATTTCGTCATAAACACTTAAAGGCTGTCGTCTTAGCTAAATAAATTTACATTTAACTTTAAAAAAAAAACAAAAAAAAAACAAGTAAATTTGCAAGAAAATCATTCCTAGGAAAAATCGGTTTGAATTGATGCCTTCATTCAGGTGACAGTCTGAAAAGGAAAGAATTTTTTTTTTTTAATGTTATCAGTAATAGCTCAAGGAAAAGTACTCCTATTTTATACTGCAGAACGAAAAAATAGATAAAAAATTAAGAAGCCATAGAAAAGTGTTGTCTCGCTAAATAGTAAGCATCTATTTCTATTTTCTTTGAAACAAATTTAAAATGAGTGTGCGAATCTGCCTTCTGTCCGGTCACGCGTCCCTATGCTGTGTTAATTCGTATGTCTGCGATTATTTCAATAAAGTTTCCTTTTGTTTGCATTATCTTTCTCTGGCTTTAATGTTGTTATATAGTCTAAATATTACTCTTCGTCACGTAAAATCCAAGTGGTAAAAAGTAGAGTAAAAACACATTTTCTTACAGGTTAGCATTTTAACTGTTCAGTAAGTCATCTGCGAAATACTATTAAAATCAGTTCAATGTCTTTTAGCTAGCTGTGATCTTTTTCAAGTAACCCAGACAGAATCAAGTTTTTGCTTGGGGAGAAAAGAAAAGTCAAGGGACAAAAAATTACTTTTATCTTTATTTCTTTTATAAAAAGTATTGTTTAATTTGTTTAGCCATTAGTTTAAATCACTAATTTTATTTTTCCATGAACAGTCAACTTTTTAATGCCTCTCGACTCGATTCTGCTTTAAACGTATGCAAGTTTGGGAATAGAAAACTATATTATGTTGATGACGTTTGCTAATCATATTACGTAAATACTTCTTGGAGCACACACCAATAGATAACTAGAAAGACTAAATGTAATCTGTCGCTAAACACGGAGGCTGTTTTTCAGCATAAGAATAGAGTAAATTTTACTTGATTATTCTAGCGGCAGGAATAAGAAATCATTGAGTATAGTTCGAATTCCAGTCGAGTTCGTTAAATTCACTTTCTGAGGGAAATGTGGGAATCCGTTTCATCCACAATTTATGGGTTAAATAACAGGACTATTATCTAAAAGAAAATATAGTTGTTAAACAAAAAATAATTAATGAAATATTCACTCGCAAAAAATAATTATTCTTATAATCCTAAATATGTTTCGGTTTTAAATAACCTACAAACGGTTGATAAACCATAAAAAAAAAAATCAGTCGACTTATAAGTGATTTGCTGTATCGTACTTGTTGACTGAAATTCTTCCTGTGCTTTTGTCGGAGTTAGCTCCTCCTTAATTCCCCAATTGTTCACTAGGGGTCGCTCTCCCTACACTATAAATACTAGGTGACGACTTGCGTCGTTTTCTTTCCTACATTGCATTTCAGCGGACACATTTAAAAATGTGATCTCTCGTAGTGATCTGCGTTTTCGCCCACTTGTGTGAAAACACCATTAAACACACATACACGTACATACAAACATTCACCAATATACAAACTCTTTACTTTCACACACAAACACAAATGTTGATGTCTTTGTAACTTGTAAATCTTGTTGTTTAATGCATATATTTGTTGATATATATGTCTTGTTTGTCTCGTTTGTCTTCGGTTGGACTCAACTTGAGTCCAGCATGTTCTTGTAGTTGGACCTTCTAGCAGGAATAAACACCACGTATCCCTAATTCAACAACACTCAAACCCACACAGTCCTCTACAGTTTGTCCCCCTCAAGACATAGGTGATCATGGCTCTCCACAATTTCTTGTCCTTTGTAGCTGTTAATAAGTTTTGTTTTTGTTATTTCTCCTAAACCTTGTTCAGCCATCCGTTTACTCAATCTCACTGAGTATGTTATGCTTTGTTTTTCTCTGCCCCTTTTGTCTTCAATCTGTCCTGCGAGTATCAGATTTTCCAGGCCTCTTTCCTCGTTATTTGCCCTGATGTTAAGTATAAGGTTCCTTTTTAGTTTCCATTTTCTTTAAATTTCGTCTTTGCTCACATATTTGATCCATGGTATCCTCAGCATTCTTCTGTAGAACCGCGGTAGTAGTATAAAGGTTAAGTGAAAATCAGTTACAGTTCTTCGACAGCGTGTTGGTAACTGTGAACCTACCGAATACCGCAAACATCGTCTATAAAACCAGGGGGTATATTTTGAGAGGTAAAGTGTTTCTTATCAAAAACTTCAACTAGATTCAGAAGATTGATTTCTGAAGTGACCCATATGCATTAGCCGGAACATCTTTGGTTAAGTAAAAAGACTATAAAATAATCTTAAATATTTCTTTTTAATTTGTAAATATTCTTAATTTATTTCGGTTGTTCTTGATGAGAGTGTAACAGCGCTCAAGCTCATAAAATTAGAGTTCACCCAGGGTGGTTAGTATATTCTTATCTTGAAACACTTGCTTTAGAGAACTGATGAGTTGCGGGGTATTACGTTGTTTGGGTAGAAATGTCACCATTATGTAGCGGGTATCACCTTGTAGAAGACCGTGGGGTGAAGATGTACAAAAACACGTGGGTTAAAACTTCCTGCTAGCCGGTCCAGCTACATGAGAATATTGGACTTATTAATTATTAATTAAGTCCAAAGAAGACAAAGAAAACAAGCAAGACCGATAATTATATGCAAACAAATATATTTATTAACAGCAAGTTACAAGCACATGGATAGTTACATTGAGTTTGTGTGATGAATATTATGTGTGTATATTGTGGTGAGTGTTCGTACGTACGTGTATTGGTATTGTTCTTAGCGTGTTCCCAGAATTTGGGAAACGCTGTATTGGTGAGAGCACACATATTGGTATTAGCTGAAATGAAGAAGGAAGAAAAAGAATTATCTCACCTCCGCGCGAGGTAGGATACGGCCCAAGGCGAAAAGAGAGATCGAGGCAAAAGGTTCCCCAGTATTTATAGCAAGGGGAGAGAGACCCCTGGTGAAGGGTTAAGGAACTAAATGAGGAGCTAACTCCGACAACGTCTTTGTGATATGTATAGACGTTTTATAGTATGTATTTATGGACTTCTGGAATAGTTGGCCTGCAAATATTATTGGGGGACTTAATAAAAGAACTAAAACAGTGAATATCAAACAAGCAACAATGCATGTTATTAACAAAAGAAATTACATGTATAAACAATTTTAATGAAGGGAATTATATATAAACTACCGATAAGAAGAATGTGTTTGATTGTGCGCGTATGAGAGAGAGAGAGAGAGAGAGAGAGAGAGTTCAAAAGTCAACAGAGGATGAAGGAAGAGAAAGCGTTCTGCCGGCAGTGTTATTTACCTACTACTACACTTGGAATCAAGAGCCTAAAAGAGGAAGAGAAAGAATATGATTGCCTTTTTATAGACTCAATGAGTGCCCCTTAACGAACGTTTTGGCAAAGCCAAGTGGGATAACGTACAGGTAAATTTCTAATTTAACTGTAGTCATTAAATTGTTTGTGTAGAGGAAGCTTTAAATACCCTGTAGGGAGCTAGGCAGATACGAATCCACGTACTGATTCATAAATAGTTTAGCAAATAGTCTTACGGACTTCTACACTGAAACGTCACTTCTTACTTCATTTGATATATACTGCTTAACAATATTAAGTCTTCTTCCATTTATCGACCTCTAAAAAGACATGGTCTCAAATACCTGGCGCGCGCTTCAGGATTTTAATTAATCAAATAGATTTCATTTTAGCCCTAACCACAATCGAAAAGGTCTCGAAATTAAATAAGCACGAGGATCGACCCAATAAAACGAAAAGTAAGAGTGACAAATTCGAAAAAAACTAACCTCTTCAGTCTGAAGTAAAATTTTGTCAGATGTTTGTTCATGAAATGTATAGGGACATGAATTTAGAAGAGATATTTTTGTATTCCTTTTTGTAGCGGTTTCCTGATAGACAATAAATAAAACTGGTTGGCAATCACGATTTTCATTCACCACGTTCGTAAAATTCAACTCTAATTACATTGCGACGTGCTGCCATTTTTAAGGACATCTGCGTCCGCTCTCATGTTCAGCCATACCCCAGGCTACATAAACATTCCATGGCATAGACAGCAGAAGCTAAACGAGAAAGTGCAATGGAATAATGCTGCTTTTGTACTGTCTTGGATACAATCAAGGTACTGTATTTGTGGTCGATAAAGTATTTGGCATCGTTGGGATTTATTCAATATTCCACAGTGGCAAAATGACGCATTTTTTATTTTATTTTTGAAGACTCCATATAGAGCAGGAGTTCTTAAACTTATTTTTATTCTCGAATATCCTTCCCTCCTGCTATGTGTTTTGGCATACCTTTTGAGAAAACCTTCTGTGTTATAGTACTCACGGTCAAATAAAGACTGGGCGTGGCAGGGTTGAGCAAAGAATGACTGGAAAACGCAATTTCTTTTTCTATTGAAAAAAAAAAAAAAACGACAGGTTTACACCTATCTAATCCTAACAAGGAATTCATTGCCCGGAGCGTGACAAACAATCGCGTAACCCCTTCTCTCGAGTTCCTTCAATCGTACACATACCCCGGTTTGAGAATCCATGTTTGTAGGGCATGAAGCGGTTACCATACCAAGGGATACTCTTTTGCTTTTGGTGATTAATAAATTTTGTACATGGACAGGTTATTAGATGGACGACAGAGATGAACTGCATTACAAGGCTAAATGATTCCAAACTATTTATTTTTAGCTAATAGGAGAATTAGGTTCATGCCTTTTGCAAGGAGAACAGAATCTATCAAATCGGAGTTTGAAATCGAGTGACTAATTCCATTATACGTGACGTTAATCATTTGTTTACTTGTGCTACCGAATGGCATTTTTTCTGTTAATATACCCATCTAATATGGCATACGATCATCCGAAATTGGCCTGTAGTTTTTTACTGTTGCCGGAGAAATCAGCAATTAATGTAGTCTACGATTTTTTGCATAATATATTTTTTAACAATATGAAAGACAGACCACCGGACTCTAATTATTTAGTGGTTCCAGACCACGAATGGTCGGAATATTTCCTAAGGACTAATTTACGCAGTAGGGAACTATGCAGTAAGCATTGAACTGACTTAATGAATTTGTCGTAGTTAGCTCCTCTTTAATTCCCTAATTGTTCACTAGGGGCCGTTCTCCCTACACTGGGCAATTTATTGCCTCGTTCTCTTTTTACTTTACTGAAATCAGCGGACACATTTAAAGGATGTGATCTCTCGCAGAAATCTGCGTTTTCGCCCACTTGTGGGAAAATATAACGAAACACACATACACGTACGTATGAACATTCACCAAAATACAAACACAAGCACAAATGTTGATGTCTTTTTAACTTGTAAATTTGTTGTTTAATACGTATATTTGACACATATATATCGGTTTTGTTTTTTTTTTCTTTACATCTTCGGTTGGACTCAACATGAGTCTGCCATGTTCTTGTAAATGTACCATCTTCTAGCAGGAATAAACAGAACGTGTTTCTAATTCAACAACATGTAAAACTCCTGGTCCTCTACAAATTGTTCCATGAAACTAGTTTACTAACCCTCGCTGTACGGTAAGCGCCTCCTATATTCAGAAACAAGCTTAAAGGTCAGAAGAATGTTCTCTCGTCAGAATCGAAGTTTCTCCACGAGCTAATAACTTTCCACACGAGTTTGTTATCCATAGTTCTCATGTATGCAACTCTAATATTTATTAAGCTTAGATTAGTACATCACCAAACCACAAGTGAAGTGAGGATAAGACAATAACAGTGACATGCAATGATTACTAAATGAAAATAAGGATTAGACGATATCTCGAGACATGATGAGTGGAACGGAAACACTCTACACCTGTAGATTAAATAAAACATTCAGCAACTGTCGCAGACAACGAAAAAAAAAAGACTGCTGAAATCTTTGGGGTATACAATAAAGAAAAGAAAATATGAAGAATTTAATACCTACATAACAGGTAAGAAAAACAGGAAATCAGTGAGAAGCATACCTGACAAGTTTGAGCAAATGGATGGTGGAATAAAACCAGTTGTTGTTACGAAACAAGTCTAACTTAGAGGAGAAAAATGACATGTCGAAAGATATGATTGCTCACTCCTGAAGAAACATTGTTATTATGCTGTTTATATAATTAGTTAAAAAAAAGAATTCAATCAGTAAAAATATTATTTACATTGATCGAACTGTTGTCCTAATCTTTTTGTCATATTGACGACCTTTCGGCCGTTGTACGCTCCAGCGTTCTTCAGATGATATGCGTTGGAATTTCAAATCGATCCCTTTAATTCTTCCATCGGGATATATTGTTTTCGTTTCACATGCCATTCCTAAAGAATGCCGGAACGTATAACAGCCGAAACGTTGTGAATATGACAATAAAGATGAGGATAAAAGTCCAAACAAAGTAAATAATTGCAATACCTAATCTCATAAATATAGACAGAAGTAAAAATGTTATTTTCAAGAGTAAGTGTAAAACACAAGTATTACTCCACAGGGAGGCGCCTCCATTATTTATATTGAAGCGTGACTTAACTTCGCACAAAGCTAAAGAAGCGAAGAACTCCATGCAGTCTTAAACATTCTTCGCTAGAAAATTGATTTAGGATGCGTGTCTGCTAACCATCGCGCTACGATATGGCATAGCTGGCCAGGAAGATTGTTGACATCTTCGTCTCATCTTTCCTAAAAAAAAGAAAAGAAAAAGAAAAGGTCACTATCCTTATATACTACAAAATTAGGCTGTTTTAATTCATTCAAGAAAATGTTCATTAATTAAGAACGAAGTGAAAACGTTTTCAGCCAAATTGAAAGCCTGTTTCTCTTAAATATTTTTTCCCATTTCAACGTCGGACAGAGAACATCCAAATTAAATGGCTTACAGTTCTACATTTGTGATTCATTTTATTAATTGATGGTCTTAATGTTTTCAAAAGTAATTATAGTTACTGCTAAAAATAACTTGCTGTTAAATTCCCCTTCTCCGTTGCATAAACAACATTTCAGAAAATGTACCATGTCCCGTCAGGACGTGAGGAATCATGGCTCTCCGCATAACATTTCCTGTTATCAGGAATTCTTTTTTCCTTTACAGCGCCTCTTTTATCTCGTTCTATCAATTAGTTAAAATGTATCAAGTATGATTCTCATTATTTTCCTGTTTTCTTTGCCTTGATGTGTCCTGTGACTTTTCTCCAAGTGTTCTTTCCTTTTCCTCGTGTGTCTACAAAATTCCAGTTGTCTCATTTTCATTGTCAACATTAGTTCATATTTTCCTTAAAATGTCCTCGTTTCTAGCCATGGTATACGACAAACTGTTCGATAGAACCACATCTATGCAACCTTAAGTTTGTTCTTAGTCTTTAAGAAGATTCTCCATTATTCTATGCAATGTATGATATTAGACATTTGCATTAATACTTCGTCCAGTCTTTGAAAATCATTATTCGCAGTTTCTATACACCTTCCCTCCTGTGTTACACGTTCCGACATCAGTTACCCTACTAACCAGCTAGTTAAATTTCCGCACCCGTTTGATTTTGACGTCACTAATACGTAACTCGCATCTGAGCAAATTGAATTTTACGCTTTCTTGCTCGATGTAGATTCTATCTGATTAGAATACGAAAAACATTTTTATCGGATATGTTATAATATATGTATCAATATGATTATGTTAACTATGAAAACCATTCAAAAGATAATAAACAAACAAGAGCCTTAATTGACTTTTATAGTGATTCAAAGTTTGTTAACATCTTTGTTGAATGACAGTTACTTTCATTGCCTGTTCATAAGTGCTTATATATGTAAAACGAAGTTATAAGTGGAAAGGACTAAAACTACTGTAAGCATGGGGATAGAATTAAGATAGTAAACAACGGAAGATGTCGTTGTGTCTCGAAATGTCCTCAGTCTCAAATTCAGATGTTTTCGTCAAGGTCAAAGGTCGTCTAGTTCATGGCAACTATTCAACGAACGTAAGGTGGAAATCTTGAAGATATTGACGAACATTTATGTATTTAATATTAACCCTAGTTTTCTTCATCTTTTTACCCGGGATATGATGTGGCAAAGTTAACAGGCCAATTTAACTATTTTATAGTGTATAATACCATTACCTTATGTACAATGATTTCAATGTAATAATATATTCACTATTTACATTGCTCGGACTATCGTCCTCATCTTTGTTACTATATTTTTCACAACGTTTCCGGGTAGACTGTTCTAGGTCCACGTGCCATCTCTAATGGATGTCAATTATCTCCTGTCAATTCCCCTCTCCAAGTTCTCCACTGCCTTACCCAGGTATTGAACTCACAATTGTCTGGGTCCTGTCACTGGATCTAACTAACGCCTTTATCCACTGTGCCATGCGTCCTTGATAACTGATAACTGGCATCCATTAGATATGGTAATGTGGAACTAGAACAGTCTACTCGAGCGAGCGAAATAAAAGGTCCAGTTCGACATTCCAACCACTCGAAGAAGGCCGGAGCGTACAACAACCGAAACGTTGTGATAAATATGGCAACAAAGATGAGGAAGATAGTCCGAAATAGTGTACATAATACCTCATCTCAAAAATCTAGACAGATAATATATTTTCTATAAATATTTTCATGGTAATTTTTTTCGATGCGCTCCCGTCTTTGGTACCTAGGTTATGAAATAAAACAAATTGGCTACTAGATCTCATCTTGCATTTGAAATGGCCAGGTATTACCGTAAGTTCTATGCTAATAATTTCTTCGCTTGCAGTTTTTGCTTGTGAAACTCTCTTCCAGCATCTTGCTTTCCAGTCAGCTTTGATCTTCAAAAATCTAAATGCAATGTCAATCGTTATCTTCTGTCTTAATTCGTGTTCTTTTATTTTTCTCTCTCTTAATGTTTTCCTTTTCTCATATCCTCTCAAACTCAGTGACCCCTTTCTTTTTGGTGGCTTCATTACTTTGCTTGGGATGAAATAATCTAAAAAAAAAGAATGTACCTTATGCATTGTTAATAAATGACACATAATTATCTCAATGTGTGCAAAACCGGCACTATCAGTTAAAAAAATGTTTAAAATCGATACTTATTCTCATAGTATAAATTATGAGACGAGGAAATTAAAATAGGCTGCTCTAAATTAGTTTTGTCCAACATCACAAGATGTGCTACATTGGCAAAATATTAACTCAAGTCATACTCTAAAATAAGCTCCAGAAATATGGAACTTATCAGCTATATACAATCTTTTTCTCGGGCCAATGGCTAAAAATTACTTCAAGCGAATGAATCCTTTAGGTCTTAAAGAATATGGCATTTCGTCAGATCGTATAAACTGGCGCTACAGAATCAGAATCAAAAACCTTTATCAGATCACAAAAACTACGTCAGTTAAAGAATTCCAGCAGCAGCAATAAGCAAAATGGGTAGCGTATAGAACTAGAACGGAAAATAATCAAGATTTTGATTTGCCACGGTAGATTGTAGGGGAGTTATAACTGTGACTAAATAATTATAAACCACCTAACATTTATATATATATATATATATATATACAAAGATACTTGTAAAAAGGAGAAAAAGTAAGACGTGGAAACAAGACAAGTATTATTTAGACACGAGAGACGGTAATAATGAATAAAATTGTGAGTTTAGGGTTTAACGTAGATAAAATTTGAATCGGAATCTGATAGAATAAGATAAAAAAATAAGTAAAGTGTATACAATCTTTCTGGTATGTCCTTTTTTTTCTTTTTTTAAAGATGTGTGCAATGAATGTCAAGATAATTGGAAAAATAAAAAGAGTGTCTGGAGTTTTCTTCCCTCGAATTTTTATTGTGTGCTGCGAGATGGATATTACTATTATGACCTGGAAAATGAAAAGGAGGGGAAATTTTCATTGATGTACGTGTTGACGGACTGTCCGTGTTGACTGCATGTCAGATGGTGCGAATATCACGTGCTTTTTTTGCAGAGGAGGGAAGTGAGGTCTTTGGTTTAGAAAGAATGAATTAATGATAATTATAATTGTTAAACTTATTTTATTATAATTATTTTTAACGCAATAATTAATTTTATATATGTATATAAATTTGTTGTTTCACCTTACAATTTGATTTTCTTGTTTTATACCCCTCTTATGGTGGGCTATCTAACTAGCAAGGCCAAATCAAACTAATCTGTTTTAACACTCATACACTTCACTATAACTGATAACCCCTATAGCACTACGAGATTGGCAGCAATCATGTTAGATTTGGTTTGTTTTACGGTATATCAACCTCAATGGGTTATTTAATGCCGACAATATTTTTATTGCTGATAATATTTTTTCAACAAAAAAAAAGTATTGCTAGTATTAAAACCTATTTTTACACTTTTATAGTGTTTTGATTCCAGTTTGGGGGTTAACTATTTGCCCATAGCTGGAAACCGAACAGGTGTTACCATTCGCAGTCACGGTGGACCTGGGAACACCAGCAATTAAAAAGTGGTTCCACGCTCCTCAAAACCTCCTGATGAGAGGACTTGTTGTTGGACGTAGTTTATCGTCTTAACCAGGACGGCATCATGTAAGAGTTGAAATGGCTAGATGTAACCGGAAGTACAATGCTAGTTTTTTTTTTTTTTTTTCTCGCATTTCTCGCTTGTGGAACTCTTCTCTTCCGGTTTCATACTTGCCAGTCAACTATGATCTTTGGAAATTTAAAGGTAAAGATAACCAGTATATTCTGTCTTCTTAATTCCTGTTCTTTTATTTTTCTCTCTCCTTCATAATTTTTTCTTTATTCTCATATTCTCCGACAATCAATGGCTTTATTGGACTGCTTTTGGTGAAATGCTTGAACAAATAATACCCATGTATCTATAATTACCATCATTATACTGTCCATCTCATTAATTCTACCTCATCGACAACTGAGATCAATCCCCGTATAAAATCGTAACTTTTTCTACACGTTAAAAGATGCAAATAGCTATATTCTGAAATTAGAAGGTCTCGGTTATGAAAAGTCGTTGAATCAAGCAAATCTTCCTCATTCCTAATTGTGAACACATTTTAAGCTCGCAGGGGAAATTATGTGAAAAAGAAAGTGTCCCCTTTCTTTTGGGTGCGTCGCGTTGAAACAGTGGGGAACAGGTTATTCTCATACACTGTTACGACTGAAGTGCTTTCGATTTTTACTAGGTCTCCGCGCTTGTTACTATGTGCCTGGTGAAACGCCGTAAAAATATTGGATGCTTCCCGTGATGTGGTGGTTAACAAGTTAGATCAGTCTGTTTCTGGATTCCGCCTTCCTAGGTCCCTCTACTATTGCGCATTTGTGACAGAGCAATCTAAACTCAATAGATAACAAACGGAACATCTCCAGTTGATTGCTCATTTCTGAAATTGCGAGAATCATTGTTTTATAAACTTCCTCTAATTTTGGAACTTGAAATAAGTGATTGTTTCTTAAATCTCTTTTTAAATTAATTTTGATAAAAAAATAAAGTAATTTGATATTTTTTTTAAATCTTTTTCGTTTTTTTTTTTTTTTTGTTTTTTTTTTTTCGTTTTGAAAGAACTGGCAGCTTGCTCATTTCTGAAATTGCGAGAATCATTTCTGAAATTGCGAGAATCATTGTTTTATAAACTTCCTCTAATTTTGGAACTTGAAATAAGTGATTGTTTCTTAAATCTCTTTTTAAATTAGTTTTGATAAAAAAATAAAGTAATTTGATATTTTTTTTAAATCTTTTTCGTTTTTTTTTTTTTGTTTTTTTTTTTTTCGTTTTGAAAGAACTGGCAGCTTAGATTAGATTTCTGACCTCGAAAATAAAATGGAATTAATATAATTAAATTCAGCGTTTCCGTTCAGTCAGCCATATTTCTTATTTCTCTTATCCATTTTTTTTTTCTCTCTTAAATGGAAGCCAGTGACTTCGGTATTTTACCATAACTTATCTTTCTGGAACTCCCGATTCTGTCTTCTGAGTTTAGGAAAAATTTAATCACTTTCAGCTGAACCTAAACAGCTGAAGAAACGACTGCTTCTTTCCTCCAATTGCAGCAATACTAACCCGTCCTGTTTGTGTACATAAAGATGTCAGGAGAAACGAAAAGAATTAAGAACTGTCAAAATACAGCTGATATGTAGTTCAACTACGCAGTTCGGCGTTTGTGTTGGCTCCACTTCGTTCTGTTCTTACATAGTCTGGGGTCCTGACTACAGCTGATAACACTGTCTTTACATCACAGCAATGAGTGGTATTTTATCTCTTAGGGTTATTTTCAATTACTACTAAAAAAAAAAAAAAAAAAAGAGTTCCCCAAAATCCTACACTCGCGTGTCACTTCACATTGTGAGCAATAATGACTCTGGGTAGCTACTCGTCTTTCGTTGCTTTAAGTTAGATTTCTACTTTTAGGACTGTTCTATGCCGTACTTGTTCCGCCATCCATTTGCTCAAAACTGACTGGTAGATTTCATGACTGTTTTTCCTTTTCTTTTATTATTGTGAGTGTTAAATTATCCAAGCTTTTTTCTTCTTTTAATAAAACAGACACTAAAACATTGGAAAGACATTGAGGCAAAAAGATTTACTTTGTTTTTGCTTAATTTAAGCAAGTTCTGCAATTAATCTAAATAATTGTAAGACTGAAAAAAAATTATTTTTTTGTCTTGATAAAGGGTGTTTCATTAAGATGGATTATATATAATGGTGTTTCATTAAGACGAATCAAAGTCAGCAGTAAATAAATCAGTGTTATTTGTGAAAATTTATTTATTTCTCTATTGTCTCATGTTATTTAACTCATGGCAATTTTGTGTCAAAAATAATATCGCTCAAATATCCGCCAAATCTGAAAGAAAAAAAAAATCATTAGACGCTTAAACTCAATTCACATTTAAAATCGGTCCAAGTTATTGGAACACCCTTTATAAGAATAAAAGTGGATCTCATCTGTATTGTCCAGTTGAAGGAAGCCTACAATAATGTATTCTGCTTCCCAACTTAGAGAGCCGGGTATTTTTTCCATTGGCGCTATTGTTAGATAAGCAAGTCTAAGTAAAATCTTGAACTTCCATTTATAATAATCGTGCTATGAAGACACGCCCCACTTCAAATCTCTAACACAATATTCCTACATTTCTCTTCATAATCTTAATCAAAATTTCATGAATTACAAGATTTTTAATTACGCTAAATATTTGCAAGGATAGCAAAGTATATGTAAACATATGAAGCGGTAGGGGAAAATGAATGCTTACGGCCGCATCACGTTGAAACATCGGTTCTCATCAGATCACCAAAGTTAAGCAACGTTGTGCCTTGTCACGTACCTAGATTGGTGATCGCTTGGGAATGCCAGGTGTTGTACTCTGCAATGTGAGGATGGTGTAATAGATCACGACTCGTGACGAGAAACAGAAGAGAGACTGGTTCAAATTCCAGTCAGGTTAGTTACATTGACTTCCGGAAAATACCCCTGGAGATTCATGAATCGACTAACAGACATGACCACCAAATTGTGTCACATTTGCCCCTCCCAAGACGCATTGAGTCAGTGCGGTAGGGTAACAACCCATTCATCTCCATGATCTGAGGAAGGCCACACCCAATAAAGGACCTTTACAGGTTCGGAATATGATGGGTATCGGTAATTTTGTAAATCATAATTCATGTTGGTGTGGTTGATCAATGCCAGAATTTTTAACCTGATTTTCGGACACTGCCGATTTCTTATTTATCTTGCTGTCAGACTCGGTTAAGCTCTATCTATGCGTAAGCTGTTATTGCATCACCGTAAAGCTTTCTCTGGAATGTTAGCTTTTTTTGTTTAGAAAATTGTGTGAAAACTTTATCATCCTTGTTACAGCATTTCTATCAAAACCCGTTGGACCAAAATAAAACGAATAAAAAAACCCAGAAACAATTAAATTTTATTAAAGAAACTTTTTAGCACGGAGACGTACCTCTGTTATGACTTGCTGGTAAAAGTACGAAGTTTGTTCTGTAGACATCGTTTCAAAAGATGAATATGTCTACGCAGGTCACATGATTAAATGTTTCATGTTTATCTTTTCAATTTAAACCTTCGACAAGAACAATCTCCACTTTTATATTTGCATATTTTTCAGCAATGAAGAGTATATGTACTTCAGTCAAGTTATGTGCCATGCGTGATACACGCTTAGGCGATCATCTATCTTTCGATACATGACTGACGAAGCAGATTGTTTCCCGCATTAGGTTGCCATTTTTTTCTGCAGTAGACTAGTTGTCATCCAAGGCTATAGAACCTGGTCTGTTCTGCTATTTACCCATAGTTTGGGGGGGGGAGAAAAAGAGGATACATACCTTTTCCAAGGACATTAGCACGTAAATGAATGTGATGGATTCGACTGGGATTCGAACTCGGCTCTCCGATTCCTCAATTCTGTATGCACACACATGCTTACACGTTCACCGAAAGAAAAATAAAATTGTAACACTGAATAAGAGTTTCAATTTTTACATGATAAAACGAATAGAGAATATGTTAGGATTACGGTACATTTTCGCAGATATAGATAAATATTCAGGTTTCAAAATAAGGACTGTTAATGGACGTATTTACAGTACCAGTAAACTATTTAGCGAGTTTAAGAGGATGGATGGTAAAACAAGGAAGAGTAGTGGGTAGCAAATGAGCAAAAGTTACGTAGAGCAAAAAGACAGGAAGTTGATGAGATCCATGACAGCCAAATTCATGAGAGGACATCACACATAGAAAAAAAGATCAGCAGCGCTCAGACCTTATTTTAATATGCTGTCTACCCTCTTTAGGCTTCAGTACGAACCTATGCTCTCTCAACCATATGATCATACAAATGGTGAATCCGCATCACGCAGTTCCATACCTAGGGCCCTAGGGAATCGAAGTGAAAAGTACGAGAAGAGCCACGAAAATTCCAGTCGTAAAATATGAGAAGTAACGAAAAAGACGACCGCGTTAAATAGTAATACTGAGGTTCATATCTTTAAAAAATCCGTCAGAAAATACTGGGGTAGTAAATCAAAAGGGTCAGAAATTCATTTCACCTCTCCCAACGCACAACTTCGTCTTCACTAGCGAAAAGCCTAGATTTATTGCATATAAAATACACAATTGTGGCACAACGCTGATTCACCGGCGAATAGCCACGATCCTCCTCTGCTTTCAGCCTTCTTTTACTGGGATAAGAAAGGTTGTCATTGGTCGTGAGTGGTAGAAAAGCACTAACAATTAGCATATTTCGAAGCTTACTAAAGTCGCCCCGTTCTTGAATCCGATTTTCTTTTTTTGACAGCTCACATAAAGAACACATTCTTTTCCGAGGTAAGACTTGTTTTTCGTATTCAATTTATTTTATCCTTGAATTTTTTGTGTATGGATTTAACAAGGTAGTGCTTTGGACAAAAAACCAGGAATAGAATTGATATCGCGACAAGAGATGACTTTCGACTCCTTGTCTAAATCGTAAACTTGATATCATGAAACTTGCAGAAAAACACCAAGCTTAATAGTCGCATCAGATCTGATATATCGCTAATTTGATACAGATTTTTAAAACATTTCGGAGCTCTTCGACGTGGTGTTAGCAAGCTTATCTCGCTAGATCAGTTACGACTGAGTAATGAATTCGATCCTCACTGACTGCTCTAAAATTTCGGCCTTGTGCCACTTCTAAGCTACTCTTAGAAAATAATTTGTCTGTAAATGTTGCGAACCTGGTTCGCGTGTATTAGGACAATCTTGATTGTTTTTATAGTCCTCTAAAAACAACGAGGCGGATTCTTGTGGGACCCCATCCCTGGTAAAACTAGACTTCTTTTATTTGCCTTTTTAATGGTAGTGTTCCTAATCTCCCATGTTTATTGCCTTCGTTTTCTTTTTCTTCATTGGATCAGTCTTAAATATTTTCCCATTTCCAAATATTTTTTCCCTCAGCCGTCATTAGTAAGCGGGCTCTGTGATTCTGCTTGTCGGCAGAATACAACGACCGCTCTTATTTTTGTGGGTTGGACGAGCCAGGCGAACTGTTTTCTTTTAGTTTAAATGTTTTGTTTCGCTTTTATTTTGTTATTGGGTTCACCCTCCTCCCGCTTCATTTCATGCCAAAAAAAAATTTTTATAAGGAAATTGTTGAAAACAGGAAATATATATTTGTATACATTTCAAATTTTTTTACATGATGGGTGATTTAGTAGGGCTCCGGTGAATCTGTGGTATTATTGGAAATGTTTGATCGAATGGAGAAGGGTGGGTTCTTTTGGAGTGAATGGTCGTGAATCTGATTAGCTAAGTGTAGGATAGTCGGTGTTGACCAGCTTGTCCCCCACAAATTAATGTAAACACATTAATTAAATAAACAGATTTTTAAAACGTTTTGTTATAATTTACAAATATTATTGACACTATTTGTCCGTGTAGTATTTTCGTTTAATATGGGTGAGGCATGAAACCTGAAATAGCTCTTGAAGTGGCTGTAGTCAGAAAACGGTTGAGAATGGCTGTTCTGTAAGATTACAGGGGTTAAGTTAGAGCCATTGATTTTGTAAGAGCTAAGGTCTCTGAGGAAATCCCTAAGTGCTTTAATCCGCCCTCTTGGCAGCTGTTTAAAATGGAATGTTTTATGATCCCTACTTAGATTATTCTAAGCAGACACACCTGTATCTCTCGGAGGTTATTTTGGTATGTTAAAGCCTAAAAAGAAATTATTCTATGCATGATTCGATGTGGTGTCCAGAGCCGGTGTGTACTATCCCCTTCGTCAAGGGAGGGAGCCAAACATAATGGTGGTAGTACTTTGTGGGTCTGGCAATCTTATCAACATTTGCTTTTCTTCTACCTACATTTATATACATTACAAATGAAACTAAGCACAACTAACTATTGAAGGATGACGGATTTTCGCAGATTCCGTAGTCATTTTTTTGTCCAAATCTGTGAATTCGTTTTACTCGAAATACTGCTCGAAAAAACACTATAAATTTTACTAATTTCTATCCATAATGTTGACTGTTAAAATTATTCAACTTTTAACGATAAAAAAAAAATCATGATGTTAAAAATTGCCGTAAAATATTGCTGATTTAAGATGGAATGGTCTATTATGTCATGTCTCTAATTTGCATTTAGATACATTGTGTCTATTTTTAATTTTTCTAGTTGAATTGTTAACCGACACTACATACGTACATAACTAGGTTAAATAAAATTTGTATTTTATATGTATACTACCTTATGCAAACTGGCATGTAGTAGAGTAGGGTCCCCGTATCATAGATTGAGTGAGGAACGTGACCCTTTCAGCGTCCATGATAGTGTCTATATCTTTATTTTATTTTATTGTATTTCAGTTGTTGCGTTCTTCTGTCTTTGCTTAAGTCATGACCTATAATCTTTATTTACTGGTACATTATTTTTCTGGGTGAAAATGTTTTTTTTTTTTTTTTTGTTTTGTTTTTGTATCCAGCACTAGTTAAGTACTATACGAGTATCTAATCGTGTTCAGACCCTTCTCCAGCTGCGCAAATCCACTTTGTCTAGTCTAAGAGTTTGTATCTACAATTGATAGCAGACTTTACTGATAAGGCAGAATATACTAAGACGAAATGAGATCACGTACGACGAATCAAAAGAATTATTTTTCCTGTTTGCTTCTTCGTTTTGTATTTACCATTCCTTTACGGAAATAGGAGGTGACACATGTTTGGTTTAAAATCGATGCCTGTACGCGTGCGTACGGGCCAAAGACAAAAATTGCTCATTCCCTGCGACTACTGTTAGGCCGGTTTTGATATCTAAAAATCCACTGTCTTCCATGCAGTGAGGTAGATGCAACTGAATGATCGTAATTCTCGTCAAAAAGTTTCCCCAATGAACTGGCCGAAGATAGAAACACGCCAGAGGAGATGAACAAATTCTACACTTTGTTGTATTCACCCCTTTCTTGTGGCGGGATGTGACACAAGTTCGTTTTCTTTAATGTAATGTGCCTATACGCGTATATACGAGCCAACGATAAAAATTGCCCAATCCCCGGCACTACTCTCATGTTCATGTTGGCAGGGAGGTACTGCTGCAAAGTTGGAATTTCCAGGATTAGTCATCCCTAAAAACTTTTTCCATAAACCGACCGAAGACAGAAACCTGGCATAGAGGTGAAAAACAGATATTGCTCACTGATCTCAGTCCGAAAGCCCAGTGAAAGCACTCTGCTTATTATTCTGTATTTACCTACCTACCTACCTACTCGCAGTGGTAGAATGTGACACGAGGTCGATCAAACGTTGAATGCCCATATGTGGAAATATAGACCAAGGTTACGCTGGTATCAATATCAACGTGACCACCAGACGTCTTCCAAGGAATAAAGAACAGAGACTACACTTGGTATTTACTCGTCTCTTCACGGTAATGAGATCTGGAACAAGGCAAGTTCAAAGTGGGGGTCCTAAGTGTGTGCACATGAGCAAAGGCCAAAATTTCCCCAGTCCCTGCAACGAACATCACACTGGTGTCGATATTCGCTGACCTCGCACTTTGGTGTAATGAGGGGGGGGGTCTACTGCAGGGTTGGAGTCCATCGGACCAGGCATTCCGCATTTATGTTCTGTCAAAAAAACAAACACAACAGTGATATAAAATGTAAGTTTGTCCGCCCGATGGCCGATAGTACATAGTACACTTAGTCTCTGCTTACCGCTCCACGCTGGCTGGATGTGACACAAGGTCAATTTAATATGGGGAGATCAATCCGCCAGGTCTGACTCAAAAATAGCTCAGCCCCCTCATCCATCGCTTGCCCTGGCATCGATATTACTACCGGTACCTCAGTTTAGTTTAATGAGAGAGGTACTACCACGGAAAGCTGTTCTCCGGGCACCTCTCAACAATAGTTTTATTTGTGCTCTCCCCGAAGACAACATAGTTTCACTCTGTCCGAAGACAGAAACACAATTGAAAGATAAAGTGTAGTTTGTACGCGCGAGGACTGATACTGCACTTTGATCCTAACTCGACGGTAGAGTAGCGTGTGTTCTGCTTATGACACTTATGCTTATGTCGCGGCGAAAATAATTGTGTACTTTGTAATCTGATGCGTGTCCACATCCCAAACTTAAGATGAAAGAAGAAACGAAAATTCAGGTTTGTCAGCCTGTAATTACCGATATTTCCACTTAATTACTGCTGCTTTATAGCATTCCAAATGTTGTCTTTGTTCTTCCTCGCAGAACCAAAAAATACAATCAAAGAGGGAAATTGATGTGAAATTGCTACCTGATGAAATCCTAGAATATAACGTCGTTCAGAATAAGCGAAAATAAAACTGGTGCCTTAAATATGTAAACTAGACGTAGTGCCACCCATACCTGTTTATTTATGAAAATGTTTTAGTCTTTATAAATACTTTGGTAATAAGCATGTCTTCATTACCATTCCTCAGTCTTGAAGTTCAATTATCGTTCAATTTATATGAGACTTTACTGAATGATAAGCTGCTCGACTCGGAACAATAAACGCAATAGTCTTGGAGAGAAAGCAACAAAAAATAACCTGTAACTTGAAATATTCTCTCTCTCTCTCTCTATCTATCTATCTATCTATATATATATATATATATATATATATATATATATATATATATAGTAAGGTTAACAAATCCGTTGGTATATAATCCAAGTGGATGCTAGTAATAGAAATTATTAAAACTGATCCACAAAAAGAGCTCAATGTATTTATTATTACAGAATAAATAAATAATAAACAATAAAATCCCAAATCATGTGAGGAATAGCCGATTTCAGCAGACGAAAAAATAGGTCGTCTGTCTTAACCCCGTTGTGGATTGAATTCATGTCATAAATATTAATGATACTACCTCTGTACACAACGGAGTTGATAAGACAGACAACCTGATGATTTCGTCTAGCATGAAACAGTCAGTTGCCTCTGAGTGTTGACTTCAATGTTTACTTATATGCATATATGAAAGAGAGAGACCATTCTTTGGTCAGCTGCTAAGAAAGTTGGTTCACTGCGTCGTGCGAGTTCATTTTTTTCTCTTCAGAAACCATACTATATGTTTATGTCTGCCATTCGACCATGCTTAGAATATTGCTGCCACATATGATCTGGTGCTCCTGTCATATATTTAGAGCCCCTTGATAAAATCCAAAAATGAATCGGCAATATTATTGGTTCCGATCTGGCGTCTCGGCTTCAGTCACTTTTCCACCGCCGTATGGTTGCCTTTTTAAGTCTTTTCTACAAATACTTTCATGGTAATTGTTCGGATCAGCTCTTCGCTATAGTACCTAGCCTTTTAAATTTAAGCGTATTAATGGGGACATCGAATTCTCACTAATTTACAGTTGATCTGGTTAGATGTAATCGTAAATTCTATGCCAGCAGTTACTTTTGTCGCACAGCTCGCTTGTGAAACTCCCTGCTGGCTCCATGTTTTTTAGTCAGTTTTAATCTTCAAAAATTTAAATACAATTTCAACCACTATCAATGTCTTGATTACACTTTTTGTTTACGCTCATTACTATTTTTTTTTTTTTTTTTTTTGCTGATTCTTTCACACCCAGTAACCTCTTGTGCTTAGTGTCTTTACTGCTTTTCTTGGGGTGAACTATTATAAAGGACAATGGGTTTTAAGTGTTGTTAAATTAGGAAAACGTGTCTAAGTCCTGATAGAATTAAATTTCCACTATAAGAATATGGCGGACTCAAGTTGAGTCCAACCGGAGATGTAAAGAAAACAAACAAAACCGAGATATATATATATATATATATATATATACATCGCAAAATACAAACTCTTTACGTTCATACACAAATGTTAATGTCTTTGTCAGTGTAACTTTTCTTGTTTAATATACATATTAAACAATATATATATATATATATTAAACTATATATATATATTAAACTATATATATATATATATATATATATTAAACTATATATATATATATATATATATATTAAACTATATATATATATATATATTAAACTATATATATATATATATATTAAACTATATATATATATATATATATATATATTAAACTATATATATATATATATATATATTAAACTATATATATATATATATATATATTAAACTATATATATATATATATATATATATTAAACTATATATATATATATATATATATATATTAAACTATATATATATATATATATATTAAACTATATATATATATATATATATATATATTAAACTATATATATATATATATTAAACTATATATATATATATATATATATATATATATTAAACTATATATATATATATATTAAACTATATATATATATATATATTAAACTATATATATATATATATATTAAACTATATATATATATATATATATATATATATATTAAACTATATATATATATATATATATATATTAAACTATATATATATATATATTAAACTATATATATATATATATTAAACTATATATATATATATATATATATATTAAACTATATATATATATATTAAACTATATATATATATATATATATTAAACTATATATATATATATATATATTAAACTATATATATATATATATTAAACTATATATATATATATATTAAACTATATATATATATATATTAAACTATATATATATATATATATATATTAAACTATATATATATATATATATTAAACTATATATATATATATATATATATTAAACTATATATATATATATATATATATTAAACTATATATATATATATATATATATTAAACTATATATATATATATATATATATTAAACTATATATATATATTAAACTATATATATATATATATATTAAACTATATATATATATTAAACTATATATATATATATATATATATTAAACTATATATATATATATATTAAACTATATATATATATATATATTAAACTATATATATATATATATATTAAACTATATATATATATATATATTAAACTATATATATATATATATTAAACTATATATATATATATATATTAAACTATATATATATATATATTAAACTATATATATATATATATATATTAAACTATATATATATATATATATTAAACTATATATATATATATATATTAAACTATATATATATATATATATTAAACTATATATATATATATATATATTAAACTATATATATATATATATATATTAAACTATATATATATATATATATTAAACTATATATATATATATTAAACTATATATATATATATATATTAAACTATATATATATATATATATATTAAACTATATATATATATATATTAAACTATATATATATATATATATATTAAACTATATATATATATATTAAACTATATATATATATATATATATTAAACTATATATATATATATATATATTAAACTATATATATATATATATATATATATTAAACTATATATATATATATATATATTAAACTATATATATATATATATATATATTAAACTATATATATATATATATTAAACTATATATATATATATATATATATATTAAACTATATATATATATATATTAAACTATATATATATATATATATATATATTAAACTATATATATATATATATATTAAACAATAAAATTTACGCTGGACAAAGACATTAACATTTGTGTTTGTGCATGAACGTAAAGAGTTTGTATTTTGATGAATGTTCGTACGTACGTGTATGCGTGTTTCATGGCGTTTTTCCCACAATTGGAACAAAACGCAGATCTCTGCGAGAGATCACATTCTTTAAATGTGTCCGCTGAAATGCAAAGTAAAAAGAGAACGAGGCAATAAATCGCCCAGTAATTTTAGTGGAGGGAGAGCGTGCCCTAGTGAACAGTTAGGAAATTAAGGAGGAGATAACTCCGACACTATTATAGTATACTAGTATTACTATAATAGTAAAAACGTTAGATGCACCTTTTTAAAGGCCAAGAAAAAACACCGAAAGTCTGAGTTAGAATACTTTTTTTTTAAATAAATTCACACATTCTAAGTTAAAATAGGAATTTATTCAATGATTGCACTTTTCACAACAAGCCATCTCCAAAAACCCTTTACAGCTCTAATCGTAGTAAACACTTAACCAGAAACAACTAGATTTCATTAGTAAGATAACACATGCGGGAACCCCTCCCCAACGTTCAACTTTTTTTTTTTATTTCTCATTGAGAAAGGACACAG
>OZ010571.1:30598366-30643366 GCA_963932145.1 Acanthosepion lycidas
GATTCACCAAAAACGAAGCCAATTCACCCGGAATTTGAACTCTGCTAACCAGTTTCATTTTTCGCATTGATAATCATTACACTAGCGACCAATTAATTAATGAAAACAAATTACTTTTTGTCATGTTTGCTTTCTCTCGGATATTTGATACTGAATAATTTATCACTCAGATTTCTTTCTTTAGGATCGAGGAATTGAATTGTTCATTGAGTTATTTGGCCTTAAATGGAACTTTATTGGTAAATAACACCCGATTGTATTTATATAATAAATATAATACATATATGACATAAAAAACACATATACATTTAGGTGTTGTCTGATATTTTTTACGTTTCAAATTCTCATTATTTATATGGTGACGTAGAAATCACTATTATTCAATGTTCAATAAAATGTTTTATTTAATATTCGGAAGGTATTGGACATAAACAAAAAAAATTAGTTTCTGATTTTTATAAGTCCAATTGCGACATTTTGGTGGCGGTATGGCTGTGGCCTTGTAGGAGTGTTATGTGGCCGACAAACACAGAAAAACATGACATAAAAAAAAAAGAATCTTATAGAAAATTTCATGTTGTGGTTCATCAACAGGCAACAGAAAAAACGCCAAAACAATGAAATTTGTTTAAAAAGAGAAAATATCTATATGAAATAAACATTAAACTAATTTATTTACAAATCAAGTTTCGGCTGTTGCTGAGTGTGTATTGAATATGGAATGAGAATGCTTCATTCATTGTGTGTGTGAACCATAATTCTAATTTCCAGTACCTTTGAAATAAGGCTGTAAAAAATGTTCCAGTGACATCGTCTTGGTCACGATTTTTACCTTGTCTAACTCAGGTTGAACGTGTTCACCCAGAGAGTAAAAATAATCAGTTTTTTCTTTCTGGAATCTATCTTGCATATCTATAGATCTTCCATTCGTCCATGCTTAGAATATTGCTGTTATATATGGTCCAGTGCCCCTGCTATTTACCTGGAGCTCCTTGATAAGATCCAAAGAAGACTCAGCAATATTATTGGTCCTGATCTGGTGGCTCGGTTTCAGTCACTTTCCCACCACCTGTTTACTCCTTTTTTATAAATACTTTCATGGTAATTGTTCGGATGAGCTCTTCGCTATGGTACCTAGACCCTATGAACTTAGGAGCAATGCTAGACTGTTGGCATGATTCCATCAATTTACACTTGAGCAAGCTAGGTGTAGCCGTAACTTCTATGCTGACAGTTTCTTCTCGTTTGTGGAACACCCTTCCGGTTCTATGTTCTCCAGTCAACTTTAGGCTGCAAACATTTAAATGCAATGCCAATCGTTATCTACTGTCCTTCTGATTGCTCTTTTCTCTTTCTAATCATTACTAATGTTTCTGTTCCTAATTCCTCTACACCCTGTAAATCCTTGCGTGTTAGTTGCTGTGCTGCCCTTGCTTGGGGTGATTGCTTTTTGATTAGTGAATAAGTGGTTTCCACTGCTATGTCCGCGTCTGAAATGATGTACTTTGTAAATGGCTTATGACTTTGAACTGATGTTCCCTGTCTATAAACTTCCGGTGCTTTTGTAAGCACACATTTTTTAACACAAACTAAGCTTACTACTTAAATATTGCTATCATTTTATTTTTCTCTAACGTGTAAACAACTAAACATCCAAGAATCAAGAATTAAATTTATCATAAACAGAAACGAATTATTATCAGGGTTATTTTTTTTTAATAATTTCACCCCCAAATAAGGCAATAATGCCACTAAGACGTAATAGGCTAGTGGAAATGAAAAAGTTTGAGAAAACAATAGTGAGATGAATGACAATAAAATAAAAGTTTTCCAAAAACAGATGCTAGCGATTGAAGTTGCTGTTAAATTTTTATAGAACGTAGGTGCCAGGGAAGCAAGAAGCTAGGTTCACAGCGAGAAGTACAAGAAAAGAAAGGATTAGAATTAAAATTACGATTACATCTAGCTATTTCAACAGTAAAACTAGGAGACCTATTTGTAAATCTAGTAGTAGGCTTAAATTCATGTAGTCAAGGTGCCAAGGAGGAGAGCTCGTTAGAACAATTGCCGTGATAATTATTTATAAGAAAGACAGGGTGAAACCACGTCATGACGATGAAAAGTAACTAAAGTCAAGATGTTAGGTCAGGACTGGTAACATCAGACCCCTTCTTTTGAATTTTGTTGAGAATCAAGAGATATATAGCAGGAGCACCAGACCAGATATGGCAGCTGTATTCAATGCACTTACGAATGGTAAATTTATAAACGTGCAAGATGGATTCTGGCGAGAAAAATATATGTACGTAACGAATGGTTTAACTAATACGCAAAAGATCAGACTAGATTGGTCTTGGAGTCATGAAACTTACACGACCGTTTATTTCCAATTAAGTTATCTGTTCTTCCATTTTCGTTTATTACTGCAAAGTGTTGCTTAACTTAATAATTGCGATGACGAAACATGTGTACGAAGCCTAGTTCCTCACTCCTCGTCTCAAATTTGAAATAACAAAATTAACAAGAACATGACATCTTTTCCAACTTTGTTCTTCTTTGATGTTTCTTATTCATTCCTACTCTGGATGCAGACAAAATCGCCTGCCATAGAAGACGACGTGGTCACTTGTTGTGATGCAGTTGTTATCGTTTCTAGGTAGGAGTCCAGTTTGTTTGATATGATCGACAGTTTCTATGTTATAAATAACCTCAGTCATAGAACTTTGACCTCTTCATTTGTTAGTATATAATCAAAGTAAAAATGAAGAGACAACGGTAACTTCAACTTTTTCTTGTGTGCGCTACGCGATACACATTACTGTCTGTGAAAGTGTTGTATTTTCATACTAGTGAACATTTCACTCGCAAAAAGCAGTTTTGTAGAATATACGATACGGCCTTTGTTTCTTCTTCACTTACCCGACTTTTCTCTCTCACAGATTCAGTGTCAAAATACAGTGTGTCATTTTATCATTGGCCTTTCTTTTTTACACTACATTGTGGAATTACTACAATTTATCTGCTAGAGTTCATCACCTAAAGCCCACAAAGTGGCGTTGTAAAGGATCCATTTTCACTGCGTTGTGCCGGACAGATTTTCTTGTCTGAATTCATTTTGCACGTTTATAAATCTACCATCTTTGCATTGAATATATCTGCAATATTTAGTCTTGTGCTTCTGTTATATATCTTGAGAATTATTGACAAAATCTAATCGTTATCGCTCATGAAACAGCATCTCGCCTTCAGTCAATTCCACAATGCCTGTGAACTTTCTAATAATATTTTCATGGCAATTGTTGCGATGAGCTTTCCTTTTTGGTACCTCACTTGCATTAATTTAAGCGTAGTACTAGTGTGAATTTAACCCCACTTACTTTCCTTACTAAAATCCGCCACTAGGGGACGCTTTCTGAACCTATAAATGCACTGTAACATTTTCTGTCATTCGATTTTTCCTATTTTCCTTGGACGCGCTAGGATGTAGGTCTATCGTGAAAACGCATTTCCATTGGGAAACGCGTGCGCGCGCGCACACACACACACAACTTGATTTTCTAAAGGACTTCTACACACATTGTACATACCCGAACAATTCACTCGTCTTTAAATGTTTTCATGTATGTTCATTCTTTTGTTACATACATACAATATCATTGTCTTTGTCGGTCGCAACAATGTAACTTTTTGTCTTGTTTATAAAACATTATCGCTTGTTTGTATATATATATATATATATATATATATGTTTTAGTTGATTCCTTGTATTTTATTATCTTCGCACACATGCAAGTTCGCTATTTTTTTTGGGTGGGGGATAAACATTCCATGTAAACACTCGATTAGAATATTCCCGCAACTCTAGATTGGCAGCGAGGTCTCAACATGTTAGTGGAGAAACAGCTAGATGTATCCGTAAGATCTAATAGTTTCTTCTATTCCACTTCTCACAGATGGATCTCTCTTGTTGCTATCTTCTAAACAGCGATCTTATGAAAACCTGTTCTTTTATTGTGCTTTCTCATCTCTGTTTCTTGATATGCTCTCACTGTCAGTTACGACATGCATCTTAGTGGCTTTATCGCTTTACTTGTGGTGAAATGATTACAGGACTGTCATAAGTCCTGTCTCTCTCCTTCTCCCTCTTTCTCTCTCTCCTTCTCCCTCTTTCTCTCTCTCCTTCTCCCTCTTTCTCTCTCTCCTTCTCCCTCTTTCTCTCTCTCCTTCTCCCTCTTTCTCTCTCTCCTTCTCCCTCTTTCTCTCTCTCCTTCTCCCTCTTTCTCTCTCCCCTTCCTGTGTTGTAGGGACGAGACTTGTCTTTTTCTTCCCCCTGGGGATTTTATTCCCCAGCGAACCACATGTTACATACAGCACAATATTACTACTACACTATCTCCTGCTCAGGATAAAAAAAATCACTCATGCAAACGCTACAATCACAAAAACGCACACACATACACTATATACAAAATATATAGAATATATATATATATATATATATATATATATATATTATAGAATATATATATATATATATATATATATATATTATAGAATATATATATATATATATATATATATATATTATAGAATATATATATATATATATATATATATATATTATAGAATATATATATATATATATATATATATATATATATTATAGAATATATATATATATATATATATATATATATTATAGAATATATATATATATATATATATATATATATTATAGAATATATATATATATATATATATATATTATAGAATATATATATATATATATATATATATATATATTATAGAATATATATATATATATATATATATATATATTATAGAATATATATATATATATATATATATATTATAGAATATATATATATATATATATATATATATATTATAGAATATATATATATATATATATATATATATATTATAGAATATATATATATATATATATTATAGAATATATATATATATATATATATTATAGAATATATACAAACTGTCAACGCAGCTACAAACTGGTAACCTAATGTCATTACTATATATTACGTATGTCATCTGTAGCTCAAATTCCTCTGAAATAAATATACCAAATCAGTGTCTTATTACCTATAATTGAAATGAGGCATCTTTGTGCAGTTTTGAGATATTACTAAGATCACAGCTTTGATGTTATTTGCATTAACAATGGAAGGCACTTTCATTCTTCCATACGTAAACAAAAGAGTTGTCTTTGCTTAGATCTTCTTTTTTTACTCTTTAATCTTCTTTGTACATTTTCAGAAGAGCACTTTCTTCATTGTAAATGTAATCATATTCACATTTCTCCAGCTCTTTTATCTTTTTTAGTGTGTGCAATACAAATTGGCATCTAAGATGATGGCACTTGTGTGTATGTGTTAACAAAATATGATTATAGCATAACCGAATCATTAGTAACGTAATGATGTCTTCCAGTAAAGCCAGCCTTTGGTACTTACACTCTTTGGCACTGTCAAAGCAAATGAACTCTACTCAAAAGAGTAAGAAATGTGATTTTCATCTTTGAACAACTTGTGTGTCAACTCCATTTGAATATCGGCTCAAAAATACAATTCAAGCCACCAATCTTTCAATTAACAATTACAATTGAATGTTCCTTGTTTTGTCTGTCTGACAGTTGTGGCTTTTTTCCTCTATCTACAGCGTGGTCCGAAAGTCTTGTCACACACACCCTACCAAAAAGTAATGAGAACAATAGAACAAGTAATACATTAATACAAAGGACATGGACTGGATTAAGTTTATTAACTTTCACTGAGGCTGTCACATACTGAGAAGGTCTGTATGAATACCATCATTTTCATGGTACAAAATGATGCAGTGCCATGTCCTGTGTGATATTTTACAAATTTGTGCTTTGTTGATTGTTGCAAAGGCTCTCCAAACAGCATCATTCAACTGATGCATATTCTGGTATCATTCATTTAAAACTCTCTCCTTGATAATACCCTATATAGCATTGAAATAGAAAATTATATTATTTAGGGGTGACAAGGCTTTCGGAGCACCCTTTACATTCAGCAGATCACAATCTGTCTTGACCCTTGTACCTTAAACCAAATAATTTATTTGAGTGGTTTAACAGACTTGGCTAATCTTGTGTTTCTCCACACTGATAATCAAAGACAAAATACATCTGAACAAGAATTCTTGTTTGATTTTAATAAAAATGCTGTCTTCCAGTCGTACTCCGAGCATGTATGATACTTCCTGCTGAGTTAACCAATACTCCTTTTTGCTATTTAGTATTCGCCATGCTTTGGTGATTATGTGACCCTTAAGTCAGTCAGGGATACCCAGTCTGTGAAGAGAAGATGCGTTCTTGACACGTGGTTAAAATCATTAAAAAAATCTCCTGCAACATGTGCTCGACTTGTAACAAAAAATATTTGTAGCATCCACTAGCTTTCTCTTTTTAAGGTTGGGGAGAAGACATGTACTATATTTCTACACTTTGTTAGCATTTTCTCTTTCTAAAACATAAAACCTTCCTTTACATTCATCTGACTTCTTTCTAGCTGTCTTGATTTTTTTATTTGAAATGTTTAGGTAAATATAGGAATTCCGTTATTGCAGGTAAATGTTTCACTGGCTGATATATCATTCTTGGAAACATGTTGAATTGTTGAAAGATCTTTCTGAATATACATTAAAATATTTCTTTAAAAATATTTCTGAAAGTTAAACTTTCTTTCTAAAGCTGTCACTCAGTAAAGGTCATAAGACATTTGTGGGTGAGTGGAAGAGGAGATAATGGCACCACTCTTCTCCCAAATAACAATGTGGGTGCAGAAGGAAACAAACAAGACTTGAAAATTCAATGTAAAATTGAGAAGAGACAAAAATTTATTACATTAACATAAAAACAATAGAACAGGATACAAGTTTTACAAAAAACGTTTGAATAAAATGTTTCTTTAGTTTGCCTTTATAAATGTAAAATAACCAATTAAAATAGAAATATGGCTTATAAAAAAAAAAACATAAAATATTCAACAAAACTCTCAATATTTGAAGAATCATGAAGATTTAATTCATTTTAAAAAAGATTCAAAATACACATTCTTTCAAAAGAGATACTTTATTTTTATTTATTTATTTATTATTTTTTTTTAAGCATTTCTATCATTCTATTTTTCCTGTTTTCCTTGGACGTGCTAGGATGTAGGTCTATCGTGAAGCAAGGTGTGATGCCACTAGTACACAAGGGGGTACAGAGTAGGAGTGAGAGTAAAGAGGCGGAAAGGATGAAGGGAATAGGTCAGAGCATCTGTAGATGTTGATTGCCAGTACATTTGAATAGTTGGAGATTATAACTATCAGGGAAACAAGTAAGAGGAAGGAAACTCCACAGACAGTAGGTGTGAGACATATAGCTACTGTAGAAGAGTAGCAGAAACCGTAAAAGTGTCAGACTGTGATGCCAGCCTAGTAGCATGCTTAAATTCATGCAGTCTGAGAACTAGCGAAAGTATATTGTTGGAGCAGTTACCATGAAAGTATTTGTAGAAAAGACAGAGGAAGGTGACGGCACATCTGTAAAAGAGCGACTGTAAACGAGATGCCAGGTCAAGACCAACTTAATTGAAATTTGAAATTAAGAAGGCTGTCACTAGAACCAATAGGACAAATTTGTAAATTTTTTAAAACATTATTTACATTGTTTGAACTGTTGTTTTCATTTTTATTGTCATATTCATTGTACACTCTGGCTTTCTTCAGGCGACTAGAATTTTGAACTGAATTTCATCCACCAGGGTAGATTGTTTTAGTTCCACGTTCCATGCCTCTTCTGGCCATCTCAGTTATCTCCCTTTAACTCAACTCTCCAAGTTTTTGTTCACCACTGCAGTAGCCAGGTATTGAACTCAATTCTTTGAGTCAACCAATGCTTTTATCCAGTGTGCTATATGTTTCAATCACCTGAAGAAGACTGAAGAATACAAAAGATGAAACATCATGAATATGGCAATAAAGGATAACAGTCCAAACCATGTAAATAATTACAATACCTCATCTCAGAAATATATATTGGTTTTTTAATACAGCTCACTTATTAATATAGAAATCTTTCACTTCATTGATTTCATGTTCATTCTGCCAATTTTGCTTCATTGTTTACTTCTTCCATAAAAAATTTTCATCTACTTGTGACAGCCCAAATTGTTCAATCTTTCAGTATCCTTAATATTCTGGCACCTTTTGTTTTCTTGTCCCTTCTGAAAATTTTATAACTTCTGCCAACTCATCTTCTTATATAATCTCAAAATAAGCTTCAAACAGGTCTCAGAATTAAAATTTGCATGGGTAGAATCACCATTCTTATTGGTCAAGAAAGCCAAAGATATATATCTTTTTGAAAATTGAAGACTGAATCACAAACCATTCGTCTGTGACTGACTTACTTTGCAGCATTTTTTTTTAAATTTTTATTAACTAACATTCATATTTTTTAGAAAACTTGTAAGTGTCAAAGACCAACCAAGACTATTGTAATATTTATTTTTTATGTACAATTTTTTATTAATCATTTATTCAATTTACGCTTTTTAATATAAACTTTTATATTCTCCCCCTCAAGAAAAAGAGCAAAAACAAACTTAGTGTATTGCATTATTTTTAATTATTTTATATTCCACTTTTAATTACTTTATATTACTTTCTTATAAAAAATTTATAAATTCTTTTTCTGAGCTGAATGTGATATTTTGTTTCATTGGGCATCATGCCACCATTGCTTATTAAGGAACAAGCTTTGGTAGAACTCAGATCTTTTGTCTAACAATTTATTTATATTTATGATGTAAATATTTCAAAACAAAATTATCCTTCATCAGTATAATACACATAGTTGGCTTGTAACATTTCTAACCATTAGTTCTAGCGACATTAGTGTGGCTTGGTGTGGTTTTGGCTTTGCAGACATTTTTCATTCCAAGAAGGTTTAGTTTATTGTTCTTAGGATTCACTAACAAACACCTTTATGTTGTTACGTCGCTATAAAAGAAGAAAGAAGAAAATAACCCAATCTAGAATTGATGAAGGTACTACCATTAAGCCAGTTGTGTTAAGAATGATTCAGAAAAAGCAATAATAATAAAACATAGCCTACAGATTGGATTATAAGAGGAACTTGACAAAAAGCAATTCTCTAGAAACCTCTTCAAGTGGATGAATTATTATGAGAAAAAAAGAATATAACAAAATAATTCAATTAAATAATATAACTCGTGTGAAAATCTGGTACAAAAAGAATTGGTATAAACTATTTTACTAAGACTTGTTTTCTTTTGGTTGTTTTAGCTACAACTTTTTCGCCATTGTATCTTCCTTTGTCAGTCATGATTTGTAGGTGAATAGCTAAATTTTCAACTTCTCAGAAGGTTATTAACTGGAAATGGATACCTAATTATATTTATGATGATGTAAATAGTTAAAAAAAAAATAATGCTTCATTGATATAATACACATAGTTGGCTTCTAATGTTTCTAACTATTAGTTATATTAAAGTTATAGCTGTTACTGGAGTGACTAACAACTAAAATATTGATTATAACAATCAATAAGAAAACACTAATCAAAGTATTATAATCATAATAATCGTTCATCTCCAAGATTTAGAAAAAAATAAAAGAAAATCTAGTTATGAACTAAAGCTTTTACAGTTAAAAATTCAAAACTTTTGACAAAAGGGTAGCTTCAAATTTTAGAAATATTTATTCAGTAATAGAGATTTTTATATGAAATATACCGATTTTACTTGTGAAGTCTTATCTATCTAAAAATTTAAACATTAAAATATCATTTTCATATGAAGGAAAACCTGAATTATTTTAGCTACCATGAAAAGCGTTCAACTGTGAGAAAGTGAGATTTTAATAACTTTGTTAAAAATGAGATTTTGTTTGCATCTAATAACAATCAATCTGTCCAACTGCTAAAAATAGAATTTACCAAAATAAAAAAAAAAAACAAAGGTTAAAGCCTTTTACAATAAGAATCCTAAAAAAAATAGAATTTTTAAGACTTTTATTTCAGTTATATTTCAACTTGGTAAAAAAGATGAGAATTAAACTATTTTCCAAAATTAAAGGTGTACAACTATTATTACCGTTTGGATGTATCGCATTTATAACATGTTCATTGTAAACTTGGTAGACTAACTGTTGGGGAGTTTAGTTAGCTGACTATCTTTCTCTAGTAAATACCCAGAAATTAATTTGGATCTAATTACTTTGATATAGGTAGAAATGTCTGGTTGAAAGATTTTTTTCAAAAAAATTTAAGCAGTATAAATATCTATTTTTTTTTGTTTTTTAAATGTCATGAAATTTCTAGAACATAAGGAAATAGAGCCTGGAGAATTTGACACGTATATCGCAAACTGAAGGTCTTGGATAAAAGCAGCAAGTAAAGTACCTAAAATGCTTTTATAAATTTGTGGCAGAACAAGAACTGAGTGTGTAGGGTGTGATGAAAAGGGAAAACTTAGAGCTACAAAGGATAGAATGTTGTGAAGAGCCATGATCACTCACATTCTGTAGGGACATGGTACATAGAAGACAAAATCATTCATTTTTTTTTTTTTTTTTTTTTTTAAATATTTAAGTAAATTATATTAAAATAAATGGAACAAAAGCATTTGAGTTCATTCAGTGCTAGTTAAAATCACCTCCTGCTCAACCATTTCAGCTTTACAGAGGAAAGTATATTGTTGGCCTAATATTAGGTTGGTGCAAAAATAATGACGTAATAATGTCGTTTTTTGACGTATTTTTTAACGTCAAAAAACGACATTATTACGTCATTATTTTTGCACCAACCTAATAGTAAACTATAAAATATATATTATGTGAGCTTTTACTTTTCTCAACCCAGAAATGTCTTACATTGATTTTGCAGCTTTAAAATTAGTAATGTTATTTTTTCCTTTCTTCAAATTTTACTTTATTGGTGATTATACTCGTATACACACACACACACACACACACACACGTGTATGTTTGTGTGATATAAACCCTGATATTCTCTAATACATTGTTATTTGTGCCTGTTTGTGTTTAGTGAACCAGACAATATTTACTTGAATAATACTCACCTGGTGGTGGTCTTTTCTTTCCCACCTGACAGTAATCCTTGGTTTATATCTAAGTATGAGCTGTAGAAGAAAACACTTGACAATATGTACATTTTGTTTATTTTTTCTTAGATTTCACTCTAGACATAGTCTATGTTTTGTTTTTATTTTCTCACTTTCTCAAGCTTGTGTCACCCCTTTGACTGTTCCCCATGAGAGCTTTACTCAAACCAAGTCTGCAGTGGCAATCTTCATTCTTTTTTTTTTTTCTCATTGACATTTTCAGTAAGATATGTGATGGCAGATGTGTCAGCCAAAAGTAAGCTTCCCGAGTTTGTATTTATGCCCTTCATTGAAGGTAATGTGATAAAACAAAAGAAACAAAATGAATATTGTAAAGTGAGAAGAGGAGGAATGAGAAAGAGATGAGAAAAGGGAATGTTTCAAGAACTACCCCCCGCCCACACACACACACTCTGAGAAAATTTGTGAGGAGAAAGAAAAAGAAAATGAAAAAATTGTGGGAAGTTGAAAAATGAAAATTTGTAAGGGAAGAAAACAATAGGTAGAAGAAAGTTAAATAAAAAAGGACTGAGCAAAAAAAAGATTGAACGAGGAAAAAAATAAGTGGTCTGAAAAGGAAAAGAGGAATAGAAAAACAAAGTTGGGGAAAGAAAAAGAGGGGGAAGAAAACAAAGGGGAAAGTATATGAAAAAGGAGTAGAAAGTAGGGTAATGAAAAAAAAAAAAAAAAAAGAAAGCAGACCAATCCTGAATTAGAGAAGACAAGAGGAAAAGAGTCTAATAAATAAGAAATATTCTTTTTTAAAAAAAAAAAAGGTTTGGAATAACAAGAAAGAAAATGAAGGAAATAATATAATAAAAATAGAAAAAGTAAGATTTTATGATGCTATTCAATACATTCACTTGTCTCAACCAATTGAGATGGGCAAATTTATATTTGTTATGAAAAATATTGACAATTTCTTTTTGGAATGTGAGTTTTTATCATGGAGAAAGAGTAGAGTATACATTCTTTTTCATAAATTAATTAAAAAGAAACAAATATTTGATTAAATCCACCCCCTCCTTTCTCACACACACACATATATCTATCTAATGTTAAACACACGCACACACACACACTATATATATATATATATATATATATATATATATATATATATAATATTAGCTGTTTCCATATGAGAAACAATTCAGCATTCCTTGACCAAACAGCCAGTACTACTTTCAGTTGAAAGTTATAAAATCTTTCTCCTAAAACAATTTTTTCTTTTTTTTTTTTTTTTTTTTTTTTTAGAAAAATAGCCTTCTCATGTCCAGTTGGTGTTATATTTCTTTGCAATATTGATCGGTGTTTCCATCCAAACCTTTTGTTTAGTGTGAAATGTCAACATCTTGATTATGTCATTATTTTCTCTTTGAGTTACATGTGCTGCCCATTTTGGTTATTACTGGTTATATATATATATATATATATATATATATATAATATTTTTACATATATTTATATAATGATATCTATCTTCTGATATGGTGGATACTAAGAATACTATGGACTGGATGAGTAATGAAGTTTTAAGGAAAACATTCTATCAGAGATGTAATTTCTGGGACATACAACAGTGAATGTGGGCTTAGAGAATTTAACACTTACAGGGCATAATGAAGGTAAGTTTGCTGAGGAGAAATGGTGATAAAATGAGTTTTTGCAATTGGAGAACTGAGGAATGATGGGAAGTGCCATTCTATTAATTTATCTGTCAACCCCTTTTTTCTTTTTTTTCTTTGTTTTTTTTTTTCTAAAGTTCTAGTCATATAATAAAAAGAGGGATTGAAGAATTTAACATTCACAGGACATACTGGTACTGAAGGCCAGAGGAAAGCAGTAACAAACACCTACCTAATGAGCTTGGATAGATGAATCACAGACCATGAACTTGATGGAATGGTAAGACAAAAAAAAATCTTAGCAAGCGCTACAAAGGATAGTAAGTTGTGAATAGTTATGATCACTCACTTCCTGGCAAGTGACATAGCATATAAATGAAGGATAACAATCTCCTTTGCAGAAAGATGAAGGAACAGTGTTTTATCAGGAAAATACTTTTTATCAGAAACGCATCTTGGTCATGGTTTGTACAACTCCGCAATCCAAGAACATGAAATCAACCTCTGCCTTTATCTTGGGCTGTCATCATTTTTGAAGAGTCTGAAATTTTTTTACTGCCTGTTGTGCTCAGTTACACATTACCCTACTTCTCTACTGTTGTCTTCTAAGTCTTGTTGATTTCCTATTTCCAAGAAGGATCCAACAATCAATTTATCCTAGTCATCAGCTACACCCAATACTAAAATTTTATGCTGAGGAATAAGTTTTTATGTACTTCTTTATCCAACTTTCTCTTTATGATGCTGACTTAAAGATTATTATTTGGTTGCTTTGCTATCTTCAACATTGTTGATATTCTGCATTGTTTTTATATCTATTGACATCTTCAACAACACTTTTTTCAGATACTTTTTTATTGGTCAATCCACTTTTCTTACTCATAACTGTATTTATTTTTATCAGATCTTTTTGTTTTAATATTTGCCACTGATTATGATTTTTTTTTTATTGATTTCTGTTTAACATTTTTTTTTTTGCAATTTCCAATATTTTATAGAAAAGACTAAACATCAGTTGTAGGAAGACAGAATGTATGGTTGTCAGTAAAAAAAAGAACAGCCCAAGATGCAAACTACAAATTTAAGATGGCAAAAATCAAGCAAGTACAAAAATGTAAATACCTGCCAAGAGTTTTAACAGAACAGAAAATCCAACACTGAAATCTAAATGGTAATATTGAATGTGTCTCTGCAAGGAAACATTTGGCATTCCTTGACCAAGCAGCCAGTGCTGGTGTCAGTTGAAACTTATAAAATCTTTTTTAAGACAATTTTTCAGGAAAATAGGTTTCTCAAATCCAGTGGCTTTTATAGTTCTTCCTAGTATTGATTTCCTTCCTAACCTTTTATTTGAAGTATTAGAGAAAGTTAACATCTAGATTATATCATTATTTTCTCTTTCAGTTCATTGCTATCCATTTTAGTCATTATTGATGTTGAGAGTCCTCAACTGATGTAGTTTCTCTTACTTGGTGCCCCTCTTTGTTTGTGATAGAGCATTTGTAAATAGTGTAACCCGGATATAAGAGACCCTGATATAAGATAAACTCGGATATAAGAGAGATTTTCTCTGGTCCCAGATTAGAGTCTGTGTTAATGTAAACAAAATAGACCAAACCCGGATATAAGAGACCTCTTGTCCGGTTCCGACAACTCTCTTATATCCGGGTTACACTGTATAACAAACTGTACTCATAACCAAAAATTAGTAAATGTAATAATCATCATCAAATAATGAATGAATTCAAAAACCCTTAAGTAATTAATAATGAATAGATAATGATTTACAAGTTAACAAAAACCCTAGATAACAAACAAATTAATAGCATGATAGCCTATAATTATTTCTTTTTAAGTAGAGATTATGCTAATTTAAAATAACTATTCCTGCCTATCTAAACTAGAAATAACTGATTTAGGTGCATTGAAGTAATAAAAGGTGTCTTTTAAAAGCTAAGCAAAATATTAAGTAGCAGTAAAATCTTTGCAAGAAACCAAGAAGAATGCTAATCATTATGAAATATCAGTCCTCCTGTGTATCAGTGAATTCTGGACACTTTCCTCAAACATGAGAGTTAGCAGAAATTTGTTTCTACAGAGGATGCTGAGAATATAATGTGCTGAATAGGTGACTCATGACATTTTAAGGAAAATGAAAAGAAAGAGGACACATGCTGAGAATCAGAAAATAAGAGTTGATATTACAAGGTTGCATCATGAAGATATAGATTTGACACTCATGAGGTATGCACTGCCTCGTTCTTTCCTTCAGTATCAGCTAATATAAAAAGCTTGTATAAATGGATAGGAAAATAGGTAGGTGAAGGAAAGGTGAAAAAAAAAGACAAAGCTTAATAAGAGGTAAAAAGGATTGAAGGATGTAGAGAGCCATGGTCACCTATGTATTGAAGAGATATGGCACATATGAATCATTTTTATCACTTGAAACATTATTTTGAGTAGATGTTCTGTTTATTTGTTAAACAGTATATTTATTTTCCTCCACTGGCCCAAATTTTTGAGAAATCTTATTAAAGCAAAATATGCACTCTCCAACAGGATTTGAACCTGCATAGCCCTGGGAATAGGGAACCTGTTCTTAGATCCAACAATTCAGCCATAAAGAAATTTTACCAATCAATCAAGGTCTGAACAGTACCTTTTAAGCAAAATTCCTTTCATCACAGATTTCTCAAAATTATCATACCTGCCCAGTTTTTTTATTGAAATAAAGTAATTTCCTAGGACGAAAAAAATAAATGTATTTTTTCATGGAGCATCTACTGAAATAAGAGTATCCACTAAAAATAAAGTGATAAAAATCTGACAGATTAGTAAATAAAATTTATTACTTTTAGAAAATAAAGAATCATGTAGTAACTTTACAATCTTGTTTCTCTTAATAATTTTGAAAGATATATATATATATATATATATATTAATGCATGTTTCATTAAATAATATGGGTGAGTTTTGTCTATTTATTTTAAGTAAATTCATTTCATATTGTCTGATAAACTTAATCACATTGTTATTAAAAGACGAAAGGAAAACGCCATATTGATACATGTTTAAATCCAATCTAAACTTTCGGCTTACACAAGCCATTATCAAAGTTGACAATTTCAATAAATCAAACAACACACGGACGAAACAATAGTGATAGTCTGCCCTTGCCGCATGAAAATTTCCAAGTAACGACAAACTCATATATACAAAACGTGGAAACAAAAATCGTGTCGCAGTTCGTAACGTCACACATGACCATGCGAGAGTGAAAAATGAGAAGTATTAAGTATAAGAAGCTGTTGGTATAAACCAATTGCTTCTGTTATAAATTATAGGCATTTAAGGATATTTGGATATTTATGGAGATTTCATAGTTTATTTTGTTCAGGTTATATATATATATATATATAATCAGGAGGTCAATTAAAATGCACAGTCACAGTGTCGACCTGACAGTCTCTTCAGGCAGTACTTTTAAAAGGACCACTTTAATACTGCTCTTTCCTTGTCTGATTCAACTCTGACCATTAACATATATATATATATATATATACACACAATCTGATGAACAACTCTTGAGATTCATAATAAAATCACTCCCCTATTATTGTAATTATTTCTAATAAAATAATATTACCAGCTGAAATTCACATTGTATATTATCATATGACTATTATGGTTATGTCAAAATTTTATTAACATATTTTTTTACCAAAATCATTTTAATTGTCAAAATATTAATTTGCATAATAGATTCTAACATAATGAAAACAGAAATGACTCAACAAAATCTCAATCATTCAGTTATGTGCCATACGTGACACATTCTTAGGCGATCATGTATCTTTTGATACATGACTGATGAGGCAAATTTTTCCCTGCAGTAGGTAGCCATTTCTTTCTGCGGTAGACCAGTTTCCATCCAAGGCTACAGAACCTGGTCTGTTGGAAGGGGGACAGAAGATGAGGATTTATACCCTTCCCAAAAGTATTAGCATGTAAGTGAATGTAATGGATTCAACTGGAATTTGAACTCTGCTCTTTGATTCCTCAATCCGAGCTGTTATCTATTACTCCACTTTGCCTCCAACAAAATGTGGTAAATATAAATGAAAAAGGATGCTAAAAAGGAAATACTGTCGAGACAGTAACAGGAAGAATGTAAATAACAGAAAAAAGATGAAGAAGGAAACTTACGTTAAAAGTTTTCAAAATGATTTAAGAAAAAATTAATGAATAGCGTGAGGAAAGAATGACATTGTGAAACAGAATGAAAGACAGTAGTGCTTTCTGGAGATGTGAGGTTAAAAAAATGGTAAGGCTGACAAGATGCTTATTACCTTCACCTAGTTTCCAAAATTATGGGACTGGTGACAAAGATTTGATATTATTTTCTTTCTCCTCTCAATATCTTTATATATATATATATATATATATATTACAAAATATAAAATTCTTTTATAGTTGCTCCATTGACATAAACACTTTTTTATGCATTGAATCTTACTTTTTATTTGACAGTTATGTTTAATATTGGTGCCAATCTTCTTTATCAGCCAAACTAGATTTTTCATGATTTATGAAGCAGTACATGAATATTTTTGAAGATATTTACTGTTCTATGGTCATTTCATTTACAATTTTGAAATTAGCCCATTTTCCTATTTTTTAATGGCATTTGTCTTTAGCACATAGGTAATCATAACCCTTATTTTTCTTTTAAGATCCACCAATTACCATGATTCCTTGGGAAAGAAAGTAGAATTTTTTCCATATTGATTTCTCCATAGTTTTGAATGTAGAGTCATCTATCTGTTAAACTAGCCATCACCCATTAGAAAGTCCACTATATATACCATTTAATCCAGACCTGGAATGAAAAGTTAGGTTCATGCCTTTTCGCTTGTGGAAGGTGTGAAAACTTTGTTTATAAAAATACTCAATTTTTTCACAAAGGAGGAAGGAAAAGGAGAAAGCAAGATAAAGTGTAAAGCCAAAATTTTAAATTCCAGAAATTGTTGTTTTACAAAAAATGTTTCTTCTCTTTTTGGCTTATAAAGATAGTTTTCATACAACATGTTTTCTTTAGATTTTCTCAAGTCTGCAGATATAATACACCCTGTTTAAACAGTGGGGTGTCTATTCAAACTCGAGTATCCATTAAAAATAACACTTGAAGTAACACAAACTCCACAAAAGCAAAATAGAACTTAACAATTTGGTCAGAATGTAACCTTGACCTGTCAGTTTCACTTGTCATGCTGATAACCATTACACTACCTACATATCCATTGATAAAACTGAAACTGTATTCAGTTGAAATTTTTTATTATAACCCAATTTACTGTTTTCTACAAAGTAACTGCAGATTCCTCACAGTAACCACTGAAGGGATTCACTCATTGATATGAGAACTGGTTGCAGAAATTACAGAAATTTAAGACCAAGTTTCTAGATTTGTTTTGACAACAAATCAAAACTCAATATTTCTAGACTTGTTTTCATTTTTTCTTTATCTGCTATCAGTTGCAAAAATTTTCAACCTGAATATGTTCTATCTTGAAATTAATTCATCACCAATCATGTAGATATAATAAGAGCAAAAAAGAAAGAAAAATTTTGAAAACTGTATCTTATTTTTTGCATACTTAATTTTGTTTTGATTTTATCCAGTAAAATAGGCAAGTATTTGAAACTTATGACTTAAAAAACTTTTAGTTACATAATTTATGTATTAATTTCAATGACAAATATTTTTGTACATAAAGAGAACTGTTCTTGAATATGTCTGAATTTCAAAGATGAATATTTATCATTAGTTACATTATCTAAACTGGGACTATTGTCTTCATCTTTGTTATTACAATGGGAAAATAGACTAGTGGATTAAAGTGTTTGTTCATGAATATGGTGACATAGTAATTGTTAGTTCAATTGCTGTGCTGGATAGTGTGAAATTGGATGCACAATAATTACGCTGTACTAGATAAGAATGAGATCAATGTAACACTGTCAATTGAATAAACAGTTCAGTTTGAGATTCCATCAAGGTTACCAAAATGGAGGACAAAGAGTAAAATGACCAAAAATACTGGGATAGAAATTATAAAGTTGACTTCAATAATACAAGTAAATATTGGTTCTTCAAATTAAGAATTCCACCATTGGCAGTAAACTGTTCAGTTTATTTATATTTTTCTTTATATAAAATAAGTAAATACCCATACGTTCCACTGCCCAGATGATTAGGATCAAAGTGTATCTGTTTCCGCTGCAGCCAGCTACCACCTCACGGCTCCAGCCATTATCATCTTCAGCTTGCCACTGGCCATTGCTCCCTTCATCTCCAGCTTCTGCCTCTCCAGTGATATCCAAACAGGCATCCAGCTTCTGCAGCTCCACTCATATCCAGACTGTTAGCCAGCTTCTGTTGCTCTACTCATATCCAGACTGGCATCCATCTTTTGCAGCTCCACTCATATCTAGACTGACATCCAGCTTCTGCCACTTCAGACATCCTTGCCAATGAGATGTAATAAACTGCCCTTTTCAGGACAACACACTCTAGTGGTTATCAAACCTGTCCTTTTCAGAATACCACTCTCTAATGATTAGGAAACTGTCCTTTTCAGGACATCTGCTCTCTAGTAACCACAAAACAGTCCTTTTTCAGGACCATGTTCTCCAGCAACTACCAAAATTGTCCTTTTTCAGGACCATGTTCTCCAGCAACTACCAAAATTGTCCTTTTCAGGACCACGTTCTCCAGCAACTATGAAAATTTTCCTTCTCAGGAAAACGCTATTTCTCACCGTCTACATGAGTAGAGTTAACTTTTTCCCAGTTTACACAAGTATTATTGTTGTTTATGTATTTTTCTTTAACAAAAATAAACTCGGCAATATATTTTTTACTCATCTTTGTTTTGTTTGTTGTTGCCTTCTGTCATTCAATATCTGCTTGCAGGCCAGTGTATCACCCACAGTAAATGCTGGACAGATGAAAACAACTTGAATAAACAGAAATGTTATTCTACAGAAGGATGCTGAGAATGCTATGGCTGAATATGTGAACAACAACAAGGTTTTAGATAAAATAGAAACAGAAAGGATAGTTACACTTAACATCAGAAAGAGTTGAAATTTCTAGAGCTTATAATGAGAAAATAAGGCTTGGAAAATTTGATACTCCACAGGATAGATTGAAGGCAAGAGGAATATAGGAAAATAAAGCAAAACCCACACAATGAGATTGAATAAATGGATTGCAGAACAGGGTTTAGGAGAAATATCAAAAGAGAGGAAATTGTGGTGAGCCATGATTGCCAGCATCCTGAATGGACATGGTACATAGAAGAATACCCCATATGGTTTCCATTACTTCAATCAACACTTTCCAATCATGCATAGCCAATACTAATATGTAAATATTACCTCTTCAAATGGTAAACATGATTTCTATCAGAATGCCAATGTAGCATTCTAAAATGGATATATCTTGAATATTTGTTGAATTTACAACTTCACTCTTTTGGCTATTTATCAATGTACAACTGAGAAACATTTAACAATCAAACATGAATTGACTTGAACTTAGTGATTGACTGATTGACTTCAAACAATAATTGCTCATTATCGATATTAACTTTTTATGTTTCATATCAAAGTACAGAACTTTTACTGAGATTTCTGAACTCTGAATTCTTTAATGAGAATTTGATGCTTGTTAACGTACAGTTATGTATTTATCTACATACAACCACATACAGAATGTGATACAAGGTCAGACATTAGGTTGGTGCAAAAATAATATCTTTTTCTAACATATGTTACTATGAGAGAAAACGACATTATTTTTGCACCAACCTAATATAATGCGGGTCGTGAGCTGTTGCATACATGGAGTGGGGAAAACATTTTTGAGTCCTCTACACCACTTCCCACTTTAGAGATGCCTCAGCTGCCAACTAATTACCCCATATGTCTCCATATGGAAAAGTATTTTACTAATAGTTCCTTCTTTTGCAATTCTTGACTGGAATTCTCTTCTGTCTTCCTACATTCCTCTCAACTATGATCTCCAAAAATTTAAAAGGATTATCATCATCTTCAGTCTCTTTGAAGCCTGTTCTTTTATGGTCCTCTCTGTTTATTTCCTTCCCAATAACCCTTTGCATCTGAGTGGCTTTTATCACTTTGCTTGAGGTGAAGTTATTTTAGAGAAAAAAAAAAATTACTCAAGTTGAGGACAGCCTACTGAGGTTTTACCCCTTTATAAACAATCACATTTAACCATCCAACCCAATTTGTGTACAAGTTGAATAAATCTGGTATTGTTAACCTTTAAATTTCATTTCCTATTTTAGGATTTAACATTCCCCATTTTGATTTTTCAGATTTTCATTTCCACCAAAACACTCGCATGCCAGTAGAAATTCTCTGATCAAACCACAAAACAGCTCCAAATATGCCTCTCTCCCATATCTTGAACATTTATTAAAAATGTCCTATTCAATGAGCATTAATTTAGACTGAATTTCTTTCGCTTTTTCATATACTGTATCTCTCAGGGAAATAAGCGATCATAGCTCTCCACAGCTTCCTATCATTTGTAGCTCCAAGCAAGGTTTCTCATTTTGGTATCCCTCCCAATCCATGTCCTGCTTTACAATTCCTTTAGCTGACTGTAGGTTACTTTTTCTTTCTTTCCATTTTGCCTGGTGTATGTCCTGTATGTATCAAATTCTCCAAGCCCTCTTTCCTCATGTGACCCAGATATTTCAACTCTGTCTTTCTGATTCTAAGTATATGTCTGTTTTTGTTTCTATTTTCCTTAATAAAAGAATTTATTTGCTCATATGTTCCAGCCTTGGTATTCTCCACATTCTTCAGCAGAACTATATATTTGCTGCTTCAAGTTTCTTCTTCATCTGTGAAGAAAACTCAAACATTCACTGCTATACAGGAGAATTTATTACTTTTCATTAAATAAAAATTCTGTTACACATGATTGCTTTTGTCTCTGCTATTTAAAAAACAAAACAAAACATCTAAGTTACAATAAATACTATTTAACTGTTTTTATAACATTACTTAAATAAGAATCTCTCTCGCAGGTGAGATGTGGTCAGTCTCTCGCTGCTCTGTTGCTACTTCCATGGGAAGTGCTCAGATAAACTACATTCCTTGCTTCTTCCTGGTCTAACCTTCATGGTTAGTATCTGCCATGCTATTTACATTGTAGCAAACCACCCACATTCTCTCTGTATTCCATTGGTGAGAAGTAAGTTCCACTTGAATAGATTCTTCTCATGAACCACTGTTCTGTGGAACTGGCTCCCAAGAGGATATTTCCCCAATCACTACAATCTTAACCTGTTCAAGTCTAGAATTAACCGTTATCTACCTCTCCTATCCATATAAACCACTCCTTGATGTAACACTCTACTTCAAGAGCATCTCTTGTGAACATTTGTGCTATCTCTTTGTTAATATCCCTTCATTTTGGCTGTTGTACATTCTGGCATTCCTCAGATATCTGTTAATACAAATGCCCATCATGGAATTTGAAACTGACCCATTTATTCAATCTGCAAGTGTAGACTGTTTACCTTCTGTAGCCCATATCTCTGAATAGCACTTGCCTTCATCCCTCTCACTACAAAGCGTGAGTCTGTACTAACTGGCTCATGAATTGAACTCAGAATTACTGTTTACATTGTTCAGACTGTAGGCCTAATCTTTGTTGCCATATTCACAACATCTCAAACTGAACTATTTGTTTACTCTATAGGGGTAAATTCTTCTCACTCTACTAACCATTCCATGGGATATTGTTACATAGGAATAATGTGTCACTGCCAACACTCGCATTTGAACACAGATCACCAGATAGCAAACACAGGTAATCCCATTTTGAATGAGTAGATCACATGATGGTAAATGAAATCTACAAATGGGAATTAGTGCAGGTTCTAAGTGATTGCTATACTGGTTACTATTCAGATCACTATTCGGTGGTTACTTTTCAAGTGAGTATTATAGAGCAAGTACTATTAGTGTGTGTGTTATTTAAAGGCGTCTGACACCAGTATTGTTCAACAGCTTTAGTATAGTTGCATCTGTGATTACAAAGTTGGTATTACAATGAGCATTATGACAGTGACAATGAGTATTCGTTGACATTACAAAAGTGTTTAACATCACAAAAGATATCTCATCTAGTTTTTAATACAGTTCAGTTAATGATTGCCCTTTTTCCACTATGTCTGTAATACCCAGTGCAAGGATTGAACTTGTCATTACTACATCACCAAATTCACAAACAAATACATTATTCCACGAGGCTACTGTTGCTGGAAACCATATCTCAGTTTGACCTGGAATTATCCTGGTTTGCAAGACTTATTCCTGACTTTATGGGTTCTTCAAATACAAATTATCATTAATTTTTTGTTAGTGAAAGAAAGAGAAACGGAAAGCATTGATCATAAAACATAAATCATTAATAAAAATTATCTAACTGTCCTAGTTTGAGGCTTGGAAATTATAGTAAGCCTATTGCTTGGTACTGTTAGGATTATGTTTTAAATAAATGAAGAAAAAGTTATTTTAAAGAAAAGTCACTATAGCTTAGAATACGAAAACAGGAAACCAGTAACTGCTGAGCTGATATAGATTTGAAAGAACAAATCAATTGATTGGCAGTTCCAAGCAGCCAACTGGTGACTTGACTCAAGTTAAAAATGGCACAGCTTTCAGTGCATGTACTCAATATAGAAACAATGAACTTTCTCTTTATTTTTGTTCTTACATATATGCAATGTAGATGTGTGTAAAGACTGAAGAAAAACGGGAGAAAAAATTGTTGCTCGAATTCAGTACATAGATCAGCAGAAAAAGTCCCAAGAATGTGCAGGAATCAAATGCTACATGTAAGAGAAAGGAAGTGCATGACCCTTTAGAGAAAGAGTCGACATTTTACAATATAATAGACATCCAAGAAAGGCCAGAGAGTACATGGTTAAAAACAATTGTGATGAACAGCAAAAAGGAAGAAATTAGATCAAATTGACATTATATGTGTGTGTGTGTAGACAAACACAATGGAAACATTTACGCTTGCTGAAAATCAGTGTTTGTTAAACTCCTGGGTGATTTTTCTTTATTGTTTATTCACATTATTTTGAGTTGAATGGTTTTTCATAGGTTCATCTTTGACACTGTCAAAATTATCCACACTGTAAGATTTAAGTCAAAATTAATTACATAGACATTCTAAAAGATTCGTAGCACTATATATATATATATAAGATGCTTTTCAACAGTTTACAGAACTTGACTATTAAAACAAACTTAGTGTGACACGTAGCTAAAGATATATTAGTTTTCTACTCGGTGAGTAGTGGCAAGTCTATACTGCATTTAATTGATACATGATGTTCAAATTCCTTAAACATGTTGATAGTACTTAATCTTTTCTTTGTTTTTAGTGATTGAATTCAAAATAGAAAGACATCTGTTCAGTGTTCATTATTTTCCTCCTTTTATCTATTCAGAAACAGTATTAATTAACAGACCCCTATTTGGAATTAACACTCGGCCTTCAGCATACTGTTATGATTAATACTTGCTTTCCACCAATGCTGTTGTAGGAAATTAAGTCGTCCAAGTCTTTTTATATTGAAAGTCTGCATTCCAAACAAAAATAAAAGTAAAGAAAACATTAGTATGCCAATTAAATAAATCATTTGTATTTACAAATAGAAGTACATGAATTTAAGTGTCATAAAGGTGTAAAAATTGTCTTTAGCTGAGTTAAAGTTTTTGGGTACAGAAAACAGCTGTGGTTAAGAAAAAACTTATCATCAGTGAAAATTCAATGACCATCTTTGTTGTTGGAGAAGATTTGTTTGAAGTTACCAACACATGATCATCAGTGAAGATTCACAGACCATCCGTGCTGCTGTTGTTGTAGCTTATTCATTTGTGATCACCGACGTGTTTCTTTCAGTACATGTTGTGTGTGTGTGTGCATGCATTAATTTGAAGTTTTTTAAACAACACATTAATGACAATATTTATTGATAAATGAGCTGATCACACTTTCTTTAATTACATGCATACAGATGGTCTAATTTTTTCTAATTACACACTCAATATGTATGTAACCAATATATTTTGTATACATAATCAAATAATATCAAATGGGTCAGTATTAAAATTTAAAACGTTTTCATCTGTACAGGGAATCAATTTTGATTAGTCAGTTCTTAAGTTTTACTCAGTGTGTTTTGTGTCATATATATATAAACAGTAACATATCTGCAAAAACTGTGCTTCTTACTCTGTAACCCTCTACTTTGAGTGGCTCCCATGTCTTGTTCAGGGTGGATCTCACTGTAAAAATAAAAATGAAATTGCAAGCTAAATCCTTGGTAATGTTGAATTGTGACTTCATAATATATATATATGCACATACACACACTATTGTTCACTCAATATCAAGCCCAAGAGCCACTCAAGTTAAAGCTTTACTGAATGTGTTTATTGCAATGGCAGACAAATGTGAAGGAAAAGGTTCATGTGATATGCATATGTAGGATAATGTCTGACCCTAGACTAGAAGATGTTAAGTAGTGATTGTGGGGAGCATCTTCCCAGGTAGCCATTCGACAATCCAACAATTACGAGGTAGAACCTGTCTGAGAGTTGAAACCAATTAACAAACATGCAAAATTTAATTATACTAATATATCTATCTATCTATATATATATATATATATATATATATATATATATATATATATATATATATATGGGGGTGGGGCTAGTGAACAAAGTTTTTGTGGATCTTATTGTTAAGAGGAGTGTAGTACAGAACATCTCACATGAGCAATAATTCAAGAAATGTAAAGAGAGAGTTAACCTATGTAGGCATTACTCTCCAAAGGAATGATATAATGGAAGATACAAAGGTGAATTTCAGAGATACCAACAGTTTAGCAACAGCAGTTCTATCTAGGAAAAAAAGAGTCTAAACGAATCAAAAAGATATGTGAACATAACATCAGATTCGTTTTCAATAGCACAGCCCCAATTCACACCTTTCTTACTAAAATTGGTTCCTCTCAAGGAAATGACGAAAGATTCCATATATAACATCCTATTTGAATGTATAAAAGAATATAAAGAAGCCAGTTGTCTGCAGGATAACAGACCTGAGGAGCCTAGGAAAGTCATATCCAAAGACAAAATAGGAATAAGCAGAATCGTGGAAGAAGGGATTTGACTACTCTCTCTGGGATGAGATCCAAATAATAGATTACAAGGACCACTGGAAGGTGAAAAAAATTGCAGCAGTGAGAAATGCGTAGACATGATGAGTGTACTTTAGATTTTTTTGCTGAGCAAAGAAAATATTCAACATTATTCTCTGATTTAAAAAATATCTATATAGAATAGCCTGTGTTAACATAGGCTTCTAAAAATATAACAACTTGGATTACATATATTTCTGTAAATGGTTGCTCCAATCAGTGTTTGCCAACATTTATTTTTTGTTTGTTTGCTTCCTTTCTTTCTGATATACACTACTGGAAAAAAGAAATCTCTTTTTTCATATTGTACACCTGCAATATGTCATGGAATGGATCAGCCAAAACACTGTGGCAACAAAAAAGCTATGTTTATAATTTTGAATGATTGTTGAAATAATAATGGCATTTACACAAAGTACAGAAGTCTAAGATTTGCTAGCATAGGTCATAGACTTTAATTTCTTCAAAGTTATCAAAATGTCTGAATAATAAATTTACAGATATATATATATATATATATATATATATATATATATATAATCAGCTACACAGAGCACTGGGGAACAGAAATTTTATAAGTTAATTAATCATGCCCTTGTAGTTAGTGAAGGTGAATAAACTAGTTACTTTATAATTCATATAATGCCATGATTTTTAGGGGTGTTATTAACTCTGCAACATAAATGGAACAAACAACTTTTACCATTTTTATAAATAGGTGGATAATAAAAATCACCAGGCAAACAAAGCCATAGTTTGACTAACCAATCAGAAAGTTTTCCCTTACCAGAATAATATGAGGCTGCAAAGTAATGAGAAGTGAGTGTCTTTTTTGAAGTTGATATATCTCTCTCTCTCTCTCTCTATATATATATATATATATATATGTGTGTGTGCACACGCACACACACTCACTCAGATGGAAAATCAAACAAAATCATTTCATAAATTAATTTTGTCCACTCTTCAAACCTGCAGTCATTATAACATACACAGCCAAAATATGATATTTTCATGATTAGATTGGCACCTTACTTGGCTAAACCATCCTTACTACATTGAAAACAAACATACTATCATTCACTACATGGTCAGGTGGTTACTAATACATTTGGATAAATACATAAACATACATATTTACTTCTACCTGAACTCTTTCTGATGCACTAGGACTTTCACAGTTGAACTCTTGAAACTTCAACATTCACCTTATCCTTCCATATTATTATCTTGTGTTATATAAAGATTTATTTTATATATATATATCTCAACACTTTTCTTTTAATGATGACACAAGACCAATATATACCTAAACCGATTATACTGATATATAGTGTGAATGGATGTTGTCCTCGGATAAACGGCTCCATAACTGATAACCTCCAAATTCAATCTCTTGGTTGAGTAATACTGACTTAGAATCAATGGAAAGTAATAAGTGAGCAGTAGTAAAAAAAAAGAACAATGTGAGATATCCTTGGATACATTATAGCAGAATGAGAATGATCTACCTTGTAGATTAGTGTTTAGTTTGAAATTCCTTGAAAGTTATCCAGCTGGCACCTGAAGAAGGTCAGAGGTCAAAACAGCCTAAATGTTGTGATAACAATAAAAAAGATGAGGACAAAAATTTGAATGTAAACAAGAATAAAATAATCTTCAACATTGCAATCTGATAATCTTATTACTTTGTTAGAGTAAATACCAGTTTTTTTGGGTTTTTATTTTTATTTTCAATACTAGCTATTTAAATACTGTGTTTTGTATACAAATCCACTCGGAACCTAAAATGAAGAGTCATGTCTATAATTTTTATTGCTTTACTTTTCAATTATTACTCTAAATATTTTATTGGATATTTTAAAATAATTTTTAAATTTATTTATTAATAAGCTGATCAAGTAAAGTTTCATTTATTTTAACTATATAGCTTCTTCTCGGCAAGAAAGCTTCATTAAAACTTTTTTGGTTATTATTTCTTTAATGTGACTTTTGGTGCTGGTATTTGTTCAGTTTGATCATTTCCAACACATGGAATTAACTTAGTTATAGAAAAGGAAATAGACAGATAAAGTGTACATATCATGCTTTTTTGTAAATGATTAAAAAAAAAAATTCTTAAGAATTCAGCTATACAAAAAAGTGTTCTTTCATTCAAAGCTGTGTACAATTGTAATGAAATTTATCCCTGCAAAGTGTGACTCATCTTCAATTCATTGAGAGGAAATGCAGTTAGATTTTTTTTTCATTTTTATGCTATTTTTTTCTCTGACATGTTACACAGGCAAACTTCATCAAATTCTATACAAGTTTCTTTTTCATTTTCTTTCTTTAGGATAAAAAAAAAAAATTTAAAAAGTATCTATTGACTTGAAATTTAGGGGTGGGTCATTTTCCCACCTTTTCACACTGGCTGGTTTTTGACTTATTTCTTTTCAAAGTGATCTTGTTTGTTCTTGAAAAGAAAGTTTCTGCAAGACAAAATTGATTCTCCCACATCAGTATCATTTAAAAAATCCTGTTTCTGTTATTCTTTTTAACAAATTTCAAGGAGACGTGTGATTGCCTCAGCAAGTATCAACTGAAGTTGAAGTGCTTGGTGTTAGATAGATGTGAGAAATGAGCACGCAAGTGTGAACTGATTGAAGCAAATTCATACTAACACAGCTGTATCAGTTTATCATCTAGTATAGCTCAGTGATAAATCCTAGGCATCACTCTTTTTCTGGGGAGTCATTGCTTCCAGTAGCTCTACAAGAAACACTTTCTCAAATCTACAGATTGAGCTCTGTAGCTAAAACAGCAAACTAGCAGTTAAATGTTACCAAGTTATTTTAAAATGAAGCATAATTCATGAAACTTAATTATTCATATGGCAGAGTTTCAGAATTACGTGACAAAAAATTTATTTCCAAATATCAAGTGCATATCAAACATCTATAAACCACAGAGAAATTGAAAAGTTCAGAATAAACATGACAGTAAAAAAGTCTTAAATAAATGTTTGATGCTTGATAGTAAAGTAAGTTTATGTTAATGCTGTAACCTAGGGAAGGTTACTGAATAGAATAATCAAACAAAGGTTGGTAATGAATGATAATACTTAGGACAAGAACAACACACATAAGATTTGCCAGCAGTATTTAGAAGTAGGTCAACTGCTAGAAGTGAGTTAAGTGAATTCCACAATAAATCTTCAACTGCAGGATATTTACAATAGACAGCCAAAGAAGGTTGAAATATTGTAACAATAAAAACAAAACTGAGGAAAATGGTCCAAATGTAAATAAAGTAAATGATAACTCTTCATCCTAGAAATTCAAACAGAAAATTTAGCAACTCCAATATTCCTTGATTTAGTATAAAATTGAAAATATTTGTTTTGTTGTTTCAAATCTCACTCTATCTCACTGGTATAAAAGCATGTAACATAAAAATTACATAGGCTATAGAATTTTTTTAAAAATATTTATCTTCAAAGATTAAAATTGAGTATATATGCAACTGTTTGGGATCAAGTTTGGGTAACCAAACTATTGTAGTAGTTTTCCTAGTTAGACTAAAAAGCAGTGGTAAACAAAATCTGCACATTTAAACGATAGATCTAAATAAATGAAATAAAGGCAATATTCATATTTTTATTTTAATGTAACCGAGTAACAAAGAGAAAATATACTTGTGTGCATATAAAGAAAGAAGACATTAAAAGTGAAGAATTGTGTATATGAAAATGTTCAGTCACTAGGGAAAGACATCTTCATGCCTGGGAACAAGGTTCTGGTGGTTTCACTTCTATCACGAGAAGAAAAAGAAAGAAAAGAATTAGAGAACAGAAATTTTGTTTTGGGAGTTTTTTTGATAGCACCACCTAACAAAAGTTTTTTTTTTTTTTTTTTCTTAAAATTGGCAAAACTATTAGGTTGGTGCAAAAATAATGTCGTTTTCTCACATATGTTGCTATGTGAGAAAACGACATTACTTTTGCACCAACCAAATATGTATGGGCAACCCACAGATTAAACTCAGATACATACCTTTGTGGGACATACAGAAAAAAATTATTTATATTCAGACTCATGTTAATTGCTGTTATAACATTTCAGCTGTTATGCCCTCACACCTTGTTTATATATCTGTTGTTCTAGGTACCCTTTAGGGAATTTTAAAACTGAACCTTTAATTCAATCTATAGGGGGAGATTCTTTTTATTTGATTGTTCAGTTTCCATATCCATGGATATACCTTAAATATTAATGGGAGAGAGCTATGGAAGGAAGTTTTATTCTCTCATTTGTATTTCTCCAGTTGTGGGCAATATTATATCAATGATATCACAACACCATGGACAGAATGGTATGGTGGAAAGGAAAATGAATGTCAAATGTGCTTTGTTTTCAGAGAAGCTTCTATACCACTAAGACACAGACAAAATTCTATATACACATTTATAAGTGGGTCCCAGGCAGAAAGCAAATATATCAAATATTTCTATACAGCAAAGCTGAGTGTAAGGAGAAACGAAAAGGAAGATAATATGGAGATATTCATGGGTCTGGAAAAGCTATGTTTAGGGTTCTAGATTCAAATAGGCCAAATTCATTTATGTCCCAGGCAAGGACATTATATGAACAGGAAACAGTGAGTCTTCAATTTGAGTATGGCAAGGTGGAGTTTCTTTCTATATTTGGGAAAGATATATTCCTAAAGAGAAATGACATCATGGATTTGTAAGCTGCTGGAAGGTAGATTTAGTCTCTGCCCAGACCATGGAGGCACAGGCTAAAGAAAATAACCTTTCACTTTTGTTTCTTTAAACAAATAGAAATTGACTGCCACTATGGTCACTACATGAAGTGACATCACCAAGATGTTCATCACATGACCCATGTGACTTATCTCCCGCAAAGGGAAATAATTGCCTTCTCTATCTGTAGAAAACAAGCAAGAACTAAAGTATGAAGCAGATGTGATTTGTATTTGTATAATGAATTCATTGTGGGTAGACATTTTAGTTGTTTCTAGGAATTATCATCCTAAGTAAGAAAGAGATTGCTGGTTATTTGTTTTATTAAAACAAGAGCACCTCATGCTGATCGACTTGATCTCATTCCTCTGTCAGTTTCTCATGGAATTTGTTGGCCCCTTTTTTTTTTTTTTTTTTTTTCTTTCAGTGAAATCAGTTTCTGTTTACAATCACTTTGCTAATTTTAAGAGTTGAGAAAAGATGAAACAAAGACAGGGAAAGTTATGATAATAGCCAACATCTCCTGACCCTTGAATGTAAACAACTGGTGCTTATTTGTGCTGCTGACTGACTGCCTGCTTCTCTCTACTTATGAGGAGCCTATGAAAATGAGTTCAAAGACTTGTTTGATGTAAGGCTGATAGGCCAAATGTTGAGTAAATATTATCAAATCAGATATATTCATGTTCAGACATCAGTCAGCGCAGGCTTTAATTTATTTATTTTGGTGTATTCATGTTGCATAAATATGATTTCATAGATATATTGTACATTTATGAATATATACATGATGCTTTTAATCCAACCTTGTGTGTAATGTACATGTTGATTGTGTTTATAGAGATGAAAAAATAGTTCAGGAAAGATTTAATTAATTTTCTGAATGCATGGTTATATAGGAGGAAATGCTATCCACAGTATTTGAACAGCAAAGATCAGACAGAACAATTGCACCTAAATCATGTCTTGCATGCATTAATGTCACACTGCCTGTATATTTAAGAACAGGGCACATGAAAAAGTCTCATTCAAAGTTTGCATTATTTTGTACTTGGAGAATGCATCATCCTGAACAGGTTAATATTTTTCCACTATTCTCTAATGATACATGGAGATCTCAAAAATGATGATTATAAATAACGGTTATAATAATTCTACTAATGTAATGAAATATTATAAAGTATTATAATTAAAATTGTTTAAATAATTTAAACATGTTTTATTTTCTTTCAGGTAAGTTGCAGTTTGATGTCAATGAAAGTTGTTTTTTTTCTCAATACAGGTAATGTACATTATTTTAAAAATCTCTCTTTACTATTAATTATATAGTTTTATTTGGATAAATATCATGAATTATATAGTTTTATCATGTAAATGCCATGAATTATATAGTTTTATTTGCATAAATGTCATGAATTAATTTTATGCATGTAAATGTCACAAATTAGTTTATTCACATAAATATCATGTTTTATTTGTGCAAATGCCATGAATTAGTTTTATTCACATAAATGTCATGGATTATATAGTTTTACTCACATAAATATAAATTATACAGTGTGCAGCATAAATACCTCCCACATAATGGTAAGACATTAGTTAGACCATTATGTGGCAAGTATTTCTGTCACTCACTGTATAACAATACATCATAGCATATATTCTTGGCTTATTTTGTAATGAGCTTGGCATGTACATTCATAGAAAATTTTTTAAAAACAGAAATTATTTTTAAATGCGAAGATAAAGTTTCGTCCATTTTTAGAAGAATATTTCTAGGAAATTTTTTGACAACATAGTTTTGTGACGCCAGAGATGGCTAAACCAAGTACAAACTATGACAGAAAGCAAGCCCCAGTTATGACTCATAAAAAATATAAAGCTGATATTTCAAGTAAAAGAAAAAAATCTGCAATCAAAATAGGCTGAAAAAATATTTTTAATTTAAAATTAAATTTAAAGTTTACATTTAAGCCTTTCAATAATAATAATTTATTAATTCTAGACCTAAGTTCCTATTAAAGCTCCCTCTAAACTTGATTGGTTACTGGACTGAAGACCTAAAGTAAATAACAAATTCTTGTAACAATTTGTATAAATTTCAAGAAAAATGAAACTGAGAAAGTTAAAATTATTTTTATAGACAGTTTATACAAATTCTGTTATTGTATAAATATTAACTAGAAAAATTAATCTCATAGACACAGGTCTGAAATGGGCACTATCATTCACTATGTCCTGGAACATCAGAGACATTTCATAAAATTAATTCTATAGTCATGGGCATTCTTCCTTATGTGGAAATGTAGATACATTCTAATATTATATAAGGTAATCTGAATGAAATATTAGGTTGGTGCAAAAATAATGTCGTTTTTGACGTATTTTTTAACGTCAAAAAACGACATTATTACGTCATTATATTTGCACCAACCTAATACAAAGTATTCTCAATAATATTTGTAGAAGAGAACCAGGAAAAGTGTAAAAATACCATAACTAGGGTGTGTCTGGTGAATGGAATGATTACATTGAATCAGTTGTTAGGTCTGCTGTTCGGAGAGTTGGTTTACTCTGTAATTCCAGGCAATTTTTCTCACCAGAATCCATCATGCACATTTCTGCATTGAAGATTGCTTCCATATTTGGTCTGATGATCCTGCTATACATCTCAAGATTCTCAAGAAAATCCAAAAAAAGGGTCTCTAATGTTATTAGTCCTGACATGGCATCAAGATTTTAGTCACTTTCCCACCACTTTGATGTGGATTCTATGAGTCTTTCCTATAAATATTTTGATGGCATTGTTCTAATGAGTTTTCCTCTTTGGTGCCAAAAGCACAGGTGTGTTGTTATGTAATCGATATCGGTTCAGAATATGAAATTGGTGAACCAAGTTTGAAGTTCAGTGAAATTCATTATATTCACTTACATACAAAATACCCTTGGAAAAGGTTTGTATACATTTTTCTCCCCCAAGGTATGGGTTGAATAGCTGGACAGACTGAGTTCTATAGCCTTAATTGGCAACCAGTATACTGCAGAAAGAGATAGCAACCTGCAGGAGGAAAATCTTCTGCTTACTCAATTATAAATCGAATGAAACATGATCACCCGAGCAATGTCTGGCACTAAACTAACTGACCAGATTGGCAACAAAGTTTCTAAATTTTACTGTTGAAATAGCTAAATGTAACTAAGTTCTATGCTAACGGTTTCTTCTGACAGATTTTTCTAATGGAACTCTTTCAGCTTTTTGCTTCCTTACTATCTTCAATCTTGAAAAATTTAAATTCACTCTCAATATCTCCTTGCATCCTAGTGGCATTATCGCCTTGCTTGGGGTGAAGAATTTTTAAAAAAATTAAATAAAAAGATAGTCAAATGGCATCAAGGATAAAGAAAGTTAAAAAAAAAAAAAACTTGTAATTACAAAGCATAAAAGAATAAATAAGTTGTTTATGATAATCATGAAAGGAATTGTCTGCTGCTTCAAGAATAATAGAATTTATCTATTCTGAAGAAATTCTTATAGGTTTTTTTTCTTTTCTTTTAATAATTGGTTGTTATTTGAGCTCTGAAAATGTATAATGATTATAAGGATTTTGCTTATATTACCTTTTTAGGGTGATTAAATTTTACAATGAATTGACAAAAATATAGAAGTTATAAAAAGTTGGACTAATGACTAAAGCATGTAGTCAATTTTTTTTCATACTAATATGTCCATTACCAAAATCATTTTTGATCAAATAGAATGGAAATAAGATTGGTAACTGCAATAATGTATGATATGCTAATAAAATATAGTAATGGAAACAATTCTGCCATCCATTTATCATTAATATCTTCAAAATAATGTTCTTGATTTGTAAATTACTATGGAAATAAAATGCAGTAGATTAGACCTATAAGACAAGCTTAAGAATTGGCAAATACAGGGTGCAATAGATATATTAACGTTTAAATTACACAAAAATGAAAAGAATGCTGATATCTCATTTTAACAGATATGTTTACCAATATTATGCAAATATTTTTTAAATACTCAGATGTAAATGTATTGAAAATAATTACCATTGGCTTCAACGATGGCCTTCAGATGACTTCAGAATCTCCTACAACTCTTCTGGATAGACTCTTTGTTTAAGTTGGTGAATAATCCTTGCCTTCTCAGTTCATCTTTTTTGTTGCAAGGAGTTTTGTTGGTCTCTCACTCAACTGTGCTTTACACATAATAATCAAAAGGGTTGCAGTTATGGAAGTTAGCTGGCTAGATGTAATGGGTGATGTGGTTGCAGAAATTGTCTGTCAGCCATGAATGTGTTCTCATGCTTGTGTGGCATGGTGTAGTGTCCTGTTGCCAGACAGTGGCTCTTCCATCAGCCACCTCAGGGCAGCACTACCTCCTCAGTGCACTTGATGTAGGCTTCTGTATTGAGTCTGTGGCTCTGTGGGAAGATGAATGGAGGCATAATGTTATCCAAACACATTGATAATCACCATTAGACTCATCCAACTCTTTCTGAATTCTCTGCACTGTCCTTGGATTGACACCCAAACATTCTGAAATGTTAGTACCGGAGCTTCTGGTGCAAATGCCAAGCAATACAGCATGCTGTTTCCTAATTTCTGGCAGAGTGAATTGCAACATTGTTTTCTCATAGACAGTGCCCGACTGACCCTACTATACTGTATACAGTCAACAAAAACAAACAACATACATGCATCAAATGAGATTTTATTAGCACCAACATTGCCCAATGTGCAATATTTAATATACAGGGTGTCCATAAAGTCTGTGTGAAATTTAAATACTTCAGTATATCAAATTGCACACAGACTTTATTGACACCATGTATATATGTATGAAATAATATAAATTTCAAATAACTTAGCTTTCCATCTTTGTTATAATCTTCTCATAGAATTTATTAACTATATATTGTTGAAAATGTTTCATAATAAAAAAAAGACCTTAATTTATAATGACATGTTATTTATGTTAATCTGTTCAGTATATGTTCAACATAATAAAATATAAATGAGATGATCCAGTTATCAGCAAAATGTGTTCTCAAATATATAAACAGTGGGGAGAAAGTTATTAAGAAATATAAGCAGGTGGACTGCATAATGACAGTCTGTTTCATGCTGAAATGCAATCATCAGGCCATGTCATTTAAGCATTAAACTGAATGTCAGCATCCAGTGTTGAAACTGGTTGTCACAATGCTTACATATGCTCTGTCCCTGATAGTGATCCCTTTTCTCTTATAAATATTATGCGCCCTGGGTAAGACGTTAAACTACATCTGCGTCCTGGGTAAGACGATAAACTATGTCCAGCAGCAAGGCCTCTGATCAGGAAGTTTTGAGGAGCGTGGAATCAACTCTTATTTGCTGGTGTTCCCAGGTTCACCCTGACCCGGGGTGGTAGCACCTGGTAGGGTCCCAGCTATGGGAAAATAGTTAACTATTACCAGCAATACTTTTTTGAAAAAAAAATATTACCAGCAATACAATTTTGAAGGAAATATATTACCAGAATCAGATTTTTGGCAAAACAAAATATTACCAGCAATAAAAATTTTTGTCCGCATTAAATAACCCATTGAGGTTGATATGTCGTAAAACAAAATAAACCAAACCTATAAATATTGCATAATTCAAAAACTATTTTATCACATATTTATCACATATGCAAGGTAGGCCAAAATTTATATTATTGCGATGCTATAAAATAAAATAAAAATGAAATAAGGCGTAATAGAATTAATATGACAATACGTGAATTTAAAAAGTTAAAATAAAAATGCATATGAAAGCTGAAAAACATCTATATTAGAAATGTAACTGTGTTTATTGGTAAAGTGAATTTGGGGCTATGTTACACACACACACTCTAATAGTTTCTTCTCTAACATGTCTGGAATTCTCTTCCACATTCTTGCTTTCATGTCAACTACAATCTACAAAAATTTAAAAGCTGTGTCAATTGTCATGAACTCTCTCTTTCAATCCTGTTCTTTTTGTCTATATTTCTGAGATGAGGCATTGTAATTATTTACACTATTCACATTGTTCAGACTGTTGTCCTCATCTTGGTTGCCCTCATTATGATGCTCTGTCCTTCTCCAGGTGACTAAAATTTTGAATTGAACCTTTTGTTTTGTCCAGCAGTGTAGATTGCTCTGCTTCGACATGCCATACCTCTTCTGGATGTCTCGGTATCAGTTATCTCCCTTTATTTGAGCTAAATGGAGATAACTGATACTGAGGCATGGTACGTGGAACTAGAACAATCTACCCCACTGGATGAAATAAAGGGATCAGTTTGAAATTCCAACCCATTTGTTTTAATGTCCTTTTTCCTCAGCAACGTTTTCTGTTTCTTTCTCCTTTAGTAACCATTTGCATCTTAGTGGCTTTACTACCTTTGTATTGGGTGAAATGATTAAAAAACAAGATATATAAAAAGTAATGTGTCTTTGTGTTGGTGTATATGTCGTGAATGTAGGTGGGAATGTAAATACATGAATGTATAAAAGGCAATGTTTATCCCTGTGTGTATCAATTTGTATGTCACACTTTAACATGAGGCAGAACACAACTACTCCAATTGTAGACAGAACTGGCAATCCATATATAATTTTTTTTATGTGTAGTATGCTTATATATATATATATATATATATATATATATATATATATATATATATATATATATATATATCTATATATATATATATATATATATAAAAGTGAACATAGAAGTCAACACTTAGAGGCGACAGTCTGTTTCATGCTATATGCACTCATCAGACCATGTGTGCTGATATTTTTCTCGTCTATATATATATACAGTTCAGTGGTGCATTGTGGGTAGTCTATTATGGCGGTCATTTTACCAGAAGTCGTTTGTTTATTTATTTGGGTTAATTTATATTGCTTGTTTTTATTTTTATTTTGAGAAAAATAACACATGCCCTGATGATTGCATATAGCATGAAACAGACTGTTTCCTCTAACTGTTGACTTCTATGTTCACTTTTATATTTACACACACTCTCTCTGATATTGAGCACTTTATTCCATAAATATAGCACACCTTAAGACTATATTTCTTCATATATATATATATATATATATATAACCAATTATTGGTCAGAGCTGAATCTGACCAAAAGACAGTTGTATTAAAATTGCTCTATACACAATATAAAAATTGAATGTGCAGTACTTTCATCCTTTAAAGGACCCTAATGTAAACTGGAGCATACTGAAGAAGGCTGGACCTTGCAGTTGTGGTGGTGGTGGTAGTATCTGTAGGCTGTTCCAGAATGAAGAACTAGCAATGGTAACATGTCCAGACCAAGAAAACCTGTTAAATGAAAGGTCTAATGTCATTTTAGTGTGTATACACACTAAAATATATATTTTGGGTTTATACCAACCCACATGAAAGTACATATTTTATTTTTACTTCATATCCCATGTTACTTCCCTATTCTTGCTTCATGACTCCCCTTCTGTAACACTTCCTGCTGTGTACCGATAAAATATGCCAATAAAGTGTTAGAAAATTAACTAGCATCTATTGCCTAACATGACCATAATTGTTGAAACCATGGTAGCAGGTGTGTTAGTGATTCCTAGATTTTAGTATTTAAAATCAAATTTGAGGGATAAAAAGGCAACAAAATGATAAAAATATTGTCAATAAGAGTGATGATATTTATTTTATACTAGCAGCATGGCCCGGCATTGCCCGTGCTTGATTCAAAAATCGTACGACTCATACAGCAATCGCTATCACTTGACTTAAAATATTTTTGTCCTTCCTTGCCTTTAAAGGAGTGCCGTTTGCCGTGCTGATGTTGCTACATGCCTTACTTCTTGCCTATCTCACACTGCGAATTTTTTCTAAGCTCTATGCTAAACATTAAATCTTTACAAAAAAAAAACTAAACAAAATGAACACAAAACAATCAGCTTTAAAAAAGGACTCATAAATGGAAAAACCGAATGAAGAAAGAATGTTAACAATAAATACTTTTTCACACTCAACCCAGTTCTGCAGAATCAGAATCAACGTTGAGCAAGTGAATGAGACAATTGGAGTAAAGTGCCATGCAGATTTAAATTTTTACCACTTGTGACGAATGCAGCTATTGATTTTTTTTGCATGCTAGTTAACATTCGTGTCAGTCAGCTGTTGGCTCCTACACTGGGCAATAGAATCTTCCTGCCTATTCGTGGCAGCCAGTCATAGGCTCTTACTCTAACCAGTAGAAAATGGCCAAAAACTACATGAGAACGAATGAATAGAAGCATGAAAAAATTGATTATTTCCACTATCGATGGGAGTTAGGAAATGCAAAGTTGGCCTTCCTGCTAACTTGGAGCATGTGCATTTAAATTTTGGTGCAAATCCATCGGAAATTGTGGCCGTGCATTTGTTACACACACACACACACACACACACATCCTGCCTTTTATAGATAGAGATTAGTAGGTGTTTTGACTAAACTGAAACCTGAAGAGAAAGATTTTAAACTCAGAATTTTGGAGGATGCCTGTGTCCTTTATCAATGAGATGAGGAATAAATAATGAAGTAGGGGAATATTTTTGGTTTCCCTGTCCCCATGTGTTTATATATATATATATATATATATGTGCATGTTTCATTAAAAACAACAGACAAGGTACTACGGTTAAGCTTTTTATTTAATTTGTCTTGTGTTCTAACAAGAGCTTTCTTTTCTCGACAAAGGGTGAGTAAGAACTGTCCAAATGTTATATATTTCCGAACGCTTTCAGCTATACCTTTAGCCATTATCAAGGATGATTTGATTTTCAGCTTAATTGAGTGTGTGCATTCTGTGTATATATTAGTGTGTAGTGGGAATGTTTTTAATTTCCAAATACGGTTAGCACATTGTGGCTTTGTTCGTAGTTAATATTGTTAAGAGTTGGCCTTTTCTTTTTTTATTATTAAAGCTTCCATTATTTTTAGTCTTTTTTTGCAGGTGGATGCGGTTAATATATTTGTTTTTTCTACTAGTATGTTTCTAATGGAGTCTGGTAAATTTGTGTGTGTGTTTAAATGGAGCTGGGATCAGATAGGTGTAATATATATAAAATAGAAGTGAATGAATAGTCATATGCCCATTTTACTCATATGTTTGATAAGTGTTTGTTTTGAAAAGTTACTCCACTACAGTGTTGAACTTTAGAGAAACTGAAATCACAGACACCAGAATTGATTCAAATGATTGTCACTTTATCTTTATGATATAGAATGTGTATGTGTTCCTCTTGCCCTACAAATGTTTGTTCACATTTTCTCTAATAAATCAATGACTGATGATGATCAATATTTATAATGTTTCAAACTCACAAATAGATACAGATGAAATGAAGCATCTACATTGTAAAAAAAAATCATTTTTCTCAATAATGAAATTTTTACTAAAATAATGGAAAGGTGAAAATTAATAGTTAGAGAAGGAAGAAGACATTGATCAATCCGTGTGCAGGGAAAAGACTTTTGAAAAAAAAAAAAAAAAACTGTCATGGCACTAATTGCTCCAAGAAAGATAACAAATGTATATATATATATATATATTCTGTCTTCGTGAGATAAGGTCTTCATAAATGGCACTGAAAATAAGAGCAAGGATATAAAGAAAAATGGCTCAGAAACAAAATAATCTTTCCATAAAAACATTAACTGAAAAAGCTTTCACTATTTCTCCTTAATGCGTTCCCACCTCAAAAATAAGATATTTAAGATAATCTTATGACAGTCCTCAGAAATTATTTTCTGTTTACCTTAATAATTGTTAATAGTTGTTGGTGATATTCAATTAAGTCAGTTGAATAACTTGTCTTTATCACTGAAGTCATAAGTGCCTTATACAATGTTTTAGCCACTGTACCCACCAACCTTCTTCAGAAATACAAATGCCTGAAATGTTATGAGTATAACAAAAAAATATCATGCCAGCCTGAATAGGATAGCATATAATAAAAATAATATATACTCAGGCTTTTATATGCAGGATATATATATATATATATATATATATATATATATATATATATATATATATATATATATATATATATAAAGAAAGAACAGTAAGATATATAATCTGGTGTTCTGATAGATATTTTTATTTTTACAAAAACGTGCTCAATGTAAATTTACAGAGCAGTAATATTATAAATTAATTGATTTAAAATATGTTTTTTTTCACTACACAGTTCTAACCATGTTTCAAAAATAAAAAAACTAAAAGCTTCGAATTTAATTTTGTAATTAAATTAAAGACATTACTTCCATTTCATCCTCAAGTGAATTTTGGAGTAACTTATTTTTAAAATTACTGGGTTTTTAAAAATAAGTTACTCCAAAATTCGCTTGAGGATGAAATGGAACTAATGTCTTTAATTTAATTACAAAATTAAATTCGAAGCTTTTAGCTTACATTTTTGAAACATGGTTAGAACTGTGTAGCAAAAAAAAACATTTTAAATCAATTAATTTATAATATATAGGCTTTTATGTGCAGGATATCTACCTTAGACATTATATATGCTGTGCAAGATGTCTGCCGTAGACATTAAATTTGCCATGTGGAATATCTACCTTGGGCATTAGATTTTATTACTACACGTATATAATATTGTTTTTATGTTTACTCACTATTTCTAAAGAAAATATTGATCATATTTGAAATCTAAATGTATTATTAAGAATCTCTCTTACTTGATTGAGAGGCAAAGCCATAATTAATATAATTTATGCAACAATCATTTTTTTTTTTAATTTTCAAAAGAACAAATGAACAAATTTCACTAAATGAAGCATCTCTCCGTTATGATCTTCATTACAATGAAATTAAAAGAATTCAAAAACTCCACTTTTTGACACAGCTGTTAACCAATATATGATTTCCACCAGTAAGAGATCAGTAATGGATTTAAAATGATAATTCCAGAATCTATTAAATTGGGATTTATCTAAGGATCAAGCATATTTGGACAGCCAAATACATTATCAAATATTAATAGTATATAAATTTTTTCTCTGTTGATAATTAAAGTTCTTTTATTCTGCATATTTTTAAATCTTTAAAAAAGGCAGCTGCTCTGAAAAGTTTTCTTACCATTTGCTTCCCAGTTTCTACAGCTATATATGCACACATTTATCTTGGAATTAAATCTTTAATAAATATTGATGCGCAGATGTGATCATATTGAAGCCAACAAAATACAGAATTTTGTGGTATTTTTCTTGAATGATTTTATCATATTAAAAAAGATCGTTATTTTATCCACTATGAAGGACAGCTTAATTTCCTCTTTTTATTCAGTAATTGCATACGCCAGCTTGATACTTTGCTATCAGTGACTTGATGCAACCCCGCCTTTCAAATCATCTTCTCCTGTATAAGCATTTATTGTGTTTTGGGAAAACATAAAATTTTCAAGGAAAAGTTTAATCATGCCCACAGTATTTCCAATACCATCATAAAATTCACTATATATGCCATAATCTTTTCAAACATTTCCCAGAGTTTGAAATTTAAAGTGTAAGTTGTGATTTTTTAATAATACTATAAGTGCTAACACTATGTCTCATATGTGACCAAATAGAATATTAACATTCTGATCATTAAACCCAGATTCAAATCTGTTAGAGAGGACTTCTTGATAAAATCAACTTGGGCAGGCAGTCCAAACATGTGTCACCTGGCATGTAGGTGAATGAATGCCTAATATTTCCTTATAAGGAAACAGCTAATTTTACTATGATTATATGTACAAGTAAATGGAATAGGAATTTAAAAATCTAATTTAATTCCTCCTGCTCATTTTTGGAATCCAGTTGGATAGCAAAAATACTAATGTGTTGTAGCATACCAATGCACAATAATGGGTATGTCCCCATGCACATACAGTAATAAATACTATATGTTGGTCTGCAGTTGGAGATTCATTGTGGAATTCTCTTAACTCACTTCTAACAGTTGGCAACTACATCCACATGCCACTGGCCAATCTTATATGTGTTATTCTTGTCTTAAGTATGATCGTTCATATAAGCGTCATGGGATTATTCTATTCAGTAACCTTCCTTTGGTTGAAACAGTAAGACAAATACAAAATGAGTATCAGGGATAAGAAATTTGAAATATGAAAGACATTTTCTGTGACACACATTTTATTCCTTAAATGAAATATCTTTATTACTTATTCTGCTAAGCTTATCTAAATACTGATGGAATGTATGGGAGATTAATTTTATCATAAGCCTCTATGAAGAATCATGCGAATTGTTGCATGGAGTGACTTTTCCAAGATGGGTTCATCCTCCACAGGTAAAGTGAGGTCACTTGGGTTAATAATTTGAATAAACATAATCTCCAGTTGATTCAATTTCATGTTGGGGGAGTAATCGAGCTGTAAATAGAATTCAACATTTCGAGAATCAAATTGCAATGATGTTTGTGTGTATGTGAACAAATTTATAAATAATTTATATTAGAATCTTTGAGATGATGAATTATCATTGTATGTTTTATTATTCCGACCAGCATATTCTCATCTTGGTCTAAGAGTCACATGTGTCTCTCTTGGGTCAAGAGACACATGACTGAGTCATATGAAGCATTGGTTAAAAATATCTGGTTCCATAAAAGTTATGAGATAAATCTCTGGCTGTGGTAGAAGTGAAAAGTCACATACTCTGGTTTATAGAAACAGACAAGTGACCCAATGATGAAAAAAACTAGTGAGTGATGAGATAGAAAAGAATTATTCTTCAGCATGGAAAACAAAATGAGAATAATTTAACTTTGTAGATTGAATAAAGAGTTTTTATTTAAAATTCCGAGTAAGTTACCCAGTATGATAAAAGACATCTGAAGAAGCTCAGAGGGTAAAATGTCGATTGTGTGGGTGGTACAATAACAATGAATACCAACACTGTAAATTGAAATCAAATCCCAAATCACTTGTGTACAAATAGTTTGGAAAGATATGGATCCATCTCCTCCCTCCACATATGGGTTAAATATTTGCACTTGTACCTGGAAAGATAATTCTCAAAAATGTGGTAATTCAATATTCATTTGCAAAAAAAAAATATCTATACAGTCTAAAACATATTTCAGCTTTAAATAATCCAGTTTTAAAAGAACCTTCATTCAGAAAGTAAAATCAAATAAAAGAAAGCAAGAAAAAAGGACTAATCATCAACAGCACGAAGACACTACAGCCAACAAGAGCAAAAGCCCAAGATGTGAGTTACAAATTGGAGATGTCAACATGGAAGTTTAAATATCTTGGAAGTGTTTTAACAGAGGATGGAAAATGTGATACCAAAAATAGCAGCGTATTGGATAAGGGAAAGGTGCCTTCTAAATGCTAAACAAAGTACTAAGAAAGAGGAAAATTTGGTTTGAAACAAAGAAAAGAGGACTGTCTGTTGAAATTTATAAAATCTTTCCCTTAAAAAATTTTTTTTGAAAAATAAGTTTCTCAATTCCAGTAACTGTTATTGCTCTTTCAAGTACTGGTTTATTTGAAGTAATGCAGAGTGTTATTATTTTATTATTTTCTCTTCAAGTTAGGAAGTTTTGAATGGCTATCATCACCCATGTACTGAAGGGATGTGATATATGGAAGATGAATAACATGTACTTACATAATTATGGTTTATATTTCCAATTAAAATTTATTAGCTGTTTGTTTAATATTTTTTTTTTTTGTCGAGAGTAAAACTGAAAATTTATTAGCAGGATAGAAGTATGAGCAAGTGGAAATGTTATCATGTGATTTGTCCTTTAGGACTTCATCATACTAAGTTTATATTTATGCCGGTTCATCTACACATGTGCACAAACAAAAGAAAAATGCTGAGAATTTTAAATTTAAAGATCCTTTCTTTTTAAATATATGCTTTGAGTATATAATTGAGCTGATTTCATTTAGATTCTTTTTCTTTTTGTTTCCATCACTTTTGTTATTAAATATGCCGCAAGGTGATAACGAAAGATCTGCCAAGAATGATGAAACATAAGAAACTGG
>OZ010571.1:30645866-30731490 GCA_963932145.1 Acanthosepion lycidas
CACTCTAGATTTCACTGAATCAAAATTTGAAGGTTGTATGCTTTTTTTCAAAAATAATTTACTAACTCACTTGAAGCCAGAGAGATTCTACTTGAAGGGCTTTATCATATATTCAATTATGACAATAAAATTAATCCATTACTGTATAAAATTTCCTTAAAATTTTACATCTTGTTTGTTTCCTAATCTACCCTGCAGGTTAATGGTATTTTTATGTCTGGCAGATTTTAAATTTTAGGTAACCCCTCTCTCCAGAATTGGCTATTATGCACTTATGGGTTAAATAATTTCAGCATCCAAGATTAATTAAACCAAAGAATGTATGAAACTTTGTAATTATTAGACCTAGGTTTCCCCAAACATTTGGCATATAGTGTATATACTGATTGTACTAAAATTCTCCCTGTGAGGTAATTACTAGTTTATTTCTGCTGAGATAGATACTATGGATTTCACAACTTTATCCAAGTATTGAACTTATGACCACTAAGTGACAGCAAAAAATTAATTAAACAAAACCAATATCCACTATTTCATCATCTGGAAAGATGTCAATAGTGTATTTTGGGAGACTTCATTTAAATCCAGTGTCAGATGGTTTTGACATTTCATTATCATGGCATATTTCTAATGCTTTTGATAATTTTGGTTTAGTTTTTGAGATATGGAATCATCGATATTCTTTAAGCTGTTCAATTCATATGAATGATTGTTTCATTTTGAATTGTTATAGATGTTAAAGACAACATTTCTGGCACTTGAATAAGTCAAATATATTGACAGTTCTTCATCTTAAAAGTCGAGGACAAAATATATTTGAATTTGAATCCATATAAAAGAGATTTTTCTAAGGCTGTTTTCTTTCAGTAATAATAATACATTGACACATTTGAGATTCGAAAGTCATTGTGAACTCCATAATCTTGTCTGTGACCACATAGGATGTGCTATGCCATGGCTTCATACAGTTTTTGAAGTCAGAATTTTCCTTTTCTTAGTTTGGTTGTCAACCATGGTTATTAAACCATTATTTGTGTGAAGAAGAGATAGATTCATACCATCCCATTGTGTAAAAGTGAATGTAAATATTGCCAGAATTAGAACCAGGCTTACCCATTTCTCTTTCTGGGGTCTTAAACTTTATGCCACCTGCATATCCGTATATAATGGCTAGTGGCTTGTATCTGAGTATGCTTTACTAGGACAGCTCTCCAGCCCCTGTTACACAGGCACATTTATGTTTGTTTAACATGGACAGAATGTGGTTTATACTGTAACTATGTTGAACAGACCTTAGTTACATTTTCCAGGACAGAGCACATTATCTGGCATGACATTTTGAATAAGGCTAGTACGCTCAAATCCTCAGCCACGATGGCCCATGAATTCATGCTAGCACAACCATAGACAACCAATTTCATCTACCCACCTTCACTCATAAGGATTGGGTCAACTCATGGCATGGTTTCCCACACCCAAGGCTAATAATATAAAGAAGTCACATTTGCTTATCAACCATAGTGTGATTTGAACCCAGAAAATCTAACCTACTAACTACTCAGATGTGTGCCCATATATATATATATATATATATATATATATATATATATATATATATACACATACAGCAATATTTTTTTATCAAATATGCTTTCTTGAATAACATCAACAAAGTTATATTTATTCAATTTTTTATGAACTTTTTCAAATTTCTAAATTAATTATTTTATATAATAGGTAAATTTGCCAGAGTTTTTTTTTTCTCTCTTAAGTGCTTTCAAATGTTGCTATATCTATTTTTTCATATGCTTATTCAATGGCTTTTATATAATGGCAGTGTTCCTTCATTTGCTGGAACCAATTTCAAGTCACTCAAGGTCACATCATTTATAACAGTCAAACTGAATTTTACATCTTTTAATTTTTTTTTTTATAAACACTTCAATATACAATCCCCTATGGAAAAAGATATCTTTTATATATGTGCATGTTTTTGTATAAATATGAATGTGTGTGTGGCATGTAACAGGATCTTTTGGCAGACTTAGCAAATGGCACCTATCATGTGAGATATGCTGACTGGTTGTTTCATGAATGTACTCATGGATGAATCTGTTAATTTTCCTTGCATTTTCCAATGTTTTGTTGCAGATTTGTTACCCAGATGGCTCATTTTGAACTAACATTCTACCTGCCTTTAAAATGTGTACTAAACAGGAAAAACAAATCCGTATTCAATCTAAAAATGCAAAGCAAAAGCCTAGCAAAATAAAAGGAGTGTCTCAGTGGCAGACTTGCCAAGCTTCACACAAAAGTTGATGAAAACATCTTGGCCATATTTTTCAGACATTTTCCGTATTGCTTTGGCTACAATGGCTGAAATGTTGTGATTAAACCAACAAAAATGAGGATTCTGGTCTGAATGATAAATCATATAAAAATGTTATTTCTTTTCCAAGATTATAACATAAATCTGTTAATATATTTAGGAGTTGAGCATAAATTCTAATCCTTTTACATATATGATAAATAAATACGCATAATGAAGGCAAAGAAGTTAACAGAATAAGATGCTTATCATTGGCTCACATTCACAGCAGTAATCCCATTCAAAATAAGGCAAAGTCCATTTTTTGAATTTATATTACAAGAATTATGCTAATAAACACTGAAATATTTATCAAGTTATCCACTTATTTTTTAAATCCGAGATGTTTTTTTTCAAATTATGCTTGTTTTTAATGTCTTAAGGTTATTTCAAGGGAAAGCTTATATATGCTGTTTACTGGTGGAATAATTTATCTTCATTGAGCTGCCTTATAGTGAAGTAGTTCTTCTGTAGGCAACCTCTAAGTTCAAGCTGATGTGTGTTGAAATAATGAGTGTTAGATGTCACCCGTATTTAAGAAATGATATATAATGTACATGTCTGTAACAAAGTTGTTGGGACTGAGAGACTCTCCATGAATATGTTTCTCATTGTAATTGTAATAGTAAATTGAAACTATTGATTGTAATTAGAGAAATCTTCCAGAATTGTTGGCCCCAAAATAAAATACTTTCATTTAGCACTATTTGAATTAGGCAGGTTTACTATATCCTGTTTTGGCAACTATTGATAAGCTGCAGAACTTTGTTTTGTTATTTTTTTGTTCATTTTTCTTTCCTTTTTGCAACACTTGTGGGTATTTGCTTAGCAGATGCCTACCAAAACCAGCTTTAATGAAATTCTGTAAAAAATGTCTGAATCCTCATAAATTGTCGTTTGGTTGACAAACCAAATTAAGCATTGTTCCTTTTTATTTAATATTACAATGTGAATATGTTGATTGAAAATCTGCCATATGAGACTCAGATCTGTTTATATTGCTTGACTGGTGGTTATATATATATATATATATATATAATGTTGTAACCTAGGGAGGGTTACAGAATAGAATAATCACATGAAGGTTGGTAATGAATGATAATACTTAGGACAAAACAAGAACAACACATAGAGGATTTGCCAGCAGTGTGTAGAAGTAGTCCACTGCTAGAAGTGACTTAAGTGAATTCTACAATGAATCTCAAACTGCAGACCAACATACTGTATTTATGTGAATAAACATTATCGTCCATAGGTATGCTACAACAATATACATAATATTTGTGTGTATCAGTAAAAATAAGGTTTTACTTGACGTGAGCTTGGACCAACAAGGATACAATGTATTGTTAAATGTGATTCTTAGTAATTCACAATTTCTGGGGCAGATGTATAATTTTATTAAATATAAAAGCTTTCATGACTATTTTGTGTAGTGGATTTACCATGGCTACAAACAGTAATTTCTACACAGAGTTAAGGCCATATAAAACTACTCATGAATTTTTATTTGCAATGCTCGTCTCATTGGTATGACTTTATGTACATAATGTGTATTTGTATACTTAGAGGTTATATCTTGGTTTCAAACAAAAAAGTTTTCAAATGATTTTGATGCATTTCAGTGGCTACCATATGAGTAATAAATTAGAATATGGAATTTAAAACATTTACAAGTTTAGCCCTCTCAAACAACTATAATATTGATTTGTTTTATTAGTATGAAAAATGAGACAATTGTTTTTATCATGCAATTCAATGAGAAAATAATGACATAGGATGTTGACGTGATACATTACTTTTAACAGAAAGTTAGTGAATATTGAATAGAGCAATAACAGTTTGCTGACTTGTGATAATTAGTCTTAATAAAAAAATATTATAAATTTCAACTGAAAGTAGCAGTCTGCTTAGTCATCGAATATGTAATGTTTCCTTATAAGAAATCAGCTAATATTACTTTAGAGATGAGAACAGATACTATAATTTGATCCCAACCTGATGACCAAGAAGTGAAGAAAAGTCTAACTTGAGTTGCACAGACAATGACGTTTCCTTATAAGGAAACTGCTAATATCATTAACATTGATATTTTACCTATACAAATATAATACCCATAAACTGAAAGCAGTAAGTCTCAGCTTAGTTATTATCAGTGGAGGAATACACGGAGCATCACTGTTGAGCTGTGTTTACGTCCATCAACTGGCCTTAATCCAGCCCTGCATACAGAGTGAATGCAACTGAACACAAATATTATGTACACTGATTGGTTTAAATCTCATTACTAGGCCATCCAATGATTGGCATATGCCAAGACTGAAAACCTCAAATTGACACACTCTAATCATACTTGCTGTATCCCATTGTGTATGCATTTGACACGAGGAATGCCATCTTTCTGTTGGTAAATTTGTTTCTTTCAAACTAGTTATGCAAAGCTCTGGCAGGAGTGTTTAAAGAAGTTGTCTATAGTTGGCTGAAAGGCTTACAAGTGCCTTGAAAGTGTCCACCAATCATTTTGTTTCTTTGAATTTGTGTTGCCAACGTATAAATCAAACACAAGACTCCCTCTTCTGGTCAGCCTATTTATGGTTCATTTAGCAATTATACACAGGCTTTGGCTACATCTCTTAGATTCTTACTTTGTCACGATCTATTCAAACTACTTCTGTGTTCAGATTGGAAATGTAAGAACTTACTGCTTTCTTAAAATGATTTGTCTGGTTAGATATGTGCTCTACTTTATATAATAAAATATCTTCTGTAGAATGCTGTGCCATGCTATAAATTGCTTCTTGATGACAACGTAAATGAGTTTCTTGTATCAGTTGCTCTAGTTATTCATTTCTTTGATATCTGATGGAAAGACTTAGGAAATTTTTTTTTATCTATACCAATACACGAAAAAAGAACATCTGGTCTTGTTTGAAAAATGTGATTTTTAGGTATGGTTTGCTTACATTTAAACAAACTCTCAGCTTGAAGAAAACTATCTAACTGATAAATAAGTTGAAAAGAAAAATTTTGACTAGCAAAATTCTGTTCTTTTCTGCATTATTTGTGGAACTCTTTTTGAAAACAAAATTGGAAACTTGCAACTTGATATCCAAACCTTGGGGAACATCCATTGTTTAATTTTGTATGACAATGTTATTTCTAAATATTAACAAAAACACAAAGTTCATCAATGTAAATTTGGCCTGAAAACTGGTATGTCTCAAAGGTCTGTATTCATTTAAAATTGGTAATCTTGTAATATGAAAAAAAAAAAATTAAATTAAACATAGCTTTTTATTAGTGTAATTTACTTCTTTCTTTCTGTAGCAGACATCATTTTCTTTACAAAATACCAAACATGTAGGGTCAGTAGCTATGGTCAAATGCAAAATAAATAACAGAACTGTCCGATGAATAGGATAGACGAAATTTGCAATAAGCAATAACAAGAGAAAGAAAACAATGGAACAGGGCAAAAAGTATATAACACAAGCAAACATTATATGCAGGGCAAAGCAACAGTAATATGACAAAATTTCACAAACTAAGAATTGGTGTAGACACAAAATGAAGTACAGACAAGCAAACATAGCATTCTGACTTCAAGACAAGACAGATCGGGACTGAGTCAGATAAAACTGCAAACCAGCCTATTTTATTGGCTAGAAAAAAATCCAAGCATGCATTTGTGAGCTTCTACCTATAAAGAGGAGGAGAAAGTACTTTTCACTCATTCCCCAGCAAGATTAAAACCAGCAAAACACACCCACACAAGATGGTATTGGTATTTCTCAGACTGTATATGTTATGATTGTAATAATAATGCTCATTAGTATGTACAAAGTTATTCTGACTGTAGCTTTCAAGCAACCTTCTCATTATTACATGTGGTGTTCTAATATGTGTTGGAGTGGCTCTGAAATTATTATTGAGGTGACACATTTACATATGAAGTCACAAAAACTATAAATAGCTACGGCTATTACCCATAAGAAAGTTGAGTGCATAGTACTACCTATGAGTATGTAACGCTACACAAAAATTACAAGTAACATGCCTTTACCAAATATTTTGTTACTAAGCAAATCTTTCAATACCCTCAACAAGTCTTGTCAAACTTTTTTGGAAAATATATTCTTTAAGTGATACACGTGTTTTTGGAGTCAAAGTCTTCTATATGCCGTGTTCCTTCAGGAATTAGATGATATTGGCTCTTCACAACTTCCTATCCATTATAAAGCTTATTAATCTTTGTCTTTTCACTATTTCACACACTTCCTGTTTTGCCATCCATTTACACAAGCTTATTAGGTCACTTGTAGGTTACCTCTGTTCCTCATACCTTCAATATATCCTGTGAGTACCAAATTTGCCAAGTCCTCTTTCTTTATTATGGTGATTTTTAAGCATAGCTTAGATGTGGCATAGGGCCAAAAGTATGGGGGATCCAGTGAGGATCATACTCACTACTAATTTATAATGGTTCTAGTGAGACGAGTTTGCTAACCACTGCACCAAGTGGGGGTGCCTTCTCTTTTCTTATTATATGTTCTAGAAATTTCAATTGTCTCTTTCTGATTCGAGGTACAAGTTTTTTTTTTGTTTGTTGCCTGGCACATCTACTCTTCCCTACCTATTGTAATGATGGCCCATGAAGGGGTCCCTCCACAGGAGCTAGCTTAAATGCCACCAGATAGAGCAGCTTTTAAGCTAGTCATCTATATAAGGTATTTGTAGATTTTCAGCAGCATATAGAGTGAATCATATTCTGCTGTCCATGTAGCAACAGAAAGAAACAATCTAGGATGAAGAAGGCAAGCTATATGAGCTTACATGTATTGTTAAGTTTAGCCAAAGGTACTATAAGAATGTAAGCTTACAAGATAGGTTACAGACACTAAAAATGCACAAATTTTAACCCATACCTTTGTATAGTGCAACCAGTCATCAAAAATGCATGAGTTTTAACCTTTTCAAATAAAAATTACCTGTGTATAGTGTGACCCCCCCCCATATATTCCTTTTTGTAAGAACCGACTAATCATAAACAAAATTCACTATACATTAGTATATACAGTAATAAAAATCCTGTATTGATTACTTGAACATTTCAAACATAATCTACAAAAGATAAAATTTGATGTCTGGTGGGATTTAAATGAAATTATTTCAGGGATCATTCTGGGCCAAAATAAAGAAGTTCAAAAGGTCACAAAGCTTGTTTCAATAGCATGCTCTACCCAATATTTATTTTTTCTTTTTTGCAAAGAAGTACGGATGTTCTACATGACAACACTAATTTTTTTTATCTGCACTGCAGTAAACACTCATGAAGTGAAACATAAATTTTAGGATTTGGAAAAATTATAAAAGAATTTGTTCGCCCAAATCCATTCTTTTATTATTACAGAATACACAATTTACATAAAATGTTGCATTAGGCGTTAGAAAGCAGAAATAATAATACTATTTATTGAAGTTGTCTGTTGTTGGCTGAAAGGCTTACAAGTGCCTTGAAAATGTCAACCAATCATTTTGTTTCTTTGAAGTTGTGTTGCAAGCATATAAATCAATCACTGCACTGCAGTAAACACTTATGGAGTAAAACATGAAGTTTAGGATTTGGAAAATTCTAGAAAAATCTGTTAGTCCAAATCCATAATAATAATAGAAGAATTTTATTATTACATAATACACAATTTATATAAAAGGTTGCATTAGGCCTTAGAAAGGAGAAATAATATTATTTATTGAAATGAAATATTTCACATCAGCCTAATAAATGTGGATAGTTTCTTTGGTTATGCTTGCATATTGAAGTTGTTTTTTTTTATATAATAAAAAATGACACTAAAAACATATTGAAGACCATAAAGACTTTTGCTTTATATATTAAGCATTTTTGTTATATTTACAATGTGAAATTGTTTTATATCAAAACTTTGTCTTTATTCATACCTTCATAGTTATTATGAAAATTAGAGAAATTTTATTAAAAATAAAAAATAACCCTGGAATTCTGACTGCAAAGTAAGCTAATGTCATTTTGTAATTAATTTATTAGCAGAATAATACATAAAAATGTGAAATAAGAGAGTATGTAATATTAAATAAGGAATCATTTGTTTTCAGACAATGATTGTTGGGCATTGTGCTTCACTAAAGTCGAATGAAATTAATCAAAATGTATGAGAAAAAGACTTTGGAAAATATATGGTGCAAACAATATGGTAGTAGAAAAATGGAATGAAAAGAAATTAAAAAACATTTTGCTGTAAGCCTGAAGTTGACATATATAGTAGGTGAATAGTAAGGAATTTATTTTGCAAGACTTCAATGCAAATAAAGCAAAAATTTGAATTGGGAAATAGATCTTAAGATGTTAAAGCAAATAATACACAATGGAATATTGATTTCAGAAACCTTTTGAAATAATGGCTTATTTATTGGCTTCAATAAATGAATCAAAATATGAGACCTGACATTACTTAGAAAAATTTATATTAAAAGAATGAAAAGACTTATCTGTAGAGTTGGTTTTGTATTATTTTTGCAATGTAGAATTTCATTGAGTCAAGAAGTGAATTCTTTACAATGCTGACAGGAAAGTTAGATTGAAATTCAAAAATAGTTCCATTATATAATTGGAGTAAAAATATTTATCAGAAGTGCATATCTACCATTCATCCATGTATTGAATATTGTGGCCATATCTGGTTTGGTAGTCTGGCTATATATCTCCATATTCTTGACAAAATCCAAAGATTTGTCTGCAATGTTATTGATTCTGACATCTAGACTTCAGTCACTTTCCTATTGCCATGATGTGGCTTCCCTCCATCTTTTTTGTAAAGAATTTCATGGTAGTTATTCTATTGAGTTCTCCTCCTTGGTACATTGACTGCATTAATGTAAGCATATTCCTAGATTGGTAATGAGGTTTCATCCCTTTACTGATGGAATAGCAAGATGTAGCTGTGAGTTCTCTTCTAATAGTTTCTTTTCTTGCCCTCCTCACTTGTGGAACTCTTCTGATTTCAAGCTTCTCTGCAGCCTAGAATCTTTGAAACTTTAACTTCAATGTCAACTGCAAAATCCTTTTCTTCTGTCTTTTCTCCTCACTAAAGTCTTCTTATTCTCTTTCACTTTCAGTAACCCCTTATGTCTTAGTAGCATGAAATTATTAAAAAACTATATTTATATGAAACATTGTTTCAAGGAATAGACTATAATGAATAATCAAAACTAAATGGTTTGGTTTGTTTTCTTTTACAACATATCAATCTTAATGTTTTATTAGGTTGGTGCAAAAATAATGACGTAATAATATCGTTAAAAAATACGTCAAAAAACGACATTATTACGTCATTATTTTTGCACCAACCTAATATTTAATGCCGACAAGATTTTTATTGCTAGTAATATTTTTCTTCAAAAGGGGACTGCTGGTAATATTTTTTCCAAAAATGCATTGCTGGTAATATTTTTGTTTTCTGAAAATGTATTGCTGGTAATAATTTTTTCTTGAAAAATTTATTGCTGGTCATTTTTTTTTTACAAAAATATACTGCTGGTATTAAAACCTATTTTTGCACTTTCATAGTGTTTTTACCCTAGTTTGAGGGTTAACTACTTGCCTATAGCTGGGGACCCTAACAGGTGCTACCACCCTACATCAGGGCGGACCTGAGAACACCAGCAATTAAGAGGTGGTTCCACGCTCCTCAAAACCTCCTGATCAGAGGCCTTTCTGTTGGATGTAAGGTTATCATCATACCCAGGATGGTCAAAGTTAAATGATTTATAAAATAAAAATGATTGGATGCTTTCTAAAGACAGTTTATCATTCTTTTAATCATTCTGTTTTTTATAATGTATTACTAGGAAATTGCATAAAAAAACAAAATTTGATATTAAATTACATCTAACATACTAAAAAAAAAATTAGTTATTGTGTCAAATTTTGAGAAAATATTAAGTCTTTTTTATTCAAGTGTCAAAGTTAGCTCCTCCTTAATTCCCTAACTGTTCACTAGGGGTCGCTCTCCCTACAATATAAATACTGGGGGACTTCTTGCTTCATTCTCTTTCTACTTTACATTTCGGCGGACACATTTAAAAATGTGATCTCTCGCAGATATCTGCATTTTTGCCCACTTCTGAGAAAACGCCATGAAATACACATACATACATACATACATACAAACATTCACCAATATACAAACTCTTTATGTTCACACACAAACACAAATGTTGATGTCTTTGTAACTTGTAAATTTGTTGTTTAATACATATATTTGTTGACATATATATATATCGGTCTTGTTTGTTTTTTTTACCTCTTCAGTTGGACTCAAGTTGAGTCCACCATGTTCTTGTATTAGGTTGGTGCAAAAATAATGACGTAATAATGTCGTTTTTTGACGTTAAAAAATACGTCAGAAAACGACATTATTACGTCATTATTTTTGCACCAACCTAATAGGTGGACCTTCTTCTAGCAGGAATAAACAGCACATGTTCCTAATTTAACAACACACAAACCCACAGTCCACTACACAAGTACCTTAAAATCTAATATTCATAAATTTAAAATATGAAGAAAGGAAAATTTTAATTAATTTGAATTTTCTTTCGATCTCAAAACTAATTTTGTGGGGTTAGTTTGGGATCAGCTTTTAACAGTAATTTGATGTTTGAGAATCAAAAACACTTAAACCTTTTTCCATAAGTGCAAATTTTATATATCCCTTTCAAATCAGTTATTTTTAAAAGCAGATAAATTGTTATCTGACCAAATGGTGAAATATATTTTTTTTTAATTTTATTTATTTTGATTTTTTTTTTTTGGTAGGGAAGAGCTTTATTGTGCTAAGAACTTTCCAGTAGCCTTTCATACTTGGCTAATATTTCAACTTTGTCAACTTCATTGATATGCTGGAGATTCAGCTCAAATGAATGAATATGAAACTGAAAAGAGGCAGGCACACAAGTCAAGTCAAACACATAAAAGGACATTAGTTACAAAATTTGCATACATCAATTTTTTTTTAAATTATTATTGGAAACCAAACTAATAACAAATCAAATTTTTAAAGGATTATTTTGTTATGAATTGACATTTAGAAAAATAGTTAATATTTGTATAACTCAAAATTCAGTTCTCTCTAAATGTTAAACATTGACAATTTTATAGATGATTAAGTATGTGGCTTGAAATGTTGTTTGGTAACTACAATCACTGTTCCATCATGGGCCAAGTCAGTTCTGTTGCTCAGTTCATCTTCATGGCTGTCTTCAGGGTCATAAATCAAAGACACACTCTGTCTGTTTCTTACTCGAAATCAAATCAACTGGTTTTTCACCAGGAGAAATTTTTTTTTTGTGGTATTGAATAGCACTATATATATATATATATATATATATGGATTGTACTGGTTACTGTTATTGCCCTCAGTAGAGAAATTTTTCCAACTACTTGTCAATGTTGGAGAGAGTAAAGGAAAAGAAAAAAAACTTCTCAATCCTAGCAGTTGCAGACACATGTTCCTGCAAGGTGAAAATTCTCATTAAAAAAACTTGGAAAAAGAAGCACTTTTTTATCTCACTAAATTACCAATGAAAATGTACCAATACATACTTCTTTTTTTTAAATTTTTTGTGGGACATGAATCTCAAATGACCCTATTAAATATATTTCAGAAATATGATACATTTCCAGCAACTTCTGTGCCCGCTGTTTTTATTAGATCTTTTTTTTTCTTCTTAATCTTTAACCATAATTTGTTCTCTTCTATTTTACACACATAATGTTAGACAAAGAAATGTTTGAATTAAGGCAGTATTACTTCTTTGAAAGTAGTAGGTAAAGTTGGCTGACAAAGGTCAGACCTATGTATTTCACTTTATGCACAATGAAATTACAGGCAGTGAAGCAATTTTAATTGTTCTTCTAAACACATTTGTACATGACAATCTGAATGCCCTCTTGACTTTTCACATGATTTCCAGTTCAGCTGGATATTAGCAAATCTAGTGAAAAATGATAATTGCTTTGTATTTGATATGGAAATTATAAGCTTTATTAGTAGTGGCTGTTAATAATCATTTCTATCTGTATTACTTAGAAGTGTGCATCTCTCTACTAACACCAGAATATTTTCTCTAATTAACCAAATTTTATTGACAGTCATTATACTTGTTCAGATACTCATTATGAAGTCTAATTAATAATGTAGTCAGTATGTAAGTTCTTGCACATAGATTTTTCAGGCATATTTTTTCTTATTGTCATCAAGCAAGTTTTATTTATGGATTTATTTATATTATATGCAAATGTAAAGGCAATAATGCATTCGACTATACAGGGCAACAATGCCCGGATATTTATATTCAAGATCAATTTACTTGCATATTGCTATTTCAGTTCCTTTGTTGTTGTGACACAGCTCATGAATTTAAACTAAATTTTATTTATAAATGCTTAAACAGCAGTTTAGAAAAAACTTATTTTTTATTTATATATATATATATATATATACACACACAATGATATCAATGTAGGATGGCAGTCAACACTTTAAGCAAGTGTAATTATTTCTAAAATATTAAAACAATTATTGATCAGATATGTTAAGACATCTTGTTGACCTGAACATTGGTTAAACTAATTCTTAAATGAAGATCACAAAAATAGATTTATTTGAATAAAATTTTGCACAAAATAAATTCCTGTGTAGAAAATGATATATTGTGCTACAAAATAAATACAAATTTTTACAGAGTGAAAAATTGAATAAAATTAATAAAACTGGTGAAATATACTTAAGCAACCTATAAATTGTGATTTATTTTGAAATTATAATGTTCACCCAATACAAGGCCAAAGAACCACTCAAGTTAGAATTTACTGTTTGGTGTTGTATGAGTGTAAAACAAGATAAAGCATGCAGCTCATTCAGTTATGTAGGAAAGATAATGGATAACCCGAGACTTGAAGAGGTCAGGATTGTAGTGATTGGGAAAACATCTTGCCAAGAATTTGTTCAACAAAGCAGCAGTTCTTAAAAAAGTATCTCTCTGAGTAAAACTTATTTCTTAATAATGGAATGCAAAGGGAACAAGGAGGATTTATCCTTGTGGGTTCCAACTACAAACCCAGGGTTGGTTGAAACAATATATCTTGTCAGAACAATTGCCATGCAACTACAGATAGAGAACCAAGAGACTTGCTATGTTTTGTCTGTGGGAAAGGAATTGGAGGGTGAAAAATAATTAACCACCCACAAGGCCACATAGACAGGCAAGTGGGGACTAGGCAGCTACAGCCTAGATATGGCAGCAATATTCCATTTTTGGTCTTCTCTGACTTTTGTAAAGATAAAGTATAGCAGGGTCAATGAGATATTTACTGGAATGGTACAATGAACTAACCATATTTCATGCATCTTCTGCAATAGATCATATATATGAGTTCCTCTTGAGGTTTGGGATGGGCTTCACTCCCAACAGATATTCAAAGTAAGGAGCCTCCTTGGGAGAATACTCATCTATCATGATAGGTGAAAGTTGGGAGTCTGCTCTGTGATGGATGAACATGAATAGCTTGATTCTGGAATTTTACAAGCCAGTCCCTTCCCCATTGAGCCACTAGGGTTAGGTCAGAGAAGAGATCACCTACCAGGTTCCTGTCAACATTTTGGGAGATGCACCTATAAACTGTTGTATATTCTACATAACTTTTAATCTATCCACATGTTTTAAACTCTTTCCTATAAAGACAACTTAAAAACACTTTTTTTTTTATTAATCATTGGATTGTACATTGACTTGTATATAGCTACACATAGTTACTCAAGTCAACTTGAGAGAGACTAATAGGGCTATAAATGACATAAAAATGTATTGTTATCATTTAGCAACTGTCTTTGTGGCTCATTTTGTTTTTGTGTTACTGCATCTGCTTTCTTTCCTCCCTTATAAATGTTTTTTTCTTTTTCTTGACTATACTGGATGTGTGTAATATATAAAGATATGGATATTTATATTTTAATAGATGTGTGTGTAATATACAAGATGTGGTGGATAAATTATTGTCTAAATTATGCAAAAATGAAAATAACACTAACATCTCATTTTAACAGATATAGTTAACTAAAATTATGCAAAAATATTTTGAAATACTAAAGTGTAAATTTATTCAATAAACACACTATCTTGCATCTCTTCTGGATAGTCTTCCTGTTTAAGTTGGTGAATACTGCCATAATCCTTGCCTTAAGTTCATCTTTGGTGTTGCAAGTTTTGTTGGTCTCTCACTCAAATGCACCCCACACATAATAATCAAAGTGGTTGCAGACTGGGAAGTTATTTAGCCAGATGTAAAAAAAATGATGTGGCTGCAGAAATTGTCTGCCAGACAAGACTGCTACTCCTGCTTGTGTGGCATGGTGCAGAATCTTGTTGCCAGATATAGGATCTTCCAGAAGTCATCCTTTTGACCCAGGGCAGCACTACCTCCTCAAGGCATTTGATGTTGAGTTCAAGGCCCTCAACAACAAATTTGAGGGTTCTTTTCTTTTCAGAACAATCAAAATGAGTTTTTCAAGCTACCATAGCTTCATAATCACCATTATTCATTTAACTCTTTCCGAATCTTCTGCAGTTCTCTGATTGACACCTAAACACTCTGAAATTTTCATATTGGAGCTTCCAGCATGAATGCTAAGCAGTACAGTATGCTGTTTTCAAATTTCTGGCAGAGTGAATTGTGTCAATGTGCTCTTTTTCTCACAGATGCTGAACAACTGACCCTACCATTTTGTGCAGTCAACAAAATCAAAAACAATGCACATATGCGAAGTTAAAAATATTATCTTTGCTAAGGCCTACAGGTTTCCTTCACTCAAAGCCATTTTTAATCATTGATTTAAGAAAGCAGTTGTATTCACCTGACAGTTTAGATGTTTCTGAACAAGTCTGTTGTAATGCATGACATCAATAGGAAAGCCTCAGAACATGACTAGAGTTTTTCAGGTTAATGTCTTGGTTTGGAAGTAATGTGTAGTGTCAAGTGAAACATCTTGCTTGCCTGCCATCTACAATCATCAAAAATTTAAATGCAATGCCAATTATTAACTTTTGTTTTCCTGAACACTGTTCTTTTATTTTCCTTAATCCTTACTAAAGTCATCTCATGCTCTTTCACTCAGAGTAAAGCCTTGCATCCTAGTAGCATTATGACCTTGCTTGAGAGAAATCATCATGAAAAGAAAAAGAGAAAAAATGTTTCTTTTTTTATTGGAAGACTTATAGCTAAATGAAGTTTCTCAAAGAAAAAATTAAAAATATCATAGACAATGCCTGACAAGTTCTATGTCCTAGAATCATTATCCTTTAGATATTTAATCTGATCATATACATAGAATGTATTTTCCTTCAAGAAATCAAATATGTAAGCTTGGATCAACCTAAATTTGTAAATGAATTTTAAATGATATATGATGGTTATGTGTAGTTAATGGGGTCTCTATTCCTTGGATGTCGTTTCTACAATACAAGATGCCACTTGTTCAATCCGTTGTTCTTGCATTCCACACACTTCACAAATGTAAAACCACTCTGCTTTCTCAGGCCACCACTGCAGCCAACCAACCAATCAACGTTTTTAACTTTTGTTCTCAGTTACCCAGGTAAATAACCTCCACCATCCAACCAATCAGCACACTACTTGCTATTGGTTGAACCATGCCAAGCTGTACAAAAAGCCACCATTACAGCATGCTGTTGGAACAGTTTGACTGGAGATTAATACCATTTTCAAGAATAAAATGCAAATGTCACATGTTGCATGTTGAGGTAAGACACTTACCTCCCTTTGCACCAGATGCAAGCCACTCTGGCTTGCTTACTTGCTTCTACATGACTGTTTGCCACATTACGATTCAAAGAATATTTCTCTGCCATATCTCCTCAGGACATTGGTAATCATGTATCTCCACTGCTTCCTGACCTTTTTTTAAATTCTCTTTAATACTGACTTCTTTCTGAACCCATTTTATCATTGGAGTATCCCACATTCTTTTCATGGTATTTGTTCCACATCCTCTACTTCTCTTGCCTTCTGTGTCTTGAGAGTATTGAATTCTGTAAGCCTTCTTTCTTCATATTTCCCAAACCTGTCTGTTTTTATCATTTTTAGCAGTTTCTTTGACGACATCTCTCCTTAAAGTTTCATCAGTTGTTTCATGCTGTGTCCATGGTATTCTTGATAAGCATTTCTAGAATTACAATTTGGTTGCTTCTAGATTTTCAAATTCACCAGATTTAATATTCACCCAAAGATGGCTGAAGAAATCGTCAGCCAGCATGAAATGTTTTGACAACAAAAAATTTGATACTTATTGAAATAATTTCTACAATTCTAAACTATAAACACCTCCATCATGATATGCAGTTCAATGTCCTAAAATTTGAATTTTCATTTAATTCCTGATGAAAAATGTAACCTTCTGTTAAAATCTTTTTCTGTGCACAAAACAATGCATAACTGAACTTCAACTGACACAATATAAACCTACAAATGCTATATTTGTGTTGTGAATCCAGAACAAAAACTTCAAAATAATACAACTTGTAATGTTAATATACTTGCCACTACAGAATGTTCCCAAGCTAAGTTAGGAACTGTCTTGTGCTCAGCTTAAGTATAGCAAAGTTATTTTTATAGATAGTAGAGGGTTATTTCTGATACCCACTGCAATATACACATGCTTATCATGGCCAGTTTCCCTTGGAATTTGATGGTTTTTCATATTTGATAGAAAGACAATTGAATCAGTTTATCTTTCTTTTTTATAAATTTTCTTTTCTTGAGTGTATCGTTGTCACCTAATTAGTTTCACTTAAATTTTTGTTGTTGGAGTTTATTTTTTTGGATGAAATCCTAAAATTTTTTATTCCCTTTTCTCCTATGATTTTATTTTTACATTCCATATTTTCTAAGAAATTCACTTAACTGTTACACAGTGAAAATTTCAGATCAATATTCAGTTAGCAAATGCAAAATTTTAACGTATCTGTCTATATTTCTAAGATGAGGTATTATGTACATTATTTACATTATTCAGACTATTGTCCTCATCTTTGTCACCATATTTATTACAACATTTCGGCTGTTGTATGCTCCGACCTTCTTCAGGTGGTTGGAATGTCAAACTTAACCCTTTATTTCACTCACTGGGGTAGACTGTTCTAGTTCCACATGCCATGTCTAATGGATGTCACTTATCAGTTATCTCCTGTTAATTTCCCTCTGAAAGTTCTCCACTGCCTTAACCGGGTATTGAACTCACACTCTTTGGGTCCTGTCACTGGATCTAACCAATACCTTTATCCATTGTATCATGTGTCCTTGAGGAAATCTGTGCCTGAATTTCTGGGTATTATAAACCTAATGTCTTCAGCTACAGAAAGAAATATAAAGGGGAGACAGGCCGCCCCCTTAAAGTAAGGCTTCAAGAACACCAGAAAGTTGTAACACAAGGGGAAGTGGAAAAATCAGGTGTAGCTGACCACATATGGAGAGAGAAGGGAGATCACCATCCTCTGTTGGATCAGGTTGAGATCATAGACAAGGAACACCATTGGAAAATTCCTAAACTTAAGGAATCAGCACATATGCTAGGCCACAAAAATCTCCTGAGCCAACCAAGCATAGAAATGAATACAATATCGGAACCAGTAATAAGGAGTGCCAGAGAAAAGTGATAATAACAACAAAAGTTTCAATATGAGCTCTGGTAAAAACAGGTAGTGATAACAGCAAAAAATTGCAATATGATTATTGGTAAAAATAGTTGCTGAAGACATTAGGTCTACACCCAGCATACATACATACATACATACATTATATATATATATATATAATTGTGGATAGAAACTATATAACAAGATATTAGCAACAGCATATGCATGCAATAGCATACATATACAGTTGGAAAAACAATTATATTTTCTTTTTACCACTACTCCTACTCATTATTTCCGATACCACATTAAGAAATTTAATTTCTTGTTGTGTTGTCTGTTATTATTTCACTGTATTAATCACCTACTGAGGCCTTGGTGGTCAAAACCATGGTAGTGTTTCATTCAACGTTTATTTATTATTTTAGGATACTATATATATATATATATATATATATATATATATATATATATATATCCACACACACCTTAGATATGTCTAATGTTTTCTAGCATGTTATCTGTTGGTCACACCAACATAGTTGATTTTTCTTTAGATGTAATAGCTTCTCATTAGTCTGGTGGTAAAGTATTTTCATAGCTTAAACTAAAATTTCAGGATAAGCAATTTGGAAGAATTAAAATTTGGCTACTCACTGGAGTTGTCTAAAGTGTTAGCTTCTGGCAAGTTGTCTGTTGGCCACACAAACATAGTTAATTTTTCTTCAGATCTATAAGCCAACAGTGGAAATTAAATTATTCAAATTCATTAGAAACACAAAAATAACAGATCCATTCATGAAGATTAGTAGCAAACACAAAAACATTTGTGTGAGTCTGCATAGGTTTAATATGCCAGGTAAACATTGGTTTGTGAACACACACATGCACAATCAGTAATGTGCATATTCCTCTAAAGAAAAATATACATTTCAATAACATATATTCATTTATTACTAATAGCACACTTTCATGCATTCACATTAATCAAATTGTAAATTAAATCAAGACTTAAATGTGAAATCAATAAAGAATATCTTGGCCATAATTCATCATTTCTTTTTTTTTAATTTAAGTTTTTCTGTACAATTTATATTGTTAAAAAGTTTAAGAAAATAAATTAGTTTTAGATTTTAAAGTTTTTCCATAACATTTGCTTTATTTCAAACACCAATTTATAAACACGTTTTTTTTTAAACAAAAAAAATGCATACATAACTCATGCTTTAAAAGACTTAACAATGAATAATTACTCTTTGTTTTTTTTTGGGGGGGTTCAAGAAATAAAAATATTAATTTATTTTGAAGACAAAGTTTCACCTTTATTTCTGCCATGAAATTAAATTGAAATCTAGAATATACAATCATCAGCTGTCATGATTTTCACAAAAATAGAGTGGTTTCATTTCCCTAGTATAAATTTTATCATTAGGTGTCTGCAAAAGTTGCCAGTTACTTATTCCAGTCTATGACAATCCTCCTCTTCATTAGTGCTATTTGATTCTACTGTGGAGAACAGGGCCACAGCCTCAATATCCTAGATGTTGCTACTGTGGTTTCCATTGAAAATAGACTCTTACAGAGTGAAGTTGCTATCCCTGCAACAAACTGGGTTCAGTTTAGTTACATTTATTCCTAGATTTGTTGTCAAACTGAGTTAGGGAAACCAGTCTGCTTTGCTATTTAGCACATAATTGGCAAGAGAATAGCTAGATTCATACCAATTCCTAAGGTTATTTGTGCGAAAGTGAACAGAATGAACTTGATTGGAATTGGTACTTTGATTCCACTTTCTACAGAGATCGCCACTGTTTTACAAAAACATCCTAGCATCTGTGACAATATAAGATATTAGGTTGGTGCAAAAATAATGAAGTAATAATGTCTTTTTTTGACGTTAAATAATATTTACCAAACTCAAATTATCTTACTTTCATTGTCTACAGAGAGAGCATGTGGTGATAGGGAAATAAAAAAAAAACAAAAAAAAAACAAGACCAAAACTTCACAATACCTAAAAACACATAGATAATAAAAATTGCCTGGCAAACAAACCCATAGTTCAACCAATGAATTTGAACGCTTTCACAAGCACATAAGGCCACAAACCAATGAAAAATGAGCAGCCTTTTCAAAGTAAATCTATACATGTGCATATAAGCAGATGCAAAATTCAACTAAAATCAGACTTGATTAATCAATGTTGCCCATTCTCCAATGCCATGGTCATCATAACATAGCCAGAGATAAAATACAGAATTTGCATCACTAGCTGGTAACGTTGTATAGCTAAACCATTCTTTTCTATAATGAAAACATACCTCCCTTCAACTGTCAACAATGACATCGATAAATTGAATTTGAAAGAAGACCTGGATATAGATGGTCTGCAGAAGCACAGTGAAGTCAGCTTCCAAAATGTTTTCCCGTGATATCAGGAAAGGACAATAAACCAGATAGTGAAGTATTTTATAGAAATTACAGAAAATATATATTTAGTAAGTTGTTAAAAATACTGGAACAAGGAATGCAATATTTATGCACAGAATGATATCAGAAAAAGCAATGCAAATGTATATTTCCCTGTGTTTTATACATATGTATATGGATAGAAAATGATTTCAGTCAATACAAAAATAGAAATCTGCATAAGCCATGGATGTCTTCTCATTGGATTTATTCTACCTTTACAGTAAAACAATCCTGAGAGAATTAGACACCACAATCTTAACAACATAAGATATACAGAAGTCACAAAGTTGATAGAAGGTGGAACTTAAACAACAGATACTCCTACAGAAGACAATAAGGGAAAGCAAGACAAAAGAACTGAACATGAATTGTAAGAAGGCAGAAGGCAGAATCAAATAAGTACAAAAATTTAAATATCTAAGTGTTTTAATAGAGAACAGAAAATGCAACATTGAAATCTGAATGCACATTGGAATAGTGAAAGATTAAGAAACAGGAATATCTGGTTAGAAACAAAGGAAAGAGTACTGGACTGTTACATGATATTGGTCCTCCAATATGGCAGTGAACGCTTGACAATCTCCTCACAAATGATGACAAGACTTGAGGTAACAGAAATGTGATTCTACAGAAGAATGCTGAAAATACCATGGACTGAACATGTAAGCAATGAATTATTTTTAAAGAAAATGGAAACAAAAATGACATTTATACATAAAATCAAAATGTTTTGAAATTTCTAGCATGTATAACAAAAGAGGGCTTAGAGAATTTGACACTCACTGGATATATTGAAGGCAAGAAGGACAGAGAAAAACTGTGCATAACCTCAGTTATATACCATGCATGATACACACTTAGGAGATCATGTATCTTTTGATACATGTCTGATTAGGTAGATTTTTTTTCCCACAGCAGTTTGCTATTTCTTTCTGCAGTAGACCAGTTGCCATCCAAGGTTATAGAACCCAGTCTGTTCTGTCATTTACCAACAGTTGAAAGGGAGAAGATGAGGATTCATCCCTTTCCCAAGGGTATTAGCACAGAAGTGAATGTAATAGATTCAACTGGAATTCAAATTCAGCTCTCCGATTCATCAATCCAGGCCACTATCCATTATTCCACTGTGCCTTGTCTAAATTGTTGGCAGAAGAGGGATTAAGAGAGTGGAAACCTTACTAAAAGCTTCAAATGACAGGAGGTTATGAAGAGCCAGGATTGCCCATGATCTGAAGGGGCATAGCATATAGAAGTGTTAAATAATCAGAGTGGATGCTAGAAATAAATCTGGAATAGTAAAAGAAATAATTATGAAGTTTAATAACTTTATTCTCTTGTCCTAATTAAACACCTGAAACTTTATAACATGTTTATAAGAAGCATTTAAGAAAGGAACATCTGAAAGAATGAAGGGAAGAATGAGCGAGCTCACAAAATTTCTATTCATGTTGATTGCCCTCATTCATTTCTCAAAACTCCTCCGAACAGAAAACACAGTACCATAAACTTATACCATTTCACAAACTTCAAAACACAAATCGGTGAAAGTACAAATATTGCTGAACATATTTTGTATTAGTCAATACATCACAAACAAATTTTAGGAAGTAAATGTGAAAAGAAAAGTTTTCGGTTTTTATCACTAAGTAATTTCTCAATGTCAGCTCTTGTGTCTTGCTTCATTTGGCACATTTTAATATTTTCAGAATAATCTGACAAAAGCTATACTATCAGGAAGCTTAGAATCATTCATGTGTTTTTACAATACATTCACTCTTTTATAAGATGGCTCTGTCTCAGATTTCATGACATTATTTTCCAATGATTTAAATTCTCTTAATGTTAGTATCAATCTGCAAAATTCTTAAAATCTACACAGGTGTTGATTAAGATCGGATTGGCTTAACTTTGGTTGTTGAAATGGACAAAATTAAAAAAAGCAGTGAACAGCACATATCTTCAATTCATGTGTGTGTCTGTGGAGACAATATTTCTTTATATGTAAATGCTTCAATAAGTACATATTAAATATGGTAAATATTCATTCCATAGGCTAAATAATATCTATTCAAAAAATTTCACTCTCAATTTAGGAAAGATACCTGATGAGAAGGAGTTTGTGTGTGTGTGTGTGTGTATATATATATATATATATATATATATATATAATGAGGCAGAAATATTTCCTATGTAATGATAAGACATTAATGTCAATGGTTTCTTCATCTAGCTAATATCTTGCAGTGATGTGTGTGGCAGAAATGCCACACATTCTCTCTCCATATATATATATATATATATATATATATATATATATATATATATAGCACATTGTGCTGTTGTTAATAGTGCTTGATGTAATATAACAGATTTATTAAATATATATTAATAAATGTACATTTTTTTCCTTACCACTAGCACAACTAGGAGTTTTATACACAACACAATCTTCAGAAACAGAGACGGGGGAATATATATATATATATATATATATATATATATAATGTGTGTGTATTGTGTTAAGCAAAACTGATATGGTACAATTTTTTTTATTATATTTTCCTTTTATGCATAGAGTGTTAAAGAGTGTCAGAATTGTTGAAAAGTTTGATTCCAAGTACTTTCAATTAAACTATTAGCCATTTTCAAGGATTTTTATTCTACTAATATAATAAATGGTGGCTATTCTAGTAGTATAAGAAAACTCTTTGAAAAAGTCTTCTAGTTTAGTCAAGTGCTTGGACTCAATAAATGTTTTAACAGTTTTTGCATCCATGAATTCCAGAAAAGAAAATGCTTGCATACAAGAAAAATATAATCAAAAAGTTAAACTAAAATAGTTTGTCAGTTAATGTTGCTTAATAATACATAAATTAAAGAGGGATTACTGCTCAAATGCACAAATTCTAACACATATACGCATATAAATGTATAGTGGAGCTAACAAACTAAAAAGAAGTGAACCAATTTCAAGCTCCTTGTGTTCATCATGAATAAATAAATCAGAATATTCATTTTATGCAAAAAGATATAGCAGCAAATTTCACTCACTTTCATAACAATACTTTCAATAATACGCTGTGCTAAAATTTCAAAGCCTGAACAGAAAATTCAATCCTGAAATATGAATAAAATTTTTCAGAATGAATAAGCATTTTATTTCCTCTGATAATAATTGGATATAAAGAGTTGGAATTTTTTTTCCTTCTTCCAAATTGAAAATCAGAAAAGAAGCAAAAGTCAGTTAATAGATTCAATGATTGTTTTAATCCAATTTGGCATATCTATTTTTTTTAGTTCTCTCTCCTCTCTCTTTTAGATAGATAATAAGGTTCAAAAAAGTTCTCAGCCCAACCAAATTCCCAAATTTGGAATAAATGATCAAACAATACAATTTTTTTTAACTCGTTGTGTTGAGTGCTTTCCAATATTTTATATATAGGAATTGTGTATTTGGGCAGCATCCCTTTTGTAATAAATGTTTCATTAAAAATGACTGAAGCAGTAAATGGTTCAAGTTTTCATCTCTTGTGTAGTTCCAAGAGATTTTTTTCTGACTTAGTGTATGCAGAAATTGTCTTAATTGATTAACTGAAAGAACACAAATGAACATTTCATGAAAATAAATTTCTTCCATGCACACAAGAGAAACACAAACAACTAAAAGTACTTTGTCAGTCATTTTTAGTTAAACAGTATGTCAGTGTGTGTGTGTGTGTGTGTGTGTATATATATATATATATATATATATATATATATATATATATATATATATATATATAAAACTTACCATCTATATTTATAGTGGCTTTTGGTCTCCAAGATTTGAAGCCACTAGAAATATGCTAATTTCCTATTCTCCACATCAAATTTGGAAAACATGCTTTCAAATTTATATGTCTGATTCAATACATTACAGACATTATGTCTGCTTATTTTTAACATAATCCATTCATACTCATAAATAACCTTTCATGTATTGCAATTAACTGATGTGGGAAATGTGCTATGACTGTGAAAATTGCTTTTATTTCCCAAGTACTTTTGATCTTCTTCCAAGATCATTTTCAGGGGTGCAAGTAGTAGATGATCTCGGAAGAAGATTGAAAGTACTTGGGGAAATAAAAGTGATTTTCACAGTTATAGCACATTTCTCACATCATTTAATTGTAATATACGTAATGTTATTCATGAGTATGAACAGATTATGTTAAAAATAAGCAGACATAATGTCTGTAATTTATTTAATCAGACATGCCTTGTGTAAAACTTTTTATACAAACACATTTCATTCCTTGAGGAAATTTTTCAAGGCAATGGTAGAAATTTATCAGTTCATAACCTGTATTTGTGTGTAAAAATGTCCATACTTCATAAAGTTGCTCAAGAAATTAAACTAGCTGACATAAAGTTTCCCCTTGTTTTTTGTTTATACTGTCTAATTTATATCCTAATTTTTACACACACATACTTAGAATGGCATATTTTGGCAACAAATATTCAACCAAACAAGTTTGATTAAAATAATGGACAAGATCTATCTGTTTAATTTTTATTACTCTTCCATCTTTTGGATAAGATGATCATAAGATTATTCACCACAGGAGATGGTATCTCAAAGCTTGCAGTGCATATGATGTAATTGATGTACACACATATTATATTAGTGCTAAAAATTAACAATTAAATTAATTGATAAAATAAAATAAATCACATTCTTTTTGTAGTGCTTCATTCCCAACAGCAGTTACACTTGCTGTCACGTCAGATCATTTCAAACGTCCAGCATCCTAATCAATACCAAGATTCAAACAAAGGAGTTGAAACTATCACACAGACACATCAGCTCTTGATAAGGACTGGAATGGAGAAAGAACAAAAATAACAATATGAACTTCAAACAGTTAATCCACAACATCGAACATAATACCCAACATCTTACCTAAAAGTTGGAAAAGTATAATAAAAATTGAAACAGATAGATCTTGTTGGTTTCTTTTTAATTAAATTTCTTTCACCCTCACTTGACAAGACACCAGAAATGTTGAAACTAAAGGGTTATTTTTGGAGTGATTTTATAACATATGTTATAATTTTGAAATAAATATTATTCAGTCTACTTTGTATTAATTTTATTTCATCTATACCAATCTTGTACTCATTCATATATATATATATATATATATATATATATATAAACACACACATGTACATATGCATAATCTATGATTTTGACGTAGTTTGAGAAAAGTAAACTATAGCTGTCAAAAAATTATGATTTTTATGATTTGGATAATTTTATTCCATCTTTTCCACTTTATATTTCTTTCAAACAGAAAATATATTTTATAACATTGCTAAAATAAATTTTTTTTCAACATGCTTCTCTTTCTTTTATCAAACTAAATTATGTTAGTCTTGATATTAGAGTTGGTATTAATGTTTCATATGTGATATTTACTGTAAACCCTTTATAAAAAAAAAAAAAACTTGTAGGAACTTAAAATTATACACTGAAACATTTTTGAACTGAGGAATTGACATAGTGAATACATTCAATAATTCACATTCACACAAGCAGAGTCTGCATAATATCACAAGCAGATTTACAAATGTTATAAGCGGCCGGCAAATGATATCTTTAACATGGCAAAATTATGACTTAAATTTATAATATCCCAAACACAAAATGCATGATGGGAAAAACATTCTTTTTCAATTTGAAAATCATATTATTATTCTTGAAAAAGGCTAATATTGGTTGAAAGAAATAAAATATATCTACAGGGTGTCCCAAAATATTTGACATCATTTTGCAGGCCCATAATTTTGGCAATTCTTGTTAAAATAACTTCAAATTTTCATGGAATCTATAGAAATAAATCAAGATTTTATATTTAATGGAAGAGGACAGTACATGCTTATCTCAATGAGAATCTGCCAGAGAGATAGATCAGGCGTGGTGGAGCTGAAGACAGTTTTCTGATGAAATGGTCACCATGGTTACTGGACCTGTCCCAGTGTGATTTCTGGTGATATGTGAAGGTACTGGTCTATGTTCCCCACTCTTACTGCTAGTATTGATGAACTCAAGCAGAGAATCATTTCCACACTGGATAATGTTACTGGAGACATCCTATGGAGTGTTTGGCAACAGCTTAACTACCAACTTGACATGTGCTGTGTCAGAGGCGGTGTCCAAAGTGAACACTTATGAAATCAGTCCCATAATAAACTTATGATGTTCAACTCCTAAACTGTTCAATTTCATTGAGCTAGACTTAGTAATTTTCAAGATAATTGCTTTTAAAATGGTGTCAAATTTTTGGGGACACGTTGTGTGTGTGTGTGTGTGTGTGTGTATATATATATATAATGTGAAATCATTCATACAGGAAAAATTGACTGAACAGTTAGTGTTACTGTCATATGAAATCTATTAAATCTCTTTAATCATTTTCTTCAAGAAAATAAACATCTCAAGTTACCTGTTATAAATACTGGGTGATTAGAACGTAACTCCCTATTTTATGTATGATAAACTATTCCATCTAACTATAAATTTTACAACACTGGAGAGTCCATCATACATAAAATAAGGAGTTATTTTCAATTACCCAGTATGTGAGTGTATGTGTGTGTATATATATATAAATAATATATATATATAAATAAGTAAATAAATAAAATAAGAAACAAAAAATATAAAAACAAGCAATATAATTTGACCCAAATAAATAAACAAACGACTTCCGTTAAAATAACCGCCATAATTGAATACCCACAATGCACCACTAACCCGTATATATATATATATAAATAGCCAAGAAAAATAACAGCATATGTGGCCTGACGATTGCATATAGCTTGAAACAGACTGTCGCCTCTAAGTGTTGACTTCTATGTTCACTTTTATATTTACACACACTCTATCTCTGATATTGAGCACTTTATTCCATAAATATAGCAAACCTTAACAGTATATTTCTTATATATATATAAGCAGAAGAGTCAACATTAGTAACAGTCTGTTTCATTCTTAAACACAAGCTTCAGGCCAGTTGTGCATTATGCAGTTATTTATATCTGTTGTGTGGAGTTTTTTGGTAACATGTAAATTATTATCTATTCATTATTAATTACTTTAGAGAATTTTGAATTCATTCATTATTTGTTACTGATTATTATTAAAAAATTACTTAGCTCTGGTTATCAGTACATTTTGTTATATTTACATATTCTCTATCACAGACAAAGAACTGTACCAAATAACAGAAACCACATAACTTGAAGACTACCAACAGCAGCAACAATTATCCCATGTAACTTGAAGTGAAAATAATAATATAATCAAGATGTTCCATACTAATTGAAATAAAAGTTTAGGAAGGAAACTTTATCTTAAAGATATATTTTATTATATACTAGCAGCATGGCCCAGTGTTGCCCGTGCTTGATTTAAAAATCATACAACTCATACAGCAACTGCTATCAACAAATACTTTTTCACACCTAACCCAGTTCTGCAGAATCAGAATCGACGTTGAGTTTAAGCAAGCGAATGAGCCAATTGGAGTAAAGTGCCATGCAGATTTAAATTTTTCCCACTTGTGAATAATGTAGCTATCGATTTTTTTTGCATGCTAGCATGCTAGTTAACATTTGTGTCCGTCAGCTGTTGGCTCTCACGCTGGCCAATAGAATCTTCCTGCCTATTTGTGGCAGCCAGCAGTAGGCTCTCACTCTGGCCAGTAGAAAATGTCTGCAAACTTCATGAGAACTGCCATAGAAGCATGAAGAAATCGATTATTTCCACTATCAATGGGAGTTAGGAAATGCAAAGTTGGTCTTGGCCTTCCTGCTAACATGGAGCATGTGCTTGTAAATTTTGGTGTAAATCCATTGAAAATTGTGGCTGTGCATTTGTAAACACACACACACACATCCTGCCTTTTGTAGATAGAGATTTAAAGTCATTGGAATCAAAGATATGTTACATGAAAAGAAGAGAAAATCAGTACAAATTGAAACAAAGTTTATCTGTAGTCTTCGATAAGACCTGCCAAATTGTATATCATTTAAACATACCTTGATAAATGCCAGTAGAGAGAAAAGAAATGAAGTAGAAATGATGTGAATAGAAGCGATGATGTGTGTATATATAACAGCCTGACTATTCATGCAACAATTATAAAACTTCTTAATGTAAATTGAAGAGACAATAAAAGATTGATACAAAATAATCATCATGATAATATTCGCATATTAATGTCCACTATCTAATTATACCTTAGAAAATTGAAATAAATTTCTAGTATTATTGGTTGCTAGAAAAAATTGCTATTATAAATAAACAAACATTGGAATTTGAGGTTTCCAAGAAAAACAAATCAGTATTGATAATAGGTTTCTAAAATATCCTGTATTAATATAGTTTTTTCTGATATCTGTTCATCACAAAAATGGAGCAGTCAGCATTAATGGATTAAAATAAAAACTGGTAGATAGGTTTTCAATGAATAACACAGATTTATTAAACATATCCATTCTTTTAACCTAAATACTGTTTTTGCTGACGTCTGGACAAAATCACAAGTCTACAACAGATGGACTTAGATGACTGAAAAAGTGCTGATTCTGATTTAAAACAACTGTAAATTTCTAACAATTTCTGAAAAGTTCAAATAATGTTAAAAACTCCTTTATTATGGTCGTCAAGTTTTTTACTACTATTAAGTTTGATGCATTTCTTCAAATCAAGACAATATAAAAAGTGGAATTTTCTCCTCTGTTTCCATTACTTACAATCAACGAGAGGGCATTCATATGTGAAAGAATTTAGATGGAAACTTGAAACTCATTATCTCCCAGCAGGTGGCTACATGGTTTAAAAGGCATTTGGCTTCCTGAAAGCTTGTGGTTTTCTGTACTATGCCAAGATGTCACGTGACTTCTGAAGCGAACTGCATTCTTTTATCTTTCCTGTCTTTGGTTAATACTGGCTAATTTTGTTACTGTTTACAGAGTTGCTCAAGTGGCAGTTAGTGCTCGATTTATTCTTTGTTTTCACTTGAGCAAGCTGCCTAAGATTAGTGAAATTTGAGAATGCAAGTTCATTTAACACAGAACAACAAACCATTTTAATGCTGTTTAAAAAAAATAAACAAAAAAAAACATGAAAAACGAAGGATGAATACTTCTTAAAGTAGTGTAAACATTTTAACTAAGTATCTTGGTATATTTCTGTTGGTACTGTTTGTACGCATTCACCTAAACATGTTTTAAAGGATTATTTTAACTTGGGATCATAATTGTGCACAGGATGGATTCAAATACCTGATATACTTGAAGTTTTCTTTTTTTTATTGCGCCATCCTGTTTTAATTTAGCTATCTGAGATTTTAGAATTAAACTAACAATAATAATAGTTATGGTAAAAAGCATCACTGACCGAGCATGAGATAGAGCTCTAGTCCATTTCAGTTTTAGAATGTTGACAAGATGCAAGATAAATAAGATATTGATATATTCAAAGTTGTTTCTCTTTGCAAATACAGAATAGTTCTATAGGCTGTGCCTCTTCAGGATGTGGGCAATTGTGGCTTTCCACAATTATGTCTTTTGGATAGCAATCGGTGAGCAAAGTTCAAATTCCATTCAAATACATTACATTCACTTACATGCTATTACCCTTGAGAAAGGTATGAATCCTCTTCTCCCCCCAGTTCTGGGTAAATAGCAGGACAGATCAGGTTCAGTAGCTTTGGATGGCAAAAGGTCTACTGCAGAAAGAAATGGCAACCTACTGCAAGAAAAAAGTCATGTATCGAAAGATATGTAATACAAGTTATGTCATATGTCAAAAGATGTAGGATACAGTTATATATCATACTGTCATGTATCAAAGAATATATGAGACAGTTATCTGCTGTGTGTGATACGCACTTAAGTGTGTATCACACATGGCATATAACTGACTGAGCTCTGCATGAGATTTCTGTTTTTATAATCCCTTCCAGTCCCTGTTCTGCCAACCATTTGTATAAGCTGCTTAGATAGGTTATGCACTTTTTACTTCCAACCCTCTTGTTTTCTTCTGAATCCTAAATTCTCCAAGCCCTCTTTTCTCATTAGAAATTTCACTTGGCTCTTATGATTTTACATATGTGTTCTTTTCATTTCTCATTGTCTTTAAAGCATCCTTGTAACTCACATTTTCAGTCCATGGTATTCTGAATATCCTTCTCTAAAACCACAATTCTGTCACCTCAAGTCTCTTATTCATCTGTGAGGAGATTATCTAACATGGCCTGCCATATAGAAAGACCAGTGTAACATAATTGTTCTAAATATCTACAGACGTAATCTCCTGTATGGCACTGAATAATTAATGGTTTAATCAGATCTGATTATGGACTTCTATAGTTGAAAGTTGAGAATATGCTGTTAAATTATGTGAGAAATGAAGTTTTAAGCATAAGAACTACAGAAAAATTATTTCTAACAACCAGAAAGAAAAAGCTGAAATTTTGGAGACAAGGACAAAAGACAGCTTAGAGAATTTATCATGAACATGGCATATTACTTCAAGTGAAGTAGAGAAAGCAGCAGGTAACCTATTTAAAATGTTTGTGCAATTGGACAGAGGTTTGGTTTGTTTTGTTTTATGGCATATCAACCTCAATGGGTTATTTAATGCCGACAAAATCTTTATTGCTGGTAAAAAAATTTTCACTTCAAAAATCTGTTTCTGTTAATATTTTCTCTTCAAAAAAAAAATTAACCATACCGATCAGCATGTGAATTGCTATTAGTCAAACCAGGCTGAGCTGTATAAAAAACAATATTGCAGAATCATACACTTCCAGAATAATCTAAAGTGGGTAGGGGGAATTCATGCCATTTTCAAAGGATCTAAAGATTGCTGATATGTGTCGAATTTTTGAAGTAACGAACTTATTTTCCTTTGCATCAGATGCAAGCCAATCTGACTCACTCATTTCTATGTAAATGTTCACCACTAAATTTTAGCACATCCAAAACAAAATTGCTTTCATTTAACCACCATAGAGAACCTTTCTGCTAACCAGCAACATGGCTGATGCTAAACTCCATGAGAGCAACACTATGTTGCCTTGGGTTTACATTTTTCACTGACATGAAAACTGACATAAACAATTATATTGAATCAATTGCTATATTTAATGCTATGGAAGTTCACTGTGTTTTGGTTTTCTCACCAGAATCCATGTTAAACATTTATAAATCTACCATTTGTTTGTGCTTTTGAATCTGATGAGCATGCTACTAGATTGGCAACTAGGTCTCGCCATTTTACTGTTGAACTAGATAGATACCACTATATGTTCTGTAACTGTTCTCACACTTCTCACCTGTGGAACTCCCTTCCAATTTCTTGCATCCCAGACACCTATAATCTTCAAAAATTTAAATGCAATATCAATCACCATCTCCTGTATTTCTGATTACAGTTCCTTTATTGTCCTTTCCACAGTTCTCCTCGTTAAGTTCTCTTTCATTTCCTGTAACCCTCTGCATCTTCATGACATTATCACCTTGGGGAAAAATGACTCACCATGCCATATAGACATGATCAAATCATTCCTGTTCTCTTCATATTCCATTAGTAAAAAGATGTTCCATTTAGAGAGCCTCTTTCCAAGACCTGTCACTTCACTTGGGAAGAAAAACTCCTAAGAGAATGCTTCCCAGATTACTATAATCTTATGTCTAGAATTAACTGTTATTTCATATATATCCTTGTAAACTACACTTCTAACTACTTCCATTTAACCAGTAACCCTTTACCTTGAGTGGCTCATGGTATTTGTATTGGGCAAATAATTAGTAAAAGAAAATAAAAAATTAACAGTGATACATAACTTTTGACAACTAAATATAAATTCGTAGCAATACCAGTATTAGCCAATGTATTGTTAAATGGAAAGGCTGGAAAGGATGTTGCTCAAATTGCTTCAGACAGTTATTGCTTTGATGATTGTCAGCTGCTTGGAGTGGACTTCATGGGAGCCATGTTGAAAGAATCTGGTAGGGATGTTGCTGGGTAGAAGAACTTGGATTGTTGATAAATTACTTTTTTAGACAAAGGTGAGAGGACAAAGAATGGTGTTCTATATAAGACAGTGGTTACTATCACTGAAAACTGAGAGACCCAGAGAAAGGTACTGAGTGAGGAGAGACACCAGTTATACTGTTCACCTCCCCATCACATCGTTTCATCTCTAACTCGCTCATCTACAGTGGAAGGTTACAGCTGTAAAGAATCTGCTGACTGCTATAATCAGCTCATGGTCTTATTTTGTGGGCCACAATCTGGCCAAAGATTTATTTTTAAGTCACAAGCATTTGGCTGGGGTGGCTGTGCACTGGGAATGGTCATGGTGCCTGGTCTGGGATACAGTGCTATATATTATAAGAATAAAGTTTAATATATTCATGTACTTGTAATTTATTTCCAGTTTTCTGATTTGGTGTCGGCAAATAATTACTTATTTTTGGTGTACAAAATGCACCTCTATTTTCATTCAAAATGAGAGAATGGCATGCACCAAAACATATTAATTGTTCTAGCTTTTATAACAGATATGATTAGACTTTACGTACATATATATATATATATATATATATATATGTGTGTGTGTGTGTGTCAGTGTGCAATAATTAGTTAGTTTAATAAAGATTGCTTATTCTGGCACAAGGTCATGCTGTTACAAAAGAACAAAAAGTCAATGTTTTTGAATGAAATTACAGACTAAACACTCCTAATGCCATCCAAAACAAAAAATGAACAAATGTATTAGCCAACCCAATTGGATGAATCAAAAGTGTAACAGATGACCAATCATGTTTTCCAAGGCTTAACAATGAAGTAAAATTAATTACATAGAACGGATGAAGACCGTGCCAAAAAGTCGCCCACATGAAATATAATTGGTTGAAATCTAAATCAGTTATTTTATATAAGATAGTTTAAGTAAAAAAAAAAATTGCTGTAACAGACAATAATAATAAATAATACTTAAATATCCTAAATGGCTGCTTGGGCAACTCAAATATTCACCAGCTCTGAATTATAAAAAAAAGGAAGTGAAGTATTAGGAAAGAAAAGAAAACCAAAGCATTTGTCTTGTGCTTACTGAAAAATGGAGAAGGTGAATGAAAAATTAATTGTAGAAGTCAGCTTGAAAGCTTCTCTTTTTTTTTTTTTTTTTTTTTTTTTTTTTTACTGATTTTTTTAGCAGAAGATTTACTACTTGCTGACTTTTTTCTGTTAGCAGAGCAGCAGATTTGCTGATGGGAAATGCTGAGGCTCTTTCATCACTTGTGATGGAATTTTGAAGCCTTTACTTATCTACAAATAAAAACAAAATCTCATGAGGCACATATATTGTTAGCCAATAGTAAAGTGAAGAATTATTATCTCCTGATATTTCCACCAGATTACTTAAACATGACTGTGCATACACACACACACACACAATATTTAAATTCTGCTTGTTCCTTCATTAGTTAGTATGTAATGCGTTGGCAATACCTGAAAAATGGGATATTTTGTTTTGATCCCAAGGACAGCTGAAAAAGACATATCAGAGATGCTCTTTTGTTTCACTGAAAAAAAGAAAGAAAAAGAGGCAGTAGAGAATGCAATAATGCACTTATGATTTTAATGTCTTCTTCAGTGAAATGGAAATCTTGTCATTCATTTTTTTTTATTTGTACCCTCTTACTTCTTTCAATAATGATCGCCATTTATATTTATGATAATTATTGCAATATTTTGTTAAAGTTGTTCAGCTCAAATCTTTAGCAATGTAATAGGCAAGTTTCTACTGGTATTTTATAGCTGTGAGACACAAGAAACTTATTCAATTGTTAAATTAAAAATTATGATTCATCAGAAAATTGAAATTTAAAACTGAGCAATTGTCATTGGTACTACTAGTGTGAGTGTACATGTATATCATCAGTGAAAATGAATGAGAAGACTTTGGTGAGGAGAAAGGAAATAATAGAACAGGATTCAGGAAGGCCAAAGATTGCAATTAGTGTTATATTTAAATATTTGAAGGTTGTAGATAGTAAGGGAACAAGAAATCAGAAGGGTGTTCTGTTGTGGCCTGTTTAGGGGCCAGAAAGAAAGACACAGAAGATGAAGATCAGTTGAAAAAAGTATATTGAAGATAGTGTTAGTAATAAGTAGATTAGCACTGTGTCTACTACTCCACTTCACTTCACACTCTGCGCTCCTGTCCGACTCTCACAGTTTGTATTTAGGAGAGAAGGAAGAGTTCATTATACTGTAAGAGGGTTTACCACAATGAGTTCAACAGGCAAGAAGTGTGAGAACGCAGATAAATCTAGCAAGATCAACGGTAAAATGGTGGGACCTAATTGCCAATCTAGTAGCAGGCTTAAATTCATGCAGTCAAGGCACCAAGAACATCAGAACAATTATCATGAAAATATTTGTAGAAAAGATAAGAGGGAACATATCAAATTGGTTAGAAAGTGACTGAAGTTGAGTTGTCAGGTTTGATTACATTACAGGCCCTTCTTTGAATTTAAAATCAGTTTTAAGTTGCTTCATTATAAAATTGCCTAAAATAATTTATTTACAATCGTCTGCAGCCCACTATAAAGCTGTTTCTTGGTCATTATTTTAGAAAATATATATCTGGGGCCTTGTTGAAAGACTATGAAAATTTTGTCACTATTTCCATTGAAAATGTTCAAATAAGTTTCATTCCTTAGTTCCACAGTTAAGACCTTTACAATGATGACCAAACATGATACATACACAGGATCAAATCATACTCTGTCCCTTAACATTCCAGTGGTAAGGAGTTTCATTAATATAGCGTCTTTCCATGAACCACTTATTCTTCTATGTACTATGTCCCTTCAGGATATCAGCAATCATGGCTCTTTACAATTTCTTGTTTTTTACATCCCTTAGTAAAATTTGTCTTTATGCTATCTCTCCTAATTCCTGTTCTGCCAAACATTTATAAGAGCTCATTAGGTAGGTTATGCACTACTTTCTTTTGATCTTCTTGCTTTCAGTAGGTCTTATGCATATTAAATTTTCTAAGCCCTCTTTCCTCCCTATATACTGTAGAAATTTAAACTCTTTCTGATGAAAAATATAGGTTTTCTTTTTGTTTCCATTTTCTCTGACTTTGTCATTGCTCATGTGTTCATGGTATTCGTGGTATCCATCTGTAGAATCATACTTCTATCGCATCAAGTCTCCTGTTCATCTACATCCAGTTTTCACTGTCATACAGAAGGACCAATATAATAGTTCAGAACTCTTTTCTTTGTTTCTTATGAAACTTTCATGTTTCTTAATACTTTGCTTCGCTTTTGGAAGGCAGTTTTTGCATTTTCCTTCTGCTGTTAAAACGGTTCCTAGGTATTTAAATTTTTTTCCTTGATTAATTTTTTGTATCTAATTTGCATGTAGGGCTGTTTCTTTTTCTAACAACCATAAATTCTTAGAATTAATGGTTAGTCCTTTCTTCTTGCTTTCCTAACTTCTGTTCTGGTAGTTTACTTTCCATGTCTACTTCTTGATGTTATGTATAAGTATCCTTTTTCTTTATATTTTCTCTAATACTTCATCATTACTCACATTTTTGATCCATGATATTCTTAACATTCTTCTGTATGATTACATTTCTATTACCTCATGTCTCTTCTTCATCTGTGAGGAAATTGTCCTGCATTTACTGGCATATATGACTGATACTACATAAAGGTTCATTACTATTTTCTTTTTTTCTTAAAATAATTTTCTGTTACCTAATAATTTGCTTAGATTTTGGAAGACATTTTTCACTATCCTAAGTCTTCAAATTACAGTGCTACATTTTCTGCCCTGTGATAAAATGCTTTCCACATATTTAAATTTTTCTACTTGCTTGATTTTGGTATTTCCACTTTGTAATTTGCATGATGGCCAGTTGCTTTTGCTGACAATCATGCATTTTATCTTCTTGCAATTGATGTTTAGTCCTTTCTTCTCACTTTTCTTCACTGCCTAGGAATTCTTGTCATCTTCATACCTAATGTAATTAAGATTATGGCTGCTAATTATGAATCCTGGTAAAACTTCTAATTCTCTCAGGATTGCTTAACTGTAAATGTTGAATCATTCCTAAAAGACTTTGAAGAAGATACTTCCCTGATCGCAACAATACTACCCACTTCAAATATATGTTCAGCCATTTTATATCTTCAGTCAGTTCAGTTATGTGACATGTGTGATACATGCTTAGGCGATCATGTGTCTTTTGATACATGACTGACGACGCAGATGTTTTCCCGCAGTAGGTTGCCATTTCTTTCTGTGGTAGACCAGTTGCTATCCAAGGCTATAGAACCCAGTCTGTCCTGCTATTTGCCAATAGCTGGGAGCAGAAGAAGAGGATTCATTCCTTTCCCAAGGGTATTAGCATATAAGTGAATACAATGGATTCAAATGGAATTCGAACTACAAGGAATCAGTCAGTTATTTACCATGTGTGATACATGCATAGGCAATCATGGTTCTTTTGATACATGACTGATGACACAGATTTTTTTCCTGCAGTAGGTTGCCATTTCTTTCTGCAGTAGACCAATTGCCATCCAAGTTTATAGAACCTGGACTGTCCTGCTATTTACCCATAGCTGGGGGCAGAAGAGGATTCATACCTTTCCCAAGGGCATTGGCATGTAAGTGAATGTAATGGATTCAACTGGAATTTGAACTCGGTTCTCCAATTCCTCAATCCGAGCTGCTATCAATTACTCCAATGTGCCTCCTATATATCTTAATAATCTGCATTCATTTCCTTCTTCTACAACTTAATTCAGTAATCTATATTGAGTGGTTCTTTGGCCTGGTATTTGATGAATATTGAGTTAAAATAAAGAAAATAGAAAGTAACATACCTGATGAATTTGATGGTTAAGACCTGACAAGTTTGCATAATAGTGTTAAATTGTTTTGATCAGTGAACAGTGAATGAATTTAAAATAAAAAAAGGGAAGCAACTCTTTGCTTGTACTATATTGGCACTTGAGTACATGTGTATTTAGATAAATGAAATTATTAAAAAAGAAAAAAAAAACTTTTTTATGAAACCAAACAATATATTCATATAATGCTTGTCCTTGTTGCTTCAAACACAGTTTTTTGCTTCCTTTGTTCCTTTTTGAAAGAGTGCGAAAAAGTATCAACTTTCATCATTTCTCACCTGTTAGACTCCACTGTGATTAAAGGTCCTCCTCTTTTTGACAGGAGTTCATGACTGAAGTAATGAAATAAATCACTAATAATACAAGAAACTTCTTTCTCAAATAGATGAAAGAAACCCAACAAAAATCTTCAAAGACCTTTTAGCCTCAGCAAAAAAAAAGAAAAATCAATAACAAAATAAGTAAAAATCCTATTCAGAATAAATATCTTGAGATCAGTTGGACAGTCAATATTTCTCTGATGACACAAAAATTCATGCATATATATAAAAATTCATGCATATATAATGGAGTAATGGATATCGGCTTGGATTGAGGAATCGGAGAGCCGAGTTCGAATTCCAGTCAAATCTATTACATACACTTACATGCTAATACCCTTGGCAAATGTATGAATCCTCTTCGTCTCCCTCCAGCTATGGGTAAATAACAGGACAGACTGGGTTCTATAGCCTTGGATGGCAACTGGTCAGGGAGAAGGAAAACTCTGAATTCAAATCGTGCAGAGGGTTGTTTGGGGACCTTGTGGCACGTAGTGAACCAGGTCTCAGTATTCGGCCCTTGAAAAAGTGTGGATGGTCCTGCACAAAACCTTCACCACTATAATCAAATCTCATATGCTGTTGTTGGGATTTCGGTTTCCTAGGAACTGATCTGCTTGACTCTCATATGTCAAATTTGACAGGAGAGTCAAGTGTGTATATATATATATATATATATATATATATATATATATATATATATATATACACACACACAGACAGAGATAAATGATATCTAATAATAGCTATTAGAAATTACTATTTTGGTGATGGTATGACTAATGATTTTTATGAAGTTATTTTTAGCTATTTTCTTTTCATGGATATTTAGTGATTATTAAAACTGATATAATGGAATATACATACACCTGAGTTCCCCATCACTGGAATATGATTGGCTGGTGTCCATCATAAATACCGATGGACGTGTAGGTATGACAGTTTCAGTCTATGACGACGCCCATTGGACTACGGCATTGGCTATTTTATTGGTCTACACCAATTGCCTAAGCATATTACCTGCGACTACGACGTGTACAAGTCAATTACTGCTACCGTATTCTACTTGTTTATTGTAGCCAAAACCACTTAGCTACTTCGATCAAATATATCCATTTCCGGGACATATCAAAAACATTAAGAAAATCCAAACAGGCATGTATAAAATGTCTCACACTGAAATTAATGTACTATTTGAATTAAGATAATAAGTCCATCAAAGGTAAGCACAAATCTTATTCATCTTTTTTTCTTTAATTTAACTTTTGGAAGCACATTTAATGGTGGATGTTGAAAAGTAAAACATCTAACCAAGAAGGTATTATTTACACTATTTACGTTGTTCGAATCAGTGTCCTCATATCTATTATCATATTCATAACATTTTTTTGTATGCTCTGGCCTTCTTCAGGTGATATATATTGGAATTTCAAACTGAACACTTAATTTAGTCCACTGGGGTAGATTGTTCTACTTCCACATGCCATGTCTTTTCTAGCTATCTCAGTTTCAGTTATTTCCCTTTAGTAACTGAACTCTCCAAGTTTTATTCACCTGTGCCATGGCTTTATACCATAGTCACAACTCTTTGAGTCAAATCACTGGATTACTTCAACCAATGCTTTTATCTACTAAGCCATGTGTCCTTGAATATGGCAATAAAGATGAGAACAACAGTCTGCACAGTGTAAATAGTTACAATATCTCATCTCAGAAATATAGACATACAAGAATTTATCACAAAATAAATTAATACTTTGCAAAGAAGATCAATCTGAGGACTTTATAGTACCACATTGTATAAGGAAAATATTAGGTTGGTGCAAAAATAATGACGTAATAATGTCGGTTTTCGACATATTTTTTAACGTCAAAAAACAACATTATTACGTCATTATTTTTGCACCAACCTAATAGTGCCAAACTGCTATGGCTCTAATATCTAAAGACAAAATGAAATTGTGAAAGATGCCTTTCAAAAGCTAAACAAAGTATTAAGATAATTTCATGAGAAACAAAGAAAAATGTGCTGAACTTATATGTAATATTAATAAATCCTCTTATATGGTAGTGATTTTCTTACTGTTATAGACGAGACTATATTATTATACTATGACAATTTCTGTGAGATATAATGAGGAAAGAAAACTCAGATCTTGAAACTCACAGGATATGTTGTAGTCAATAGGGGAGGAGGGAAACAGCAAGTAACTAGCTAATAAAGCTGAAATGGAAGTGGGATCAATATAAGTAAGGGGATGCTGTGGAGAACCATGATACAAAATGCATAAATGAAGATCTATTATATTTCAAAATAACATGAGAAGCATTTAAAAAAAGTTCTTAGTTCATAATCATTTTAATTGGCAAAAGAATTAATCCTTAGATATTCATCTTTTTTAAAGTTAGTCTTGAATCCAGCTCAGCCAACTGTCAAACTATACATGTTTTCTTGCTTTTTCTTCCGTCAAAAGTGAATGTGTGGGTAGTTTAATGTATGTAATGTGTGGGTAGTTTAATGTAGTTTCTCAGAATGAGAAATTAGAAACAAGATTTAATTTCCATTTGGTTTTGTTACATTCAATAACATACAAATACTCTTGAGAATAAATCCATTTTCTCCGCTGCACTCAGCAACAGATTGAAGATTTGGAAAGATCATTGCTATTTTAAAAAAAATGTTAATGAAATATTCACTCACAAGAAGAAAAATCTTCTTAGAATCCAAAATATGTTTTGGCTTCAAATAACCCACAAATCTTCTGTTGCAATAATCTTCTTTTAGACAATCTGCTTAAAAAAATGAGGAGTGTTGTCATTTAGGCTAGCATTCCATTCCCTAAACAAGTTTACAGTTGTCAGAAAAAAGGACTAAAAACTGTGTGGCTTAAATCCATATTCAAAATAAAAACAAAAAATTGAAAAAATACACCTACTCAATTGGGAAGACCTGCAACTACTATATGAATTTATTTTTTCATAGAATGTAGCAAGAGTATAATTGCTCTATCATCTTGTCTGACTTCGGTTTTGTGAAGGAAACAATAGATTGTAAATAACAAAAATATGTGAGTAGATATATAGATGAAGATAACCATAGTTACTTTTCTGTTTCAACCCATACTTGATTTTTAAGATGATCACCCCTGCCACATACAAAAATTCATATATATATATATATATATAATTTATGATGGTGGAAAATATTTTTAGTTTAATGCATTTTGTCCTTTAGGAATTCATCGAATTAAATTTACATTGATACACTTAAAATTGAGGGACACTGAAATTTAGAATTTTTAATTTTTAAATTTAAAATGTTTTTTAAAATATTTAATATCAGTGTTATCTCTCCTTTATGCACATGTGTAATCACAAACATCGTAAATATCATTTTAGTCTGATGAACTCCTTAAGTTTCAAAACGCATCACCTGAAATTTTCTTAAAATTATTCTTGATATATAAAAATTTACCTTTTCTACAAATATGTTCATGGCTCTGCTCTGATGTGCTTTTTTCTTTGGTGCCCTGACTAGAAAAATTTAAGTGTGCTACTAAGTTGGCAAATACGTCACAACCATTTTACTCTTTGGAATAGCTAAATGCAACTGCCTCTTCTACTGTAAGTTTTTTTCTTGCATTTCTGGACAGTAGAATTCCCTTTTGTTTACTTCCTTCCCTGATAACTACAATCTTCAAAACTAAAATCACTATCTTCTATCTATTTGTCTATAAATCCCTATACTCATTCTTTTCTCTCACTTTCACTGTCTGTAACTCCACCTGTGTACTAGTGGCCTTCCTACCTTGCTTGGGCAAAATGATTAATAATATATATATATATATATATATATATATATATATATATATATATATATATATATATTATAGTGTAACCTGGAATATAAGAGAGATTTTCTCTGGTCCCAAATTAGAGCCATACTTACCTAAACAAAATAGACCAAACCCTGATATAAGAGACTTCTTCTCTGGTCCCAACAACTCTCTTATATCCGGGTTACACTATATACTTATATTATATACTTATATATATATATATATATATTATATATATATATATATATATATATATATATATATATATATTATATATATTATATATTATATATATATTATATATTATATATATATATATATTATATATTATATATATATATATATATATATATATTATATATATTATATATATATATATATATTATATATATATATATATATATATATATATATATATATATATATATATATATATATATATATATATATAATAATAATAAAGTTAATGGTTAGAGCTGAATTAGACCAGGAAATAGTATTATTAAATAATTGCTCAATACATATATAAAACGATAAAAATTTACCAAGTAGAGCTTTTAAGTATAGAAGATTAGGAAATCAGCTGATAGAGTAAAGTAACAAACTCGTACATTAAATGTATAAATGTGGAGGTGAAAAACATCACATGCAAATTAGGTATAAGTGACAGGGTCCACATAATTTGCTGTAAGCAAGCATTTCTAACTATAAAGGACTATAAAGACAAATTCTCCAATAATTCTTGTTTTAGACTAATAAATGCAATCAAAACTGAATTGGGTAAAATAAACTAAGAATACTCAAAAAATTATCACTCCACAAGCCAATCAATGGAAGGTTACAGGTGAGGGCATTCCTTGATTCTACAAAATGCCAAACAAAGATAAACATGTATTTACAAAATATGACATTAAAATCTTTTACCCATCTATATCTAAAAAAAAGGCCTGCTTGAGGCTTTGTTCTTCTTTAAAGACTGTAAATATTAACACCTGAACAAATGGACAAGTTTTTACATTGCTGTAAATCTGTTTTATTCCACAATGGATAAGCTGAGATTGAAAAATCAAAAAAGGACGAATTCAATGTACCACAAGGTTTGCTTGATGATGCTAAGGTTTCAGAATTATTAGGCCTACATATTTTCTATGAAATTGTACACAGAAACAAACACAGCCTGTATAGGAATGATGAACTGATGGCAGCGCCAGACAACAGAACAACAAATGACAGCATAAGTAAAGTGCTTTTCAAACCAAACTCTTCAAAAGCTTTGACTTTGAAATAGGAGTTGTTATGAATAAGAAAATAGTGAAATATATAGAATTAAATCTTCAAACTAGCAGTGTCTCTCTATACATGAAACCCAACACAAAATAAAAATACGTGAATATTAGAGCCAACCACCTTGCAAGTATAATAAAGCAAATCATGAAAGGAATAGTCCAGTTTATCTAGAAATTCCTCTAGGAAAATAATTTTTGAAGATAAAAAGAAAGAATATGAAAACCAAACTGAAATTTATACCTCAAATAAAACAAGAAATGAAAAAAATTCAAAGAAAAGAAAAAATATTATTTGTTTTAACTCCCCTTTTAACTTAGTGATCATGTATAAAATAGGGAAAATATTTTTCAAATTATGTAATAAACACTTCCCCATTAATTCCAAATTACATAAAATATTTAATAAAAACAGAAAAATTTAGCTACAGCTGTACTAGTACTACAAGGAAAAGACAAAACACCAGAAATTTAAAAACTAACATGCAGCAAAACATTGTTAATAGTAATATATGCAATTGTAGAAATAAAAATAGATGTCCAACAGATGGAATCTGCAAAACTGAAGCCATAATTTACAGAAGTAATAGATACAAATGACCAGAAAAAAAAATTACATAGGGCATACTGAGGCTAACTTTAAAAAGAGGTGGTATAATCATAAGTATATTTCATTTAATCCCCACCAAAACATTTCCAATACACATGACTCTCCCCCGTCTTCCTCACCTTTGACTACATGTCCCGTTGTGCACTTATTCATTTATTTTTTTAAAATATACCATTCATAAAATTATTTATTTTTTAAAAAGAAAGCCTTAGGAAATCAACTGAAGATACCTAAAGGTGATATATATATATATATATATATATAAGCAATAGCAGAAGTGTAGATCAGCCAGAGCACCTAAACAATTCTGTAAGTCGAGAAAAATTCTCAATATAAATTAAATTATGAAGAAATATAAAGAGAACTAAAAATAGATAAAAATAAGCTGGTTTTTGAGTGAGATAGATATATATATATATATATATATATAACGAGATATTTATATGTATTTGTGTGTTTGTGTTTTCTTTTTTATATATTAGCTAGTTTTATTTCAAGTGTTGCATTTTACCTGGACATTTGAATTTGGTGATTTTTTTTTGTGTGTGTATGTGCATATATTTATTTTTCTATCCATTTCTGTATATTTTAGTGTCTTTTTTTTTTTTTTTGCATTGTTCATTGATGAATTTTTTTTTTTATTATTCTACCACTTAAATTTTATCAATTTAACTAATTTTATCTAGATATCTTAGCCCATGTAAGGAATATTTTAATAGTAGTCTGTTTGAATTTTTTACTAACACTTTCAAATTTGAATATTTGTAGGTGTGTGTGTCTTTATTAATGTATGTGTGTATGATTGCTTATATATGCCTTTCATTGTATGTATATGTTGTCTGTTTTTTTTTTCTTTTTTTAAGGGCTGTGGATATCTATTTCATGTTTTTGTGTGTTTATATATCTAAATATGTTTGTGTATTATAATCTGATTGTGTATGTATTGTCATTTGCAATATACCATCCTCCCCTGCCCATATCACCACCTCCAAATGAATCTAAGTTGTAATGGACCTTTACAATAATATTAGATTTTAACATTTATTCTGAGTTTTTGGCCTTTCAATTAAAACAAATTAAATAACAAAAAATATATGTATTTTTTCCTCAGTTTCTTCTTTAAATAATTCTATATTTTAAACTTAATACAGATTAAATTTAAAATTGCTAATATTTAATTTTCAATTTTATAATAAAATTTAATATTAATTAGAATGATTTCTGCTTTAGTCTAACACTAGTATTATGGCATTAATTATTATAACCAAGGTTCATTGTAAAGTTTTTTGAATTTTCATATACATATATTTTGATTGGTCAATCTGAATCTTTTAAAACCCTTTCTTCTACATTCAACACCATCACTTGATAAGACACCAGTCAAACAAAATGACTATTTTTGTAGTGATTTTTATCACATACTTATGTTATAATTTTCAAAGAGATTATATTTGCTCTACTCTGTATTGAGCACTCTTTTAAGAATAGTATTTTTTGGTTATTGGAATTTATTCCGTATACACCAATCCTATACTTGGGGAGATATATATATACACACACACAAACACACTTGAAAGTTGTAACCTAAAATATATATTCATCAGAATAACATTATTTAAATGAATGACAAGGTAGAAAGAAATTTCCTTTTCAAAGTGAAATGCGTCACTAATATTTCTTTTTACATCTTGTCATTCATTTATTTACGTGTTTGTGTATAACACTGTTGCCAAAGCACTTAGTTCTCATTTGATACAGAAGTTCTGGAGAACAGCAATTGAGATCTTAGGTAGAACACTCTGATGCTATTAGGTTGGTGCAAAAATAATATCGTTTTTGACGTTTAAAAATACATCAAAAAACGATATTATTTTTGCACCAACCTAATATATTCTGATCCTTTTCTAGTCCATATGTAAATAATTTTGGTATTTTTTTTTTTTTTTTTTTTTTTACAGGTATTATGCTAGTGTTTTAATCCTGACTTAATAACTAGTACTAGGTATGATACCAAGCTACATCAGGCAGCAAGGTTGGAGGTTTTGAGGAGCATGGAACCTCTTAATTGCTGCTATTCCCAGGTCCATCCTGACCCAGTTGGTAGCACCTGTTATGGTCATTGCTATGGGCAATTAGTGAAATACAGTACAAACAAAACAAAACACTATCAATGTATAAAAACTCATTTTTATAGTAAAATTACCAACAATACACATTTATAGAAGAATTACCAACAATACATTTTATAGAAAAAAATGACCAACAATACATTTTTTTGTATTTGAGGCCATAAAATTGTGTTCAAAATATTTAGATTTCAGTATTAAATAACCCATAGTGGTTGATATGATGCTAAACAAAATCACTCAACCAACTGACTGACTCAGTAACAAAATTACTGAGATCAACAAAATTTTCTCATATAATTTTCAAATACAGAATACACAGTCTTATATTTACATATTGATTTTATTTCAAAATCAAAGTTACTAAACATCCTTCTCTGTAACTGTTGATCTATAAGATATTTAGATTTTTTGTTTCAAAAAAGGAAAAAAAAAAATGTGTCATCTTTTTTAAACTGCTATTTTTTTGTTCAGTCATTAATGAATGTAACTCTGAAAAACATTTTGCTTTGTTCAATTTGAAAGATGGTTAATCAAGAAAAGTTCCAAAATCAAAGAGCAGCCTCTGGAACTTGGCCAGCAAATCTGAAAAAAATGATTTTTCAAGCTCAGCAAAGCAGAATACACAAATGCTTTTTCATGTTACTTTTATCCTTTATCTTTGAAAATTATCTGAATACTTTTTTGAGAAAACAGACTGAAATTATAATGATGGTAAAAAAAAAAATAAATCTCTTTGTATTAAGCATTAAATAAAATGGGTTTACAGAGCCCTAATGTGTAAATTTACAGTCTTCTTTTATGGGCTTTCTCCCTTTAGGATGTAGGTGATCATGGCCCTCCACACACTCCTGTCTCTTGTAGCTCTTAATAAGGTTTTGCCTTTTTGCTATTTCTCCCAGACCCTATTCTACCATCCACTTGCTCAAGTTCATTAAATATGTCACACATTGTTTTCCTGTGTGCCTCTTTTTTTCCTCTATCCTTAGCATCCTTCTGTAGAAGCACATTTTTGTTGCTTTGAGTCTTTTTCATCTTTGAGGAGATTGTCCAGCATTCGCTGCCATACAGTAGGATATATATCACATAAAAGTTCAATGCTATTTTCTTTTTTTCCAATGAAACTTTCCTGTCTCATAATACTCTGCTTAGCATTTGGAATGCGTCTTTGGCCATCCCAATACATCTTCTGATCTCATTATATATACATATATAAACTTACCGATATATCAAAATATACTTATCCATTTATTACTTATAATAATTGCTGTATATCTACTAATAAATCTTTGTTGGCATGTATTGCATACACAAGCATAAGATTAAAACAAAGCACCAGATGGAATGACTCCAAACAATAATGGTAATAAAAGATAATTTAATGTAATTTTATGAATCAAAAGAAAAAAAGCATTCTTGTGAATATTTCTTGCTCTTGTTTTAAATAAGAAAATTAAAAAATCAAACACTTAAATAAAAAGAAAATGATGGAATTGTTCAAAGTCAAAACATATTTTTTTATACTCTCTGACTTCAGAAAATGTCTTTTGCTAAAATATATGAGCAAAATGTAATTTGCATTGATTTTTGAAAAGCATAAATGCATACAGAAGATGAAATTGTTGTCTTGGAAAAAGAATCACTAAAATTGAAGATATATTTCAGCATTCAAAATGAAAAAAAATGCTATTTTTTACAAGTTAAGGATAACAAAAATTTAAAAACTATGATGCTGGTTTTCGGCATTTATTCTAATGTAAGAATGATTTGAATAACCCAATTTTCATAAAAGCAAGCTTGACAGAGTATTGATGAATAAACATGTTGAAATAAATAAGGAAAACACCTTATTAAGGGAGAGCTAAGGAAATATGAAAGTGTTATATAGGAATAAAGTGTCACTGTCAACACTTGAGTTTGAACATGGACTGCCAGGGAGCAAACACAGGTGATCCCATTATTTAATTAAGTAGACCACATGACCATAGAGGAAACGCATAAGAAGGAATTAGCTTTGTGTCTAACTGATCGCTATTTCTAGTCTATCCTCTGTACTATATGGATTGCTATTTCTACTCTATCCTCTATTACTATACAGACCAGTATTCTCTACATTCACTATACTATTTCCCTATTCAGGTTGCTATACAGTGGTTACTTTCAAGCAAGTATTACTAAGCAAGTACTATTAGTGCGAGTGATATTTGAAGGTGCCTGTCACCAGTATTGTTAAATGGTGTACTATAGTTGTATCTATGATTACAAAGTCTCTACTGCAATGAGGATTTATGAAAGTGACAAGTATTTATTGACATCACAAAAGAAAGATATGTTATAATTAAAGAAACACCTATGAAAGAAAATGATATAAATTTTTTATATACCAAAACAATGTTAGGAAAATTAATGACAAAGTGGAAAAAATTTACATCCAGGTTCTTCAAACATTTCAGCTTTCTTTACAGATTTTCTCTTATCACTTAATAGTGGTAAAAACCTAAATAAATGGAAACTAAGTGAAATTTACTAGACTACATATTCAAACACACATTAAGAAAAAATAAATGAAAAAGATAAAAACTTCAGTGTCCCCCTCCCTTTTGACTGCATGTGTAGTTACATCAACATAAACATTGGTTTAGTCCAATGAAATCCTAAAGGACAAAATATGACACACAAAAATATTTATATTTAATGTAAGGTGACTCTCAGTAATGTGAATCTATTGGTGTGACAATGAAAACTTTTTGCTCTCCTTCAAGAATTGGCTCAATGATACATGACAAAGTCAGAAAATTATTTGCAAGGGTTGGAGTAGGTTTATTTATGGTTAATTGCAGTGACTACTTTAGTTTTCACAGTAAATCTAATGCTTCATTTCACTTTCATTCTTTAAGAACAGCAATCATAATTTAAGGTGAGTATATAATTTCTTTATATCAGGTCACTTTACACTTTATTCACAAAGATCAAGTAGGCAGAGGAACAACAACTAAAATGTTTGGGGAAAAGCAAAATTTTGTGTTTATTTTATTTTTTCAGCCATATAAATCAATTATGTGACTTAAACAGTTGATTGCAGAAATATTTCTTCACATGCCAAATCAATGGTGTGTAAATTTCCAAGTTTGTAACTAAAAATGTTACAAAATTGTAAAAACTCTGATCTTAATAATCGGGTGATGAACAAAATATAATTCTGAAAGCAAAGCTTCTACTTTGGTATTATAAAGAACTAAAAATATGTGATTCAGTGACTGAAAAATCAACATTGCTTAAGACAACAAAAAGAACTAAAGATTTAAAGAAAACCATTTTTTTCTGAATCCTTACAATCCGACGTTTTCACAACAAAACTTGTTTATAATAATGACTTCAAGAAACCTTCAATAAGCACTTAACATTAGAGCCTGTGTATTTTTCAACAGAAAGTAATTTTTTTTTTTTTTTAAGAGTCCCAACAATATTAACAAACAACTTAGGTTTTTTTTTTCACACTAAACAAATACCCATCCTATAATGAGAGAAGAGTTGTCAACTAAGTTCTCTTAGCTCTCTAACATTTCTGTATAAGCAAGATTTTCAGCAAGACATCTATTTTATAAATTTCTTTTCATCATTATACTATGTCCACTTAAATTTCTTGATCTCGACATGCCTATATAGAGATGACCATGGGAGAAGCATCTGAATTATTTTTTTAAATTTGTATAAAATTTAATAATAATGAATAATAATTCAGCAAATTTACTATTTTGTTGACTTGTTTAAATAATTCAATACAGATTTAAGAAAATCTAAACAGATTATTTTTTCTTTAGACAATTTTATGAAATTGTTTTGGCTTCAACTGATTTGTAGTTCAGTGAAATATCAGATAATGAAAATGATTATTATTAGGAATGTAATACTTTTTAGATATAGAATTGAATTTTTACAAAGCAGATATAAATTATTTGTAAAAAAAAATCCCAATGAATTAAAAAAGTCTTTGATAGAAATATTGTTTACATGTCACTTTCTAAAATTTATTTGAAAATTAAATGACACAAATGAAATATTAAAATATGCTTTCAAAATTGTTATGCATATTAAATGTTATGACTTGTGTTATAAATACAATTTCTTAGTAATATATAAAAAAAAAAGATAGCAAGGTTATTGGAAAGATGAATTGAAAAAGTCACCTGCTTGTGATCACGAATGTTTATGGGACATTCAGGAACAAGCGACAACAAATCTGATATAAAAGTTAATATTGAAGGTTAACAGTATTGTAAACAATACTGAAAAGGATATAGATAACAATGCTCAAAGTTTATGGAAATGAGAAAAGCAAACTTTATTTTACAATAAACATCATGAAAGAGAATAATACTTTAAAAAACTGCACTAATAATGGTTTTTATCATGCTATGGGAATTTTCCAATCGATTTATCATGAAATATATTAAAAAGTTGTTATTTGTACTTACATTACAATTACATTTCCAAGCAGTGGAAAAGAAAAGTATAACTTGGATTATTTTCATATTCTTAACTTATAATTTTAATTAATAACAGATTCAAACAACCTCTAGGGGTCTTAAGAATGGCTTATAAATTTGATTTAACCCTTTAAAATATCTGGCACATTCTGCCTGTGTTATGAAAAAATAATTTATGCTTACAACAAATTCATTTTTTTTGTTGAATGGATGACTATTTCACTTTTGTTGCAATTCAGTTGTCATGACATTCACTCTTACCCTGTGGAATGTAGCAGTGAGTTGAAGGAGGAAGGGATGATGACATCATTCTCAGCCTACCAATTAAGACAAGCCTCTCAAGACTCCTGCCAAAAATGGCCAAAATCTCTGCCAATCTCTGTTGGAACTCTGTCTCACTCTCTGTATCTCTTCTCAAAAACACGCAAATTCATGCTTTTATGCATGTCCAAGTTGTGGCTAAGCCCAGACAATTTGGGTTTTATATATATAGTAAAATTCAGTATTTAATAATTCAGATATTTATTCATATTAAGATTCCAGAAGCATTTAAAAAATCTCAATGAAAAAAGAGATGGTATACATATGAAACAAAAGGCTCCAGGAATAAAATTGTAGGATGAAAAAGAAAACAGATTGTGAAATTTGAAAAAAAAGAATTTCCAACCAACTGCTGTTGGCTTGTGAAAATTTAAAAACAAGTTTGTATCCTCTAAAAACAGATAAAAATTAAACATTTGAAACAGGTTGTTGTCAGTCAACTCAAAAATAGAAACTCCTATAAAGAGATTCCATTTACTCAAGGAGGGAAATGAAAGGGATAGAGATCAAAAAATCTGACTGACAATTGAAACTAGATGTCAGCTCCTCTCAGTCAATATTCTTGTACTTCCTTTTCTCTTGTAAATTCTGAGTAATGACATTTACTAAAATGTATGAACTTTCTCTATAACAGACACATATCCATTTCTAAAAACATTTCAAATAATAAGATTGTTATGAAAATAAGATGCTATGAAAAGATACATTTACAGAAAATCTTGAACTTTGACATATGAAAACTTTTCAAAAACATAAGGAAATTGTAGTTTTAAATTTTAGTCATAATTACTGGAAGTTTATTTACTGTATTGTGATAGGTTAATCACTGACGTCACTTAAATGTGTGTGTGTGTGTGTGTGTGTGTGTGTGTGTATGTATGTATGTATATATATATATATATATATATATATATATATATATATATTACTTATTGGAGATTGCTCAATATCAGCTAACATATTTAGTTACTTTGATGTGAGTTTGTGGCCCTGGCTTTCATGCCCTTTGTGATTGTCAGAGAAAATTTGTCTGGTGATAGCAAAGAGCATGAAACCCAGGGTCACAAACTCAAATCAACACTGCTATATAGTGTGCGTGTATATATATATATATATATATATATATATATATATAGGGTGTGGAAAAAAACAAAAAAAAATTTTATTTATTAAATTGAACAAAAACAAATTATAATAATTTAAGAAAATTTATAATTAACATGAAAACAACAATTTATTATGATTAGCATGTGCAAAATGTTCCTATTTATGTTCAGTACAAAGCTGAACTCTATCATCATCACTTTTATAAATCATTTGACACATTTCTAGATTAATTTCAGGAAATTTATCTGATAATTCAGAAACTGTTTTTGGTTTGTACCTATAAATAATATCTTTCCATACATCCTGCAAGAAAAAGTCTGGTGGTGTTAGGTTTCGTTATCATGATGGCTGCTCAATTGCATTTCATCCTATCCAGCTCACTTAAAACACACATATATAATTTACAGCAAAAAAAACAAAAATTACCTCAACAAAGTATAGTCTACTTCAAGACATTCTGTATGTGGCTATCATCAACCCCTAAGTGCCTATCTTGGAGTATTGTTTGAAATTTATTTTCAGTGTCAGTCTTCCTCTGGTAGATGCTTTGTTTATGACAATGGGTTTGTCTTAGCAATTGGTGGGAGTGTAAGTTATCTTATTCTGGGGGGAAGTAGTCTGGGTTGGAGTTTATTTATTACCAGGACCTTTCATTGTTTGTATTTTAATATCAGTTCCTGCTATGTGGTGTTTCTTATACGAGCCCCAGTTGTGTTTTTCTGGGTTCACAGTAAATAGTTTTTGTACTACAAGTATTATCTGTAATCTATCTATCTATCTATCTATCTATCATATATATTTATATTTAATAAGGACTAAAAATTTAGTTTGTTGAATATCTTTGGATAAAAAATGAAATACAAACCAATATATCTCAACAAAATGAAAAATTAACTTATAAGCTATGATATATACATATATGACCAATTTATTTATGCTTTATTTGCTGTAACATATTTTTTGTTACTCAAAATTAAAATAAATTCTGACAACATTAATGGCAATACTAAATATTTATTGGTTTTCAAAGAATAAAACTCTGTCATAAAATACTTCTTGACTTGCATCAGAATAAGATCTGTCTCTGACACTTTGGAAGAAATTTCAAGAATCTTCAGGATCAGTTTCACAATGGCACAAATGAAATGTACAGTTGAGTAATGACAGCAATTAACTTTTGTCACTTGTCAGAGACTTCACAAGAGAAAAAATGCCTTTTTACATTCCACATTGTGATTGTAATGTTAAATCCTTGCAAACTGATCAAGTTCAGTGGTTTAGAATTGATGTTGAAAGCTATTTTATGAAAAAGTAAAAATGAAATAACACAAAACATACTAGTTCAGGCATCTTTTGAAATTGTTAAGTGATCAAACTTGGAAGTCATTGGTGTTTTATCATGTACCTTTGTCACTGAAAAGTCAGCCATCTTTTTTTTTAGTCATTCCTCCTTTTCCTGTACTTACTTCCACATTTCTTGTATTCTCTCTTTTCATGTTGAACATGTCAACCCCACAACTTTTCTTTTCTTTTGAAGTGTAAGGTCTCTCAACTAACTACTTTTCTCAAGTGTTAAAATGTATAGAATTCAACTAAGAGGTTACTGGCTACCATGCCCACATAAATAAATCATAAAAATTTAAACTTGTTTAAACCTCTGGCTTCACAAGCTAATATCAGCTGAGCTCTGTGTTCAGATTTGCCTACTAATTTAATTACAGATTTAATAGGATAACTAAAATACACTTTATATATTAGGTTACATTTGTTAATTTCTGTTGTCTTCTTTGAGAAAGTTTTTCTTCTTATGAGGGAAGGAAACATTGTTTTTATATTTGTTGTTATTAATATAAAATGTACAGAATTAAGACAATAATGACCTCTTGTTGGATAGATGAATAAAAACTACTCTAACTTTTCCTCATAGAGAAATGGGCTGCAGGTGGTTTATGTTGGGATGCATTTGATGGAGTCAAATCAGATTTTGTTGTGGAAGATAAGTGTCAGGGGGTCAAGTAAAGAGAATTTGTAGTCCAGTATTAGTTGGATACAGATAGACTCACCAGGAAGAAGTGTTAACCAATCAGTGTCATGCAGATGTTTGATGATGCCCGAGGCGAACTCCTTGATTGTATGCTCCTAAGATTCAACTAGGAGTGGGGCTTATAGAGCTTACTACTAAGAAATGTGAGAAAGGAAGACATTTTAAATATGTAAAAACAGATGAAACATGAAATAAACACTTTATTTCAAATTTAAAAAAGTGAATTTTTATTTCACACTTTGATTGGATGACCTTCCAATATGGGTGTCTGGGGCCATTGCCTGCTACTGTGTCCAATCCACAGAACAGTTCATTTCCACATTCTCCCTATAAAAACTAAAAGAGGAAAAGTTTCCATATCTTTAAGGACACATGGCACAGTGGATAAAGGCATTAGTTAGATCCAGTGACAGGACCCAAAGAGTCGTGAGTTCAATACCTGGTTAAGGCAGTGGAGAACTTGGAGAGATGAATTAACAGGAGATAACTGATAACTGACATCCATTAGACATGGCACATGGAACTAGAACAGTCTACCCCAGTGAGTGAAATAAAGGGTTCAGTTTGACATTCCAACCACCTGAAGAAGGCCAGAGTGTACAATGGCCAAAAAGTTGTGATAAATATGGTAACAAAGATGAGAACAATAGTCCAAATAATGTAAATAGTATATATAATATGTCATCTCAGAAATATACACAGATACTGAAAAGTTCACATATATTATACTTATTTTATTCAGTCTCTGCAATTTAAAACCATGGAGAATGCAATAAGAAACCTCCCCACTATGAAAGAAGTTAAAGTAATTCAAGGATAATGAAAAATGGAATCTGTGGAGAGCCTAAATCTTGAAAGGCAAAGGAATTAAAAATAAATTGAAATAGTTCCATATGAAAATACTATATGAACTGACAAAAATTTCAACCTCATGAATATGTATTTGAACATAATTAAGATTAAATATTCATTTAATATAGCTGGATTACAGTGTAAACATACAACACTTCCATTGACCAAGCTTGCCACTGAATGGCTCATGATTTTTTTTTTTTTTTTTTTTTTATAAACATTTTGCACCAAGCAAGCTGGGAGTGTCACTAGCATGCAAGAGGTTACAGAGAGTGAAAGTAAGTGTAAAGAAAGTTGTTTGAGGAAAAGAATAAGGAGAAGGATGGGAATCAAGGCATTAGAAGATGTTAATTGACATTATATTTAAATTTTTGAAGATATAGTTATCAGAGAAGCAATAATAACAAGGAAGTTCTACTGTTGGGAATTGCAAAAGAAAAAGCTGTTGGAGTAGAAGAGGCGGTTACATTTAACTGTTCCAACAGTAAAAGGGTGGGACCAAGATGCTAACCTAGTAGCACACTTAAATTCATGCAGTTGGGGCACCAGTAAAAATGGATCATCAAAGCAGTTGCTATGAAAATATTTGTAGAAAAGAAACAGGGAAGCCACATCACATCTGTAAGAAAGTGAATGGAGTTAAGATGCCAGGTCAAGCTTGTACTTTCACCTGTATAAGATATTACAAATGGTGAATATCATTTGATATTGCATTGTTTACACTTGTTGAAAGAAATACAGTAAGAGTAGAGCTGAGCAAACTGAACAAGTCAGGTGTTGTTCCATTGTGTCCGATACATATTTGATGGACAGACAGAGGAGAATTGTGTTGACCAGGGCGGCAGTTCAACATCTTGCAGAATATGATGATTAGTATGGGCATCATGAGTGCAGGCATTATTCTGCTGGAAAACACATTAATTTCCTGTAGTAGGGATGACAGCAGAAAGGTTGAACATTGTTCTGGATTGATATGTAACAGTTTATTCCCTCCACAAGCACCAAAGGCAAGCAATATCATGGAAAGAATTGGGTCTGTATTTTGTGAGTGAATACATTCTGCATTGTTCACCAAATTCCATTTTATTATCTATTCTGCCTATCTTAAGTTTTCATTTGGAATAAAGTATTTTCAATTGTTTATTTTCTAAGTAGTTTTCTTGATCTTTTTTTTTTTTTTTTTTAAATCATTTCACCCCATGCAAGAGGCCACTGTGACAATAAAAAAAAATAATAATTGTATAGTGATAGAAGAATGGAATATAACTGTAAATGTTATATGTAATCATTTCTAATTGAATACTATACATACTGCTGTAGGCTTTCTAGAGAGATTGTGGGGTGGAAGTAAAAAGACAAACATTGCTAAAAGCTACAAACAGTTGGAAGTTAGAGAGAGAAATCTGTCCTTATACTGAAGGAACACAAAACACAAGCTACATCTGTTATACTACAGTCATGAAAAGATATGAACCCAATAAAGAGAAATATGTGTTCAAATCTCACCAAAGGCTTACTTTTTTTTTTTTTTATCATAAAATTTATAGAGGGAAAAGTGAATAAAGATTTCAGAATTGTGATGAAAAAAAAAAAAACACCAGAAATTTAAAAAAAACAAAAAAAGAAAATGCTGGAACAGAAATGAAGAAAGATTAAAGAAAAATTTAAAGATTCTTTCACGGTTTCCTCTAATGCTCAAAATTCTGATAAAAACCAACGAATGGATAAAGAATCATACTCTTAATTGTAAGAAACAGACTTTTCTCCTCTGTCTCACTTCTCTATGATAGGTAAAAGAAGCTTCCTCATTACATGTAGAACTTCTAAATTGAAATTGATGAAGCCAAGGATCAATAGTTGATGCGACTTGTCAATTTCAAACAGATTTCAGTACTCTATAAAGGATATCTGTTCGTCACAAAGATGGTCTGGTTTCCTAGGCATGTATGTATCAATTACATACTATGAACTTTGCAAGTAAATAAATCGGCCAACTTAAACATGGTGTGAAATGTCTGATCAATAATTTTCCCTCTGACTGAATTTCAATACATCTTATTTATATCAACATGAATAGTCAAAGACTTAGCAGCTTCATCAGGCGAACTATGGTCAGTATTCATAAAGATAGAAATTTATATGAAAATTTATCTATGTAAATGCCAGTGTCCATTGCTTTGTAATGCACAAAACATGTCAGGCTATGTTATTATTTGCATTATTTAGAAATAACCACAAAATTCTTCCTCATAAAATGGTCAAACAGAAAAATTAATTTTTGTGCATAAAGGGGTGTTCAAGTGAGTTTGATTCAATAGTTTTCCATATCGTCTTTTTTTTTTTTTTTTTTTGTAATATCTAATTACTTTGACTTTTCCAAAAGAAATTCAAATCATTAATTAAAAACACTTTCCAAAATAAAGTAGCAGTGATAAAAAAGAATTAATAAAAATTATTCAATTTAATGAACTAATAATTTAACTAAAATGTAACAGAGAATCAGGTCAACCTGATAAAAACTCCAAGTTGGTTGTATGTGGTGCTGTACACACCAGGATTTGCATCCCCTTCAACAATGGGCTGTTGAGAGAAGACCTTCTACTTAGAGTAGGTGGCACTGCCTATTTGCATGGGAACGATACTGGGCAGATATTAGCTAATAGTCTGCCTGGGTCTGGGACTGGGAGAGCTATATAACATCAGTGTTTTTCTCAGTTGAGAACAGCACTTTCAACATGTAGACATATGAAAAACAGACATGCCAAACACAGAAAAATAATAGTTTTTATTTAAAATATAATGAAGCATATATTTCTTTACTGTGGGTTTAAAGTGAGTTGGAAAATAAACTTGTTTTAGTTAGTTTTTTTTTATACATAATTGATGAAAGCCTGTTTAAACTTATGAACAAGACTTGGGAAAGCTGAATAGTAGATAATCAGAAATGATAAAACTTTACAACAGCTACAATGGCAAAATTATCTTCTCTACAATAAAACACTGTCATATGATGATAAATACTAGAGTATACTAACATATATATAAATAAGCACATGCATAAGGAAACTAAAATAAACCTGATAATTAAATGTTTAGTTGTTTTTACTCAAAACTTTGTTTCATACATCAACCCATGTACACTTTTTCAATCATTTCACCTCAAGCAAGGTGACAATGCCACTAAGATGCAAAGAGTTACTGAGAATGAAAGAAAATGAGAAAACATTAGTGAACAAAAAGAACATGATCCAGAAAAAAGATGGTGATTGATGTTAGGTTGGTGCAAAAATAATATCGTTTTTTGACGTTAAAAAATACGTCAAAAAACGATATTATTTTTGCACCAACCTAATATTTAACTTTTTGAAGATCGTACTTACCAGGAAAGCAAGAAACTGGAATAGTTTTACAGATGAGCATTGTCAGAGAAGAAACTAATAAAATAGAATTTATGGTTACATCTATATAGTAATATGATGAGACCTAGTTGCCAATCAAGTAGTATGCTTAAATTCACGAGGTCAAGAAACTAAAGAGGAAAGCTCATTAGAAGAATTGCTATGAAAATATTTATTAAAAAAAATGTACAAGGAAGTCATGTTATAGTAATGGAAAAGTGACTGAACCCATCTTAAGATATATTAGCCAAAGCCCCAGACAATATGACAGCAATATTTAATGCAGGGATGAAAGGTAAAAAGTAGATTTTATGTATAAATAATTCAACTGTCAACACTTGGAATATTTGTTTTCCAGCTTAGAATTTTATGTTTGACGTATCAACTTGAATAAGTTTTTTTATATCCAAATGGGATTTAAAACCATTACAAATATTCAACTATAGCTGAACATTTGATTAAAAACCAGCAGTGTGTTCAGTCATATAGCTTGGACATGTTCTTAGTATTGAGTAATGCTAATACTGATTATCACTTTTAAGGTTTTCGAATCAGTATATATTAAGTCCTACCATCCATCTCTTTGTAAGCAAAATGAGTGCTTGGTGGGCTTAAATTTAATTATCTTTTAATGTTATATTTCTTTTTGCTTGTATATAACATTAGTTTAGGGTTGTATACTGTTTAATCACTGTCCATATTTTTTTTTTTACCTGCCATTTATTTTTGCTCTTATGAGGGATGACTGATAAACCTGTTTACCTGCTTTTAACAAGTATATTTCAGTATTAACAGTTGATAATATTTTTTTTCCTTAAACCTCTATTTTATGATTTTTTTTGTTGTTGTTTATGAATACCCTTTTTAATATGTCTGCTTTTAATGCTCTATAGTCTTTTTTTTTTTTTTTTTTTTTTTTTTTTTAATTTCTTTTTGCCTTCTTAGATCACATGGCAAGAATACCTTCCAGGTATTTTAGTAATCCTTTTTGTGATAATCAAAAAACTTGCATTAATGTGAATCCTTACCAAAAATATGGCAAGTTCTGTGATGTTTGAGAAGACTATAAAAACTGCTTAGCTTTCTCTTGATTGGTAGAAGTGACTCTTTTCATATTTGACTGGAATGCTGCTTTCGACATATTGAGATTTCCTCAGGTTTAAAGATGTCTAAAATGTACTGGCTCTCTGTTCTGTCACCAATTATCCAAATCAATTACAAGTTGATTAATGATTTGTACATTCCACTATATATAAAAGTACTAATATACATTTGTACTCCTTTAAAACGTGTTCTCTTCACTGAAGTGATTTATTATAAATTAGTATTTCATTGATATAGAAAAACAAAAACACAGTATAAAATTCACTATTTTTTTATCTATATTGTTAAATGGTTTAAAATTATTGAATTTTTTAACCAGAAAAATTTCAAGTTGATGTCAAAAATTGCTGCTAAATTTTACTTATTTAAGATAGAATTATCTATCATATGCCTCTCATCTGCATTTAGATACATTGTATTTATTTTCAATTTTTCTACATGAATTGTTCCCCTGTATTGCAAAACAAACTTTTCTTAATGTGTTCCATTCCTTATTTTGTCTGCTCTTAACACTGTCTATATATTTCTCCTTCACATTCTAATCATTCTGTCATGTTGCAATTTGGATACTAGCTTAGCCCTCTGCAATTTTCATAGTTTCACATTACATTTTACATTATCACTAGAAGGTGGTTGCTTCTGTTTTTTGCTAACAGGCACTAGATGATGGTCAGGTGACACCTGTTGCATATGTCCCTCCTTACTGGACAAGAAGTTAATTCCAATAAACTTAACTCCCTTCATGCTATCATCTTACATAATTTGAATGTTTTCTTTTTTTTAACTAGAGGTGGTGTCTCAATAAGATCACCATGGAGAAAGCAATGGGAAACATCTTTATTTTAAACATTTTATGATTCTAAGTATAAAAGGGAGACAAGTTCAAATCTATCTAAAGACAGTATTCTATGCTGCTTCCATAATGGTTGTAAAACAATGACATGAGAAAATTATATATACTATATATATTATATATATAATATATATTATATATATTAACATCAGGGAGTATATATATTAGACAAAAAGCAACAGAAATAAGACAAAATAAATCCAAGTAAAAAAATTAATGATAATCAACAAAGGTTAACCATAAGTGACACATTGTTCATAAGGAATATTGTCATTCCTGTATCACTTGAAATTTAGACACCAGTGCTCTAAAAGCATAGATTGCTTGATAAATTTATCATCCAATTAAGAATATTTCTATATTCTTATTAAAATATATGAATTATTTTCTTTGATTAAATTACCAAAGGTCACTGTGGAATTTCATAAAATCTAACATGTTAGATTTATTAAAAGCTTTGTGACATGTGTATTTGTTGAAAAGTGTCAGAAGAAAAGGAGAGAACAAATCTTTGTTTACTTGACAAGGAAAAGTGATCTTAATCTGATTACAACTTGTCTTGTCATATCTGTAGAGAACAAGGAGAGACCAGTTAACCTTTGACTTTCAATGATGCAAATTAATGCATTAAGCTAATTGTGAAATACTTGAGATAACTTAATTTTACATTGCAAATACTCTATTTTTTAATTTTATTTTCTCAACTGTTTGACACTTATGGCCATATAATGTTCAAAAATTGGTTCCTTTGTGATGAGTGGTTAAGCAGTGTCAAAGTTGGTCATTATCTAGGTGGGTAACTGCTTGGGAGTATCAGATGCTGTAAGCTTGGATGTGAAGGTGATGTGGCTTGGGATTCGAAATTGGAGAGCTAAGTTCCAATCCCAGTTGTGTTCATTATATTCACTAATGTGCAAATACCATTGGGGAACGTGTGAATCCACCTCCTCTACCCATTCCTCTGTGTTAATTGGTAGAGTTAAAATTGGATCTTGATTAATAAACTTAGTGATAGTCCTTCACTAAACAACAGAAAAATGTTCTCTGAGGAGAAATTTCAATAAACTTAATGACTAAATGTTAAATCCACTTTGGCAGGAAGGGAGACAAGCCTGCTACTGCCACTGCTTAGAATGCATGCATTATGCTGAGGAGTAGGATTTTAATATCTTCAGAAATTTATTAGCCAAGGATAATGAGTTTTGTCCTAGGTAGGACCATGAGAGTCATCATAGTTAACAAGTTGGACTTACATCAGTAAATCAGTAGAAAAGACGGTTAAATGTAGCCATCTTTTCTACACCAATAGCTTCATGCTTTACACTTCCTGTCTGTCGAACTCCCTTCCTCTTACCTGCTTCCCTGATAGCTATAATCTCCAACTATTCAAATGCAATGTCATTGGACATCTCCAGATGCCTTGATCTATTCCCCATCCTTCTCTTCATTCTTTCCTCTTTCACGCCTCTTTACTCTCACCCCCAATCTTTGTAACCCCTTGCTTGCTAATGGCACTCCTGTCTTGCTTGGGGTGAAAAGCTTTAAAAAAAATCATTAAGATCCCCAAAGCATTCTTAGAATTTAAAAATATTTTCTGGCTTTAAATAACCTGCAAAAGGTTAAGCTGTAAAAAATAAATCCATCATTCAAAATGATATTTTTTCAATGTTTCATTAATGGAAATGTAGTTGTAGGGTGGAAAATAATTCCTCACCCACAAGGCTACAAAGATGCTTTTGTGCTCTGTTAAGGCTGGGAAGAGAGGATTGAGCAGCTTCAGCCCAGATAGGATATGGCAGCAATACTTCATTTTCAGTCTGATTCTATTCTTTGCTGAAATATGTCACTACAATTATCACCTCTTCATATTTTCCTAGCCGTTAATAATTAAGTATAACTCAAGACTTCAATGTTAAAATAAAACAGCATTTAATTACACCCACAAATAAATACTTAACAAGAACAAAGAAGTAAAAGTCAACCAAAGTAATTAATCATTTCAGTGAATACCTTGTTAGTACCGTGGCTCAGCTTAACATATGGTTAATCCTAAATCAAAACCCAAATCATCAACACAATAGTTCACACTAATTCGACTGGAGAGTTCCACTCAATAGTCACCACAGTCAGTAGCTTGACACCACTATTTATACACCTAATGGAAAACATATATTCATAAATCCAGTGTGTCACACTTGAAACTCGGTTTCAGTAGTTACTCATTTTCTTCCTATGTGACACTCAGACCAACTATTACGGTTCTACAACTTCATTCAGTAACTCTTTACCATGATAGGCTCTTGAGCCTTGTATTGATGGAGTGGAAGAGTAAATAAAAAATTAAATCCAAGAATAAGTGAAATATTTTAAAGGAAGACATAAAAACAATTTGTAAAAGACATTCAAGCAAAAAGTCTGGATATTGTTGTCATCAACAAATTTTCTTCATTTGATTAAAAAATTACAGCTGGTAACTACATGAACATGATGGACCATTGTTTTTTGTTTTTTTCACAACTCTCTAGAAAAGCCTTTCAAACAACAATTTCTTTTCAGCAGGGTGATACACCTGCATATTACACACCTGTTGTTGGGGAGGTTTTAATCAGAAAAATGATCAGTTTGAGAGCCTGGTAAACACTGATTTGGGTAGTAAGGTCACCTTATATCACACCTCAAGAATTTTTTGTTTGAGGGCATATTAAGAATATAGTTTACAATACAAATAACTCAGTATTTTGAGATTTTCATTGAAGAAGTGCCAAATTTGATAACACCCAAAATGTGTCAAAAACTTATTGGAAATTTTCTTTAAAGATTAATATTTTTCATTGTCAGTTGTGACTCATCTTTCAAGAAATCATAATTTTATTTGTTTTATTTGTTGATAAAAAAAGTTTCCTTGAGAGCTAATATTGCTTATCTTCTATTTTGATTTCCAATGGGGTCATTATTTTATTTACGCCCTGTATAAATACAGTTATCTAAATATAATTTTGACTTCATCAATAGACACATTTTCTTAGTTTTATATTTTGTTTTCAATGTATTTTTGTAAGCAAGTTTGTTTGTATATTCGTCTATGTATATAAATTCTTTCATGAATAATTTTTGCTCTTTTTACTTACTTACAGTGTACCTTTTTTTCTTGATACTTTCTTATACACTAAACAATTTCCAGACAAAAATTCTAATCTAAAAATTTGTTATTCATTTCTTTCTATTTTAACTTAGTTTGTTGCCAAGTTTATATTTTTTTAACCTGTGTTCTCAATCTTTGGATGTTTCTTCAAACTAAAGCTAGTTATTCACATTTACTTCTTTGTTCTTTTCGCTGGGGAAAAAAAATTAAACTCTTTCATATCGTTTCTTTGAAACACGGCAAAGTAATAGGCCATTTCAGTTGTATTTCATATATATCCATGTGCATATGATTTTATGGATTTGCTTATGTTTCTCTGTGTGCATCAGTGTGTGCATGGACATATTTTGATGTTTGAATATGTTAGGAGAGAAAACAGATTTCAGCAATCAGTCATAGAAAGATAAGTAAATGTATACATAAATAAAAATTACCTCACTAATTACCTCACGAATGAATGTAAATGAATTATAACCTTCCATCATGGTTGAAAATCAAGGTAGCAGCTTTATTATGGTTCTGCTTTTTAAATAAGAATGTGAATGTAATTAACTAGGTAAGTGCATCTCTCTCTCTCTCTCTCACTCACACACACACACACACACACACACATGTGTGGCTAGACATTTGAGATTCTAACCTCTAAGCCAACAATGCCAGGCAGAGAGGCAAATTTTTGTGTATTTATTTTTTTTGTAAACACACCAGTCACTTAGAGAACTCAATTGGCTTGGAGAGTCTTACATTATCAGCAGTAATAGTGAGGTATATATATTAAGACAGATTTCGTTGAATAATTTTGACATGTTCTGTCTACTTATTCTGCAAAGGATCCTTTCATATTCACAAATAAGCTTTTTTTGTGTGATTATTGAAAGACAAGAGGAAAATATTGATTCATATTTTATTTTATTATCCAAGTACTTTCGACATAGCATGATGTCATCATCCAGGTATTGTTAATTAGGTAAGTGTTGTGGTTTTCATGGTTGTGAAAGGCAAAAATTGTTGTGATCATCTGAAAATTAACTTTCTTATATGTGGAGTCAGGAATGTTGTGTCATGCCGTGGCTAGCAAGCAACATTTAAGGGGAGGTAACTAGGTATGTAGTGGAAAGATTTTCCGGCATGAGAAGTTTAAAAATTGACAAAGTACTATAAATACAAATATATATATATATATATATATATATAAGGAACAAATAGAAAACATTTCTAAATCTAACATTTTTCACTTTTATTAAAGCTTCATCATAGAAGGAAATATGGAGGAGAAATAGAAAATTTTGCTATTCTTAATTTTTCTGTTTTTTTTTCATTGTTTAAGCAGATATCATGCATCTGTCTTGTCAAGGAGCATTTAATTATATTTATTATTAATAATAATGATAATAATGACCTCTCTTGTCCAACAATATGATTATAAAATGTGCTTAGTTTAAAAATATTATTTTCCTGAATTATCCTGGTTAACTATTTTTAGGAAGATAATCTTTGTTATTGCTTACATATCAGCATATATAACAAAATAGTATAGATGAAACTGAATATTCTTTCTGCACACACACACATATATATATAGGAACCTCCTGTTTACAACATATGGGAGTACAGCAACTGAGTTCTTGAAACCAAATAGCCAGACTGATCACGCATATTTTTTTGATTATAGTAGGGAAAACTTGCAGAACCAACCACCTTTTTTAGAAGAGCTAAATACAAAGTGTTACACATATTGTGGCACAAGTCTCCCAAAATGACCCTCTTCAGGCTTTTGAATTCAGTATTGGCCTTCCCACTAGACCAGTTGCCACCCTCGGCTATAGGACCTACTCTGTTGTGATATTTACTCATGTAAATGGGAATATATATATATATATATATATATATATATATATATATATATGAGAGGGAGTGAAAGGTATATTGATTGGATTAGAGTAGTTTGATTACAGTGAATATGTGGCACAAGAATTCTGTAGGAAGTATAGATATTCTATCATTTTCTTCACATACCAAGATAAATATATACAAGGAGATTCCTAAGACGTGGACACCAATAAACATTAAAGAGAGATTCTTGCTTACATTGATATTCAAATGTAGGCAAAGATACATATTCTTACACAGAAATCCCAAAGTGAATTCATGGATATATATATATATATATATATATATATGTGTGTGTGTGCACACCCTGCTATTCTCATTCATTTTGATCAAATCTATAAGTTTCTTAAATATGATTACATCTCTTCTGCAAAAGCTAACTGTCCCCCACATAAAAATGATTTGTGAGAAAAACAAACTCTGCTATTGTTTTGCATTTCTTTTACTGCAGCTCTTTGTATTTTTCTTTTTACAAATCTCACACTTGCATATTTTCAACTGATCATTTACAAAGCTTGTATATATATATATATATATATTTTTTTTTTTCTTAACAGTATTAATTTCTTTCAAACTCTTCTGCATGCTTATATACTGTTTCTATGTGGTATGTTTTTTCTTTGAATTGTGTTTTTAGAATTCTAGCAAAATTCAAGATATGCCTAAAATGAAATAATTCAGAAGAAACTTTTTTATTTGGCACAAATACAATCCCAATGCAATTTGAGGAACTTTGTTCTTCTTAACTATACAGCTTAAAATATTTGAAAGGAAACTTTTTTTCTTTTAATGAAAACTCCATATCTACAGTGATCCACTCAACAAGGAAATAATGAGTGATCCCAAACTGAAAGGCTTCTTTGCTGGAAAAACTAGTAATGTACAGGGTTCTGATTCTAAACCTGAGATGGAGTTTGAAAGAACAGAGCACTTGATAATGTCTTTGTTATTTATACTACTATCACAAACTTTTATAAGTATATAATACAGGATCCAACAGAAACATCTCCCACATAAGCCACCCACATAAAGCATGATTGTAATACAATAGGCAGTACTTTTAAAAGATATTTATGCTCCACCCTTTATAAAAATTTGTGTGTGATATGGTAATATTAGCAAATTCCTTATTGGAAATATTTAACTTTTATTGACCATGTAACCAGTCTTACTTTTAGTTGTTATTTATAAAATCTTTCTCTTAAAACATATTTTGAGGAAAATTGGTTTGCTAATTGCTATTGCTCTTGTCAGTATTGATAGAGGCTTCCTTCCTAACCTTTGGTTTAAAGTAGTGTGGAATGTCAACTTCTTAATTGTCATTATTTTATCTTTGTTATATGTGTTATCCATTTTATGGCAGCAATTATGGAACAAATGTGTAAACAAAAAACTTCTCAACATCCAACCAATTATCAGTGACAGTCAAGTTACAGAAAGATAAGAAGAGAAGAAGGGGGTCCTAGCCAGACTCCATATAGGACACACATACATAACCCACCAACATCTACTAAAAAATGATGAACTGCCAATGTGTGTCCCATGCCAGGAACCACATACCATCAAACACATTCTGTAAATTCCAGTAAACAAAAAAAAACTTGACAAATCATATTTGAACTTGAAGGATCTATTTGAAAATACAGCTCCAAGTAACATCAAAAACTTCATTAAAGAAATCAGTCTCTACAGGAAAATCTAAAAAAAACGAAAGAAAGTGTTTACCAAATTTGCTTGTCTACATTGTTTTGTAACCAATTTTTGAAGGAAAAAATTATTTCCTGCAATATATTTGACTCTCGACAAATACCCCAATGAAACCTGATCTGCATGATTATTACTTGCAAACAATATATACTCTGTTCTTAAAAACCTATCGAAAAATTCTTGTTGGCATTAAATAACCCTTTGAGCTCGATATGCCATTAAACTAAATAAACTCTAAACCCTTGTTATATGTGCTATGCATTTTAGCTTTCAATCACCAAAGTCAAGCAATGTTGAGCCAGGTCAGTACTTGATTCAGACACTGCTTGGGTACACCTGATACTATTAGCACATGCCCATGTGCTTTTAGCTTTATTACATTGAAACACCAGTTACCATACAATGACCAAAATTAAGCAATGTTGAGCCTGGCAATACCTAGTGGGGGGAGAACTTGAGAATATCAGATTCTCTAAGCTTGGATGTGCAGGTGGTTTAATGGAATTGTTAATCAGAGACCCCAGTTTCAATTCCAGTTGAGTTTGTTATATTCACTTATGCACAAATACTCATAGGAAAGGTATAACTCCCCTTTCCCTCCAGCTATGGATTAATTACTAAGACTTTTATCACTTAATCATTATTATCTACAAAAAGGTCATACAATCTAAAAATATTTTCTGGCTTTAAATTACTTGCAAAAGGTTAAGCAATAGAAAAAGAATCAATGAACCATTTTAGTTGTTACAAGTCCTCAGGCAACATGGTTTCTTTTATTTGGTAAACATCTTTGTATGTGACTATTTCATGTGAATTCATGAGGTTAGAGAAAATATAGTCTCTTTGCTGAGACTGATATTCTTCATCTACTCAAACTCATTATTAATCCTTGAACTGAGAATGTGGTTATATGCAACTGTTTAGATATTTCTGAACAAGTTTGATACCAAGCATGACCTTTATATAAATGTCTGAATCAGACACGCATACTAAAGAAGAGTACAATATTTTCAATTAAATATTTGATTTTGTAGCAGTTGGCATTGTTGGATGGAACTAACCCTAGCACAACCTCTTCTATGGTCAAAATGATACCTATACTTGGTGTTTCACTTATCAGTGCTCAATGTTGAGTCAGTGAGCATTGATTGTAATAAATCACAGCTCTACTCCCTTCTATTTCACAATCTGCAAAACTCTGACTAGAGATAAGTAAATATTTTATTTATTATTAAGGCTAAGGCTCTTGCCTCCAATATTGTGTCCTCTGAATACAAAGACTGCTTGCCAACAAAAACATTGTCTTCCAGAAAGAACCAACTTAACCAATTTTGATGAAATGTAATCTGTGTAATATATAAACTGTATGGAGTTAAATGCATCTCTGCATAGTGACAGGCAATTTTACACTACTACCAATCAGCAGACTTTGTATTGTTTATGTCATCTCTGTTCATATTGACAAATGCTCTATTCCTGATTCTGAACATACTTCCTTTATAAATAAAGTAAATTTTAAAAGTATTATTTTAATATATAGCATATACATTAAAACTCTAGAATCAGTTTTAATTTATCTGACCAAAAAATATAAAATTTGATAAAAAGAAAAGATACATAGGCAAGGAGACATGATTTTTAATGTTAAAATTTGGGTATAACGGCATATAAATTATTTCTATCTGTATGTCAAAACCCTGATTTTTTTTAAGTTACTATTAAATACGAAGTTTTTCTTTTATTAACTAGCATGAACATTTGTATGTATATCTATTGAGCCTGAATATTTTTGCATTTTTTACTAAGAAAAATGAAAAACAAAAAAGCAATGTTAATAAATAAAATAGTGTTTGCAACGTGTAAACAAATATATTATTAAACAGAAAATTGTAGGTTATACTTGAATATACTTTTGTGCATATGTGTGTGCATATGTTAAAAAGTTATTGGTCTTATTTTTCCCAAATAATTTTTGTTTAGTCATTTTAAAAAGTAATTCAGGCCAAAGACTTTTCAACAGTGTGTGTTTTGCCTAAAACAGAATAATTCACAGCGAACATATAGACAATATTTGTAAGTTATTTTCTTTTTAACTATATCACTTAAAATATTTAAAGGAAATATTCTTTAAATGAAAACTACATTTCTGCAATAACCCACTCACTAAGAAAATAATGATTGATCCCTAAGTGAAAATCTGCTTTGAATGGATGCTGGAAAATCTAGTCATGTACGCGGTTCTGATTCCAAGTCATAGATGGAGTTTGAAAGAATACTTAGGTCAATGTATAAAGGGGCAAAATAGATTTTTTTTATTAAAGTTTGTCATAAGAAAGCAACATTGAAGAATTTTACCAGTGCATTTTGAAGTGTCATTTCTGGAGTAAACAGCTAACAGTATGGATAACTAATATTTATCCTTTACTCTGAGTCATTGAAATTGATCAATAACCGAGTTCAAATTCAGGTAAACTCAACTACCATTCAAAATATTTCACCACTGAAGAGCTAATTTCTAGTTAGATTATTTGAAAAAATATGTACTTTGTATGCTTAAAAAAATCTGTTAATACATAAGCTGTGTAAACATTATTTTAAACTGATTTTTGGCATCTAACCATTTGAATAGGAAATTTTCAATCCTGTCAAAAACTGTTATTAATCAAAATTAAATTTCAACATGTCAAATCAATAAAAAAAAAAAATCAATATCATGCTGTATGTCAGATAATTGCAAATGACAAGATTGATTTCTTGATTAAATGAACACTGAGCTATCCATCTATATTTAGCCTAAAAATTGAAAAATAAAGAATAAAGCCAAATATCATGCTGGATAAAAAAAAAATGACTACTTATTTTGAAATGCCAAGTTAAAAATTCCAAAGTAAACATATGTGGTATTTCCAGAAATAAAGATGAAAGCGTAGCAGAAATATGTTGTAATATTATTTTTAATTCAATAGTTTTAAAGATCAAGGCTTCAAACATTATTTCTGAGGAATCAGTAAAATATCTACAGATACATAAGTCTTTAGTCATTATCCAGATAATAATAATAATAATAATGAATATTAATTATTTATATATTTTTGTGACTGATGTTGTTTTTATTCATAAATAAAAACTGATGTTGCTTTTAGTCTGATAGTTCAATAAAATCCGAAAGCCTCAAAACTAGTTACTATCAATATTTTTAATAAGGCTGGTTATTATAAACTCAAATATTAAAGTCAGTATAGACATAATTTTAACATTAGTTGGTTAATGTTGTATCTGAGAGAAGGTTACTGAATAGAATAATCACACGAACGTTGGTCATGAACAATAATACTTAGGACACAAACAACACACATAAGATTCACCAGTGGCGTGTAGAAGTAGTAGTCAACTGTTAGAAGTGAGTCAATTGAATTCTGCAATGAATCTCCAACTGCAGACCAACATACAGTATTTACTACTGTATTTATGTGAATGACAGTATACCCATTATCATCAGTAGGTATACTACAACAGTGAATAACAATTTAATTATGAAAACATTGATTTGCATAAGATCTGACGTGTGTGTGTGTGTGCACGCGCTTATATATATATATATATATATATATATATATATATATATATATATGAGAGAGATAGTTAGGGTCAAATCATGCTGAAACACCAATTGTTACTTAATTGCTGAAGTTAAACAGGGTCGATCCTAGTCAGTACATTGATGGTGGACAACTTGGAAAAGCCAGGTACTGCAAGCAAAAACTATGTACAAAACCAGTATGGTATTGGAATAGCAATATTATACCATAAAAATTTAATTGGTTTGGAGAAGAAAACAGCAACAGTGTGGGCACCATATCCATCAGTGAGTTTGTGAGACTAAAGAAAGAGTGTGTGTGTGTGTGTGTGTGTGTGTGTGTATATATATATATATATATATATAAAGTAATAAGTGAAGGGTAAGTGCTGAAACAAATCCTATCAATACAAAACCTGTCACTAACAACAAAGAAACAGATATCTACCTAAACAAAATAGGTATAGTATTTATAGAATCAAGAACCACAAAATGGAGAAACTTAACCAAAACAATTCCATAAGAACAGCAAGCAGTACATCCACAGACACAGATCTAAACCATAACCTTTACCCATAGAAAGCCTGTCAAGAAATAAAAAAGATAAACTGACATCTACCTAAACAAGAATCTGCAGTGCTCAGTGTATATAGAATAAAAAAAAAAACAAAATGGAAAACCAAACTAAGATAAAGCCATAACAATAACAACAAAAAATGCATCCACAGACTTGGATCTAAATCATAACCCTACCAATAGTAAGCCTGCCAAGAAAAAAAAAACAGCCAGAAATGTGTCTAGAGTCATGTTTCTAAAACTGTAACTCTGAATTTCATGCTAATTGTGATGTTCAGACAAATCAGATCTTATGATCACAAGTAATGTGTATTTAATGTGAGTTATGGTTTTGATTGGTATCTGTGGATATATTTTTAGATGTTTTAATATATATCATAAGTCTTACTGAAAAAATATGCCTACTGATTTTCTTGAGTAAAGCTGTTGGTCTCTAGGCTGGTAGACATTAATTTCACTGTTAAAAAAAAAGAAAAAATCAAACAGGACTGACTACTAATGCCTGTATCCACTAAATATAACATTTCTTGTAATACAAAACACATATATACAGGCACAAGGGTGCACAGAAAAGTTATTAGACCAACCTATCAGATTATTTCTTTTCTAAACTTTCTTAGTGTTTCCTGTTTAGGCCAATAAATTTTCACATAGATGTAATATTTTCGTAACAAGTGCTTCCCTTCTAGAAAATGAGAAAAAGTTTTCTAATCAGTGTTGTACTAGTTTCCATTGATTTCAAAAATGTAATTTATGACAATGCAGTCTTTAACTTAGTTTGAATTAATTTTAATTCTTTTTCTAAGACAGACCCAAGCATCTGAAGAAAGATCAACCATTGAAAACTGTCTAACTCAGATCATTTATGTTGTAATGATCAGATATTGTATTACTGAAATTATAATTGTTTAAGCCCAGTTACTGCTTAAAACTCATTAAATTGATTGAAATATTGATACTAGAAAATTGGCTCAAATTCTTTTTGTTATAAATCTAAGAGAAATCTAATCTGTAACCACTGTACGTAACAAAGTACTAAAGATGAATAATTTCAATGATTCTACAGAAATTTAACCAATTAATTTATACATTTTATTTACATAATTCCAGTTTTATCATTTTTCTAGCATTATCCTTTTCAGAGTGCTGAAGATTATATAATCAGCATAGAATGACCCTGTCACATATTTGGTATTGTATCTGTAAATAGAGGAGGCAAAGTGGAGTAATGGATGGCAGCTTGGATTGAGAAATCAGAGAGCTGTTTGAATTCCAGTCAAATGCATTGCATTCATTTATATGCTAATACCCTTGGGAAAGGTATGAATCCTCATTTTCTCCCCCTCCCAGCTATGGGTAAATAACAGGACAGACCGGGTTCTATAGCCTTGGATGGCAACTGGTCTACCACAGAAAAAAATGGCAACCTACTGCAGGGAAAAAATCTGCCTTGTCAGTCATGTATCAAAAATATAACTGACTGATCTCTAAATAAAATGAGAAATTATACAAAATTATAGTTTAGGAAACTATTAGGCAAGCTGAAAATGTTCTTTGGATTTCTAAGGAATTAATGGATTTTATTTTTTATCACTATTTCCAAATACTCTATTCAATATTTTTAATGGATACCCATGTTTTAGTACACCTACTTTTTTTTGTTTTTGAACAGTGTGAATTATGTGACCAATGTGCTGTGGCCATGATGCTTTTTGCAGGTGGATAATATAAAGAACACCAGATCAGACAGTAATTTCCCATATAAAAGAGATATGTTTGAATCCTGCTGGTAGACATAATAAACAATGTTCTTTAAAAAAAAAAAAAAAATGAGGCATTTACACAAACACGGGTATCCACGAAAACTAATTTCTAATTAAAAAAAAAATGAGTCAACTTTGACAATTTTTTAAAATGCATGCTGATTATGGTTAGAAACAGAATTAAAAACACATTTTTGAAATAAGTTAGATGTATATAATACTATTTAATGTCATGAACATCAGTAACTTTTTGGACACTCTAATATTAAAATCTTACATTTTGCTTACTGGATGGATATTGCAGGAAGGGGCTGGGCATGAAGGTGTAATGGATAACATCTTGGAATGAGAAATTGAGGAGCTAGGTACAAATTCCAGTCAGGTTTGCTACATTCATTTAAGTGAAAATACACTTGGGAAAGGTATGACCCAATCTCCTTCCTTCAGCCATGGGTTAAATTGTAAGTCTTGTATTAGGAAAAATCATTGTTATTCTCAAAAAGCTGTTAATCAATATTCACTGACAAAGAAATATTTCTTACAATCCAAGATGCATTCCAATTTTAAATAACCCACAAAGGGTTGATCAGCTGTAAAAAAAAAAGAAAAAAAATACATTTAATTGTTCAGTGAAAGTGGATTTTGTTTTCTTTTTCACTCAAAGATTTTTTTTGTTGAAGCAAAATGTTACAAAAAAAAAAAAAAGAATTTCATACAAAGCAAAGAAATTAACAAAAAAAAAAAGAAAATTTATTAAATACAATTTTGAAAGGCAAGATTGCAAATAATACAACTGTTTATAAAAGGGGTTAGTTTCAGTAATTTAAAACTGTTGATATTCAAAACCATAGTGTAATGTATCCAGTAAGAAACAGAAAGGAAAGTTGTAGCTTGTGGTTTGATCATGCGATTGTATGATATTTGAATGACACGCTAAACTCTATGATGTTGCTGAAGTGAGGTGTACATGTCTTGAGCATACCTGGTTAAATTAAGATGATACATAGAGATGAAACAAAATCATGGAAGCAGTGGGATGAGAGTAACATTAAAAGGCTGAGAAGAGAACAATGGAAAGCTGACCACTGAAGAAGATAAAGGCCCTTCATATTGCATTCCCAAAAGGGGGGTGCTGTCAACCAGCCTGCTTTTTTATGCTGTCAAAATAACCAAAGCATAAATAAGAAACTTTGACCCTCATTCAATGTCATTTTTTCTCTCCATTATTCATTTAATATTTTTGATAATCCAAATGTTCTTTTTGTTATAAAGAAGCACAAATTGTGTTTTGTAAATATGTTGTACAAGATCTTGGGTCAAAAAAGTAGATCAGAAAACGGAATGAGGAAGACATGAAGATCTACCATATTGCATTTAGTAATACAGGTTGTGATAAAAAACAAACCATTTATAATATCCTACTTTCATGATAAATGCTCAGATAAACTTCTTTCTTGTGTACAACCAACTGAGATGCACTTTGTTACAACCACAAGGCTGAATCACCTACATATTCCATCAGTAAGAAGTTCCACTCGGACAACTTCTTTCCCAAAAATTTTGCCTTTATTCTTCTCATCAAGTCAAAAGTCAGTCTTTATCCTATGTATCCTCATGAACTTATCTTATTACTTCTCCTTCTTACATTAATATCACACAATTCTTTCACTAACCCTCTACACTGACTGGCTCTTGGACATTGTATTGGATGAATGTTAGTTAAAAAATATTTCCATTTCATAAGTCTGACTTTGATTAAAAACCCGTCCACAATCTATTCTACAACCTCAATATTCCTCTTTTTTTACCCTTAATCTTGGAAGTAGTCATTAGGGCATCAACATGTTGAGCTGTCCACAATTCTCCTCTATTGTCATTGTGTGCTCAAGCTTGGGTCTCTGCAAATGGTTTTTTGGTGTGCTAATCATGTATCTTAGATATTTTAATCTGGCAGGACACAATCCACTCCAGGACCACAATATTACCATCAGTTTGGAGCTATTTTTTTTATTAATTCTCAAGGATTCAAAGCAGTTGTGCACTGAAAATGTAGCTACTCATCAGAATCCTTCAGCTTATTAATATTGAATTAATTGAATATTCTGACAAGTAAATACTAAACTTTAATTTTGCCTCACAAAATTACTTTTGCTAAGAAAGAAGCTTAACAGATTACATTAAGAGATTACTAACATGTAGGTTAGGAAATAAAGAAAAAACATATAAAAATCAAGAGATGAATACAGGAACACTAGCACTTTATTTAAAGATGGAAACCATAACAAGATGGGATTTTTTTTACCCACCAAAAGTTTAATTTTGGAGTATGTGTTTTTGTTTTTATATTACAAGTACTTTAGGAGCCATAAAAACGGGATTATTTTTCTTTTTATTGCCTTATTTTCTAAAAATGGAGAAGAAACTGGAAATTTTTATTAGAAACAAAGAAAAGAGTACTGAAATGTCATGTAAAATCAGTCCTCTTCTATGGCAGTGAAATACTGTACAATCTACTTGCAGATGAAGAAGAGACTTGAAGCAACAGAAATGTGGTTATACAGAAGGAATTTGAGGATACCACGAACTGAATATGGGATCAACAACAAAGTTTTAGAGAAAATGAAAACTAAAAAGACATTTACGTTTAACATCAGGAAAAGATATGAAATTTCTAGTGCGCATAATAAAGAAAGAGGGTTTGAAAAATTTAATAATCACATGATAGATTGAAAGCAAGAGGAAAACTTGAGTAAATGGATGATGGAACAAGCCTGAGAGATATCAAGACAAAATTTATTAAGAGTTACAAAGGACAAAAAATGTGGAGAGCTATGATCACCAACATTCTGAAGGAACATGGCACACAGAAGAAGGATTGATATAAAGTAAAGCAAAATGTAAAAAAGAAATAAAAATAAAAAAAAAACATAGAACCATAGTTCATTCACTTTTAACTGTAATTTTTGCAGTTAGAAAGAATCCAATGCTATTATTTTTCTTTATATACAATAGCATTCCTAAAACAAAAAAATGTGGTAAGCTTAGTTTATTCTCTTTCTATTTTGTATTCAGATCAGTATCAATTTATTTTGTTAATGAGTTAACTTGTGATGTTTTTGAAAGAATAAAATATAAAAAAATCTGTTTATACTCTGGATAATTCATGAAGAGGTTAAGTGCTTAGGATAATCCATTAAAACTGTTCTAAACAATTTTGCCTTTTGGTAATCAGTCCCTGAATGATAATTAGTAAAGAATTACAGTAACTAAGTTTAAAATTTAATTGATTATAATTGTTAACCTAAGAAAGTTAGTAGCATCAGTCAAGCCACTTCTTTCCTGACTGATATAATCATGTGAAACAAGAAAATTAAATCAATCATAATTAGCAATGATTTGATCTGTGACTTCAAGAAATTACTCTGAATTTTTTTCATGTTTTGTTTGATAGTTTCAGACAAGTATTTTCTTGAAATCAAATGGAGAAATTCATATTTGATATCTGAAAATCAGATATTGAGCTGTATTAAAAGTAAAATCCTGTAAAAAAAAAAAATGTATTATGTCTGTAAAGTGTAACATTTACTAAATATATCACAAAGGAAGTTTGGGTATGGCTATAAAATACATACAGAAGCAAGGTCTCTGATCAGGTGTTTGGAGGTTTTCAGGAGCCAGAAATGACCTTTTAATTGCTGTTGCTCCCAGGTCCACCCTGACCTTGGGTGCTATCACTTGCTAGGGTCCCAGCTATGGGCAAATAGTGACCCCCACAAACAAAGATATGAAAGTAAAAATACATTTTAAGAGTAAAAGTAACAGAAATACATTTTTTATAAAGATCAACAATATATACAGTAAAATGAAGCTATAAAATTGTGATAAAATTATTTAGATTTCAGCATTAAATAACCCATAGTGATTGATATGCCACTAAACAAAATCAACCAATGAACAAAAGAAGCAGATCAGTCACTGAGATATTTGCTGGATTTGGCCAATTTTGGAACAGACCTGTGAAGTACTTGGTAATAATAGAATCTTTATAAGTATGGATTGTGAGACTAGCTTACCAATTTTCACCAAACAAGAAGTGATAATGGAACACTGTAAGGATGACTTGTGAAACTACTTTACCAATTTTCACTCTTGAATAAATGGCTCACATTAAGTACTTTGTTTCTGTAAATAACTCAGAAAATATCCAAATGCTAAAGTTGGAATATTAAATGCAAGAAATAGTTGTGCTATCCAGAATCTCAGGGAATTAGAATAGCAGAAAGAGACAAATGAGGTATGGATTTCGCTGTCACCTTTGATTCACAAGGGGTTTATTTTAAACTTTTAAGACAAGAAGTGTCCAGATGTGCCTGAAAGTTTAACACACTTGCAGTCTGGGAGTACCTGATTGCACCCACAATCAAGTAAAACTGTATTTCAATGCACAGTGTTAACAGTCGTCACTTGACCACCCATAGTCACAAGAAATATACAACTTTTTGGAAATCTACAATTTTTATGAATTTGTAGATTTACAAAATTATATTTCCTTACCTGTAATGGCAAGAAGACTAAATTTCATACCCTTTGAAAGAGAAATCAATTCACCTTCATGCAAAATGAATTTGTAATATTTTATTGCCAAGGGCTTTTGAGATATATCAGTTTAATTGCACTAACATCGCATCTTCAGATTTTCCAAGAATTCACTCAAGATTCTAACCACTGAAAAATTTAAATCTCTTAACGACAGATTGGATGAAAATAGACGATAAAAACTAGATGTAAATATAAGTAATTTAATTTTAAGGTCAAATTATATGAACTTTATGGTAATACCCTGTATAAAAAAGTACTTAAAATCTTCATAAAATAAAAAAAATAATTTAAAAAAATATTAGAATACTGTCATGATCAGGAGCCCCGAGTGGAGGCATGACATGCACTGCAGCTGCTGTAGAAGTAGTGCATCTTGGGCAAGATAGCCTGACAGAGCCCAACTCTATCCAGGTCTGTTTGAATTAAAAGTTTTCCTTCTTCTAGACCAGTTGCCACCCAAGGCCATAGAAGCCAGCCTGTCCGCTATTTACCCTCTAGCTGGTTGGGAGAGAAGAAATGCATTTATACCTTTCTCAATAGTATTAGCATATAATGAACTCGACTGGAATTTGAACTTGGCTCTCTGATTTCTCAATCCAAGCCACCATCCATTAATTTTCTATGCCTAAAAGGTCAAAATTACTAGTTATTCTAAATAAAATAACTTGAAATCAGATGGAACAAATATTGTTTATAATATGTGTAGATTTATTCCAAGTGAGTGCACAATTGTCATGTACTTAATCATTAATTAGTTTATCTTAAACAAATTAATACTATAAGGCTATACAAAAAAAAATGTAAAATCTGATGTGTAATGAAGATTACACTAACATTTTTTTTATCTTTTCTCTGATAACTGGTTGTCCAGTGGGCTAAGTTAATTTGAAGAATTAAGTTAACAAAGTTAGTTCTTTGAACTTAGCTATAAGCAAATTTATTTCTGTGATGGTTATAATAAAAGTAATTATAACAGGGAATAGAAATCGTATATGAGAATATTACAAGTACAAGCAAGGCTATATAAGCAAAATCTGAAATGTTATAAAAGATTATTCTTATAATAACCAGTCATAAAAGAAATTAACTTTAAGCTTACAACTGCCAGTGAGTCTGAAGTTTGATAAATAATATAAACATTGTTCAATACTAAAATAACCTATCATTTGTAAGTTTGTGAATAATATCCTGCAAATGGAAAGTCAGCCCAAAAATGTATATACACTTTTCAAGAAAAGAAAAACTTGTTATTCCTAATTTTATCAAATTGTGATAACACTGTTTACTGTAGTACAATATTTCATTGACTAATGACATTACTCAACAAAGGTAACTTGTATTAATCTTGTGATGTCTGAATAAATTTAGTATTCGATATCTGTACAATTTTTTCCTTTCCTGAAGTGTGTAGACATTTCTTTTGGCAGACTCTGTAGCTATGAACTTTAATTTAACCATTTCCATATGTAATATATTTCTGAATTTAAGTAGTCTTATGAGAACTCAAATTTAAATTGTGATCTATCTCCACACGTTAAGCCATCTGCTAGGTTGATGGTCAGGCTCTAGGGTAGAGACATTATTACTCAAGGACAACTGGTTTAGGTTAATTTCATTGAAATTGCAGTAAATATGCATATCTGGTTGGCCTATTTGGAAACAGTGGAATAAATATTGAATGTGCACTAAGTGGAACCATCAAGCTGAGTTGAAATTCAAGTCTAACCTCATACATTTCCTTCAAAACTAAATCCCTTCATCCATCTCTTTTTTTTTCTCCCTCTTCAGCTATTAATTAAATAGCAGAGAAGATTTGACACTCTAGCCTTGGATGGCAACCAGTCTAAGGGAAGGAAAATTCTTTGCCATGACCAAAGCAATGAGAAACCCCACCACTATCTTCCCTAAGTGTTGTAACCTAGAAAGGATTACTGAATGAGGAATAACCAAAACAGAATTTAGAATTGAAATGATAATCTTTATAACACCAACAAAATACAATACTCACCAGAGGCATGAAGTAGGTAAATTATTGCTAGTGGTGGACTACTTAGACAGCATATTAGCCCAACTTAAAATAGTGTCCAATGTATTTATGAGGACTAGGAGATACCCATTAATGTTCATAAATATAGCATATAACACTAAGAATGCATGCAAATTCACAGGAAGCTGTGAAAAACGGTGATCATTTACATCCTGAAATCAACTTGGCATTTTTTTTTTTTAAATAAGTTAGCATTTAAAAAGAATATTAGTGAGAAAGAACATAGAAATGAGATATATATTTTATCATCAAGATGTGCTGTTTTTGAAAGTCAAACTAAAAAATGAATATGAAAAACAGTAATTACCCAAAAATAATGGTTTTTCTGAGAAACAAATATTAACGAATACATAAATAATGTTCTGCATGATAAAGAATACTGGAAAAACTGACAACACTTGTTGGTCATTACTCACCAAAAATGTTATATGAAAAAATATCAACATTTTGTGTTATTTTACGAGAAATGGGTGTGTTAAAAATTTACTCTGTCACCAAATTCATAAATGAATGGTGTATGGATAGCTGAGTGAGCACAGTTTACATAGATTAAATATAGGGTTCTATCCAAACTTCCTTGAGAGAATAGAGAATCTTCTGAATAAGACAGGAGAAAATAAATGCCAAAATATTGTAATAATAACAATAAAGATGAGGAAAATAATGTAAACTCCTTATCTCAAAAATTTATACAGAAATTGTTCATTATTTACACTTTTTACATTTGAACTATTCATCTTTGTTGTTGTAATCACAATGTTTGTCCTTCTTGCCTTTATCAGATATATATCAATCTGGGTAGCCTATAGTGAATTCTGAACTGAATCCTTTATTTAATCTTCATGGACAAGGTGCACTCATTCCACTGCCCATGTCTAGGGACATATCATCTAGTTCTTATTTTTAGTATTTCTTTGTTATTGCTAACCCTGTTTAAATTGAGTTCAAATACAGACTGCCAGGCCCAAGAATTGAATTCAGAATCACTATGTGACCAAATGGTTTAATTTTGACATCCCCAATGTGTAATTCACATTCTGAATAGCCTTTTTTCTGACCACTAAGCATTCCATCTTCTTACAATTAATGGTCAGTATTTTCTTAATGCTTTCTTCAAATACCTTGTCAAATACTTACTTGTTTTCAATCTAAATATGTTGTGAGTACAGTGTCATCTGCATTGTGCATAGTGGTTAAAGTTATATCTGCTGATAATACAACTGTTTTCTTTCTTTATACAATCACTTAATTCATTGTTTTTTGGCATACAAGCCATCTGTCACTAATACAGATTGCATATTATTCTCATATCCTTCTTAAAATAATATCAGAAACAAGAAATTTTATTTTCATTTCAACCCCCTGAAATCTCTTAGTGTGCTGAATTGCAAAAAACAAGCATTACTGAGAGTTACAAGGCATCAAAAAATTGTGGAGAACAATGATTGTCCTGAAGAGACATGACACATAAAGAAAGAAGGAAGGTCTTGTTATCGTAATTAAATTCAAATGACTGAGAGCATGAATTTGTCAACCTCAAAGACTGATATAATAAAAAGGGTATAAAAGAAAGCTCCAATGAAGAATATATGTATCAGTTGTAAAATGAAGTCTTGATGCAACAATGATGTTTACCTGGTACTAATGCACCTGAATAATTGTACAGGGTGTTTCACATTTGTTGAAACAGGGGAGAGGACATCTCAGATGGGGAAAGCTTGAGAAGTGTGTGGACAATGATGAGGAGGAACAGTGATTCCAGCAGAATGGTGCTCAACCTCACATTGCTAATGTTACCATGGCATGGCACATTGAAAAGTTTGGGTAGCATCTCATCAACCTCAAAGTTGAATTGGAATTGTGCATGTCATTTGTCTGACCTGAAACCCCAGATTTTTTCTACTGGGTATTCCTCAAGTGCAACATGTACCAGGACAACCCTTGCACTATTGTTGCATTGAAAGCAGGCATCACTGAGAAGATTCAAACAACCACCCAGGAGGAATGTGCACATGTTACCAACAACTTTGTACTTAACAGTGTCTTCAACAGAATGGCAGACACCTGGAGCATGTATTCAAGGGCTCCACTTGACAGTTTTGGTTCATGTTTGAGACTAAATGGCTGCAAACCCTAAAATTTTAACCTTTTACCTTTCAATAGATGTAATTTCTGTTACTCTATCATTTGTGATCCTTGGTTTGTGCTTGATCATTTTGTTCCCAAAATTTTGAAACACACTGTGTGTGTGTGTGTGTGTGTGTGTATATATATATATATATATATACGGAAAAAACAAACAAAAATCCTTATATGCAATTGTGCTGTTTTAATGTTAATATAATGTCAGCGTCGGACGTTTCGGTCTAATAAACCATCTTCAGGACATATTCATAAAATATAATTAACATTATCAATTCAACATGACAAAGATGATGGACATCAGAACAAGACTTATCCAAACAAATAACTGAAAGTTTTATATGATCAGTGTTCCGTTTAAACATGGTCACGTTGTCGTCAATTGGGTGACGCTGTCAAAATGTATTCCTAAAATCTTAGGAGGATTTATGAAGCAGGTATAATATCCATCTCACGCACGGTGAATACTAGACCTGGCTTCTTTAGTATTTCCCCTTTTCTGGCGAGATTAATGCTTGACAAGCGGACATATAAATTTTAGATCAAAATAGAATTCTTTTCATTTTTCATTTTTCATTCAAAATACTCATATTTTATGTCCATTGTCTTTGTCATGTTGAATTGATAATGTTAATTATATTTTATGAATATGTCCTGAAGATGGTTTATTAGACCAAGACGTTGACATTATATTAACATTAAAACAGCCTAATTGCTTATAAGGATTTTTGTTTGTTTTTTCCGTATATTTTTCTTCATACTGTCAGATCTGTATCCATATATTTGCTTACATATATATATATATATATATACACACACACACAGGGTGACCAAAAAAAATGGGAACTTTTTAACAATCCAATAAAACTAAGAGTGATGGAAGAAAAATATTTTATTCATAGTAATTGAAACCTTTAAATATGCCATTTAAAAAACAATGATGGAATTTTCATTTTTAAAAATTACATCTTGTAGATGATGTCCTCCTGTACGAATGCATACTTGAAATCTGCTGTTGAGATTCCTCAATGACTGCTGCAACATCTCAGCTGGGATGCTGTAAATTTCATCTTGAATTCTAAATGGCGAAATATTTACTTGCTCAAGGTCACTCTCTCGCAGTGTTGCCACTTGCTCATGTCTGGCAATACACACTTCAAAAATTCCCATTTTTCTGGGTCACCCTGTATATATAGTGTAATTGTTTATTTGCCCAGAAAGTAAAAAGATGAGTTTAAATCCAATCTAAATTTGTTAAATTCACTTTAATTCAAATACTCTTCAAAAAATCAGGGGGTCCATTTTATCTTTCCCTGCTAAATAGCAGGATAGAAGGGGCTCTCTAGCCTTGGGAAGCAGTCAAGATGAAAAACTATGATAAATTCAAAACACAATAATGTAAAAAAACTTTTTCATAAAACAGTCAAGTCAGGGATTAGTCCTTGCTGCAGGTACTATGTAACCTATCACAAACTGTCACATTGTTAAGAGATTTTTATTGCACAGAAAAATGCTATGAAGGCTGTGTTTTTAGCATTGCACATTGATATTTTTATAGCTTGTGAATTGTTTAAATTTGAAAGTTTTTGGGAGCTAAATACTCATTGAACTTCTATTTTAGTTGGTTAAAGATTCTTGTTGGTCCTAATTTTCCCAGAGGCTCAAAGAAATTGTTCAGATAAGTTGTGATCCCTTAGTGCTGCCAGTTCAGACTTTCACATCTGGAACATGTCATGCCATATACACAGCATCGACTCATCTTCATTTGTTTCATATTTGATTGAAGAAATTTCTATTTGGTAAAATATATTCTCTAGAACTGTTCATTTGCAGAACAGACTCCAGAATGGTTGTTTCCCTGGTCACTGTGCTCTTAACCTCTTCAAGTCTAGCATCATCTGTTATATATCCTATATATCCTCATAGTGTGCACTTAGTTCCTTTATGCCCTCAAAACAATTTTATTCAGTAAATCCCTTTCGATTTTTAAAACCAAAAATGATTTGAAATTATTCCCAACCAAAATAATTGAAGTCACAGAATGGGTTGAAATTTTCCTTTTTTTTTAAATTTTTTAAAAGATCAATTTGTTGACTTTCTCTCGCTGATTTAGTTGCTTGCAGTGTAAATAGGATTTGCAAAAGAACAAACTTTATATAAAAAAAAAGCCCCAATTCTGTTTAACTCAACTGGTATGCAAAGAAATGAAAACTATAACATCACTACAAAATCAGTGTGAATATGTAGAAAAAAAAAATGAAAAAGAAAAATAATTGTTTGAAAAGTAACATTATTTATGCTCTTATGAGCGGAGTAAAACTGTCAGTGACATAGCCAGGCAGTGAGCCATCTTGTCTAGTTGGTTTTAGTCTTTTAATGTCTTGCTTTTTTGTTTATTTTTCTAAAGACAGAATGAATTAAGAAAACATATTTCTTTTTTTTATTTTTTTTTTAAATCATGACATAATTTTTATTGTATGTCTAACTGATTACTTTAGGAAAATGTGTTTACATGGGCAAATACATAGAAACAAATATTTAAATATTTTTCTTGGCAAGTTTTTGCATTGATTTTTGGTGTTCTTTTTATTACTTATCTGGTAGTGTTTTACTATTTTGTTTCCAAACAGAACAATGTTTTCATTTAACTTGGTCAGTTTTCAGTTCCATGTTTTGGTTTATGTTAATTGTACCCATAGATACATGCATACATACATGCACACACACACACACACACACACACGCACCATATATATATATATATATATATATATATATATATGATACAGTGCTTAGAGCAGACAGAGAAAGAAAATTACAAGAATTTCTGCAGAGGGTAGTAGAGGAAAGGGAGAAGAATGGACTAAACATCAATTGTAGAAGATAGAATATACGATTTCCAGCAAAAAATACACCATATATATATATATATATATATATATATATATATATACATACATGCGCACACACAGACACACACATATATACAGGATGCAATGAATAATTTGTCACCATTTTATATTTTTAATTGCATGTGTGTTGTTGGTTTTTGATTTTGCGGACAGCGCAGTATAATAGGGTCAGTTAAGCACGATCTATGAGAAAAAGAGTACGATGATGCAATTCACTTCAACAGAAGTTTCGAAACAGCATGCTGTACAGCTTGGCATTGACACCAGAAGCTTCAATATGAATGTTTCAGTGTGTTTGGGTGTCAATCTAAGGACAGTGTAGAGGATTTGGAAAGGGTTGGATGAGTCTAATGTTGATTACAAAGGTGTTTGGAGTGATCGCTAGTAATGTTATCCCTCCATTCAACTCCATCAATACGAAGGCCTGCATCATGTGACTTGAGGAGGTAATACTACCCTAGGCTAAAGGGGTGGATACTGGACAATATAATGTCTGGCAACAGGACTCTGTACCATGCCACACAAGCAGGAGTACGCAGTCAAGACTGTCAGACAATTCTGTGATAACAATACCCTTTGGTCTGGACACCCAACTCCCCAGGCTGCAACCTCATTGATTAATATATGTATATATTGTGTGTGCATGCATGCATGCATGTATATATATATATATATATATTGTTGTATGTGTGTGTGTGTGTATATATATATATATATATATATTATTGTATGTGTGTGTGTGTATATATATATATATATATATATATATTGTTGTGTGTATATATATATATATATATATTGTTGTGTGTATATATATATATATATATATTGTTGTGTGTATATATATATATATATATTGTTGTGTGTATATATATATATATATATTGTTGTGTGTATATATATATATATATATATTGTTGTGTGTATATATATATATATAATTGTTGTGTGTATATATATATATATATATTGTTGTGTGTATATATATATATATATATTGTTGTGTGTATATATATATATATATTGTTGTGTGTGTGTATATATATATATATATATTGTTGTGTGTGTGTGTGTGTATATATATATATATATTGTTGTGTGTGTATGTATATATATATATATTATATTGTTGTGTGTGTATATATATATATATATATATATATTGTTGTGTGTGTTATAGATATATATATTGTGTGTGTGTGATATATATATATATTGTTGTGTGTGTGTGTATATATATATATATATGTTGTGTGTGTGTGATATTTATATATATATATATATATTGTTGTGTGTGTGTATATAATATATATATATATTGTTCGCTGTGT
>OZ010571.1:30734190-30881690 GCA_963932145.1 Acanthosepion lycidas
ATATATATATATATATATATATATATATATATATATATATATACACACGTTAAGAAATGGCCAAAGTCCAACAATTTATTTATTAAAGACATTTTTTATGTTTAACGTTCTTTTTATAGATACAAGTATTTAAGTAAATGCTCTGTTTATAATAAACAGTATGAAATAACATTTAACAGCCTGAATGTCCGAGAAATTTTCATAGAAGATATTCGTTCTTTGACAGGATTCGAACCTGCATCCTATACGGAACCGTCAATTAGCCAGGCGGGCCTAACCTATTCTTTTGTGGCCAAATTGGTTAGGCACATTGTGTTGTGTTTGTGTACATATATATATATATATATATATATATATATATATATATATATATATATATATAGTGTGTGTGTGTGTTCTTGCTGGAAAATGTATTTTCTCTCTTCTTGTTGTTTATTCCTTTCTTTTCATTTTCCTTTACTACCTTCAGTAGGATTTTCTGTCTTTTTCTTTCTCTGTCTGGTTTAAAAACTGTATGATTTGCATATCTAATGTTAGGATTGTGGCCATCAATAATGAATGCTGGTTGGAGTTTTAATTCCTTTTTAGGATTGCTTCATTCTAAGATTTGAATGAGTTCACTTCAGAAGATACGTAAATTGTCTTAGAAAATTATAAGATATCATTTTCAATTAAAATTATCCATTGTTTAAAGATGTGTTTGGAACACTTTTCACATAGTAGATTCTTCCTTTGTTTCTTGGTAGGACACTCAGATATCCTGGTTTGAGGCACATGTGCAAATCCATTTTCAAATGATTCCATTTATTTGGGTACAATGTTAATTCTGAAAGAATAAGCAAAGAATCTCTAATTTTACATTTTAATGGCTGGCTCTTAATTTCCAAGTATATTCACCAATTTCTGTTTCAGACCTGCTAAACATTGTACCAACTCCATATCCATATATAATGGTTGGCTGCTTGTATATGAGCATGCTCGTCTTCTAGGGTAGCTAGCCAATCTCTGTTGCAGACAACTACTCAGGCACATTTGTTTGTTCAACACCCACAGGACCTTACCTGTGGTTTATCCTGCCATTATGTAGCATATCAATTGACATAATCAAGAGTTTGAATAAGTATGCTCAAACTCTCTGTCACAATGATTTGTGACATTGTACTAGCACAATCATCATCATCACAATTCTGTCTACCCAATTTTGCTCACACGGCTTGGATCAACCCATGATATGGTTTTCAGGTACTTTTCAGTGGTGCCACATGTTAGGATTACTTCTACAGGCTGATAACATCAGGAAGTTACTCTTCTAACAAATCGACTGGTGAGATTGGAACCTAGGTCTCCTAGTCAGAAGATATGCTAACAATTTAGTTATATACCTCTCTCTCTCTCTCTCTCTCTTTTTTTTTTTTTACTGAGTGTCATCAAAATATAAGGTCTTATTTGTAGAGAAATATTTATCTTAAGTTTTTGATCATCTCAATATGACCTGTTTCAGTCTGACTGCTAAATGATGCATATGTTTTTAAAAAACAAATCTAATCACAAAGTCTTCTTATAAAATGTTTTACATTTTGTTGATCTGTTTAAAAAAAAATATTTCTCTTGGCAATTCTAGGATGAGTCAGTTATATGCTATGCATGTTTAGGTGATCATGTATCTTTTGATACATGATTGACGAGGCAGATATTTTGCTGCAGTAGGTTGACTTTTTTTTTTTTTTGCAGTAGACTAATTGCCATCCAAAGCTATAGAACTTGATCTATCCTATTTACCCATAGCTGCGGAGAGAAGAAGAATATTCATACCTTTCCCAAGGGTAGTAGTATGTAAGTGAATATAATGGATCTGACTGGAATACAAACTTGGCTCTCTGATTCTGCAATCCAAGCCACTATCCATTACTCCACTGTGATTTACTATATTTAATTTCAAACTTTTGTCCTCATCTTTGTTGTTGTTATCACAAACATTTTGGCTGTTGTTCCGTCCAGCCTTCTCCAGATGCATATCAATCTGGGTAACCTTCAGGGAATTCAGAAAGGAACCCTTTATTTAATCTATGGGATAGACTGTTCTTGTCCCACTTCCCATTCTTGAGATATCTAGTTCTTATTTTTAGTACTGCTCTGTTATTGCTCACCCTGTTTCCACTGAATCCAAGTACAGACTGCATGGCGCAGGGATCACAATTTCTGCATCATCAAATTCACAAACACTTCAGTCCACTAAGCTGTTGTCCCTGGGGACAATTCTTTGTGGAGAACTTAAAACTAACCTGATGAAGGCCAAATGGCACAGTAGTTGAAACATTGTGATAGCAACAAAGATGAGCCCAACAGTCCACATGTAAATAGTTTAAATTAAAAATATTTTTGATTGCTTATATTTTTCAGATTGTTATTTTTAAGTATAGATATTTAGCTAACTTTGGCACAAGGTAAAATCGGAGCAAATAGGAAAAGTGGAGGGGGAGAATCTTAATCAATAAAGAGTATTTAATTGATAAGCAAACATCTTGATATTTTAAAATTATATTTGTAGGTGATGTATCAAAATGATCATCAAGAAGTTTATCTTCTATGTGCTACACCCTTCAGGACGTGGCTGATCATGGCTCTCCAAAATTTCCTATCCCTTATAGACCTTAGCAGTGTTTCTCCCTTTGCTAAGGTGCCACCCTTGTTCCACTATCCATTCACACAGGCTGATCAGGTGGCTCACTGCCCTCCCCTATCTCTCTTGCCCTTAATCTGACCTGTGAGTTTTAAGTTTTCAATACCTTTTTTCCATACATGTCCAAGCTGTCAGCTGTCTCTTCCTGATTCTGAGCATCAGTGTTCTTTGCTTTAAAATGATTAAATTTTTCAGGTGTAAAAACATTTTCAATTTATCTTGTTGCAGTTTCTTTACATTTCTTAGTTTTATCGAGTTTATAGATAAAATCTTTATCATCGTTCTTATCACAAGAAAATCTGTTTTGTTCATAACTATATGGTATTTATTAACCATTGATAAATATATATTGTGTAATATAATATTGAAATTTATTAATTGTTGATTTTATTTCCTTTTTTTGTATTTTAAGTTCCTTTGCCAAGAGCTTCTTTATTATTTCTAATTTGCATTAAACTATTGATTCATGAATTTGATGGCATAGTTAATGTGAATTCAATCCCAAAACCAGACTTGGTGGAAACGGGGTAAGAAACAACTGAACAACACTAAAAACAAAAATAAGAAAAAATAAATGGCAACATATTCCTAGACACAGACAGTGGAAAGAGAACGATCTATATTATAGATTAAATGAAGGGTTCAGCTTGAGTCCTGTAGTTAGTTCATCAATTTGATGGCATGGTAAGTTCAATCTTTGAGCCAGGTAATACAAACTCAGACTCAGTGGAAAAAAAAGGGGAAGCAATAACTGAGCTGTACAAAATAAAAACAAACTAGGTTATCTCTAGACATGGCCCATGAAATGAGAATAATTGACTCCTTAAGTTAAATAGAATGTTCCATTTAAAATTGCCTAAAGGTACCTTAAAAAGCAAATATCTGAATAACAAACAAGTGTACCATAGCTGAAACACTGTTATAATAAAAACAAAGGTGAGGATATTATTTACTCTATTTACATTGTTTGTACTGTTGTCCTCATCTTTGTAGACAGATTCATGACACTTTGGTCATTGTATGTTCTGGCCTTATTCAGATGATTGGAATTTAGAACTGAACCCTTTATTTTGTCCACTGGGATAGATTATACTAGTTACACACACAGTGCCTCTTCCTGATATCTTAGTATCAGTTATCTCCCTTTAACTCAACTCTCCAAATTTTGTGTTCTCTTCTGCTGTAGCCAGGTATTAAACTTTAAACACCTTGAGTTAAGTCACTGGATTCAACAAATGCTTTTATCCACTGGGCCATGTGTCCTTGACGTTTGGAAAGACAAAGGGTACCATGGCTGAAGTACTTTCACAATAAAAACAATGATGAGGATACTGACTGTAAATAATGCAAATAGTATTTCTTACATTTTAATTTCATTAGCCAGAAGTTTATAGTTACTTTCCAGTTTGTGATGTTTACTCAGATGATAAACAGAAAATTTGCTGAAAGTAAGAGGAAAGAAGTGTTAGCCAAAAGTGAATAATTATTGTCAATGCCTCATTAAATAAAAAAATAATCATCAAAAGAATACATTGAATAATTCTGTAATTTAAAGTTGTTTTTGGATGGATTTAAACTTCCTCTTTCAATCCCAATATTTTAAAAACGATTCTATTTTCTACAGTTTTCTAAATTCAACCAACTAAATATGTTACAACTAATTTAATAAAGGATCTGATAATGATCTCTTTGGACAGAATTTTGCACTTAATTATTAAAACAAAAAAAAACAACTCAAAGTCTATACAATGTCTTGATATAATGCCAATGTTGATACCATATTGTCCAGAAAAATAATAGGCTTGTACTTGTAAAACATTAAGCATTTATTATTCCATGTTATCTAACACAAAAAGTATTGCTTGTTATACACAACTACAGGTGGCATTGTTGAGCATTAAAATTGGCAAGTATTATTTCTACTAATCATATAATATGATCTTTTCTGATAAAAATACTTCTTGGTCTGATGTTTTCAACTGACTGGAACAACTGCATCAAATCAATAGCTTCATCTATTGCAAGGAAAGTTGGGTCACTGTATCGTGCCAGAAATTTTTTCTCGTCAGAGTTCATCTTGCACATTTAAAAATCTATCATACATCTGTCCATTGAATACTGTTGCCATATCTGACCTGGTGCTTCTGCTACTCATCTCTAGGTTCTTGACAAGGTCCAAAAAAGGATCTACAATGTAATCGGTCCTGACTTGGCATCTCGACTTCTGTCACTTTCTCACTGATGTAACATGGCTTCCCTCTGTCTTTTCTACAAATATTTTCATGGAAACTGCTCTGATTGGCTTTTTTTCCCTGGTACCCAGATTACAGAAGTTTAAGACTTCTATTAGATGAGCATCTAGGTCTCACCCTTTTACTGTTGAATTAGTTAAGTGTAACCATCACTTCCCTCTCTTTGCTTCTATGTTAACTACAAACTTCAAAAATTTAAACGCATCATCAGTCACCATCTTCAGAAACCCTGTTCAGCTTTTATCCTTTCCTCAGTTTTGTGATGTCAGTGAACACTTGTTGCCACTTTTGTAAGGTCAATGAATATTCATTGTCACTTTTGTAATGCTTGTTGTAGTAGAGACTTTGTAATTGCAGATACAACTATAGTAACACCATTGAACAATACTGGTGTCAGACGCCTTCAAATAACACTTCCACTAATAGTACTTGCTCAATAATACTTACCCAAAAGGTAACCACCAAATAGTGATCCACTTAGTTATCGCTTAGACACCACACTGATTCCTATATATACAAGTCCTTTACCATCATGTGATCTACTTATTCAAAATGGGTTTGGCAGTGTTTGCTCTCTGGTGATCTGTGTACAAACTCCAGTGTCAGCAGCAACACTTTATTCTTATATAACACTCAGTCACACCTATACCTATTTTTTTCCTCTCAACTTCACTCTCTGCAACCCCCCCTGCATACCAGTAGCAATCCTGCTTTGCTTGGGGTGAAATGATTTAAAAAAGAAATCTTTTTGTAACATTTTACTGCCTAAACTGTTTTTGTTTCTGACATAAAGAGGATTACTGGCATTAAAAGATCCTTCTAGAAGGAGAGATTTAGTCATCAGGCATTAAAAAGAATTTTTTTTTCAAGGGGTTCAGTGTATCCTCAATTACACTGGAGATAATATTACAAAAAAGAACTTACAGGTAGACAAATATGAGTTGATGCATCGACATACAAGTCATTTATTTACATCTTCTCTGTATGTGTGGATAGTGTAGTGGTTATCAGCACTGAATGTGGGATCAGTATGCTGAGTTCAAATTCCATTTAATATATTGTTTTCATTTTCACACTGATTAATTTAGGAAAGATATGAGTCCATCACATCATCACCCAGCTATGGGTTAAATAGCAAAACAGACTGGTCTCTCTATCTTAGCTTAGCAAACAGTCCAGAACACAGGTTAGCAACCTTTTACTATGTGTTGATTTAGGGTCATTCAGTCTGCCAACAGCATACGTATTTTTATACATGTCAAGGTCAATATACCTGTCCTAGAATATATTTTATATAGTATATATACTTTAGTATATTAGTATATATTAAAATTGAAACAGCTAAATATCTTCTTTGAATTGTAGTAGTTATTGGTTTGGACTTGATGTCACTTGCAGCTGTATGCTATTGGAAATTGCTTGGTGTGGCACACATACCTTAGGTTGCTGACCCCTGGTCTAGAAGACAGACAAATCAGAATTATGTATGGGGATAGCTACTCTACCCAGTAAAACCTACTTTTTATAGAAATCAAGACCGCAACATGTAAAGCAGAGAGAATCATTGCCTTTAATGTAGCTGAATTAATAAAAAAAGAAATCTCTCACCAGCAAAATAGTGTATCTCTTAACAACTGTCAATGACACGACAAATTGGTGACCCAATGCCACTACACTCTAACTTTAGTTTATTATCGTGTTCTAATTCTGCTTGCATTATTATTTTGAAAAGTTTCTTAACATAAGCCATTTCCATTTATAGGTTTTGTAAATCAAGTAAATAAAAACTGAATACATTTATTTTGAGATGGTTCAAATTTTCAAGTGAATGATATTACATATTTTAAAGATTTTTTTTTAACTTAAAATATTTAAAATCATGTTTCTAGTTTTTATAAATTTTAAAGGTATATACAATATGCTACACTATTTGCTGATCAGAAAAAAACTAATGCAACCACAATAATACCTACACTACAACCTAAGAAATTATCTCCGGATATGTAAGTCCTCAATGAGTAATAGCAAAAAATTGTCCAACACAGAGAAATTTAGACATGTATATGTTATAAGGTAATACCTTAAAGGAATGAATAAAAGGAATCTTTAAGAGAAACAGAAGACAGCAATGTAATATATTTTCTATTCCTATTTAGAACTCATTGGGGAAATACCCTAGCCATTTCTACAAGAGGCTGTCATTTGACTCGTAATATCTTATTTCCACTCAGGGAAACATTTTAGTTTAAATTGAACATACTACACTATTTCCTGTCCAGGAAAACCTCGTGCAACCACAATAATACTGATATGATGTTCTATCACATAAATGTGTATTTCTCTTTCAGCAGAAGAAAATATCCCTTTTAAAAGAAATCAGAAAATGCCACTCCAATCTTTTTCTTTTTATTATCTTGTTCTAATTCTGCTTGCATTATTATTTTAAGAGGTAGGTATTAACATGATAAATTTACAGTATTATATTTTGTAAAAGAAATGAATAGACGTTGAATTCATTTATTTATATGGGAGCATAGATGAAAATGTTTAGGACATTGCTGGTGCCATAAAGAACTCTTCCCTGATGTGGCAACAACTTGGGGCAGAAGTAGAAGTTGGCCAACTAAAAACTGTGTTAAAAAACTACTGGAGTATAAACAGTGCAGTGTAGATGAACTTCAGATGATCATGAGCAACAGGGAAGCCCCATGTCTATGAATACCAAGCAAGCTTGATAGTAATAGTAGTAGTAGTAGTAGTGTTAGTAATATAAAATTCATGAGTAAGGGAGCATAATCTCAACAGACTTACTCAAACATTACAGTGAAGAGAATTAGAAATCCTACCAGGTTTCATTATTGGCAGCCAAGATCTTAACAATACGAGAGTTGCAGATGACACAGATTTGATAGCAAAGTCAGAAAGGGAAATGCAGGAACTCTGACAGAAAGTAGCAATAGAAAACAAGAAAGGACATAACATCAATTGTAAGAAGATAGAATGTATGGTTGTCAGCAAAAAGAAGAGCCCAACATTTAAATTACAAATTGGATTTGCCAAAATCAAGCAAGTACAAAAATTTAAATATTTAGGATATGTTATAACAAAGGATAAAAAAAAGTGACACCAAAATCTGAATGCACCTTGGAATAGCAAAAGATGCCTTTTAAAAGTTAAGCAAAGTATTAAAAAACAGGAAAATCTTGTTAGAAACAAAGAAAACTGTTACTTAATTGTGATGCAATATAAGTCCTTCTATATGGTAGAGAATGCTGGACAGTTTCTTCATAGATGACGGTTAAATGACAGAAATGTGGTTCTACAGAAGAATGATGAGAATACCATGGAACAATTAGCAAGTTTTAGAGAAAATTCAAACAAAAAAGACATTTATACTTAACGTCATAAATAAGGCTCATAAAATTTGATAATCACAGGATATACTGAAGAAAATGGGATAGAGGAAAGCAACACATGACCTTCTTAAAAAGCTTGAATTATTGGCAGAACAGGGATTAAGAGATATAGGGAAAAGACAAAATTTACTAAGAACAACAATTGACAAAAAATTGTGGAGAGCCATGATTGCCAAACTCCTGATGGACACATCCCATAAAAGAATAATAATAGTCCATTAGCTTGCTAACCATTGCACTAAGGCAAGTCACTCCAAATAATTTATTAAGAATTAAAAATAAGCAGGATAATTGATTAATCTATATCGCTCTGAACTTTACAATGAGACTAACAATAGAACTCATCAGACAAAGAGAGCAACAAGGTAACAAAAAAAAAATTTCCTATTCAAAATAGACTATTGAGAAGACAACAATAATACTGAATAGGAGTAAATTTTAACTTGAATCAAAAATATAGAACAATAGAATTTTGCATCCAGGATCAAGTTTGTTTATCTGGGCAGCACTCCTTTCAAGCCCAGCAAAGAAAAGTAACGAACCATATTGGGAGATGAGCCAACAGTCAGATCAGATACACATGTCCGCAGGGATAAATGTAATTACTATTGCTGGCACTTGTATCTGAATTTCAAACTGGCCTTTGTCATTTTTAGAAACTTTTTCACTTCACTCCCAAATTCATTTATATACACTTTCTTGCCTAGAAAAGATGAATCATAAGACGATGTTCTTAACATGAGCCATTATGATTTTAAAATTGACTCTATTATTTACAACTTCAGACTTTCAAAGAGATATTTTGTCTCTTTTATCCATAAGTTACAATATGAATCCAACTGGTATGCACATGTTGTTATATCAATGAGTTTCCTTGTCAAAAATATTCAGGTTCATGTTTGTGCATATTTAATTTTTATTCAATTATGTATGCACACACATGCACATATATCTATCTGTCTAATATATATATATATATATATATATATATATAGTAAGTTAGTTCTTCCCATACCCTATGGAACATTGGGCTCATTTTAACACCACATGTAAATATAATAAATTTGACTTTGAATGAAATTCAAACCCTGCTATCAAATTCCTCAATTGGTGCTACAAACCATTACTCCACCATACCTCTCTCTCTCTCTATATATATATATATATATATATATATATATATATATATGCGGGGGATGTATATGCTATTAATGGATTTTTATTTCACCTGAATGTATTTCTTATTACCAAAACTTAAATTTCATGGATACACATGCTACAAATTTCTTTTTTTTTTTACACTGAAATTAAAATCTTTTGGCCTTGGTTATTGAAAGAATTTATTAAAAATATGTGCTTCTTGATAGGAATCAAACCTACATTAGATTTATCCTGGGAATGAACATATAACTTAGGCATGATTAACTGTTTTGCCACGCAGAGTAAAACAAGGTGTGATTACCCTATTTAAGAAATGCACATCTCTAATATCTGTCTATATTTCTTAGATGAGGTATTGTAACTATTTACATTGTTCGGATTGTTGGTCTCCCCTGAATTGTAATATTCATGACGTTTCGGCCATTATAGAGCATACAGCAGCTGAAACATTGTGAATATGGCAATAAAGATTAGTAAAAACAGTCTGAAATATGCCTATCTCTAATTGGAATATTTCAAAGATAATATCTGCTAACTTTGTTTATGTTTGGCTATGAAAATAAAAGTAATTTTTAAACAACTAATGGACTTCTTGTTTTTAATCTAACAATTTCTTATTAAAATAAACATTATATTCTTTTGCTTTCTAAACATTACATTTATTTAGTAGACGTGTTTGAGGAGATATAATCTGCTTTTTTAAGCAGTAAAATTGAAATCAAATGGCTTAGCCTAATGCAAAGAATGAGCTTAAAGTGTAGAGAAGTTTAATTCCTGTTGATAGTCACATTTTCTTTAATAAAACTTTTGATTGGTCATGTCAGTTACACTGTTTATAGAAACAAAAAAAAAGTCATATTTACTCAGACACATGTTGGGTTACCTCATCCTAATTTTTGAAACCACTACCAGAGGATGCTTTCCAGTACTATAAATACTCTGTGATAATTATTCGCAGCCTCATCTTACATTTTACTTCATGTAAATTTCTCGCAGAAGAACATATTCTCTTTTTGGGACACACATGAACAATATGCACACACACACACACACACATACATGTACGTACACACCTTTCACTTCATTTTTTCTAGGACTTTCTCCTACACCAAACTACACATATACAAACAATTCACTTGCTTAAATGTTTTCTTCATTTATGTTCATTGTTAAGTAATGCACAACAATATTCTATTTTATGTGTAACCCTTTATGGTTAATACATTATCATTTCTTTGTACACATATATATTGGACTTTGTTATTTCTCAGTTTTTTTTATGTGAACTCATATTCCAAGTCTGCCATGTTGATTGTTGGCATTTCAAGAAACACATGTGTTTATCTCTCAACGCATACACCGGCCTGCAACACACATGCACCTACTTACGATAATGTTTATACTAGAAGGTAATATATATATATATATATGTGTGTTTATGGGCACATTGCTGAGTGCTTAGAATGTTTGCTTTCTAGCGATAAGACCTGGGTTTGAATCTCACCACAGTTGATTTGTCAGGAAGGAGACTTAGTGGTGTTATCAGTCTGGAGGGGGTGATCCCAGTGTGCAGCACAATTTTTTTGAGTGAAACTAGGTAGACAGAACACTTGGGGGCCATTGAAAACTGTGCTAACACAAAGTTATAAGTCATCATGACCGAGGGTTTGAGTGTGCTGGCCTTGTTCAGATTGTTGATCACACTAGAAAACACATTCTCTCTCAGAAACTCTAAGGTCTGCTCAGCATAGTTTACAGTATAAACCACAGGTGGGCTCTGTGCGTGTTGAAGAAATGTGCCTGAGCAAACGTCTGCAACAGGGATTGGCTAGCCGCCCTAGTAAGATGGGTATCCTTGAATATGGATGGCCAGGTATTATATATATGTTTAGATTAGTTTGCTAAAGGGTTACTGTTATGATGTTGATTTGGGGTTAGTAGAGACAAACGCCAAATAGCACGTAACAATAAAAAGGGTTTTAATAGGTTGGTAAAAAGGTACAGAAATTGCCTGAGTAGTCAATAACTAGCTCAGCTAAGAACTTCTCGGTCTCACTGTCTTCCTCATGTCAACTGACATGCCACTATTTAAAGTCTTTGTTCACAGACGCAGATAAGTTCATCTTCAAGAAGGGGGGGTAGGTTTCCGACACAACAGTTACATAGTTAATGTGCATGATTGGTGCAGCTCAATTATTCATGTAAAAATAGTCAGAAACAAAGATGAGGCATTTATTTTGGCTAAAATACTAATACTAGTTGGAGATGCCCAACTATCTCAGCAACCAAAATCATCTAAACAAGGTTTTTCCCAAATGTTTCCAGCCCAAACCACCGAGTAAAACCAGTGGGTTATACGTGCAAATTTGTATGTAAGGTGCTACTTTGTCTGTATATATATATATATATATATATATATATATATATATATATATATATATATATGTGTGTGTGTGCACACACGTTTTACATACGAAACTGAGTAGATATGGGTGAAGCGGATGTGTTTTTCCGTAAAAGTGAAAATTGAGCCTTGCTTAATGGTGACAATGGACAATCAGTAAAGAATGCAGGATAAAACGGTAGTTTTCTCATATAAAAGGGGACATAAGTTGCATCTCTGCCAAAGAACATGTTTTCTTTATTAAGATTTCGTGAATGCACAGACTGATAAATGTAATACACACCACTTGAAATAAAAATGGGCTGTCTTTTTCAAATGAGTGTGCCCACAATAATGACTTTTGAAGTAATAAAAATAAATCCATTAATTCTTTATATACAAAACCATCTACTGCCATCCAGAACTAAGCCATATTATTCATTTTACCAGACCAACAAAAGTCTCAGAATAGCAATTCAATAATGCATTCGTACCCATGAATTATGCATATCTCATATCTATAACATCATTGTATAAACACAAACAGCACAATCAGATGTCACCTGCTGAATTACTGTAACAATCACATAAAATTCAAATACATGCTTGTAATTTTTCAAACCCTCAGTTGCTGGAAAATCGGTGACATTCCTGTACATGAATTTTTGTTTGAAGACCAGTGAAAGTTTTTTTTGTTCAATATTTTTTACCTATTTTTTTTTTTTTTTCTACAGATCAGACCAATATTCTGGTTTTCAGGGACAATTTGAATATAAATTATCCAATGTCTTCTAAAGGCTTTCAGTTTCATACAATTAGTTTCTAAGATCAATGATTAAAAGTAAATCATGTTGACTATCGCTTCAAAGTCACAAAGAAAGAACTGTACAAAATAACAAAAATCTCATCACCAGAAAACTTTCAACAGCAGCAACAACTAAAATGGATATCACGTGTAACTTGAAGAGAAAACAATGACATAATCAAGATAATGACATTCCATGCCACTTCAAATAAAAGCTTAGGAAGAAAACCTCCCATGAATATTGAAAATAGCAATAGCAGTTAGTGAACCTATTTTCCTGAAAAATTGTTTGAAGAGGAAGATTTTATGAATTTCAGCTGCTGCTTGGTCAATGAATGCTGACTGTTTTCTAAGTTTTATTTTTTCATGTGCTTTCAGAATTTTTCTATGAGTGTGTCTTTGGTTCCTTTGGTATTTTTGAAGTGTCATTTTATGTATCATGCCCTCATTTGTGGTATATTATCATTTTTAATTATTATTAGTTACTTAATGTTTTTTTACTAAATTTTATTAAATTTTACTGAGTATATTTGTTTTTTTTTATGGTTCTAAAATTTATAGTTACTTCTTTTACAGTTTATATTTTTGGTATAGTATTTGTATAGGAGTTTTGAGTCAGTAAGCTCTAAGAAACACAATGCATTCATTTTGATGTAACTGTATCAGTACATCCTGCATAATGGCTTATGAAAGCCAGAAACTCTCAGAAGACAGTGGGCAATTTTCCATGGAACCCAGAAAAATGTTCCAAACAAGAGAAAAATGAAATAAAAAATCTGAAATAACTTTCATTAATCTGCAACCAAACCAGTAAATATATATATTTTTAAACTACTTCTTAAATACAAACATGTACATAGACACACGCATAATTGGACATTGAGTGGTAACAGTCTGAAGATTGTGTTTAAGCATGAAACAGACTGTTGTCACTGCATGTTGACCAGGGCTCCAACACTGCTACCATGTTTTCTAACACTTCAACATCCAGCTCCAGGCCTTCCTTGTCATCACCATCATAACCCTATTTTGTTGATATCTTTTTCATTCAAAACCCAACAGAGATATTCCTCTACCAACCTGCCAACACATCCACTATAACAATAAAGTCAGATTTCTGACTTCTCCCGACTATTCACTCACATTGTCTGTATTGGCAAAGTTAGATTTATAACCCCTCACAGCTTCCCTCATCTTCACTGTCATCACCTAGGCAACCAACTCACCAATGTGCTTTACCAGGCCTTAGCATGAATCAACCCACCACTGTGACATGTACAACTTATGTAAATGCACCTTACCAGATAGTTCAGCTTCAACATCTCTGTCTCATCACATGACTGCCAGCCCATCAAACACCTCACAGATGTTGAGTTCAACCCTGAAGAACGGTGTATATCAGACCTTTCCAGCAACACTACACTTGGCTTCACTAATTCATTTCAGACCTGACCCCAACTGTGACCTCAATCAACTGACACAAGAAATCGTTCAACCGATCTATGACACCCTTACGCCAAATTGCTTTCCTTACTAATGGTAACTAAGGAATGATATATCAACTAATTCTTGCCATCTTTCACTCAACTATATTGACCAGTACAGTTGTTGAAATTTTAATCCTTGTTTGTACCTTTCCTTTGCAACCAAACGTTCATTATAATGCTTGTTTTATGAAGTTCTTTACCTAACTCAAAGTTGATAATCAGTTTATATACATGCACGTATACAAATTATGTGTATAAATATGCATACAGTTACATGTACACTTTGCATACACAAACACTAAATCCATCTCCCATATTGGTATTTCACAGAATATTTAGCTGAGTAATAAGATGGAAAATTTTGTTAGTAACAAAAATAAAATAGTACAAAAATGTTGTGTACGATCTAACCTCTGATATGACAGCAAATACTAGACTCTCTTCTCAAAGGAAGAAAAGACTTGAAATCACAGACATGATTCTACAGAAAGATATTAAGAATACCAGTGAGTTCCAATTTAAAGAAAACTGTAACTAAAAAGATGCTTGCAATCAGTTGATCAGCCTGGGTATGATATTAGGTTGGTGCAAAAATAATGACGTAATAATGTCGTTTTTGACGTATTTTTCAACGTCAAAAAACTACATTATTACGTCATTATTTTTGCACCAACCTAATAATAAACTACAAGGCCTCTGATCAGGAGATTGGAAGTTTTCAGAAGTGTGGAACCATCTCTGAATTGCTGCTCCCAGAACCATCCTGACCTGGAGTGGTAGCATTTGTTAGGGTCCCAGCTATGGGCAAATTGTGAACTTCCAAACAAAAGTCAGCAGTAAATTTTTATAATAAATTGATCAGAATATAAAGAATATATATTTTTATAGGAAAATGACCATTACATTTTTCTAATAAAATGACCATTAATACATATTTTAGTGAAATTTCCAGCAATACATGATCTACAAACTATATATTAAAAAAGACATACCTTTTTATCCTGAAAGTATATGTACAAAATATTTAGATTTCAGTATTATATAACCTTTAGAGGTTGATATTCTGCAAAACAAAATCAACCCACCAACAATCCGTTGAAATAATTGATCACCTAATGAAGTAAGAGGACCTTAACTGAACACTTACAGGAAAGACTGAAGACATTAAAAGAAAAGAAAAACTGAGTGACATACTCAGCACATTTTTTAATGGATGGTAAAATAAAGATAAGGAAAGTAAACTGTCAAAACTTACTTTCGGCAAAAGAAATGACAGAATTGTTGAGATCTTTGACAATTTGCATCAGTAAGAGTCACATGAAAATGGTTTGTCTACAAGGAAAGAGCTAATGCATAAATAATATTTGAAATTATATTTCTTAGGGATAAGAAAGGACGATAAAAGAAAGGGATCCAGAAAACAGAATATGACAATTGGCATTTCATTTAAATGTTTGAAGATTGTAGGTTGCAGGGAAGCAAGAAACTGCAAGAGTTCCTCAAGCAATAAGTGTGAGCAATGAAACTATAAAAATATAATAGAACATACAGTTTCATGATCTTGTGAGTCCAACTGTAAAATGGTGAGACCTAATTTCCAATCTAGTCGTATGTTCATATTCCTGTAGTCAAGACAACAAGGTGGAGAATGCATTAGAACAACTGCCATGAAAATATTGGTAGAAAAGACAGCAGAGCCATGCCATGGCAGTGGTTAAGTGACTGAGGTTTCGATGCCAGATCAAGATCAATTATGACAGATTTTTTTTCTTGGGTTTTTGTCAACAATTACATATTATATAGCAGAAGTTAAATGTATGTTCACAAAAATATTTCATTTTCTCATCTGTTAAATTCAGATTTTGTCCGCTTTTGACGACCAGTAAAAAATGAAAAAAAAATTTTTGCATTGTTTACAAGAAAATTCTGATTTTCAAATTCTATAGTGTTAGGCAAAATTATTTGGCCATAATTCTGAATAAAAATGTTCAACAAAGCCACTGACTCAGAGAAATAGTGTACTTTTGTTTCCATAGTGTGAAAGACAAAAATGTTTAAACTATTGCATTTGACTGACCGGAGTTCAGCTAATCCAAGACCTTATATTCTGAGAAGACCAAACTGAAATTCAAATGATTTTAAAATGTAATAAACCTCATTTATTAAAAGGGCAGCTGACAATTTTGCCACCTTTATCAGCACAAAGGACAAAATAACAGCTGCTTTTAAACAGAAAAAAACAAAATACAGGCGACTACAAATCTGCACCTACACACAGTCTACGATTAATTCACATACATATTCATTTCAATTTAGAATGCATGAGATTGTAGGAATCCTTCTACTCGGTTTTTTGTTTAATGTCAAAATTCATAATGTCAGGATTCAATACAATAATATAAAATATTGTTGTGGGAATGCTTGTAATTTGGCCATTTAGAATAATTCCATGATTTTCATTGAAAGAATAAAATCCAATAGAAAAAGACAACATATTTTCAACAAATAAACATTAATTTAATATAACAACAAGAATACAAGCAGTTGGTTATAGATTAGAATGTAATGTCTTTTTTTTTTTTTTTTTGCTTTATAAAGTTCTGGAATAGAATATAAATTGTATGTATAAATTTGTGTAAATATGTGAGAAATAAGGAAATGTTGTTATATGTGTGTCTGTGTGAAAGATGCAGCACATGTGTGCATGTTTAATAGTAAATAGGGGACAACAGATAGAATTTAGTTCTTCCTGTGAACTGTGGTGCCATAGTGTGAAGTGGTCTCTTCGTAGTTCATCAGCACTGCCACTTTTTGCCTGTAGATGTGAATGAGGTCGTGAAGATCATCAGGAAGAGTAATGTGGACTTTGGTGACATCTGTGTGCATCCTGTTTGGGGTCAGATTTTGGATGTTTTATACATTTTTTGTAAGAACATCAGTTCCTGAATCAAATTATTTATTTCTTTCTAATTGGTCCTAAAATGCCATGTGGTATGTCTTCTACTAAATCTACATGATATTTTGGCGGTATCTATGTAAACCATAGTGACTAATAAAACGACCTTTCTGATTTGTATTCTATGGTTTTATTGGTGTGTTTTAAGATGTAAGCACTTTATTGAGTGTTATTGGTTTATAAATATTGTATTTGATATTTTAGTGGACATGACACGATTAAATATAGAATAATTGTGTAGGAGTGAAGAAATAGTGTACAGCAGTGGTTCCCAAATGGAGCAGCATGCCTCATAGGTGCAGCAGAAGAAGGTAACAAGTGAGGAGGATTGATTAAAAAACAATCAAAGATTTAGAACCCAATTACAAAATTCATATGGCAAAAATAAATATAATTTCAAAATTTAAATATTATTATGGATTGCTTGTAATTACATGCATAAGTCCCAGTATAAATAGTTATAAATAATTAATGACAGATTTAATCATTGTGATATTTTTGCATTACATTAAGTATTAAGAATATAGTAACTTGGGTCTGCAAATTGGAGGAGAGAGTTATCAATGATAATGTTCTGACTTTGAATCCACAGTTATCTCACTTTAATTCTCTTTCTGTTTTTTTTTTTTATTATTTTTAACAAAAAGGTAAAAAGTTTGAGCCACTGATGTATAGGAATATAGGACACTTTTTCAAGATATTGTGAAATTAAATGAAAACTGAATATAGAACCATATTATTTGCTTCCAAATTTATAGTTTAATGTCAAGTCTGATTTCTTTTTCTTTGTATTTACAACACTCTCATTTTCCCCAAAATCAACTAAAATGCTTCAAAGAACATCAAAGAAATACAATATGAATACATAAATGTGTTAAAATTTTTCAGTTTTTTAAAAGAGTATCAAATATTTTAAAACATAGATCAATATATATGCACAAAAGTTGTGTAAACTTTCACAAGTTGTCATGTCACCAAATAAACAAATTTTTTTTTTTGTTTGCGCAAGGAGACACTGCCATCTTACAAAAGAATAACACTCCAGGATAAAACTGTCATTTTAAATGTGGCACTCAACTTATTAAGATGATTTATCTTGTGAAAAGTAGTGAGCTGTAGAAGAAGCAGCAGTATTTACATGATTAACCATTTGGACTAATATTCCATTCTTTGTTGTTTTTATCACACTGTTTCAGCTTTTGTGTCCTTGTATCTTCTTCAGGGGTCTGTCAAGATATAACTTGATATGGACAGTAGAATAAGAACATTAACATCGTATCCCATAGATTAAATAAAGAGGCCGGTTTTTAATTAATTTATCTTTACCTGGATCAATAGACACTTTTTTTTTTTTTTTTTTTTTTTTTTTTAGAAGACCAGAGGTCACAGCAGACAAAACATTTTGATAATAACAACAAAGATGAGGACAGTATTCCAAATGCAAATAATGATAATTCCTCATCCCAGAAATTCACACAGACAACAGAAAAGTTTTCAAAACGCAGAAAGTTAGTCAATGGCAGACAAAATTAGGTGACAAAAAAATGATAGGCTTTGTTTTTGTGACAAAAATTTCATTCTCATGTTCCTTCAGGACATGAACAATCTGTGTTCTCTTCAGCTAGTTATTTGTTGTGCTAAGCATTTACTCACTGCTTTTCTTTTGCTTCTCTTGCATTTGATGTGTCCTGTGCATATTAAATTGTCTTAGCCTTCTTTCCTCATTATACCTCCCCAAATCTTGATCGGTTTCTTTTTGTTAGCAACAATTTCTTTGTAGTTTCACTTTTCAGTTAAACTTCATTTGTCACATGCTGTGCCCATGATACTCTCAGTGTTTTTCAGAAGAACCACATCATTTTTCCTTAAACTTTTCTTCATTCCTGATGAAATTGTTCAATATAAACTGCCATGACATTTCAGTTGATCAATTTTTCCTTTTCGTTTTTAACATTAAATTTTGAAGACATTTTATTCAGTTTCTAAAAGCTGCTTCACTCTTCCTGTGCACCATTGAAAATTTCTCATCTGTTATTTCACTGTCCAGGAATTTGTCTGCACTTGCCTGAATTTGGCATCACACAATCTGCTATCCATTTTTCATATAATAATGCATTCTCATTCTCTTAGAATTTATGTTTAGTCCTTTCTTCCTGATTTCCTTAGCTGTTTTGACTAATAGTTCTTATGGCTTTTTCTTCTAAGTTTGCCATTATCCCAGTGTCATATGTGTAGCAGAGCACACAAGAAAATTTTAATTTATTTTCAAATTCTATAGTGTCGGCCAAAATTATTTATCCACAATTCTGAACAAAAATGTTCAAACAAGCCAACAACATGGTGAAAACTTAGTTTCTATGTTTCTTGAAGTTTGTATTTTTGTCAGAAATGGAAGTAAAAGATATTAGGTTGGTGCAAAAATAATGTCGTTTTTTGACGTTCAACTTCAAAAGAAAAACGACATTATTAATGTTCTTCTCTGGTTATTTATTCTATCTTGTTTTATCCAAATCCTCTTCATTTAAAGAAATGTATCCATCTGACTCAGTCCCAGTTTGTCTTGTCTTGAAGCCAGAAAACTATGTGAACTTTCTTTTGTATGTCGACTCTAATTCTTATCTTTTGAACTTTTTGCCATATTACTATTGTTTTGTCTTATTACTGTTGATTTGCCTTGTATATATTGTTTGCTTGCTTTGTATTATTTTTGCCAATGTTCTGTTTTCTTCTTGATATTGCTTATTATAAACTTTGTAAATTCTGTTTGTTGGACAGTTCTGTTAGTTATTTTGCATTTGACCATGGCTAGTGACTGAAATCGAGATGCCAATTTATGATCAATAACATTAGAGACTCTTCTTTGGATTCTGTCAAGAATCTTGAGATATATAGCTGGAACAAAGTCAAACCAATGTATATATTAACATTCTTTAAAAAAATGTGGACACATCTTAAAAATAAGTATTTATTCTCTGAATGTTGTCAATTTACAAAGATTGTTAATTTTATTGTTACATTTGTTGACTTAAAACAAAATCTTTATAACAGCTTCCCCACTCCAAAAAATACTGGCAGCAATGGTTTGACTCCTGTGCCATTTCAATCATAAACAACTAACCCATGTGTTTGATTTGGTTAACTCGATCAGAATGAATAGGAATATCTGTCAGTGTTCAGTATTTATTAGCAAATATGCCTCATAAAATATTTTATTAGAAAATCAAACTTGAAACAGGAATAGTACCATATGTTTTCAATGAATAATTTGTTGCCACTTTTCCCTGACAGATAAAGAAAGTGTGGCTGATGTATTGTACATGAAAATGAAACCTGTTCAGTATTTCCAACCACAGAAATAATAGATGAAATTAAACAAAACATAACAGTTTATTTACGTTTACTGGGCTCCTTCTGAGGTAAAAGGCAAAGCAACAGCTTCATTTCAGGTTAGGACTTTGTCACTTTGCACAAATTCTCTTAAAAATACAAACATTTTTTATGGAATTTAAGACCTTTTAAATTCTTCATGTTGGTTGTATAACAGATGAGTGCATGATCATATGTGATAAACAATTAAAGAAAACAAGTATAGAAAAATTTTTATTCCCTTTTTTTATATAAACTGTAGGGAAACAAAGTTCTCAATATTTCTTTGGCATGTCCATTTTCTTTCTAGCCTTTGAGTTAGGGTAAGTAAGTATAAGCATTGTTATAATGATTGAGCTTAAGTAAGTCTTGCACTGTGTTTTGTAACTACCAAAGAAAAGGTTGAATTACTTTCTAGGTAGAGCTTTTGGTAGACACATGCAAATGACATGCATTGGAAAGTGAAAAGAAAGTTCAGTTGTCAGCAAACCGGGGAAACGAGACGTTCACCAGTGGGAACATAATTTCCACACAGTGTTAGATCTTAGATTAAGGTGCAGAAAGAGCATGAGGAAGTAAGCTGCTTGCCATTTTATAGTCTTAACAAGCACCAACTAACGGCATTTGATAAAGTCAAGTGGGGTAATCATATTTCCAGTTCCTTTGCTACTAGCATAATGGGAAAATGTATTTCTTTTTCTTTTTTTTTTTTATTATTCATCATTATTATTTTATCGGTTGCTTTATTTAATTTTCCCCACAACTTGTGCCCTTTTCTATCAACAGGTACCTTGACAAAATACCTTGGCACTGATATGTCATTATTAATAATAGAGGAGAGAATGAGTCAGCCCTTAGATAAAACAAACAGAAAAATTATAACTTAGAATACCAACAGCAGCAAAAACCTATAACCTACATTACAAAATTTAAAAGGTGGATACTTACTGTGCTAATCTAGGTTTAAATCAAATGACAACCACTTATATTTCAGGTATTTTCATGTAGTCTGTAAAGAATGATTCTACTGACATTATAAGCACCTGCAATCTAAATGTAGACTTCTTATCCAATGCAAATGGATAATTTATCTAGTATTCATGTGCATAAATCTAGATAAGTGAATACATTGATGCAGCTATATTTCCACATTTTATTTCTATTAAATAGTAAATAGATATCTACATTCATTTTCTAGTTAAATAGTCTGCTGGATTCCAATATAAAACCTGAATTGAATGATAAATGATCAAAAGTCAAGTGCCTCTTAGTGCATCAAGTTAGAATATCTTGGAAAATATAATTACATCTGATAACATCAAATAGATACTTAAGATTTCATGTTGAACAAATACAGAAAGAAAAAAAAATGTTTTCTGCCTTGTATCTCTCATTGTCTCTATGCATAAAAAGATTCCGCTTTCTCACTTGACTATCTCTTCCCAAAAACAAACAAAGGAAGTCAAGTTAGAATTAATTTGTTTTGTAATCTTTATTCACCTTTTGCAAATTTGTAGCAATTACTGTTTTATAAATTGCAAACATTTTCTGCTTTGTTTTTCTGTCTGAAGAAAAATAATTTAGATTTGTAAATAATAGTTTTTTTGTCTTCACAAATAAAAATCTACTTCTTTAAACAGAAATAATTATAAAGTTTCTGCTCATGTTGATTATTTTTAAACTTTGCTGTTTACATTATATTTTTTGAAGTCATTGTTTAATAAATGATCAAAATGGAATTATACCTGAGTATAATGTTGTCTTTTTAACTGTGCAAGAGATTGGTCATGGTAAAGTTGAAATTAGCTATTTCCACACAGAATATTAAGAATTCACTAAATAGACATTGTTACTGTTGTTTTTGGCATGGGATTTCTTCACTGGAGATAGATTTACTGTTTCTGTTAAAATTGTATGATTTTTATGAGGCTGTGCTGCCTTGTGTCATCTTGTCAAAGAAACCAACTACCAAAATGCATACAAACTCAAATAACCAATATTTTCATAAATCCAAACAAAGTAATTATTTATAAACTCAATGTTTACCTATTCTCAAACCAAGTAAAGGCTTAGAGAATTGATAAAATGGCCAATTCTTACCTTTTCCCAAACCAACTGCTTATAGGCATAAATACCAATTATCTATCTCAAAATGAAATGCATATATTATAGGCTAAAACATCAATAACCTATTCACAGACCAAATGCTTATAAACTCAAAAATCAATGACCTAACTGCAAACCACAAATTCTTACAGGATCAGATAGAAATAACTAATATTTACCTTCCCCCAGATCAATTAAATGCTTATCCATCAGTTATATGCCATGCATGATACACACTGAGGCGATTATGTGTCTTTTAATACATGACTGACGAGGCAGATTGTTTTTTTTCCTGCAGTAGGTTAGCATTTTTTTTCTGTGGTAGACCAGTTGCCATCCAAGGCTATAGAACCCGGTCTGTCCTGCTATTTACCCATAGCTAGGGAGAGAAGTGAAAATGTTAAAATATATGATCAGATAATATTTTCTGTTTTTTTTTTTTTTTTTTTTTTTTTTTTTTTTTAAAGAATATTTATTGTAATGATTTACCATGGTCCATTCTCTCAGCATCAGAGAATATAAAGATGATTTTACAGAAAAAAAATGCAATGTTAAACTATTTGATTAGATGCTTTTTCTGCTAGTAATTCTATAACAGTGATTCAGCCAGAAAGAATAAATAAAAAAAATATGGAATCTCTACCAGCTTTTATCAATATAATTGTCTTGTCTTTTTATCATTACAGGATAGTTTACATAAGTATTTACAGGTTGACTAATTGTTAACACAACTGAAAAATGAGATACTTTAACAAAGTTCACACTCCATATAGAACTATTTGTTCTTTATTTATGTGACAGAGTAACTCCACTTCAGTCAGTTATGTGCTATGTGTGATACATGCTTAGGTGATCATCTATCTTTCGATACATGACTGACAATGCAGATTTTTTTCTTGCAGTTGCCATTTCTTTCTGCAGTAGACCAGTTGCCATCCAAGGCTACAGAAACCAGTCTAACCTGGTATTTACCCATATCTGGGGGATAAGAAGAGGATTCATACCTTTTCTAAGGTTATTAGCATGTAAATGAATGTAATGGATTTGACTGGAATTCGAACTTGGCTCTCAGATTCCTCAATCTTAGCTGCTATCCATTACTCCACCATATCTTAAATGCTTATAGATTCAAAAAAAGACTGATTTCAAAATGAAGTAACTAAGCAGAGATTTTCACACAACCCCTATCCACTTTTCAAACAGGCAGTGTACCAGAAAAGTTGTTTTTTGGGTTTTTTTTTCTCTTACGGTAGCTATTTCTTATCTGTACTGTGTTATAGGGCTTAAGTACTCCAACTGTCCTGCTATTTACTGCAAGCTGGTGAGAGGAGTGGATTTATGGTATTATTGCAAAGTGAATGTAAGAATCCTTGGATAAACTTGAACTGAATTTGCCAGTGCCATTTTCTGTACTGGTGATAACTAAACTATTCTGTGCATCCATTGACAAATATGATTAAAAAGAAAAATTGATATTAGGTGACAATAAACAATTATCTATGCTTATTGTGTTGTTACAACCAAGACTACATCCATTTCATAAAGGAAACTTGTGCATTGCTTTACAAATACTAGCATCTACATGCAAAGAATCAAAGTATGGTCGTGCTATGAAGGATTGTGTTATGGGAGAATACAGATGTAAAGAGATCCTTGCTGCTAACACAGGGAATAATTCAATTCTGTTGTCAGAAGTTGTCAATGACAGAAGTTATCAGAAGAGGTAAACAAGCTCAGGTTTGGTGGGGGAGATTTACAGAAAAAGAACTAATCATAAAACTGAAGATTACTTTCTTGACAAACAACTGTTCATTGAATGCATGCATGCGTGTGTGTGTGTGTGTGTGTGTGTGTGTGTGTATCTGTCTTCCTGAATCATGTTCCTTTATTGTCCCTTTTCCTCACTTCTCCTCATTAAAGTCTTCTCTTTCTCTTTCACTGACTGTCTCCCATTTTCCTAGTGTCAACATCACCTTGCTTGGAGTGAAATTCTTAAAGATTTTCAGATGCAAACACACACACACACACATATATATATATCAGTCAGTTATTGAGATATATATATATATATATATATATATATATATATATATCAGTCAGTTATTGGGATATATATATATATATATATATATATATATATATATATATCAGTCAGTTATTGGGATATATATATATATATATATATATATCAGTCAGTTATTGGGATATATATATATATATATATATATATATCAGTCAGTTATTGGGATATATATATATATATATATATATATATATCAGTCAGTTATTGGGATATATATATATATATATATATATATATATATATCAGTCAGTTATTGGGATATATATATATATATATATATATATATCTCAGTCAGTTATTGGGATATATATATATATATATATATATATATATAAGTCAGTTATTGAGATATCTATATATATATATATATATAAATAAATAACTGACAGATATATACCCAAGTATATGATTGGTTGGTGTATACAGAATTAATTCAAATAACCAACAATTACTATTCTTAAAAGAGTGCTCAGTACAAAGTAGAGCAGATATAATTATTTATTTAAAGAAAAATTTATAACATAAATATGTTATAAAATCACTACAAAAATAGACATTTTGTTTCAACACCCCCGGTGTCTTATCAAATGATGATGTTGAATGTAAAATAAATGGTTTTAAAAGTTTCAAATTAATTAACAATCCTTCACAAGGGGAAAATGTTGTTACAAAAGCTAGATTGACCAATCAAAATACAAGTATAGGAAAATTCAAAAAGCTTGACAATGGAGTCATGTTATAATAGCTATTCAGATCTTTAAAATATGGGTAATATTAAAAAAGAATTTATTCTAACCAATAATTACTAAATTATATGATAAAATTTAATATTAAAATTAAAAACTATCAATTTCAAAATCCAAATTTAATCGCTATTAAGTTTACAACTATAAAATTACTGAAGAGATAAGAAGAAATACATATGTTATTCAATTTAGTTCTTCATTGAAATTACGCTAGACGCTAATGTTATATCCAGTTCTCTGACAATATATATGTATACATTTTAATCCCAAGTGTGTGAATGGGGTCCTAACCTCACACGTAAAACAACACAAACACAATCAGATTATAATACATAAGCACTCAGACATATATACACACACAAAAAAAGTGATGAGACAGGGAACATCTCCACGGCCCTTTATGAAAAAAAAAAAAAAAAAAAATTGGGAAGGAAAAGGAGAAACCAACATATACGTACATACATACACAATTAAAAGTGAATGCACTTTCCATAAACATAGACACCTATAAATACATGTACACACATCCACAGACATTGACCCAGGCAATCAGATACCACAACCAATAAATATTTAAGACTGAAAGTGTCATTAAGCAAATGCTAACCACTTATTAAAATATAACTTAAGCGAGCAAATATACAAAGATAAAAATGATTAAAAATAATATTATTTAATATATTAAAAAACGAAAATTCCAAACCCACAAATATCAATAAAAACATGTATTTTAATCATATAAGTTGATAATAATTTAATTTTATTATATATTAGGTGAAAGAAAAAAAGAACTACCTACAGAAATAAGTGTACATTCATACATACACATATATACACACGGTGGCAAACATAAACCAATACACATATACATACATACACACATACATATATACATATACACCTACAAATATACACACATATATGCACACATACTCACATATATATACATATATACACACAGAATACACAAAGATAAACATATATACACACATAGACTAACTCATTTGGCAGTAATGACATACCCAAGTTTCCATACCTACATATACACACAATCTCATATACAATAGGTATCAACATACCCATATACAACCACAAACATACATATATAAACACACACACATATATATATATATATATATATATGCACACACACAAATATATACATAAATATACCTATCTATAATAACAAGTACACATATATACGTACATACGTATAAATACTACGATCAAATCAAATACATATATAAACGTACATACATACATACATCCAAATACATGTATCCTAACATACATATATACACATTCATACAAGCCAAAATATATGTAAAAATAAATTTAGATACACAATATAACAGGACACACACACACACACACATATATATATATATATATATATATATATATATATATATATATATATATATATATATATATATATATATACACACACACATAGATACACATACACATATACATAGACAAATACACATACATACACATATACATCAATATTTTTAACCTCTTCACTGCTTCTCCTCCTTAGTCAGTTATTGATATATATATATATATATATATATATATATATCAGTCAGTTATTGATATATATATATATATCAGTCAGTTATTGATATATATATATATATATCAGTCAGTTATTGATATATATATATATATCAGTCAGTTATTGATATATATATATATATATATATATATATATATATATATATATCAGTCAGTTATTGATATATAAATATATGTATATATATATATACATATATATCAGTCAGTTATTGATATATAAATATATGTATATATATATACATATATATCAGTCAGTTATTGATATATAAATATATGTATATATATATACATATATATCAGTCAGTTATTGATATATAAATATATGTATATATATACATATATATCAGTCAGTTATTGATATCTGTATATATATATATATATATATATACATATACATATATATATGTCAGTTATTGATATTACATCTATATATATATATATATATATATGTGTCAGTTATTGATATATCAATATATATATATATATATATATATATATATATATATATATATATATATATATATATATATAAACAGATTTCTAGTAATGCCAAATCTAATCAAACATTTCAGGAATAAAAAATATAGGATCATATTAAACATAAGATACAATAATATCCACGTTTAAAATGTAAGGTACCTTTCGACCGACACATTTTCAAACACAATCAGCGGTAATCTAAAACGGAGCACTAACAAGAAAATTTTTTATTAATACCATAATAAAACAGTATGGTAAGGGGGGGATTGTTTTACCTCAAATCATGTAACCGTTTTCCCGAATAAAGCCAACTTAAACTTCATCTCCCGTTGTACGCAAAGGGCCAGCCTACGTATGTTGATGATAACAGACTCCAAGATGTCGAGGTGGAGTCTGTTCCTAGCCCTGTGCAATACCGAAAAGAAATGGGGAGAATACTCAGTCCTACAAACACCAGAATTTAATAGATGTTCACCGATAGCAGAGGCGTGAGTCTGCGAACACCCGGTTGTCACAAGCTCATGTCTGCGCACACAGCCCGGGACATGTTGGGCGATTCTAACCTCAAGCCTCTGGATAGTTTTGCCCACATAGTCGAGCCTGCATCGACATTTAAATTGATAAATAACTAAATTATTATGGTAGGTAGGCAAAACATCCTTACAGCAAGGGGGGAAAGCCCTCCTAGTAGTAAATATCTTCCTGACTGTAACGGCATTGTAACACCGTTTAATGGATGAAGAGATCTTATCGGCGTATGTCTGACTCTCAGGACCAATCCAAGGGAGCCTGACATATATAGGACATTTGGAAGGCCCGTATTTCTTAATTTCATTGAACTTCCTGATCTTACGTTCAATGACAGTTTTAATAACTAATTCGGGGTAACCGTTCTTAAGAAACAATTCCTTAATTCTCTATTAAATTCTGGTGTTTGTAGGACTGAGTATTCTCCGCATATCTTTTTGGTACAGGGCTAGGAACAGACTTCACCTCGACATCTTGGAGTCTGTTATCATCAACATACATAGGCCAGCCCTTTGTGTACAACAGGAGATGAAGTTTAAGTGGGTCTTATTCAGGGAAACGGTTACATGATTTGAGGTAAAACAATTTTTTATTTTTTTTTATTCACCCCCCTTACCATCCTGTTTTATTACAGTATTAATAAAAAATTTTCTTGTTAGTACTCCGTTTTAGATTACCGACGATTGTGTTTGAAAATGTGTCAGTCAAAAGGTACCTTACATTTTAAATGTGGATATTATTGTATCTTATGTTTAATATTATCTCATATTTTTTATTCCTCAAATATATATATATATATATATATATATCTGTCAGTTATTGATATATATATATATATATACATATCAGTCAGTTATTGAGATATATATACATATATATATATATATATATATCGGTCAGTTGATATATATATATATATATATATATATATATATATATATCAGTCAGTTATGGATATATATATATACATATATATATATATATCAGTCAGTTATTGATATATATATATATACACATATATATATAGTTGTCTGTTATTTTCCATATGTGATACATAGTTAGGCAGTCATGTATCGAAAGATACATGACTGACAAGGTAGATTTTTTTCCTGAAGTAATTTGACATTTCTTTCTGCGGTAGACCAGTTGCTATCCAAGGCTGTGGAACCCAGTCTGACCTGCTATTTATCCATAGATAGGTGTTGAATATTGTTTAATTGCAAGTGGTTTGACATGCTGGTCGACTGGTGTAGTCACTCAAAATGAAAATACCACCCACTGAGTGATTTGATGGAGAGATATACGAGTGAATAGTCCACTCATGGAAATATGTTGGGCAGGTCCATTATAGTAAAGTGGACTAACCCACCTGCTGTATTAGGTAATCTCCTATAAATGAGGTAGATTAGCTGGCCTGCCTTTCTACAACGAGACACAAGGAGGCAGAAAATAAGTTATTTGACGTCTACACTGGGGGAAGAAGAAGAGGATTCATACCTTTCCCAAGGTTATTAGCACATAAGTGAATGTAATGGATTTGACTGGAATTCAAACTTGCCTCTCTGATACCTCAGTCCGAGCTGCCATCCATTACTCCACTGTAATACATGCACATTTCTTGTCTCTCCATAGCTATAAGTTAATATAATAGGGCTGACAAGGCTCTTTATACTTGATTGACAGCAAAATCATTGAGGAGGTCAATACTGAATTCAAAAGCTGAGGAGGGTTGTTTGGAGACATTGTAGCTCACTATGTGCACCAATTGTCTCTATTTAGTTCTTCTGAAAAATGTAGTTGGTTTTGTTCAAACCTTTACCACTATAACCAAATCATATGTACAGGTATTCTGGGTGGACCGTCATACATTGAAGACAGTGGGAGAGTCCATCACACACATGCATACAGACACACAAACACACACCTTACTTTGAGTTCAAAGGAGATAGGCTAGGATGTTTTCTTTTTACTTTTTTTTGTAAGATACATTGACACATGACATCCTAATTCCAGACATCTTTTTCATTAAATATTCAGGAAACCTTCTAAATTTATGTGACAAGCTGTCAAAGGCAGTTTCATTTTAACACTTAATAAAAGGGCTGATTGGAATAAGTTTTCTCTGGATTTTTTGCTTTAAAAGAATAATCCTCCTGCCTTGTTTATTTGAAATATAAAGAGATGTTTAATATTAGTAAACTTAGTGTAATCAGGTATGTTTTCATTCAGTTTGAGTTAAGGTGAACAAAGTTTGCTAGCAAGTTGATTGGTCGGTTGTTTTTCATTTAGTGGCATATCAAACTCTATGGGTCATTTAATGCCAAAATCTAAACATTTTGTATGCAGTTTTTTTAGATAATAATGGTTTTAGTGATACAAGTCTTACTAATTAACCCATAGCTGGGGAGATAAGAGATGGATTCATACCCTTTCCTAAGGGTATTTGCATGTAAATGAATGTGACAAACCTAAAAGAATTCGGCTCACTGATTAACAATTCTGAACCATTATCTATTAAACTATCTGCAGATTCAAGCTTACAGCACCTGGTATTCCCAAACAGCCAACTATTTAGGTACTGACCAGGGTCAATATTGCTTAACTTTAAACACCAGTTCTCATATGAGCACCAATGTGAAATGGCTGTAAGGCTTGCTAGCAAGGTATGTATAGATATGTGTAATATATATATGTGTGTGTGTGTGTGTGTGTGTGTGCAAGAGAGAGTATCTGAAGTCAGATGAATATCTGACAGAATTTTAAATGTCTAAAGCAATATGAAAAACTTGACATATTTAGCAACTGATGCATTAGCATCAGAAAAACACAAAGATATATGTTAGCAGGACAAAACCAGGTAACCTTAATGTATTTGGAAATGATATTAAAATAACCCAGAACATATACTGGCAGCAAACTGCTTGCATACAGATAGAAAATGAAATCAGTAAATATACAAAAATAGAAACCTATTTAAGACACAGATGTGTCTTCTCACTAGAGTTATTCAACTTATACAGTAAGGCAATTCTGAGAGAATTAGAAGTTCTACCAAGACACATTATTGGCTGTCATAATCTTAAGAAGATTAAGATGTGCAGATGACACAGTGTTGATGATAAATGCAGAAAGGGAACTACAAGAAATCCTACAGAAGGTAGTGACAGAAAGTGAGAAGAAAGGATTAAATATCCACTGTAGGAAGACAGAATTCATGGTTGTTAGCAAAAATAACAGTCCAACATACAAATTACAAACTGGAAATTCAAAAATCAAACAAGTACAAAAATTGAAATATCTGTTGAAATGTTTTACCAGAGGACAGAAATTGTGACAGTGAAATCCAAAGATGCACTGGGATAGTGAACGCTGTCTTTCAAAAGTTTAACAAAGTATGAAGAAAAAGACTCCTGAACTGTTATATAATATCAGTCCCTCTCTATGGCAGAGAATGTTGGAGAATTTCCTCACATATGAAGACTTGAAGCAATAGAAACCTGGTTCTACAGAAGGATGCTGAGAATACCATGACCCAAACAATGGCAAAGTTTCAGAGAAAATAGAAACAAAAAGGGCACATACATAACATCAGGAAAAGATATTTATACTTAGAATCAGAAAGAGAAAATTAAAATTTCTTTGGCATATCATGAGATAAAATGGCTTGGAAAATTTGATACTCACAGGACAGATTGAAAGCTAGAGGGATACAGGAAAACAATACATGACCTGCCTAGCGAGCTTGTGTAAATGTACGACAGAAGAATATATGATAAGAAAAACAAACATTATTAAGAGCTACAAAAGACAGGAAGTTGTAACACAAAAGAAACAAAACAATTCACATTGACTAAATATATTTATTTTTTAATTTATCCATATCAGTAAAGAAATTAGATTTGAATTAATTTTTATTCAGTTTCTTTTTCTGCTGACACCAGCTCATGAGCAAAAGGAATGAAAATAACATTTTTCCAAAACCTTTTCTATATTTGCTCCACATGTATGCATGCACACATATATGTATATGTGTTATAAATGTATTCTTCTATGTGTCATGTTCCTTAAGAATATTTGGGGTCAAGGCTCTCTATAACTTCCTATCATTTGAAGCTCAATATTCATCTTACTATGCCTCCCACTCCCAGTTCTGCCATTCATTTACACAAATTTTTGAGATATGTTACTCTGTCCATCTTTCCTTCAATATGTCCTGTAAATATCAAATTCTCCAAGCCCTCTTTCTTCAGTATGTCCCAAAAATTTAAATTTTAAAATATTAAGCCAAAATATATCAATAGATTGAAGGGAAAAACAGATATTTATGATGCTGAGTAATTGGCCAAAGACTCAAAAAAGCAAATTGACAAATAAACAATAAGGAAATGAAGAAAAAAGAACAGGGAAAAATTATACTAAGCAAATAATATATATGCAAGTCAAAACTAGGCAGACAATATATGTGCAAGTCAAAACTCGGCAGACAATATATGTGCAAGTCAAAACTAGGCAAACAATATATATGCAAGTCAAAACTAGGCAAAGTAACAGCAATAAGGCAAAAAGTTCACAGAGTAAGAATCATGTTAACATGCAAAAGGGATACAGTACAGATTGTATTGTTCGGAGTTCAAGATGATAAACAAAAATATGGTGAATAAGACCAAGAAGTGGTTCATTTTTTTGGTGAGGAAGAACTCCCAGCATAGATCTGTAGGCTTTGTCTGTAAATTTAGGGAAGGGGATGTTTTTAGCAGGCATTCCTATTGGAATCAGCAAATAATATAATCAGTCAAAAAAAGAATATCACACATTTTTGTTGATACAATATTAATTACTAAGAAGTATATATCCAAAATTATTTCTGTATGACTTTTGTAGGTGAGTTATAACTCTAAGTAAATAATTATAATCTCCCTAACATTTATATATACCAAAATACACAGAAAAAAAATGTAAAACAGTAAGACGTGAAAGTAACAAAACAAGTCTTATTTATTATATGGTTGTTATGTGGTGTTGAAGACATGATAGTCATGCTGATTAAAATTGTGAGTTTGAAGTCAAATAAAGATTGGAATCTGAGAGAATGATAAGATAAAGAATAAGTCAAGTATATTTCAGTCTTTCTCATAACTTTTTTTTATAGATGTTTGTAATGAGTATCCAAATAATTTAGTTGGAAAATACAAGAATTGGCTAGTGTTTTCTTTCTTTGAATTTTTGTTTAGTGTTAAGAGATAAATCTTACTATAAGAGTTTCAAAAAAGAAAAGGAGCTTAAATTGTTGATGCATAGCATGTTGATGGCCTGTCCATATTGACTGCTTCTCTGGTAGCATGTCACATGTTTGTATGTGTAGAGGAGAAATATGGGATTGAATCTCAGTGGTTTAGAAAGAGTAAATTAAGGATAATTGTAATTGATATAATTATTTTTGACACTATAATTAATTTTTATTTACTTATTTTTTATAGACATGACAGTAACAGTATAATTTATTTTTTTTATTTATCGATTGTTTTAGGGACATATGACATGACAGATAGTTTGAATGAGTAAGAATGTCTTTTTTATCAATAGTTTTGCACTAAATTCCTGTATTTTTCTGAGAAATATTTGTTAAAAGTTTTCAACAAATAATCAGACTTTTCTCAGATATGCATAATATTTAGAAGGCAAAATTGGAAAAGTCTCAGAAGAGGATCTCCAGGCATACTCCATAACCAATTCAAATCATGGGCTGTTTGGCAACAGTCATCACCAAATAGTTCACTCATTTTTTTTGCCCACATTTTCTGGTGTTTTGCTAGGGATTCTATCACCATTAACATTAATCATCATTGAAATATTCTTGCTCCTCAAAACCCTGTGTCATACCCAAAGAAAACATAACTTATTATAGTTGACATTTTATTCTATTCAACAGTGTCCTTGTTTCTGTGTATCTGTTGTAGTTTCATATATTAGACAGATATGGAGCTATAGCCTGGAGGTGTAGTGTTATTTTGTTTTTACCACTTTTTTGCTTTTCTAAACTAAAATTTTCAAAAATTTAAATGCAGCATGAATCACCATTTTTCTGTCTTCCTTTTTTTCTTAAATTGATTTCACCCAAGCAAGGCAGTAAAGCCACTAGAACACATGGGGGCTACACAGTGTGGAAGAATTAGAAAACAGAAACAGAGCAAGAACAAAAGAAGTGTAATCAGGAGGACAGTAGAAAGTGATTGACATTGCATTTCAATTTTTGAAGATTAAAGTTTGCTGGAAAGCATGAAGCCAAAAGGGAATTCTATAATCTACATGTGATAAAAAAAAAACTATTAGCATAGAACTTATGATTACATCTTGCCAACTCAACTGTATATTGGTGAGACCTTATCAACAGTCTGGTACTGTGTTTAAATCCATGAAGTCTAGCTACCCTGGCAAAGAATTCATATGAACAGCTGTCATGGAAATATTTATAGAAAAGGCACAGGGAGGGAATTTTATGTTGATGGAAGAGTGACTGAAGCCAAGATGCCACATCATGACTAATGATGTTGCTGATTCTTCTTAGGATTTTATCAAGGAGTTGAAGGTAAATAGCAGGAGGACTGGAACATATGTAGCAGCAATATCCTAAGCATGGGCAAATGGTATTAGTAGACCTTTAGATAGGTATGTTTGATTTTGGAGAGCAAAATTGACTTGCATGGCACAGTGAACTAACTTTCTTCACAGCTTATCTAGCAATGGATTCAGTTGCATGTTTTCTCTCATTAGTCAATGTCCAAGTTCAAGATAAAAGCCAGAATTGATAATCCTCCCAGTTTTCCCTTTCCACTGTTAACCTCAAATTTATTGCCATATTTACAAGTTCAGTTAAAGGAAAAAACTTTAACGCAACTTTCTCAAAGGCACATAGCCCAGTGGATAAAGATGTTGGTTAAATCTAGTAGCTAGACACAAAGAGTTGTGAGTTCAATACCAGGCCCAGCAGTGGTGAACCAAAACTTGGAGAGTTGAGTTAAAGGGAAATAACTGAGACATTCAGAAGAGACATGGCACGTGGAACTAGAACAATCTGCTCCAGTGGATGAAATAATGGGTTTGCTTCAATATTCCAATCACCTGAAGAAGGCAGAAGTGTACAATGGCTGCAACATTGAGAATATGGCAGTTAAGATGAAGATACTAGTCTGCGTAATGTAAATAATAATCTAAGAGATACAGAAAACTGTTTTCCTTTTTATTATTTTTTGCAGTGGTTGTCTTATTTTGTAATTTTGTGCCTATTATTGTGACTTGCTGTTTCTTCTAAGTTTTTTGTTTGGAACAAGTACTTGGATTTGGTAGGAAATAATTTTTTTAGATATTGTAATGGCTGATCTCAAAAATAAGATGAAATTTCAACTTAATAGTCAACTGTATAAAAACATTGTAAATGAAAAAATATATATAAAGTGCTCCAGTGTTGCTTAAATAATGAAAGGTCATTCACAGGTGAATTACAAGATAAATCAAGCTGAAATTTAGAAACTTAAGCACAAGAAATTTACATCAGATTTTATTCATCCCTGCTGGATATTTTCTTCTGCTCATTTTATAATAAAAGTGAAACTGAATTGAATTGTTTCATAATTTCTCAAGGAAAATTGCTGAACTTAAACACTATTTGATGAATCGGTGACTTTAGAAATAGAACTTGCACATAGTAAAACCTGATTAAGAAAAAAAAAATGTCTGGTGAAAAAAAAATAATCTGCAGTTTTTAATTATATTAGAGTGTAATTGCGAAAAACAAGCAGAATTGAGAAGCTGAGTTGAGATTCTAACATTGTATACTGTATTCACTTTTATATTAATGCCTTTTTGGAAAGGCATGAGTTAAATAGTTTTCTCTCTCAACTTGCAGCACAGCCAATCTAGGAAAAGGAATACTGAGGTATAAACCATCAAGAAAGCAACGAGAATTCATTACATTATCTTTTCCAGCAATCATAGATTTGTCACTAAATGACCCACAACTGGTTGAGGGGATGTTAAAATCAATCTATCAACCAGGAGGTTGTAGTAATTCACAGATTATAATGAAAAAAGGGTTCATAGGGAGCCATGATTGCCTCTATAATGAAGGGATGTAGCATTTTAAAAAAATCATTGCAAATCAAACTTTGTCTCCTTTTAAATTATTGATCTCTAAAAACTCAAGATAAAAGATTATTACTGTAGAATGCAATTCATATCAGGAGATATCAAAGGTCTGAATTGAATTTAATGTTCATCAGGATAAAAGAGTTGATCTGTGGTAAGCTCTGTATGTACTGAGATCACCAAAAGTGGTGGCAAAGTAAACTCAGTACACAGGTTCACATTAGGATATCAAAAGAGCTAGGTGCCTCAGAGGGTTAACCAAGAATGTATCCACAGAGTAACCAGATGAAGAATTGAACCTCAAAGTTTGCTTGTAAGTTTAAACATGAATAGAAAGTCAACCTTGCTGTAGTTAGGATAGACACTCACGTGACAACCAGATGACAAGAAATTATATAAATGTCCAGCCTACAATTGAGTAGGCAGAGAATCCCTCAAATTTTCATGAGATCAATCTCAAACTTTCAGAAGTTCCCAAATGACACATACCCTCAAGGAAGTTGAGAAATGAATAAAGAATGATTTTACATATTAGAAATATAGTCTAGTACTCTTATTAAACGTTACTAATATAACATTACTGATTGACACCAAAATTTATAAACAATTTTCACCAAAATGTGATGACAGTTGAGAATGAATTGAATAATTTCCAAAAAATGCACTCAATATGATTTAAAATTTTAAATTTGCAGAGTGTTATATTCCATGCTAATAGGAATATATACTTGAAAAACAAGGTGGATAAAATAACTAAAGGTTTATTGTAAGAAAACAGTACAATAAGAATAAAGGTAACAGTTATGCACAAGGTTATTGCAAGTCAATCCAGAAGTGAGTGCTACTATTGGAAGGTTGGTAGTTCTTGCATAAGTCTGAGTCATACTCAACAGATCCCAGCTAGACTTGGTAGTCCATTGACTTACAGATACTTATAGGTAGTGACTACCTATAGTGTGGTTACTTATGGGGTTTGCAGGCTATTCCATTACATCACAGAGTAAAGTTAACAACAAAAGAGAAAAATCTAGTGTTATTTTAAGTAGAGTTTAACCCCTTCCCAACAGTTACTTTAGGAAAAACGTTTCATTTTCAGACAAATTTTTTTTTTATTTTGGTTAAATATAGTAAATATGAAACTGAGGCTGCTTGAAGTATCTAAGTGGAGGCTGAAACTTCTACCAGACGGATACGTTTGAGAAATGTTTAGATTTAAAGCACAGAAGGACATAAAAAAAATCAAGATTGACCTATAAACACTTCTGTAGCTAGGCTTTGAATGTTGTGTTTTGGACTTTTATTCATCCATGTCTGAAAAAGATGCATTCGGTAAAAACATATATACATGCCTATGCTGGGGAAGGCTTTAATGCATAGAAGCAGACTTCTCAGAATAATTCTAGCTGCTATGCTGTAGTTGTTAGGTTGAACACTAAACCAATTAAATCGTAAAATTTAATTAACAACTTATTGGCTTTGTATAATCTATTGTTTAAATTGCTGTGCAGGCAGCAGGGAAAACTCACAAAGTAGATCTCCCCACCTCTTTCAGTCTCTATTAAAAGAGATAGAAATTTTACTTTATTTCCTTAGTACCAGATCTTCAAAGAGTTTTACTCATGTGGTCACAGTGTTCATTGTTTTCTATGGCTGATAGCAAGAACTTGTGTTACATGGAATATTTGTTGTTGTTTTAAGCATTGGCATATCAAGGCTAATCAAAAGACTGTCTTCAGGCATCTCATGAATTCTCCAGTCAAGGAATTGGCTTTTAAACACTGTGTGTACTAATTTTGTTTCTCCAAAGAGAATTCTTGAATCAATATGATGAATCAAATTATCACCACAACCTTTTCAAAAATTAAGTTATTGTATTAAATATTTTTTCCCATATTTTTTAAAGCAAGTAAATGATAATGTATTCTCATGTTTGTATATTTTTCATCATGGCCAACTTGTCTGTCATCATTTCTTTTCTTTGTTTCATTTTTGTTTAGAGAGAGAAAAAATATGGATGAGAAAGCTTAATAGGTGCAAATTTTTTGTTATTCTCTTTTATGATAAAATAGAAACCCGGGTGTGGGAAGTGCCTGAATGATTTTTATTTCAGATCTTATATTTTAGAAGTTTTACTCTCTGAGGAAAGTATAAATTGAATTTTGAATTAAAGAAAAAGCAGTTATATTTTTGTGACTTCTAACACAACAAGCACTTTGGGAATGGTGCAATAACAACAAAGAAGATTGTTGGTCTTCTGTTCCAAGATACAATTCAAAATTGCTTTAATGTCTGTTTTTGTCTTTAATCCTCATCTGGTGAAACTCATAACGACAAATTTCAATTTCAAGACTGAAGAAATATCCAAATAAGATGTAAACTAATATAGTTCATGTCATAGGGTCACTACATGTATTGCTGCATTAGCTGGAGTGGTTTAGACTCAAAAACACTGGGTTCCATCAGGCTATCTTGTCTGATTTTGAATTCAGAATTTTCCTTTTCCTAAATTGGTTGCCACGTCAACACAAATCTAATCAGCCTTGTCTGTTAACCCCTTGCTTAAAGAAGACAGTTTCTTGCCTTTTTCAGAGGAATTAGTACAAAGTTAACAATACAGAATTGAGTGAATTCATTGCTAGGTCAGTTGCTAACAAAGAAGGCTCATTGTGTTATGTGAGAATATTGCTGCCACATATGGTCCAGTGCTCCTGTTATTTACATTGAGCTCCAAGATAAAATCCAAAGAAGAATCAGCAATATTATTGGTCCTGATCTGGCAGCTCAACTTAAGTCACTTTCTCATTGCCACAATGTTGCCTTTCTGTCACTTTTCTATAAATACTTTCATGGTAATTATTTGGATGAGCACTTCACTATGGTACCTAGACTTTATGAATTTAAGCACAGTACTAGATTGGCGTCAAGATCTCATCAATTTGCAGTTGGATTGGCTAGATGTAACCATAATTTCTCTGCCAACAGTTTCACTTTGCATTTGTGGAAATCCCTTCTGGCTCCATGCTTTACAGCCAACTTTAAATACAATGTCAATCACTATCTAGTGTCCTCCTGATTACTCTTTTCTCATCCTGCTCATTATTAATGTTTATGTTCCTAATTCTCCCACATCCTGTAACCCCTTGTGCCTTAGTTGCTTTACTGCCTTGCATGGGGTGACACTGATTTTTTTTTTTTTTAAAAAGTAAGAAGTGTATGCAGTCTGCTGAATGAATTTTGCATTCTGATAACTGTTACAATGTTTGTGTCTCTTAATAAGGCATGATGGATAAAATTTATTTAACAAATGCATAAAAACTTTCATTTAATCTAAATTTATCTGTGGAAAAATAATATTAACTTCATTAATAGTACAAAGTGTACAACTTAATGTCCTTCAAAAAATAATTTGTAATAACTCACTGGTTGTTTTGAGAAAGTGAAGAATGTCTACAAAGTTATAAAGGAATTCAGATTGTTGTCACATTTGTGCATAAAAGAAAAATTTTATCATTTAAACACTAAATTTTACAGTTTTTAAAAAAAATAAAACTTCTGAGTTTGTTTTTATTATTTTGTATATTTTTGCATTGTAAATCATGAAGAAAGTGATATTCAGTTAGGAATTGGTTCAATTATTACTTACAGAAATTTGTAGAAATCAATGAGGTATCTAATATTTATGATAAATATTTTTAATATATATAATCAGCAAATTCACAAAAAACATCATGAAAAAAATATGTTAGGCTTTTTTGTTGAAATTATTTACCAGACTAAAAAAAAATAACAAAAATTAATCTTTTCAGCTTTGAGGACCAAAGGTAAAAATGGTTTTGTTCAGTTTTAATAACCTGAATATTAAAATATCATCTTGTCTTTCATGTAGGCTTCATAAAAATTGTCTACAGTGGAAATATATAATATCTACTACTGAAAACTTCCTGACCTAACCAATGACTTCATGCGATGTAACATAACTGCTATGCCATCTATTCTGCCTAGAGTTCAAAAAGCATTTGGAAAACACTTGCTTGTCAGTCCCTATACATATTCAAACCAATTTATATTGTACCATCACATTTGATATGAAAACTTATTGTACCTAAGAGAAGTTTTTAATGTAAGATACTTTTTGTTGTCCATGTAAAATGGTAATATTAGGCATTTCCTTATAAGGAAACATTCAGCATTCATTGACTGAACAGCCAGTGCTACCATAGGTTGGAATTTTAAAAATCTTTCTCCTAATACAGTTTTTCAAAAAAAGTGGTTTCTCAATTCCACTGTTATTGCCCTTCCTAATATTGATGGGTTTTCCTTCCTAACCTTTTATTTGAAATAGTGTGGAACATCAAGATCATTTTTGTTAGTATTTTGTCTTCAAGTTATATATGATACCCATTTTACTTGTTGCTGCTGCTGAAAGTCCTTAAGTGATGTGATTTCTGTTATTTGGTACAGTTCTTTAGTGACAGTCTATCAGATTTGATGAAGGATGGCAAAAGTTACAGAATGTATTCATTCAAAGCCATTTTTAATCATTGAGAAAGCAGTTGTATACATTTGACAGTATAGATATTTCTGAATGGAGATATATACATACAAAAGAATTGGCTCTTTGAGTTTTTTTCGTAGATAAATTTTAATATTTTATATTACTAGAATCCACTTGGATTATATACCAAAAGATTTATTACCTTTTACTATATATATATATATATATATATATATATACACACACACACACACACACACATATATATATATATATATATATATATATATATAGTAATCTGAGGAGGCTATTTACAAAATGTGGCTTGAGTTATTAGGTTAATGTTTCAATTTTGTAGTAGCTTGCGGTGTTGGAAGAAACTACCCCTACTGTCACCTGTCCTATATTCAATTTCTTTTTCTCCTATACTAAAATGGTGATAATTTAAAAAGATATTATGTAATGGTTCAAATAGCCAAGGTAACAGTGAAATTTTTCATTTCAAAATTTAATTATATTTACCAGAATGAAGCATAAGTAGTTTCATATAATACATTCTAAGGGTAACACTAATAAAATGATAGATGAGATTATATAAGGTTTGAAATATTCAAGATTAAACTGAACATATTCATAGTGAACCTTCCACAACCAAAATATAAAAAAGATTTTGATTTATTCAAGTACTCAATTTTTAAACTGAAAGTAGAATGAAGTTAAGACTCTCTGCAGTCTTATAATAGCATCTTTTAAACTATTGTATCTTCCTTATTCCCAACCCAATAGTTTTTCATTTTAGGTAGTTGCTTAGTCATAATATCTGCATATAATATGCAGCATAATATTTGGATGCTTTTTTAAGGTTATCTGAGAGACTTGGAAATATGCTGTCTTGGAAAAGAGTTTTCTTCCTTTTTATCTTAGTAATTGGTGTATAGACAAACCAATAAAGTTAAATTGGTTTTGCAAAATGATAACATTTGAACCTTAGCCAAATCAGATTGTAGTTTAAACTCAGGAAAGAATTACTTATGAGAGCATTTTATGTAGATTTTATGCAGTTAATCAATACACCAATGATGTGTGGCAGAGTACCTGAAGACAAGCAGTGAACAGATAAAAATTTGATGTAAACAACAACGACAGAGATATTAGGATATAAGTTCAAATTACTGAAAAGCACTTACTTATTACTCTGGCAAATAAAATAAATACATAAATAAATAAAAAGCTAGACTACAAATGGCTGTTCCCCAAGACAAATGATCTTAACAATGATTTTCCATAAAACATTCTTGAAAGCTCGACATTATTGAAAGTAAGATGTACTTTCTAAAGATTCTCTTGCCTGGGGGAAATTGGTATCTTTGTATTATCCTCCTTGAGGAGATTGCCTTGTCCATCTGAAATTACCAGTTTATTTTGCTTGTCCACATTTTTTTTTTTACTCAAAAGCTTATTTGCCAAACAGTGCACCAACCTGATAACTTTTAACTCTTTCACATTACAGTTTTTATTTCTGGTTTCCAGGCAAGAACTTGTTGCAATATATTTTGATTTTGTTCTGTGAGAATTTCTGAAAGCTTTTTTTTGGTTTTGAACTTGACTAATGTGTTGTCCAGTAGCAAAATGAATTTTAGAACAAATAGATTCTTAAAATTGCATCTGTTAGTTGGATTTTTTAAAAATTATCAGATATTAATTTAAAAAAATAACACTGATACTCAATGGTACAGTTTGGGCATGGCCAGAGAGACAATTGCCCTAAGTGCTAAATTTTTAGGGTTGCAAAAAAAAAAATTAAGCTGAGAAAATACCTATGAAATTAGAATTTATAACAGCTGTTCTGGGCGTTAGTAACATTGGTGTTTGAAATTAGGTATATCACACTGTCTCCTGAAATACCCAAAACAAACATAGCAGACTCAGGATGCGAGTCCACATAAAGAAGTGGAAAGAAACAAGAACAACCAATATATATGTACAAGCATATTATAATACATATACAAACATATAATAATGTATTAACAACAAAGGTATACAAAGTATGAAGGCAATAATGTGTATAACAAATGAATGTGAAAAGATTTTTGGTCCAAAGTATGTGTAGTAAGTAAATGTTCATATGGATGAATGTATGTATGTATGTGTTGTTCATGCATCTCCCAAAGGGAATGCATTCTCTGCGAGAGGTTATATGTTGACGAATAACCAGAAAAGATAAGAGAACAAAAAAAAATATTGCCAAGTATTTATAGTCTGGAGAGCATCCCCTAGTAGTGGCTTTGAAAATTAGGTGGGGCTACCCAACACAGCTCATGGTTAAGTAGGAGGCGCAATAGTTTAATTTAGCACAGGAGCTCAAAACCCACTCTAAACCAGAAGACAGCTGAAATTCCTTGGACATATAGAGGAAGGAAGGATTGGAAAATTTAACACTCACAGAACATATTGAGGGTAAAAGAGACAGAGGAAGGCAATGAGCTATGTATCTAAAGAGCTTGTGTGAATCAATAGGGGGAAACAGTGGGCAGGGTCTTTAGTAAAGGAAGAAAAACTGCTAAGAGCCATACAAGATAGGAAAATGTGGGGAACCATGGTCGTCTTCAATTAACTGTTTTTTTTTATTTATGGACTTAAATTTACTTCATGAAATATGCCATAATTCTTCATTTAATAATGTAGGGAGAAACATTTCTTTTGATTAAATTTATATATTTCCCCCAAGAGTGAGCATACGGGCATGCAATGTCCGAAACATTGGTTCTCATATGATCATCAAAGCTAATCAATGTTGAGACTGGTCAGTACCTAGATGGTTGACCGCTTGCAAATACCAGGTTCTGTAAGCTTTGATATGTGATAGTGTGAAGGATAATAGTTTGCAACTGAGAGTGAATAAGCAGAGTTTCCAATTCTACTCAAGTTTCTTATATTTACTTATGCTCACATACCCTTTGGAATGGTACAAATTCATATTTTCTCCTCCCAGCTATGGGTCCGTTATTAGAACATGTACAGTGTAACCCGGATATAAGAGAGTTGTCGGGACCGGAGAAGAAGTCTCTTATATCCGGGTTTGGTCTATTTTGTTTAGGTAAGTATGGCTCTAATTTGGGACCAGAGAAAATCTCTCTTATATCCAGGTCACACTGTGTTAGTAAACCATTATCTCCATAAAACTCTTATAATCTAAAAATATTTCTCAGCTTTATATAACCTACAGAATGTTGATAAGCAGTAAAAAACAAACAATCAACCAGAAAGTATCCAACTTAAGAGACTGAAGTTAAATTGTCAGTGATTAAGGACTATTAGTGGAAACTGTCTTCCTACATTTTTATAAGTTTATTATTGGCTATTTGTAATATCAGTGGATGATATAGAAAGCTTTCATTTTTGTCAGAACAGAATTTGTAGTTTGATTTATCATTCAATGATTTCTGCTTGCAGCAAATTATGGACACACATGACTTTTAGATTTTGTTTCAACTATTTCAGTCAGCAAGCATCTTTCAGGCCAATACACTTCAAATAATCAGGCTGTTGGGACCATCTCTAGATAGATTATTGACCAAGGCTACTGAGGTTCAAGCTACCCATGAGTTGAGGACTTACAACAGTGTACTAGCACAAGTACTGATCGTTTCAGAATGGCGATTCTATTTTATGCCTAAAGCTTGGGTCAACCTGTGGTATGGTTTCAGGCACTTACCAATGGTACCACACACTGAAATAATCTCCCTGGTATGGTATTATCAAGAAGTTACCTCTATAAGTAATCGATCATGGTGAGATTCGAAACTAGGTTTCATGATTCAGAATGCTAACATTCTAATCAATCGCCCACATGCCCATCTGTAGTTCGTTCTATTGTATAGTAATTATTACATTAATTTGACTTTGGGGAGTGTAGAAATGACTAGTGAAATAGCCATTAAACCAGAAATAGCATATATAGATAACAAAAAATAAAGAAAAGATTGTTATATTTGTTTAGATAAATTTGCTACTAGGGAAATGCATCATGCCAGAAACTTTTTCTCACCAGAATTCATCTTGCACATTTATAAATTTACCATTCCTATGTGGATTGAATATTGGTGCCATATCTGATCTTGTGCTCCTGCTATATATCTTGAAATTCTTAAAAATTCCAAAGAAAGGGTTTGTAATGTTATCCGTTCTGAACTGATCTCTTGATTTGACTTAGATCCTCACCACTTTAATATGACTTCTATAGATATTTTCATGACATTTGATCTAATTGTTCTAACCCTGACTGCATGAATTTAAGTACATAACTACATTAGAAACAAGGTCTTACCATTTTACTGTTGAAATAGCTACATGTAACCAAGAATTTTATTTCAATAGTCTCTTTTCTTATACTTCTTACCTCTAGGACTCTCTTCTTTTCATGATCTTCAAAAATTTAAATGCATTGTTAATCGCAGTCTTCCGTCTTCCTGACCACTGTTCTTTTATTGTTCTTTCTCCTCACTAATGTCTTTTCATTCTCTTTCACTTCCAGTGATCCTTGCTTCTTAGTGGAATTTATTACCTTGCCTAGGAAAAAATGATCAAAAAATATTTTTAAGGCATTCTTGCATTGCAAAGAATATTGAAACTATTGTATAATCAGGTTTGTTTTCAGCTTTTTGTATGTCAAGTTTGCATCAATTTCAGAATTATGGTGACCTAATCTATTATGTTGGTGCAAAAATAAATGGTTTTTGACGTATTTTTAATGTCAAAAACCGTCATTATTTTTGCACCAACCTAATACATGCAAGCTAGCAGCAAATTATGTGTTTGTCCAGTGTTTTCAGTTTTATTAGATTCATTAAAAAGATAAGCAAAGAACAGTTTTTTTTTTCAAAAATTTCATTAAAATAAGAATCTTTGTTGGGGTTTGAATACTTCAAAACAATTGACTGTCTTTTAAGTTTCTTTTCATATATTATTCCTTCAGTAAATTTGTTAGAAGTTTTTCCCTAATTATAAGATCGGTGAAAGTCAACTTCTCAGTTTTCATTATCAGATGAAGCTTATAAAAATGACTAACCTGGTTGCCAAAGTTTAAACCTTTCAACAGCATCTTCTTTTTGTAGATAAATATTAATGTTGAGGATATTGTTTGGTAAGCCATAGATCTATTTAGGAGGTTTCCTCACATAAAAATGACATCAAATCCTAAATCATATCGGGATAGTGATTAATATTTACTTTAATGACCTTTGTCTCTATTCCTGGAAAACTATAGCGTGTTAAATGATCTCTGATAATAATTAGCATTATCTTCATCTTCATTTATATTTTATAGATATCAGTTGAATATATATAATTCCCATTTTATCATATTCTTGAGAGATAAGGAATTTTCATTTGTTAATCTCACAAAAAATTCTGTTGAAACCCACACAGATTTTCATGTATTAAAACATATACATACATTGTGATTCCATTCTAATGTAATTACTAAGGCCCATAAAATATGATTGCAAATAAAAGGCTCATCTTAAATTGAGGTTTACTCTGTGTTATTGTGCTATATCCAAATTTTAATAAAATCTGGCAGTGTAAAACAGGGGTTTTACTCGATCTTGACCTTCTTATTTGCATGATTTTTTATAAGCAGTCTCTATATTTTTAATGGGAGATTTTACTCTGTAAATTTTTGCTTCCTAATCTGTCTTTTATTAATGTATAAAAAAAGAAATTGCAAGCTAAAATCAATAAGAAATTGATCAATGGAATTATTTTCTCTTTAGCTTTGACCTTGGCTTGATCTTAGTGGTTCTGGATTATATAATATTTAGAGATTCGTTGAAAATTTATGTTTTAAAATGTTTATCATGAAATCAGATATAGAGTTATCAAGAATATTGAACTTAATCTCATTTCATTTCTTAAATCTTATAAGTCGTTTTCAGTTAGGATTTTTTAAAGATATATCTCCAGATAAATTAATTAATAAAATAAGATTCAATTCACACCAGCGTGTTCATTGGGAGAGTTGGATATTCTCTTAAAGTAGACAGGTTTGATATTTCTTTCTCTTTTATTGATGCAAGTGAAAACACATGACAACAGAATTTTTTTTTTTTTAGTAGAAATAATTTGTTTTCAAGGTTTTATAATTTGCAATAAAAAATAATTTAGCAAGAGTATATACCTATTTGAAAGTGTTATTCAGTTTACTATTTCGAAGGACCCTCAAAAAAGCATTCAGCCATTTTGAATATCTTAAAAACTATTTGAACAACATCAATGTAATTTGGCAATCAATCAGAAGGGATCTTCTTAAGCATGTGGTAGTAGGCATTCTGCCATGGGTTAATTCAGTCATCAGTGAGATATCATTGAATGAAATCTATACAGTGTGAATGCTGCATTCAAAATGATATCTTGGGCAGAGGTTTTGGCAAAGCATAGCATCATATAGATCCATTAGCTTGCTGGAATTTTCAAGAAGGAAAGTAACTTCTGAAAAGGAAGAGATTTCAGATAAAGAAAAAGATTCAGGATGAACATGATGAGACAGCTGATGGCAATTCTGAAAGGTCTTTGTAGATTAATTTGAAAAGTGGAAGTGTTTATAAGATCCTAAAGGGCAATACTTGAAAGGGATTAAGGCACCATTGCCTACGGTAATGTTAATATTAGCAGTTTCACTACAAGGGAACATTTGGAATTCATTGACCAGATAGTACTGCTTTTAGGGGGAATTTATAAGAACTTTCTCTTAATTTCAGGAAAATAGTTTTTTTCAAGTCCACTAGCTCTTATCACTCTTTCCAGTATTTTTAAAGGCTTCCTTCCTAACCTATTTGAAGTAGTGTGGAATCTCAACATCTTGATTATATCATTATTTTCACAAGTTACATGTGCTATCCATTTTAATCTTTGCTGCTGTTGGTAATCCTCAAGTGATGCAGCTGGTTTTATTTGGTATGGTTCTGTTTGTGATAGAGCATATGTAAATATAACAAAATGTACTCATAAGCAGAGCTAAGTAAATTTTCTAATAATAATCAGTAGCAAATAATGAATGAATTTAAAATAACTTTAAGTAATTAATAATGAATAGATAATAATTTACACGTTAACAAACAACCCTGTACAACAGATATAAAATAACCGCATAACGGCCCATGCTTTTTATTCAATAGTCATTATAATAATTTAAAATAACCATTCTTGCTTATCTAATAGCTGTCAGACTAACTGACTAAACTGGACATAACTGACCTTGATATCTATAATACCTCAGTAACAAGCATGTATTAATCATCAAGCCAACACACTTGACCTGAAGATTGTTTTCAAGCATAAAACAGACTGTTACCACTTCAGTGTCTAGTCTTTACATACATACATACATATATATATATATAACGTGAAGTCTATTTTTCCTAAAAACTGATTGAAGACAAAGATTTGATAGAATTCATCTGACAATAACACTAACTGTTCAGTCAATGAATGGTCAATGTTTCCTGTATGATTGATTTCATTATTATCACATACATACATTATATATATATATATATATATATATATATATATCCATGTAAAATGAGAATGAATAGGATCCAATTCTGACATTCATAACATTTAATTTAAGAGGGCTCAATACAAAAGTAGAGAGAGAGTGTGTGTGTGTGTGTGTGATAATGTATGTATGTATGTATATATATATATATATATATATATATATATATATATATATATGAGAGAGAGAGAGAGAGAGTCCTGTGGCCACTGGTAATCTATGAATTTTTAATGTCAACAGTGCATACAGAGGAATATAAGTGGATATCTAAAAAGGTGGCTGGAGCTTCCCAGATATCTTAGTAGTGCAGTCCTATATGGCAGATTCACTATGTCAGAACTCCCATTCAGCAGTTTAGTAGAAGAAAATATAGTTGCTAGAACAAGAACACAAATGCAATATAAAGACTCGTTCAACCCAAAAGTAAGTGAGGTTGGAATTGAGGTTTGGTCAAGCAGAAAATGGAGTTCTACAAATGAATTAAATGTCAGAAGAGCGATTGTGAAAAAAAATGTTCAGAGGTGCAGCTGCCAAAGGACAGACAGGTTTGGGTTACGTTTCCAGACTATGGATAGAAACAATTATAGGAAAGGTGTGATGCCATCTTATACAATAAAAATTCACTCAGGAGTAGAAGAAAGAAAAATAACAGAGATGGTCGGGTTAAGCCAACAAGGAGCCTGGACAAGGTGGAGAATAAAATGGTCAAACTTATAGCGCACACATTATAACCAGCAAAAGTTCTTGGTTCAGGCAGTACACAATGTATTACCATGCCCCACAAATCTCGATACCTGGAATAAAATGGAATCCTCAGCTTGCCCACAATGTGCAGGTAGGAGGTCACTATACTAAGCAGGTACTCTAAAGCTTTGACTGACAGACATTAGTGCTGATGCCACAACCAGATATTAAAGGCAATTGCAAACACAACTGATACTGTGATCCACTCAGAGAGCCTAAATTTATCCTGATAAACTACATCTGCATCCTGGGTAAGACGATAAACTACGTCCAGCAGCAAGGTATCTGATCAGGAGGTTTTGAGGAGGGTAGAACCACCTCTTAATTGCTGATGATCCCAGGTCCACTCTGACCCGGGATGGTAGCACCTGTTAGGTTCCCAGCTATGGAAAAATAGTAACCTTGAAACTGTGGGAAAAAGCATTATAAAAGTGTAAAAACAGGTTTTAATACCAGAAATACTTTGTAAAAAAATATTACCAGAAATAATTTTTTGAAGAAAAAAAAACTATTACAGCAATACGTTTTTGAAAAAAATATATTACCAGCAATAGATTTTTGAGGAAAAAAATATTACCAGAAATAGATTTTTGACAAAACAAAATATTACCAGGACAAAGAAAATTGTTGGCATTAAATAACCCATTGAGGTTGATATGCCGTAAAACAAACAAAACTAAACCAAATCAAACAGCCTCAAACCAAACAGATGCACAATAAATTTCATTAAGACCAGAGAGAGAAAAAAACCATCAAAGAAATTAAAAGAAACAGTCGATATGCCTTCATCATCTGAAGACTGGCAGATGAGGGTGGATCTGGGGAGACAACTGAAATTTCCCTATCACTTAGTCGAGACAATCTGATGTCAACACATAGTCATATTCTCTAACTCAACAAAAGAAATAATTATGTTGGAAGTGACTGTAGTTTGGGAGGACAACATAGAAGAAACAATTGAAAGGAAAAAAAACAAAATGTTAGTGGAAGAGAGCAGAAAAAATGGCTGGAAAACAAACTGCATACCAAATGAGGTAGGATGTAGAGGATGTGCTGCAAGATCCTTAATCAAAATCCTGACAAGTTTCAGTTGAAAAGGTAATGAGAAAAATAAAACAATCCAAAATGTATCAGAGACTGCCATGAAAACATCAAAGTGCTTATGGGTAAAGAGAGTGGGCACATAGATTAGAAAATAACAATGGATCCCCCACCTGCATTTTTTTTTTATTTTGTTTATTTATTTATTTTATTTTTTTGCGACATGATCTTTTCCTTCTCCCAGCTGTATGCATAATGAGAGCTGTTTCGTTTAGTTAGCCATTAAACTTTAGTATCACAAAACTAACTTGCAGACAAATAATCATTTCATTTAAGGTAGCCATTACGTTTTTTCTTTTATTTTATTGGGCCAGGCAGGGAGAAAATAGGCTTCTCTTGTAGGTACTTGCCATTGATTTGTGTCTGTGCCTCAGGTTCAGTGAATTAGTGGCAGTGTTGGCTTGTACTTTATTGGACACACCAGCAAGGGACTGTCTTCTCATTTTTTTTCTCATTTTCCTTCTCCCATTTTCCAGCTGTATACACAGTGATAGTTGTTTTGGTTTAATTAGCTGCTAAACTTAAGTTTCATTAAATTAACTTTTAAAGAAATAATCATTTTATTTGTGCTAGCTGTTGGTTTGTGGATAAATGATTGTTTTGGTTAAAGTCTGTATGAATAGTTTTTTCATACAAACCCACTGTTTTTTCATGGGTGAAGTGGTTGTTTCATTCAAAATTTGGTAATGGGTAGGTAAATAATAACTTCATTTAACATAACCATTAGAATTCTTTTTAAATTATTATATCTTGTGTGTGTGTGCAACATAAGTGCAGTCATGGTTTACCAAGAAAAATGGAGTAGACAAATTTCCTTTCTTGAACCAAGAAAAAAAACAAATTTACCACATCCAGTTAATTATTATCCTAGTAATGAAATTGGCACCAAACTCGGGCTAAAGCCTAGAAAACTCATAAAGATAGCATCAAGCAAAACTCAAATACCATTGGCTCGGGGTAACATGATCAGAACGTATCAAATTATGGAACTGCCTGTCAAAACTTATGAATATCAAAATGGAGGCAAAGTTTGTTAAAGTTTGTTGCAGTGGTGGGTGAATCAGTGTCTGATCAGCCTTGGTTGGGTCACTTCAGTAAGAGAATATGCTGTTGAGTCTTAACATTCTTGAGGAACCATGGAATATCACATTGTTGATGACTCCCTTCAGTTCATTGAAAAATATCTTTCTTTTTTTTTCTATGAAAGCATATGTGCTATTCTTCCCTCATCAGCTGCCAACCATGGGAGGTAACACAGTTTTGATGGTAAGATGGTACTGCCACCCCTGGTGCCATCAGCAGCTTTTGGCACTTGACAGGGTATCATTTTTTTTTTTGTGTAGACATGTCAGTCTCTTGCGATTTTTTTTTTTCTTTTTCTTCAACTGCAAGTCAGATTTTCAACATTATGTTAAAAGCATTTGCTTTTGATCATTAGCCAATTCACAATAGCGACTGTTATCAATGACAAAGAATGGAAAGTAAACAGATGTATTTCATGTTGGAGTAGCATTGTGTTGCAGGCATGGTTTTAATTAACATTGTTCATTTTGGAACTTGACTATACCCAACTACATGCCTTTTAGGGTTATATATATGTGTCTCTGTGTGTATTATATATAATGTATATTTAGGCAGCATTTCTTCATTCAAATATGTTTCATTGAATAATATACATACATTGTGTCTAATTATTTTTAAAATGATTATTTTCAGTTTTCTCATCAGTTTCCTGATGTTAAGTCATCCTGGGTATGATGATAAACTACATCCAGCAGGAAGATCTCTGATCAAGAGGATTTGAGGAGTGTAGAACCACCTCTTAATTACTGTTGTTTCCAAGTGCACCCTGGTTCCACCTATGGGCAAACTCCCAAACTAGGGTCAAAACACTGTTAAAGTGTAAAAATAGGTTTTTATAGTAAAAGTAGCTGCAATACATTTTTTGGAAAAATTATTACCAGTAATAGATTTGACTCTTGACAAAAAAAACTTTTTTACAAAAATACATCAATGGAACCTGATCTCCCACAAAGAATGCATATTCTATTCATACAAACCCATCCTAAAAATCTTTTTGGCATTAAATAACCCAATGAGTTTGATATGCTATAAAACAAAATAAACCAAACCAAACCTGATGTTAAGATGAAATTCATCAATGCAATTTTAGTTTTATCCACAAAAAAATATTACTTCAACAAATTATTTCATCTTAATTAATCAGAATAAATATCTGAATAGAAATATAAAAATATTTAACTAAGATTTTATGTATTTTAGGGTAAAAGTGTGTAACAGATCAAGAAATTAATGGTAATTTCTCATCCCAGAAATTGTTTTATATAAGTTTTGTTGCTTTAAAATTCAAATTATATTGTTTTAATTATTTTTTATAAATTATGAATCTCTGGTTGTATATGTTGAAAATGTGAAATGACCACTTTGACACCTGAAAGAACCCTAATTTTTTATGCTTATTTCACTTAACATCTTGTCAATACTGCAGGTCATTGAAAGCAATAACTCAGATATTGTTGCCACAAAATGTGTTTCACTGTCAATACAAAGTGTTCTCCATGGTTTGATGACCTTTTTAAATAAAAAAAATTCTATCTTTATTTTTTCTCTTTATCTACGTCTCACCTGCTTAATCTCTGTTGTAATTCACTTACTTGTCTGTCAAAGAAGACATTAAGAGTTAATCATAATGATTGATATCACAAATGATATGTGATGCTGTTAGGGATTTATTTTCATGTGACAAGTTAACAGAAGTTAAATACAGCTCTTTGTTACTTCTTTGACCCATGTAATAACTTTGGATGTCAGGTCAAATGAATTTTGGATAGAACCATATATGAGGTCATTCTTCACTATTATTTTGCTACTGTACATATTATTTAGAAAGAGTCAAAGAAACTACAGTCATCTTGTTATCGCCATCTTAGAAATTCTTATCAGCTTTATATTTTGTATTAAGCAGAACTGGGTTTTGTTGAATGCATACTTTAATATAAATAAGTTGTTTATTACAATGGAATCCTTTTCAGTTTTAATATGAATTGTTAAGATAAAATTCACCTCTTCTCCACTAACTGTTGGTTAATTAGTATGATTTGTATCACTAAATCATATAAGGAATAAAATTCAGGTCTCTAAAAAAATTTTTTTCTGGCTTTAAATAATCTACAATTGGTTGATAATCCATAAAAAATGAATAAATTAATTAATCACTTTAATAGCATTAAAGATTTGGTCCACATCATTATTTTAGCTTTCTCTCAAACCTGTTATTGGAATCATTGAAGTTCTAAAACTTCCATCATGCCAGTTTTGACTCATCAAGCCTCTTCTTTTAGCTGATATAAGAGTATGTTTTTATAGGGTGCTTTATTGACATCCTTTTTCGGCCTAGCTTGGGGACAGGTGATTAATTATTTGTCACCCTACAACCATCTTTCACAGACAGAACATTGTAAGCCTGTTACTACTATCTCAGTATTTGCATGGCAAAGAGTCTGTTAAGCTACATTCCCTAGTTATACCAGTTCAAACATTTACAGCTAAAACCGTCCATCCAGCTTGTACGGGGGTGAACTATCCTCATTCTCTTCATATACCATTGGTAAGAAAGAAGCTACACTTGGACAACTTATTCATAAGATCTGCTACTTTATGAAATGGGCTTCTGAGAGGATATGTTCCCAAACACTACAATGATAACCTGTGCAAACCTAGGCACAACCATCACCTATCATACATACCCTCATAATCTGCACATTTGCAAAATCCCATGTCCATACAACCTCGTTTATTAACCTGGAGTAGCTTTCATGCCTTTTATTGAGTGAATATTTAGTAAAAAAAATATACTTCGCCACCATGAGTGGCACAGCAAAAACCCTAACAGCCATGTGATTGTAGAGTATTGGAAGTAAAGATTCAACCTGGTTAGGTGCTACAACCATTTCCAGTGACTGAGACAATGAAGAATTATTGCTCATTGCCCCCAGTGAGAAAGGAGGACCTAATTGACAAAAATAAAAAAAAATAAATTTCTGTTACTCTAAGAGTGTATGAACTGTCAGTGCACTGATATCTGTCAGTTCCTTCTTGCATTTAAATGTTAAAAATTATGTATACTTACATACATATATATATATGCATATATGATTTTTAACTTGTCTAGAAATTACTTTAAGATAATTTAATTAATATAATCTGATTAGAAAGAAAGTATTCATCACTTTTTTCCTTGGTAGAAATATTTCATGGAAGACATGTCTTTCCCCAACCCATATATGACAATTCTGAAATCACATTAGCTTACTTTATTGAAAAAATTAACACAAGTTCAATATATTGTATTGAAATATTGATGAGGTGGTATTTTTTAATACAATTTACATAAATAAACTTGTGCGAAAAAAATGAAAAGCATATTTTATGAAAGATGAGGATTTGTGTATATCGTGTTTCTTCACTGGAGAATATTTTAGTAGAGAAAACTAAAAACATATTTCACACAGAATTGCAAAATATAAGCAAATATCCTTTTTTTTTACATTCAAAACAAAGTTTCCAAATGAAAGCTGATTCAAACTGAAAATATAAAATAACTAGAAACTTGTTTCATTTAACTGTTGTGCTTACTGTTACAAAGAGATAAATTGTCTTTCTCTGAAAATATTCTTGAATTTCAAAGTTTGCTCAAGATTTTAAGAAGGTTGGGTCTGTTTTTTACTTTTTCTTCAAGAAGTATTTCAAGGAATTTAATTTCTCCCAGGACTTCTTTGTGTTATATGATAGTAAGTAAGGAAAATAATCTTGAACAAAAGTAATTCAATTCTTATCTTGATTTTTAATAATAGAGAAACTGTCTTTTTATTCCCAATCCATTAAAACTTTAAATATTTCTTTTCTTTTGCAGGTAAATGACTTTTTTTCCCTCTTTGCATCTCAAGTAATACGTAAAATTTGTAAGTAATATATTTTTCTTCTCTCACACTTCTTGATTTCCCTGAGACATCAGGAGGTCTTTCTATGGAGTAATGGTTAACAAGTTAGGCTGGTATACATTTCCTACTGTGAAGTGAGTTCGATCATCATAAAGACCCCAAACTTGTGGCTTTGTGCCAGATGAAATTAAGCTTAATAGATGTGCATATTTGATAATTCCTTAATGATTTTTGTAGCCATTATTATATACATATCATTCATTTTATTGTGAAGAGTTGTTACATATTATAATGGTTATTATTAGTCATCAGTTTGTTGTGGGAGGAGATACATTATAACAGATGTGGTTGTTTAAGAATCTTGATAAAGATATTGAAAAAATTTTCTGTGCAGAAGAAATTAACTTACCTTCAAAAATTCACATACCTTCAAAATGAGAGCATGTACCTGCTGATTTCATCGAGTCCATGATACAAAGAAAAGCTAGAGTACACTTATTCCATCATTTATAGCAGAAAACTGTTGTGCTGTTTGATGAAATAACCTGGATGTACAGCCTATAGATTAACATACATGCCTTATAAAATTATATGAACAAGAGAAGTGTAGGAAAATCGATTGCTGGAAGAATGGATTTGTGACTATTTGGATGTGTGGCTCTGGAAATTTTTGACATTGTCTTTTGCCACAGTTTCAGAGGAAATAAATTTTCAATATCTGGATGAATTTTCTGTCATGACACAGTGAACTAACTTTTATATAATGACCAACAGAGCTCCTGAAAGAAGAAAATCAACTTCATGTGCATACAGATAGCTTAAAACAAAGAAAAGAAAATGTTAATGCATTTAGCCATAGTGTGTATGTTATGATTCATGATGATGATATTTCCTCATTCTAGAAATACAAATCTGAAATTTCATTATTCTAAAAACAACTTTTCCACCAATGATTTATGATGATACATCATCATTCTAGAAATAAGCATCTAAAACTTCATCATTAAAAAAAAAACAACCTTTTCATCACAAGCAGAAGTAGCAGTAGTAAAAAGAACAATAAAGACAAGATGTATCTTCTTCACCTGTAAAAATCCAGAGTTAATGATTTCAAAAGCTTCCCTTAACCACAAAATTTTCAGAATAATTATAAACAATATAAAAAAAAGAGAAAAAGAATCCTCTATAAACTACATAATATATGTAACATGGAGTAACTTAAATTAACAACTGAACCTTTAATGTCTGAGAGAGAGGGGGGTGTCTATGTGGTTTGTTTGAAATTAATCAATTGGTTTATTAGAAGATAAATCTTCCCCAGCAAAGACAAATTGCATTTTGTCACTATTTCATCTCAATTGCAGAAAGGTAGTAAGAGCATTTCTGTGCTGCCTTTGTATAACCCTGAACAGAATACCACTTCATGGTTAGTCTAGCAGAAAATTTGGGGTAACTCTCACAATTCTAATATAACTTGACCTCTCTAAACTTAGAACTTTGTGCCCGCCCAAAAATGGAGTGTCCATAGGACAGATTTTCTCATAACACTGATTTTTTTTTTTAACTATCGTCACGCCTCTTTTATTGTTTTAAAAAGCAATGATTAGAATTGTAATAAAGTCTAAATATATGATGAAATGGAATTTAGACATTTTTTTGTTCTTGAGAATTAAGAAGAAAAATATTAAACATTACTTATTTAATAGATTGTTTATTTCTAAGGATAAGTCTACATTTACAACATTCAAAAAACTAATACAATGCAATATTTATCATTTACCAATTTATAAAGAAATAAATATAGAAACAATTTATTGTTCATAAACTTATAAGCATTTACTAAATTGTTAAAATATGTGAACCAACCATAAGGAAATCTTTATTATTAAGCATTTTATAAAGTTTGGTTCAAATGTCAGTCAGTTGATGCTTTAAAAAAACATTCCAACAAAAAATATAATAAATAGTGTAAAAATCAATCTAATAAATAAATGGTGTTTCATAGTTTTGTTGTCCATTCTCATTGCCAAGGAGTGAAGGTAGTTAAAATAATATCAGTGTCAAGGGAAAAGCCATCCTTTTGATACTTCCTTTTTTTTATTTTTTTCTTGGCATGAAGGTTTCAAATTTGTCATTTTGTCACTCTTTGGTCAAGCAACTCCATTGAACCAACATTTTCTCTATCTGCTACTAGATCTCTTTGATTCTATTTTAAACCAATGGTTTCAGCTATAATTTCTAAACTGTTTAAGATAACAAAAAAGATTTTTTTTAATCTTATATATTTATATCCAACAAATGAAAAAGTATTAGCAAACATGAATAATTTTCATTTCTTACAAGTTATCTAATATTGTTGTCATTGTTGGTCCCATGACTGGGTGTGGTCATAAGGTGGCTGTACAGCTGAGGACCTGACCAGTTCCCACTACTTATCAGGGTTGAAAGCCAGATAAATATTCATTTATCCCTAATGTGTCTTTGGAAAATTAACTTTATGAAGTCCTGCATATGACTATAAAGTACATCTGCTGGAAAGGCCTCTGATTGGGAGACTGGAGGTTTTGCAGAGCATGGAACTACCTCTTAATTGCTGTTGTTCACCCTAACCTGGGGTGGTAGAACCTGTTATAGTACCAGCTATGGGAAAATAGTGATCCCTCCATAAACAAAAAAACTATGAAAGTATAAAAATACATTTTAATAGTAAAAATACCAGTAATATATTTTTATATAAAAAAGACTAAAAATGCATTTTATCTGTAGTTGAAGGCATATAATTGCATTCAAAATATATTTAGTTGAAGCCATTTAATTGTGTTAAAATTATTTAGATTGCAGCATTAAATAACCCATATAGGTGTTGATATGCCACTAAACAAAATCATCTGCTCAACATGAACTTTCATGACATAAATACAAATAATATACTGAAATTTCTTAAATTATATTCCAAAATATAACTAAAAAAAGAGCATAAAACACACATATCATTGCCTCTAGTAAGTATTTCTATGCAGACTTTTAGATGTGCAAAAGCTGAGTATCCATCATGTATTCAGTTTTGAAAGCAGAATAACATAATATTACAACATCAAATTTCACAATAAAAATAGATTTCAGCTTTAAATGATCCATAAGGGGTTGATATGCCATTAAACAAATCAACTAACTTGATGGAGATCATCCCTGTCCTGGTTAAACCACAGCCAGTGCTTAAACTTGTAGGCTGTCCTTAATCACTAACGATATTGGATGAACCCATCGAGGCTGACCATTGGCTCTAGTCTAGGAAACCCCCCTTTGTTCAGCAAATCTATATCACTGCAACACTGAGTGTATACATAGCTATGATCTTATTATGACTGATCTTGTTTTGAACTTTACAGGGTGTTTAGCTAGAAAAGCCTTTAGGGGGAACCAGTTTAGCTGCAAATGACCTGACCATGCACTAGGTATTACTAGGATATATGGTAACAGTAGAACTTGTACAGTGACCTGATATAGATATTATATAGATTAGATTTTAAAACTATCATTTTATTTTTCCCAGTAGTAGAAAAAATTAACTATAAATAAACTGCTACAATTTATTACAGCATATTGTGAGAAGTTAGAAAGTTTATATTGACTATTAATTCATGAATACTATAGCAATGTGTATCCAAAATGAGCTAAGCTGGGCATCGAAATTCCTTTGAGGACAGCATTTTATATGGTCTTGTAATGACTTGGTATAATTCTTGGGATTGATATTGGAGTTGTTTCCCTTGCCTTTTCCAAGGTGCTTTTTATTGACATCTTGAAGGGTAGACGGATAAAGGGAAATAGCAAGTAACCTACCTAACAAGCTTGTGTTAACAGAGAGCAAAACGGGAATATTAGAAAGGCAAATATTGTTCAGAGCTACAAAGCATAGAATGTTCTGGAGAGCCATGATCACTGACATGCTGAAGTGACACATCATATTGAAGAATGATCTAATCCAATTGCTGCTCAATTATTCCTGTACATAATAAAGAATAGAGGAAAAACATGTTACAATTAATTTAAAAAAAAACGCAAAATGTATATCCAAAATTAGCTCAGCTGGGCATGGAAATTCCTTTGAGGACAGCATTTTACATGATCTTGTAATGACTTGGTATAGTTCTTGAGACTGATATTGGAGTTGTTTCCCTTACCTTTTCCAAGGAAATTTTTATTGAGACAGCAACTTAAGTTAGCAGGAAAGAAAGCTTGGAATATTTCATACTTAGAGGACATCTTGAAGGCAAGAGAGACAAAGCAAAACAGCAAGTAACCTACCTAACATGCTTGTGTTAAAAGATAGCAGAATAGAGAGGTGGCAGGGATAGTAGAAAGGCAAATTTTTTTCAGAGCTACAAATCATAGAATGTTCTGGAGAGCCATGATCACTGACAGGCTGAAGTGACACATACTGAAGAATGATCTGAATCCAATTGCTGCTCAATCACTCCTGTACATACTAAAGAATAGAGGAAAACACATGTTACACTTAATTTTAAAAAAAACGCAAAAAACTGCTTTCAGTTTTCTGATCGTATTGAGTAAATAATGTATTTAAACATCAAGTTTAAATCATCAAACCTCATATAGATTTAAATTACAGTACGTACTTTAATCAAAGCAAAGAAAAAGTTGCTAATTGAAACATTTATATTCTTGTTGTTGGTTCATTTCAGATTCAATATCTTAATCAAAAATTTAAATTCTCCTTAAATTCAGCCACTGAATGTACATGACCTAGCTGCTAATTACTTACCAACACCGTCATTTAGATTGCCTAAGTTTCTGTCTTGATTAATTGTACCTTGTCTGTCTGGTCCACATTTAAATAATCACTTAATTAAACATGGTAAAGTCTGGTAAATGTTATCAAGATCCAAAAAGAAAAGACCTATTTCACTAATTGTCTCATTTGAACAGTGCCATACAAAATGATTTCTCACAAACTTTTTTTTAACATAAAATTGGCAAAAATCACTTCTGAATAGAAAGCTCATTTTTACTCTTGATTGTATTTTGCTTTGAGACAAGTACAACACTTTGAATAAATCTCATACAAAAATCATCTTGCTTTTTAGAAAGTACTACAAGAAACATATTGAGTGAACATTCAGCATTGAATCCTTGTCCACAGTCTTCATATTTATAAATGCTTGATGTCTAATTAATCAAAACTCTTCCTCTATAAATCTAGAAACATTTTAAACATATACAGGGTGTAATGTGTAAATTGTCACAATTTTATATTTTAATTTTGCACATATGCATTGTTTGTTTTTTTTATTTTGTTGACTGTACAGTATAGTAGGGTCAGTTGGGCACTGTCTGTGAAGAAAAGAGCACCATGATGCAATTCACTCTGCCAGAAATTTGGAAACAGCATGCTGTACTGGAAGCTCTATTACAAACATTTCAGAGTGTTTGGGTGTCAATCTGAGAACAGTGCAAAAGAGTTGGATGAGTCTAATGGAGATTACAAAGGTACAGTAGCACAGAAAACTAACTCAGATTGTTCTGACAAGAAAAGAACTCCTGTTGGTGAGGGACTCAGATTTAATACAGAAACCTACATCAAGTACCTTGAGAGGGTAGTGCTACTTATGGGTGAGAGGAGCTGCTGGAAGAGACTGTCTGGCAACAGGACTCTGCACCATGCCTAACAGACAAGAGAACCCAGTCTGGCTGTTCACCATTGTTAAGGAAAATCAAGACAAGTCAACTGATCATTTAATTGTTTCTTTCATTGTTCACAATTGTTAAGTGAAAGGAGAAACAAGACAAGTCAACTAATCATTTACACAACAAGCCTAAATCAGAAAATGATGTTAAAATATAAAGGGAAATAGCTGTAGAATAATATTTTCTTCATGTTTTATTCTAAAAATCTAAATAAGGAGATTCACTATTCTCAAGAAATCAAATGAATCAGATTGAATTATTTTAAAAATTGTAGTTTACTTATTTTGATTCTAAAATGATTACAAATTACTTTTGATGCCCAGATTATGCATTCATTTTTCTTTTTATGAGCTTTAAAGACTGTATTTTCTCTAAATTTTTCCCAAAACTGGAAAATAATGATTTCTGCTTAAATTCTGAAAAAAAAAAAATAAAAAAAAATTAGTGAATATTTGTCTGACATTATAATTTCTGTAAAACAGAAATCTATGAAGGGATAATAGTTATAAATTGAAATATTTGCAGGTAATTCTCTTGTCAATAAAACACATAATTTTATTTGCCTTTTTTTATTATTTGCACAGATTGGTTAAATTTTGCTGTTAAATTTCAACCAGTAAAACATTTTTGCATGAAATTATTTGAAGGAAACACAAAATCAATATCTCAACCATTTTACTTCAAGTAAGGACATTTAAAAACTCAAAAAGAAGGGAATTCAGAAAAGTTATCTCCAAAATTTACATATTCATGAATATAACAATATCCTTTAGTATGCACACACACACACACACACACACATATTACATATATATATATATATATATATATATATATATATATATATATATGCACACACACACACACATATGTGTATCTCTATCTATAAAAGGCAGGATGTGTGTGTGTGTAACCAATGCACGGCCACAATTTTTGATGGATTTGCACCAAAATTTACATGCACATGCTCCAAGTTAACAGGAAGGACAAGACTGATTTTGTATTTCCCAACTCAATAGTGGAAATAATCAATTTTTTCATGTTTCTATGGCAGTTTTCATGTAGTTTGCGGACATTTTGTACTGGCCAGAGTGAGAGGCAATAGCTGGATACCACGAATAAGCAGGAAGATTCTATTGGCCAGCATGTGAGCCAACAGCTGACTGACACAATTATTAACTAGCATGCTAGCATGCAAAAAATCGATAGCTGCATTCGTCACAAGTAGGAAAAATTTAAAGCTGCATGGCACTTTACTCCAATTGGCTCATTCACTTGCTTAAACTCAACGTTGATTCTGATTCCGCAGAACTGGGTTAGGTGTGAAAAAGTATTTGTTGTCAACATTCTTTTTTCATTCAGTTCTTCTTTTAAAAGCTGATCGTTTTGTGTTCATTTTGTTTAGTTCTTTTTTTCGTAACAGATTTAATGTTTAGTATAGAGCTTAGAAAAAATTCACAGTGGGAGATAGACAAGAAGTAAGGCATGTAGCAACATCAGCATGGCAAAGGAAGGCAATGTAGCAACATCAGCACGGCAAGGAAGGGTAAAAATATTTTAAGTTAAGTGATGGCGATCGCTGTATGAGTCATACGATTTTTTAATCAAGGACGGGCAATGCCAGACCATGCTGCTAGTACGTATATATATATATATATATATATATATATATGTGTGTGTGTGTGTATGAAATTGTATTTTGGTGTGTGTATATATATATATATATATATATATATATAGGAAATTGTATTTTTGTACATACAGGAAGAAGCACAAGTACACTCTTTTGTGTATACATAGAGCTAAAACATTCACTTTTTCTTTGACCCACAATTTAATTTTAATGCTCTCTCCCTAAAGATTTAGGGGATTAGGGTCCTCCACATTCTTTTTTTTCTTGCAAGGATGTTATTGTGAAATTCAATGCATTAGATTAGGTTTGAATGTGAAATCTGCTTACCAATTCTACCTTCTGTGCTTATAACCATTATGCTACCTATATGTTCTTAGATCCACATATGACGAAAATCTAATTTCACAGTTATGAGTACAGTGTATTCCTTGATCAATAAATATAAACCCACAAATGACATCTAAATAGATTCTTTTCCATATTTGATTCCTTGAATGTTTAATTGCTTCTAAAACTCATCTTGACCTTAGCTTTCACAGAGATGTAGTTTCTAAATTAATCTTGCAAGTTTTCCCTGCAAGAATATATTTAAAAGAACAATTTGTCAGACAAAAGGCAGACCCATTTTAGAAGAATTAAAATTTGAGGCTCAGTCCTTTTGAAAATCAACCAAATTTTTGTCTTCTTAAAGCAACAAAAAAAAAATTCAATCATCTTTTAATTTCTATGACCGATAAGTTTTGAATTATTTTCTGCTATAATTTGACCAATATAAACATATTTTACAAAGATTTACAATAACAAAATAAAAAAGACGCTTTCTGAATAGTGGTAATTTTTTAAAAAATTGTTCTCTTGTAAGTGAGCTTCTTAACTTGTCACTGAATAATTCATTGCATAAAAACAGGTACAACAAAAATTTAATGAATAAAATTATAATTTCATCTTTGAAATTTTGGCTTTACTTGTCACAGTCGTTGTAAAGTACTTTGCTATTAATATCTTAGGTTGTTAATTTTAACTTTTAGAGCAAATTTTCTTGTGGAAATTGAATTCTTGGGAAAACTTTCCTTAGAACTTCTGAAATAAAATTGTCAACATTATTTAACTTTACCAGTGATTAATTTTAATGCTGTTTGGCTTTTATCATGCAATGGCAATCAAAGATTTATATGAAACACATTGAATTCTAACAATGATATTATACAGTATCTGCAAAAATCAAAGTATCTATTTAATCTAAGAGGGGAAAAGATTTATTTCACATTAACTTAAAAGCCGTTTTATTGGGTGGCATTCATCTTACTTCCTATGGAGAGCTCTTAATTGGGCCATCATCACAATAGTTAGAGAGGTGTAGATGCAATAGGCAATAGTAACCTACAGAAGAACTCAAAACTGATCACTGCTTTCAAGTATTGCATTAACATTTAAGCTCAGCTTTTAAAAGTTCAATGATAATTCTTCTACTGCTACTTAAAGACAATTTGATGTACATAGGTCCTTACTTTCCATACAAACAATTATTTTTATTTCATGGGTGACTTTTGCAATTCGTTTTGATTATTTCCAAATTATGAAAATTGTTATCGCATAAAATAATTTGTTGCCAAAAATCACAAAATTTGCCAAAAACAATCACAGTAATGAAAACTTGGGAGTCCAAAATTTCAGTATTGTGGGTCCGGATCTGGCTCAGAATGTTTTCAATTTGCTCACAAAGTTGGCCTGATTCCAGTATGGTATATCTTGCACTATAGCCTCTAGGAATAAAGTTGAAAAAATGTGACACTGACATTTACATTTATATATAGAAGAAAATGAGCTATAGAAAGTTAGAGAGTTGTGTCCCTTTAATTGAAGAGGTGTGACACACTGACATTGGCATTTATTATATAGATGCTATAAATTGTTTTATTTCTTATATTAGGTATTTGTAAAGGTTTCCAGCAATCTCTTTTACTTTTGAAAATTCACCTTGAAGATGCAGAAGATTCTTTTATGTGGCATGTCCCTTCAGGATGGAGGCAATCATGGTTCTCCACATCCTCCTGCTGCTTGTAATTCTTAATAAGTTTTGTTTTTTTGTAATTTCTACCAGACCCTGTTCTGCCATCCATTTGCTTAAGCCCATAAAGTATCTCATGTATTGTTTTCCCTGTCACTCTTTTCCTCAATCCATCCTGTGAGTATCAGATTTTCTAAGGCTTCTTTCTTCATTATGTGTACGAGAAATTTCAACTGCCTCTTCCTGATATTAAGTATAAGTTTCCTCTTTGTCCCCATTCTCTCCAACATCTCAAGTTTTTGACCCATAGTATGTTTAGCATCCTCTTGTTGCTTTGAGTCTCTTCTTCATCTTTGAGGAGATTTCCCAGCATTCACTACCATACAGATGAAAAGAGATCATGCATCAGTTCAGTACTCTGTTTATTGTTTCCAACAAAATTTTCCTGTCTCTTAATTCTCTGCTTAACTTTTGGAATGCACTTTGGTTTGGTTTGGTTTGTTTTACAGCATATCGACCTCAATGGGTTATTTAATGCAGACAAAATTTTTATTGCTGGTAATATGTTTATTTTCAAAAATCTATTTCTGGGAATATTTTTCCTTTAAGAAATCTATAGCTGGTCATATTTTTTCAAAGAATGTATAACTGTTTGTATTGCTGATATTTTTTTTAAAAGTATTGCTGATAATAATTTTTCCTTCAAAAATTATTGCTGGTAATAATTTTTTTTTATTACAAGGTATTTCTGGTATTAAAACCTATTTTTACACAAGTTTGGGTGTTAACTATTTGCCCATAGTTTGGACCATAATAGGTGCTACTACCACAGGTCAGGGTGGAGCGGGGAACACCAGCAATTAAGAGGTGGTTTCATGCTCCTCAAAACCTCCTGATCTGTTGGCTGTAGTTTATTGTCTTACCCAGGACACAGATGTAGTTTATCGTCATTCCCAGGATGTGGAAAGTACTTTGATCATCTCAATATGTCTTACAGAATGAAAAACACTTTTCAAGGGATTTTGATGAACTTCAAGAAAAGATATTTAACTTTTTACCTAAATGATTTTATTTAGAGATAAAATTGAATTAATCAGCCATAGTATAAACGTAAAAGGAGCTTAGTTCTTACTAAATATTATTTATTCTAAAATATGCATGACTCTTATTGCCAAGATGTACAAGTTTTGCCAGCAAGGAGTTAAGTATATTGTTTTTATTATATAAGTATTAAGAAGAGATGTATCCATTGATAATCAGATTCTAGTATAATTATATTAGTCTTTTTTTTTATTATTTTTAATAATTTCACTCCAAGCAAGGAATGTCCTGGGTAAGACGTTAAACTACATCTTCATCCTGGGTAAGACGATAAACTACGTCCAGCAGCAAGGCCTCTGATAAGGAGGTTTTGAGGAGCGTGGAACCACCTCTTATTTGGTGGTGTTCCAAGGTCCACCCTGACCCAGGGTGGTAGCACCTGTTAGGGTCTCAGCTATGGGCAAATAGTTAACTATTACCAGCAATACTTCTTTGGAAAAAATATTACTAGCAATACAATTTTGAAAGAAAAATATTAACAGATTTTTGACAAAACAAAATATTACCAGCAATAAAGAATCTTGTTGGCATTGAGTAGCCCATTGGAGTTGGTGTGCCGTGGGACAAAATAAACCAAACCAATCTAAATCAAAGAATACATATTCTATTCATACGAATCTATCCTAAAATCTTGTCGACATTAAATAACCCACTGAGGGTGATATGCCATAAAATAAACTAATCCAAACTAAGCAAGGCAATAACAACACAAAGATGCAGGAGGTCACTGAATATGAAAGAATATGAGAAAAAAGAAAAACTTTTTTAAGGAGAGAGATCAAGAATGAAGGCAGAAGATAGTAATTGACATTGCATTTAAATTTTTTAAGAGAAAACTTGGCTGGAAAGCAAGAGGCCAGAAGAGAGTCCTACATGTCAGAAGTGTGAGGGTTGAAAATGTTAGCATCAAACTTTTGGCTGCATCTAGCAAATTCAACTGTAAAATGATGAGACCTAGCTGCCAATCTAGCACTGTGATTAAATTCATAAAGTTGAGGTACAAAATAGGAAAGCTCATCAGAAGAGATACCATGAAAATATTTATAAAAAAGGCACAGTGAAGCTATAGCAGTGGAGAAAGTAACTGAAGCCAAGATGCCAGCTCATGACTGATAACATTGCAGGTTTTTCTTTACATTTTATTAATTATATCTAAATACATAGCAGAAGAACCAGACTAGATGTGGTAGTAATATTCAGTGCATCAATTAATGGTAAACTTATAAATATGTAAGATAGATTTTGACAGGAAGAATACCCCTTCAAATTTTCTTTCTCTATTATTCATGTCATTCATACCAGTTTCTCTAGTTTTGTGATGTTATCTTTTATAAATTCACATAAGTCTACATCTGAACAATAGAGACTATACTGCTAACATAGGAAGTGATTACATTCATTCTTTTAGATATATATATATATATATATATATATATATATATATAAATGACAAAAGGTGTTGACAACATAAGTGGTAGGCTTTCATTTCTATAAGAAATTTTAAAAGTATATTTGAATAAACATTTCATCTTATAAATTTCAACTGACAATGGTACTGGCTGCTTGATCAATCAATGCCAAATGTTTCCTTGTAGGGAAATGGCTAATGTTACCATTACCATTTCTCCCAACTACAATATTTATTCTTTTAAAAACACTGCACTCACAACAATCAGTTTAACAATCTAAAGCAGTAGCATGCACAGAGAGTGTAACAGCCCTGGGCATCCAATCAAAGAGTGAAATAAAAATTTAGTTTTTGAAATGTTATATTGTCTCTGTTAACTTTGTTATACAAGCACTCTACTGTCCCACAAGATGGTGTGAATCTGGATCCATGTTTTGATAAACATGACTGGGGTAGGCACAAAGTCTTTGGGGTATACAATCAAGAAGTTGGCCCCAGGAATCACTAAATTTCTGCATGTCACTGATCTGAAGAGTTCTCTACCAGCTTTTATTAAATTTTTGTTTCTGATAAACTCTTTTTTTTTTTTTTTTTTGTCAAATAGATTAGTTTTGTCAACTGATCTTTTTTTTTGTCATCAAGCATGTGTTGATTTTTTCATAGATGAATCTTTTTTTCAAGTTTGAACTTCAGCTCTCATAATTTCTACTTTTTTTTTTTTGTTTTTGTAACTACAGAGCTGCATCTTAAGTGCCCAAAGGTTCTGATTTGCTTTGTTTGTGGAATTGACAGGAATGAATAATGTGAAGTTGTTCCAGGTTACTGTGTACTGATGTTAACTTATGAGAAAGTAGAGTGCAATAAATTTTCTTATCTGTCTGGGGCTAAATATATTTTTATTGTTGAACATATTTTGGGGAAGAATAATAGTTAAGGTGTCAAACTAAATATATGCATGATTTAAGCAGTTTTCAACAAGACCAAAGGATACAGATACTGATGCCGCATATATGTATAATATATTTCCTGTATGAAAAACTCACCTTTTTAGATTCAGATCTAGAGCTATGTCCTTCAGACATATCTGGAACATTGAATACAAACGTAATTGTGCTGAACATATTTTTATTAATGTTTGATAAAAATAGCTGAAAAACTTAAGTTTTATTTTTCTTCATATATTTCAATGTTTAATCTCATTATTAGTGTAACAGTAATATACTCGATAAATTCCAAAGAAGGGTCTGTAATTTAGTCGTTCCTGCCCTGGCATCTTGACTTCAGTCTCTTCCTCACCACCATCACATTGCTTCCCTCTGTCTTTTCTACAAATATTTTCATGATAATTTTTCTAAAGAGCTCTTCTACTTGGTACCTCGAACGCATCAATTTATGTGTGCTCCTATACGGCAACTTGGCCTCATCGTTTTACTGTTGAAATAGCTATATGTAACTGTAAAATCTATTCTAATAGCTTCTTTCCTCTCATTTTTGCTTGTGGGACTCTCTTCCAGTTTCTTTCTTTCCTGCTACCTACAATCTTTAAAAAAAACAAAACAATGTAAATCGCCATCTTTGTCCTTCAGGAAACCTGTTTTTTGTTGTCTTTTCTCCCCACTAAAATTCTTTTCATTCTCTTTCATTCTTCAGAGAGTGAGTTTCTCTGGCCTTCTTCAAATGCCTGTCATATTTTCAAACCTTCTGACAATTTCCAATGTAATTATTTATTCTGTCTCAGGGTAAGGCTGTTCTTATACTGCTGTCCATACTATCAATAGAATTTGATCAAATTGTGTCTGATGACCTTGTTGAGATGAATTCACTCCTTTGGTCAAACAGTGAAAGTTATATACTCAAGTAAAGTGAGAGGAAAAGCAAAAACAGCAACACAAGGATTCATGATTCAGAATCGATTAATAAAAAAATTTCCGCTAGTAGAGCATGTGGAAAGAGAAACTTCAGCCCATTGGTATTGAGCATTGAATTTAAAATTTCTAGAATGTTAATGGATATGACATATATCTGAAGAAGAGTGGAGGGTAAAATGACTGAAGCATTCTGACTATAATGAACAAAATGGATACAAATGTATGATAAAAGGATTTTGCCTTTTTACTCAAACTCATTAAAGGTAATTTTTGTTTATCTGTCTACCATCACATAACACAAGAGCAGCACAAATTTTCTGTGATTAATGATTAGACCTGAAAAAATGATTTCTGCGGGAAGTTTGATTTATATAAATGGAAATATAAGCATAACCTGTACCTTTACTTTGTGTCCATCAAGATTCTTTATCTTTCTTTTTTATCTATCATTACAACATAAATATCTCACTGAAATATAGGTTAGAAGCTTTTTTTCATATGATTTTGTTCTGTTCATTTGAAAACTACAACTTAAAAAAAAATTGTTTGCCTTTTTAAAAGGATCACTGGCTACCAGAGGTCATTTTTGGAGCATTTTAAATAGGTTCACATGAACTTGCGAAAAAATAGCACCATTTTAAACAGTTTCTGATATGTGTTTTGCAAAGTTTTTGAACAAGTTAAAATGTAGCCAAAAAAAAAGTTTGCATTATTAAGAGACACTTGTGATGTGAAATGTTTATCTCTTATGAATAATACAGTAAAAATATTTCCAGATATATTTATAATTGCATTAAACCAAGAATAGGGAAAATTAAATTTCATCTGTTCACAAAATAATAAAAAAACATTGTGGAATTTATCCTCTAGCAGCAATTAAAGTGTACTCAATGTTTTTTTTTCTTAATCAACTGGTTGGAATTAAAGTTCTTGTGGTTTGTAGAACATTGATTTATTTAGAAATTGTGGTGAAAGCAACCATCCTTGTCTCCCACTCAAACTTCTATATGCCATATCACTTCAGGATGGTAGTGATCATAGCTCTCCACGATTTCCCATTCTTTGTAGCTCTTAGTAAATTTTGTTTTTTTTACTAAAAGATAGTTCCCTCAGCAAAGAGTGAGACAATAAATTATTAGAATATAAATTACTGTTATATGTATCAATTTCTACAGTAAAATGATGAGACCTAATTGCCAATGAAGTACTAAATGTAAATTCGAGAAGTCAGTGTACCAAAGAGGAGTTCATCAGAACAATCACCATTAAAATATTGTAGGCACAGTGAAGCTGTGTTACAGCAATGGAAAAATGATAGAAGCCAAGATGCCAGATTGGCACTGATAATATTGCAGATTCTTTTTTTCTTGTGGGGGGGGGCATCCAGAATCTCAAAAGAGAAGAATCACTAGACCAGATAGAGCAAAACTATTTAATGCAACAATATAAATGGTACACTTACAAAGGTGCAAGATTGTTTTAATGTTTTTTAACTGAGAATTAAGAAGGCCATAGTTAGGGAGAGCATTGTTATTAAATACTGACACATGAAATAGAATAAAGTAAAAATCAAATACTACTCAAATCCTACTCTAATGTGGCTACTTGACATATTCATAAATCAGAGCAGTTTATTGTCACTGTAGTAGTAGAGAGCAGGAAGTACACTAATTCCTACTCTACAACAAAGACAGATTTATGTGAGAAAACATGTCCAGCATGAGATCATATACCAACTTTCTTAACAGCAAACCTAGCAACTGAATTGATATAATCAGTTCAGTTTGTATCAGGAGAAAACGTTAAACCGAAAAGACAGAGTATTTCTTTTTCTCTAGACTCTATCTATATGTGGATTGCAAAAGAAAAAAGGTTCCACCTACCTATAAGTTTAATCATACCGAGAGAGAAGATGGAAATGAAAGAAAAAGACTGTTATTTTAAATCGGGGTTAGCTTCATCCTAGATGAGTTGGCTTCACCATGGCTTTATCACAAACTGGAATTATATCTGCTCCTGAATAAGAAGTATGTATGAATTTATAGAAGACAGTTGAATATTAGAAGGAAAAATATTATGTTTAGTATCTATTGCTACCACAAGTTAAATAAATATCTACATCTGAATAAATAAGAAACAATTATTAATATCTGTCTATATTTCTGAGATTAGGTATTGTAATTTATTTACATTCTTCAGACTGTAATCCTCTTCTTTATTATCATATTCATGATGTTTTGGCTATTGAAATCTTTATACCATCCACCAGAGTAGATTGTTCTAATTTCACATGTCATTTTTTTTCCGGATGTTACAGTATCAGTTATCTCCCTTTAACTTAACTCTCCAATTTTTTTTTATTCATCTCAGCTGTAGGTATTAAACTCAGAAATCTTTGGGTCAAGTAACTGGAGTCAACCAATGCTTTTATCCACTGGGCAATGTGTCCTTCAGGACATCATTGTATGAATTTGGGGAAACCTAATATCTCAGTAACCATTTTATCAGAGCTCATACTGCAATTTTGTTATTTTTGTTTTTCTCAAGCACTCTTTATTATTGATTCCATATTGTATTCATTTCTATGCTTGGTCAGCTTAGGAGATTTTTGTAACCTAGGATATGCACTTATTATTTAAATGTTTGTATTTTCCAGTGATGTTCTCAGTCTGTAATTTCAACTGCATCCCAAGGAGGGTGGGGATCTCTATTTCCCTCCATATGTGGTCATCTACACCTGATTTTTCTATTTTCCCTCATGTTACAGCTTTATGGTGTTCCTGCAGACTTATCTTAAGGGAATGGCCTGTTTCTCCTTTATATTTCTTACCTCAGCTGCATGGGATAATGTACATACAGTCCTTAATCATGTTTCCTCTATGGGAGGTCTTACTCTGAAGTTGGGCCACCCTCTGAGTCACTTCCTTGTGGATATAATTGATCCATTAATAGGAAAGTCACCATGATATGTCTGAAACTTTGCCCACTGTGGAAATAATCAAAGTTACTCCCATCCAATCCACCCAGATGGTTAACCTGGACATGGCGAATTTTCAGATCAATATTTCAATTTTTAGCGTCTTACGGTACTGGAAAGAAGGTACGCCTAGCACAATATATACTCTGTTCAATTTTTGATATTTACTAAACTAAAATTGTTATAACTCTGAAATTTTATTTACTATTTATTTTTCCTCTCAATAGGAATAGATAGGTTCACCTATTGACCAGTTCACCCTTCTCCCCATTTTTGATCAGGAATAGATGTTAATCCCTTGTTTCCAGTTTAGGATTAAGTTTCTACTTCCTTCTAAAGGGTGTTTATTTAACTGGCAGTAGCCCCTTGCATCTTGGTGGCATTATTGCCTTACTTGAGGTGAATTGATTAAAAAGAAAAAAAATTATTCTTCAGAAATTTTGTATATTTTTAATGCTCCGAGATATATATTGTTATGTGTTCTTTACTTCTATTTAGTAATGTTCTTTCACTCGGGGTAATAAAAAATCAGTAAAGAGTGAACTTCCATTGACCATTTTATCTGAAGTGTCTATACTTGTGGACGTTTTTTGTTTTTTTTTTAAATGTTGTCTTGAATTTTGTGCTAAATCATAATTGTCATTAGAATTGCAGTTGAAGTTTTAATCATTAAAAGAAATCATTTCTAATCTTCCTTTGTTGCATCTGGCACTTTGATTTAATTATTGCGTGAGGAGATTAAATTCAAAATGGCTACAATCAAGCAGGCCACTCTTGTAATTTGAAGGCCTTTCACATTCTAATGATTACATGATTATTGATTGATTCTGAGCCTTTTGTCCATTTTCAAAGTTCCATCTCAGTTGAAACTGTTTTTGAAGGACATTTTAAATTAATTGATTAGCTTTTTTTCTATTTATTTCTATCTCTCTACCTCAACCTTTATTTATTTTTTTTTTTTAAACTTTCAGTAAAAATTATTGGTTTCCTATTTTCAGTCATTCAGAAAAAAAAAGAAAGAAAAAGTTGCCTTCTCTATGTAAGGTTGGAATTTAAATAATATATCATCACTGAATATAATTTATAATTTGTCTTTACAACCAAATGTGACTCGGAGGAATTCATTTTGAATAAATTTATTCAAAATTGTCCAATTTTATGAAAGTGAAAATGGTACTTCCCTCCCCACTACTCTTACAGGAAGCAGATTTATTGGCTTTAGAAATAGAAATCCTAGCCATTTTCCGTCATTTGCTGACACCTCTTGCAGTTTTATTAGATTTAAACAGAATTGGTATAAATCTATAAAACCATAATTTTTCTAAAACAGTGAGGAGGTGCTGTCTGGAGCTGCAGGTATCCTGGAGATAGGCATTGCATATGTTGGCCTTTGACTACAAATGACCAAAGGTGGAGATGAGAGTATGCTCTCACATCGCTCAGCAGTTTATTTTTAATCTGAGTATGAAACCTCATATTCATATTGCAAATGGATGGGAAAAACTAACTGACCAGATACACTAAAATATGCATAATATGTATTTAAAAATATCTTATTTTAGGATTTCCTCAGTAATTCTAGTCTGAATTGTTTATGGAATAAGAGAAATGTTTTTATGCTAGATCTGGGAAAAAACTCAAAATTATAATTAGGAGAATTTCTAATAAATGAATTTCTGAAATTTTAACATGCATGTTGAATTCAGCCACACCTCTGTTATGTATTAGCCCTGTTGCCTGGGATTAGAATGTATGCACACACACACACACACACACACACCTCTCTCTTGATATATGATAAAGTTAATTGGTAATCCATATGGATAATTCCAGGGAGGATATAAATCCTGAAAGCTCAATGTAGTAAACAGAGCAAGTAATAATTAATTCACAATAGGTAATAATTAATTCACAATAAGTAATAATTAATTCACAAATCAGAAACTTTAGAAAGCAATGGTAATATTTTATATTTCACAAGACCGATAAAATTTAATTTGGCTTCGTCAGACCTTGTGGTTTTAAAACTATGAGTAGTAATAATAATAAATAAAATTCATTTTTGTTTCTACTCAAAGGTTTATGGCCATATCATGTTGAAACACCAGTTCATGTATGAACACCAGTTAACCAACATTGAGCCATAGATGGGTGACCACTGGGAATACTAAGTGCTGTAAGCTTGGATGCGTAGGTAGAGTAATGGATCATAAGTCAAAATTGTTAATCAGAGAGCCAAGTTCCAATTCCAGTCATGTTTGTTATCTTTACTTATATGCAAATACCCTATTCTCCCAACTTCCCAGCTATCAGTTAATGAGTAAGACATGTCCCACTAAATCAATATTATTCCACCCCTCTACAAAAAATTTTTTTCAATGTAAAAGAAAATATTTTCTGGCATTAATTAAGGTGGAAAAAGTTGATAGGATGTAAAAAAAATGAATGAACCAAACAATCATCTCTACTTAGTTTTTCAGAGATGTAATCTCTGAATAAACAAAATAAAGGATCATTTGTTTTTGTTCATGAAGATAATGCTCTATCCATTGATAATGAGCAGATGAAGTTTGCCTTGAAAATATAATCTGGTTAACTGTTTTTGGGTGTTGCTGTTTTTTCTTTGAAAATACAATCATTGCTATATATATAAGGGAGGCATGGTGAAGGAGTGGATAGTGGCTTGGATTGAGGCATCAGAGAGCCGAGTTTGAATTCTAGTCAAATCCATTGTTATGGTGACCTACCTATCTACATTAGAATGAACTCTGTATACTAACCTGCAAGACTTCCTAAGGAGGCAGTCGGGATGCAGTGTAACCTGATAGTTCAGATGGACACTTCAATCTGCTGACTAATAACACTCTTATTTTTTATATATGTTCTGTTATTTCAATACACTTGTTCAACCTACTTTCTTTCCTTGTCTCTTTCTGGCACTTAACAGGCCACAACATCCATTACATTCACTTATATGCTAATACCATTTGGAAAGATATTAATCTTATTCTACACCCTCCAGCTATTGATAAATAGCAGGACAGAGTGAGTTCTATAGCCTTGGATGGCAACTAGTCTAGGAGAAGGACAATTCTGAATTCAAAACCAGTGAAGGGTCATTTGGGGACTTTGTGACACATAGTGCACTAGATCTCTGTATTCAGCCTTTCAAAAAGTGTGGTTGGTTCTGCACAAAACCTTCACCACTATAATCAAATCATATATGCTGGTGTCTGGCTGTCAGTTCTTAGGAATTGAGCTATTTGACCCTCATATGTTGAATATGACAGGAAAGTCCACCACCATATATATATATATATATATATATATATAGTCAGCGTAATGCTAACCACTTCCTTAAAAGGAAGCATTCGGCATTTATTGACCAATCAACCAGTGCAGCTTTCATTTGAAATTTCTAAACTTTTTCTATTAAACAATTTTTCAGAAAACAGTTTTCTTAATTTCACTGTTAACACCCTTTGTAGTACTGAAAACTTTTGTTCGATAGTAGTGTGGAACATTAGCATCTTAATAAATGAATAAATTAACATCTTAATTATTTCATTTTCTCTTCAAGTTTCATATATTATCCATTTTAGTTGTTACTGCTGTTGGAAGTCCACTAGTGATGTGATTTCATGATTTTTTTAGTGCCAATCTCCAAGGTTTGAAGAATGGTGGTCCTCTGTCACAAAAGAAATGCATATTTGCATGACTGTATCCTTTTGGATAGATGCATGGTTGGTATAATACATAGTGACTTGGAATGAGAAATCTGAGAGTTTTGTTCCTTGCATTCACTTAAGCATGAATAGACTTGGGAAAATGTATGAATTCATCTCCTCTCATAAATAGCAGGACAGGCTGGACCCTATATCTTTGGTTGGCAGCCTGTCTAGGAGAAGGAAAATTCTGAATTCAAACCAGCCTATGCAATAACTCTACTAGAATATACATATGATATTAAATTTTTGAGTTATATGAAAACAAGTCTTAGAAATAAATTAATTGTAGAAAGGGGTTAGGTTTACTTCACAGACATTAACACAAAATAAGATTAAGGCAAAATGATAGGATTGTGTAGAGTGAGTGGTCATAGTTAAATGTAAAATGACAAATGTCCAATTAACAGAATTGACAAAGTTTGCAATAAGCAATAACAAGAATAAAACAGGGCAAGAAATAATATAACTCAAGTGAACAATATTCGCAAGGCAAATTAACAATTATGAAGCAAAGCAACAGTAATATGGCATAAGGTTCACAAACTAAAAATTGGAGTTGATACACAAGAGTAAATTCAGATAAGCAAATATAGCATTCTGACTTCAAGATAAGACAGAAAGGGACTGAGTTAGATGAAATTCAGAACCTGCCTATTTTATTGGCTAGAAAGAAATACCAGCATGCATTTAGGTGCTTCTGTCTATAAATTGGGGAGGGGGGAGTGTTTTGCAGTCATTCCTAATAAAGATTAAAACCAACATATTGAAATAATATTATCACATTACAAAGCTTTAAAAACAAAGAAAAGTGTGCTATGCAACATCAGAAGCAAATTATGTAAAGTTTTCTCACAGAGGAAGAAAAGACTTGTGACAACAGATACAGAGGAATGCTGAGAATACCATGGATGAAACATTTGCACAATAAGGAAGACAGAAACACAAAGTACATTTATAATCATAATGATGCAGTTGAAGTTTCTGGACAAACATTGAGAAAAGAGAGCTTGAAGAATATGACACTCAGAGGACATATCAAATAGAAAGAGGGACAGCATTAGGAAGGAAACAAAGGATAGAAAGTTATTGGAGAACAGTCACTGTGTGTTCAAGGAACACAGCACATATAAGAAGAATTAGTTTTTTATTCCTTCCCAAATATATAGATCTCGGCACAATTACAGATAACAAGTGCACACAGATGAAAATCATTAATTTATATATGATGTGTGTGTGTTTGTGGATATGTACAATTTGAGAAACTGTACATATTGAATGTAATAAAACAGACTTGGATCACTTCTCACCATACGCATAAATATCCTTTTGGCAATATCTTTGTCCTGTATTGATATACAGAGAAAAACCAATCATATTTGCCTATACATATTATATATCTACCTCTTCAAACTGGACATAAATTCTTACATAAATACAACATTTATTTCTCATTCATGCAGAGTTGTGTATGCCATAAAGAAACATTATTTTTGTCTCACACAAAGACATACTTGTCTTGAACTGTTCATACAAAGATGATTTGTGCTTTTTCTAATTTTCAGTATCAAACCCCTTTCATACTTTTGCCAGTCATATTTCTCACATGCCTGTATACACATTTCACTTTAGTTCTGAATGAAAAAAACTCTTCCCTATTGAATACCATTTCTCTTGGAGAAAGAGGATTTAAGCACCCCCATTTCACAAGTGACTGGCCAATATACGAATGATAACAGTTTTGTGGCATAGTGCCGCAAGTTAAGTATAGGCAGTCACCCCCAAACTTGATGGCAATTGCTAAAATAACTCATTTTAGTTCTGCTGCATGAGTTGTCTTCTTTTCCAATGACCTACACATTAACATGGACAATTTCTCCAGCTCAACAGAATATATTTCTGGAATACTTTGGAAATTATTTTGATATTTTCTTCCCAAAACAGTTTTCACCTTTAATCTGAGAAAGAAATTGCTTTTCTGGTTGGCTACAACAGCTTTTTAACTTCAATAAATATGAACAATGCAGATAGAGTAGTCCTCAAAAGGAAAGTGCCTTTCAGAGACAAACAAGCAAAGCAAAACTGGTTGTATTAGCATCAGGTGACTTTGTGCTTCATAATAGTTTTCTAATAGTCTTCTCTCCAGATTTTCTACCTTAGCTATTACAGGTGATGAAATCCTCTTCTGCATCATCTTATGTCCTATGTTTTCCTTTTTCCTCATAGTTAATTGGATAATGGAAGTTCATTGCTTATTTACAATTATAACTAAAAATATTATTATTATGACTTATTATCTGATACAATTTATTCCATATGTAACTATTACTGAAATTCTTCATTTTATATAGGTTGAAAACTTAAAATTATTTTTCTTTTTAAAAATGGATGCTGCAAAATGAAACTGTTGTAGTTTCATAACTTCTCAACATTTCTAAATGAATCTGAAATTACTTTTTCTGTTGTTTAACAATTTCTTCTGTTGAAATAAAAAAAATCCTATATTCACTGGCATCAAATGTCCATTACCCATTTATATTTGATACTATATCATCATTGGTTTAGGTGAGGCAATAAGAAATAAACAAAATAGATAAACAAACATTTTGAAAAATTAAAATTATTCTATTTGAAAGACCATTTTTAAAAAGAACACTTAAAAGCTCTCATAGATTTATATTCAAGTAAAAGTGAAATTTGGAAGGAAATGGCTGCCAAATATTGGCACCAAAATCTAACAACAAAAACTGTATTCACAATTCGTTTTGGAGCAAAATCTATGTGAAAAAAAAGATCAAAAACAAAGTTACAAATATTGTCAAACTCAACCTGATTAGCTGATAAATTCTTTGCATCCTAAAAAATAACTCCCAAAGAAACTTTTCCTCTTAAATATCTACCTGTGAAGTCTTTTCTGTAGCAGTTTAAAAATATCTGCATGACAATACAGGGCAAAGTGAGTGACAAGGGGTCAAATATCTTAAGGGTTGTTTTTCTTAAACAACAGGTCATCAAAAATGTAACTGATGTTCACTAATTAAGGCTACCTACTCACAAGAAGCCACCAAAATGACTACAATGTTTCACCTGTCTATATCCATCTTCAGCATTATCAATGAAAAAGTCTTCATTAAGAAGGGGTATAGTTCCAACAAAAGCAACAGAACTTTCTTTTATTTTCCAGAAAGCAAAAGATATGAATGGTTCAGCAAATCCTGGTTGCAAAACAACCCATGAAGAAAGAACGATTTGTGCAATCTTTATATAAAATTTAAAAAAATATCTCTAAACCAGAAAAAGTATTGAGTTCCTTCATATTTTTCTAGAACTATTCTCTCTATAGTTTTTTATTCTTTAATATATAATTTGTGAGAATAATAAATAATTTTTTTAATGTTATATGTTGAACATATGTTGGATATGAGGTGGATAAGTTGTTTATCTTAAAACAATATCCATTACCTCCATATATAAGGTATATTTGATTTAGGTCTATATTGACTGGAATAATGCTTAAAAGAAAATGCAGAGAGTTGATATATATAAAATAAATCTTTATAAACACTACAATAATACAGAAGGATGAAGTGAAATTTGAAGTTTCAAGAGTTCTAGTGTAAAATTCCCAGCATCTAGGAAAGAGGGAGAGTCCAGTAGGAAGTGTGTGTATATATATATATATATATATATATATATATATATATATAACATACACATATACATACACACACATGCCTGTGTATGTTTGTATCCAAATGTAGTGGCCACTGCTTGACCACATGGAATTGGAAGGTATGTTTGTTTTCAATGTAACAAGTATGGTTTAGCCATGTAAGGCCACTAGCTAGTCATGCAAATGTTTTATTTCATCTCTGGGTATTTTGTATGGACTGCATCATCAGAGACTGAGAAAAATTCATTTATCAACACTGATTTTGGTTGACTTTCTATCTGTTTATACGCATCTACTTGAAAAGGCTGCTCACTTCTCATCGGGTTGCAGCCCTATATCCTGTTTGTGAAAGCTTTCTGATTGGTTGGTCAAACTATGGCTTTGTTTGCCTGGTGATTTTTATGATATGTCTAATTTTAGAGATGGTGAAATTTTGGTCTTCTTGTTATTTATCTCTATCACCACAAAAACACAAGTTTCATTTCACTATTTTCTTTTTGCTCTCTTGAAATTTTACTATTTGTTTTTTTTAATATTGTATGACTAGTAGTCTTTGCCTTGAGTAAACATTAGGATAATGTATACATATAAGATGCAGAATATATATTTTACTGAAAAAGTGAGTGTGTCATCAAATACAGTTAGCTTTTAACTTTTGGTACAATTTTACTCTTGAGGAAAAAATTCTCATTATTCTATTTTGAGAGGAAGGTTTGAGTTTGTCTCCTTATTAAGAGTATGAAACTGAAATCAGTTTCATATTTTAAAAAATTTTTTATAATACCCCTGCTTTAAATTTCTTATGAAATGAACTTTTATTTTTACATCTATTATCCTCCTCTAGAATGAGATCTATATTCTTCATTCCACATATCTAAAATCTTTAGAAATTAATGTTGTGAGGAAAGAAAATAGAAGGAAGAAAAAGCTTTATTATTTATTTTGAAAATTAATACAAGTAATGATTAGCATTATCATTGACTGAAGCCAAGATGACAAATTTATTCTATTGAATTTTATCCAGTAAAACAGTGAGAGGGCTGATGTTTCCCAGTTCACCTTATATCACTAAAGATACATAGCAATATTAAATAAAGAAAAACAACATACAAGCAAAATTATTCCAGATCTGTGCTTTTTAATATGAAAAAACAAAATGTGTATAACAAAATTATACACTGATTAATTTAAACAAGTGACTTCATGCTGAATTTCTCTGCATTACTCCAGGTTGGAACTCAGTTCAACAGACAGTATGTTTGTTTAACAGCATATGAACTCATTATGGGTCATTTAATGTTGAAATTTAATTTTCTTGGGAACTTGGAAGTAATAAAAAATGTTATTCTGCTTTCAAAATTGAATACATGGTAGATGATATTCAACTTTTGTGCATATACATTTTTTGCAAGGACATTATTACTAGAGTCGGGTGATAGGTGTGTTTTATGTTATAGTTTTGTTAAAGTTATATTTTGGAATATAGTTTTATTTCTTTAAGAAATTGGATATTATATGGATTAATATCATGAAAGAGTTCTTTCATGTTGATTGTTGATTTTATTTAGCTGCATATCAACCTCTAGGTGTTATTTCATGCCAAAATCTAAATATTTGAATACAATTTTTTGGCTTCAACTAAATATATTTGAAACATAATTGTATACCTTCAACTATAAATAAAATGTATTGTTAGTCATTCTATAAAATTGTATTTTTATGCTTTCATAGTGTTTTATTTTTGTTTTCACTATTTGTCCATACCTAGAACCCTAACAGATGCTACCACCCAAGTTAGGGTGTACCTGGGAACAACAGCAATTAAAAGGTGGTTCCATGCTCTTCAAAAACTCCAATCTCGCAAACAGAGGCTTTGCTGTCAGATATAGTTTATCATCATACCCAGGACTGCAATTTGATGGGTTGGCCAAGAAAATTCATTGACACAAGGGAAAGTACAATCACAAGGTCAAATAAACAAAGTAAAATTAACTTCTATTAGTTATCTCCCTTGGTTTAGACAGCAGAAAGAGAACATAGACGAAAGGTTTCTCTTTGACATTGTGAGAATTTTACCAAATAAAACGTACACCTGATGTTTCTAGTGTGACCCTAACAACTAAGATGAGAATACTAATTAGGATAAATTAATGAAGAATAATTTCTCATATCAGAAATTCAGACCAAAAATCTTCAGAATAAACTTGATTTTTTTTTTTCTGAAATTTTAAAGAAAACAATTCATTTAATGACCAGCAGTACAAATAATCACTGTTATGCATTAAAAATAGATTTTACTCTATTTTTTTTTATATTGATTGCTTTTATCTCTTTGGAGTGATTCACTGTTGGATTTTCCCTAGAGTTAGGAAAAGCAAATTTGGACAGATTGGAATGTTCCGAAAATTGGTAGTCTGAGTGGCACCTTTTACCATTGTTAAGTCATAGACCTCATCTAGCCTCTGGAAATTCTAATAATTATTTCATTGAAGACATATTCATTGATAATGAAATAGAAAATGGGCAATTTTCACTAGGAGAAATACAGGCGACAAGATTCTCTTAAATTTAAACTCTTTTAAGCATTTGCTGAAGTGTTAACATATTTTTTTTTGCAACAAATGAGAAAAGCAACAAATGTCCCAGGAATGCAGTTTCATTCAACTTCTAAATACGTTTATTTCTTTCAAAATATGCAGTAGTCACAATAAAAGGTTAAGGCTTTAAAAAAACAGGCATGACATTAGACTTGGTATGTAAGATATATATATATTTTCCTGTGTGCCTTTTTCAAGCTAAAAAATCAACTCATTAAATGTGAGTTTTGAAAAAAATTCTTTAGTAAGAGTAATGTGAATTCTCACACTTGGCATTAGTCACACAATCAGAATCCATTTAGTTAGAGCCTTGTATTGATTTTCTGACATGACATTATAGGATTGTTCCATGTTTCACTCACTTCAGGCAGTAGTAAACAAGAACAGCATTTTTCTCCTTACACATTTCGATTGAAAAATTTTAATTTATATCCCTTAGCTCTTTCTCTTCCCTAATGTTCATGGAGAATGGCAGAAAATCGTTTTTATGCATAGAAGAGTGTATTTTTATGCTTTGCCAATCATATACGTGACAGAGTTGAAATATTATTAGCATAATCCATTTCCCAAAATAATTTTTCTGTTTTTTTTTACAGTAAAGGTTCACTTTGTACAAGGCTTGTGAGCCGCTCAAGGTAAAGGCTTACTTTAGGAGGCAGTTTGTATGGATAGAAGTGGAAGGCAATGGTTAACCCCAGAGATGAACAGGTTAAGATTGAAGTGATCAAGAAAGCATTATCTTGGGAGTTGGTTCCACAGAGCAATGGTTTGAAGGAAGAAGTTATTCAAGTGGAATATGGAGAGAAAACTGATGGTTGCCTACAATATAAGTGGTATGGCAGGTCCTTGCTATGAAGGTTATGGCTTGGCAGAACCAAGTAATGTAATCTGAACATTTTCTGTGAAAGTAACAATAGAGCATGAAGAGGTTTGAGAGACAATGCACTTTTCAGCACTACCACAAAAAAAATATGTACATGCATATATATATATATATATATATATATAATTGCACATATACCTATGTTTACAGTATGAGTTTCATAGCTTTGCCAATCATAAGGTACAAAAAGTTAAGGAACCTCTTTATTTAAATCATGTTTATATATATATATATATATATATAAATAATTTCATACCTTATTAGATGTTATGAGATGAATTTTGATTTGATGTTGTCATTGTATAATGTGGGATCTGATTAAATATGATAGATTTTAACAAATGAATTAATTGCATTGGAATGGAAGATATTAAAAATATATTTACTATCAATGACTTTTGCACTGAGACTTCTTAATTATTGTGACAATTACTTATATAGCTTATGGTCATATATTGAAACCTCTGTTCTCGTATGATCACCAAAGTTAAGCAATGTTGAGCTTGGTCAGTATGTAAATGGGTAACCATTTGGGAATACTTAAACTTGAATATATGTGTAGTGTAGTGGATAATGACTCAAAATTGTTTATTGGAGAGCCAAGTTCCATTTAGTGTTCACTCCATTATAGTTATGCACACATACCCTCAGGAAAAGTATAAATCAAACTCTTCTTACCTCAGCTATGGGTTAAGTATGACTTCTAACAGAAAATCCTAATCTCCCAAAAAAAGCTGTTAGAATCTAAAAACATTTTCTGGCTTTAAATAACTTGCAAATGGTTGATAAGCTGTAAAAATCAAATCAGTCAACAACTATATATATATATATATATATATATAAAACATGCAACTATAACTCTCATACATTATCATATATAATATCTTAATGGCACCATAAAAATAACCTTATAACAAAACACTGTAAAACTAAAAATAGATTCAAATCCTCCAAAATAAGAAAAATCATAATCAGCAATACCAAAATCCACTACAAAAAGAATTACAAAAAATGCTTACAAATTCTTGAAGCCATCACAATTAAAAAGCAAGAACCCAACTTAAATAGGATTTAATACTGGCACAGACATCTTAAACAAATTTAATAACTAATCCTCCAAATAATAAATACCTACCCCATCCCAATTACTAATGAACTAATCCAACAACCCTCCCCAAATACCCCAAAATATTATCTATAAAAATAAAAAGCAACGTAATTCAACCAAAAGCATAAGGACATGATGGCATTTGACCACAACCGAAAGTGCTCAGCAAAGCATCAAGAACTGAGATCTTTTTTCAGCAACATAGACTCAAATACAAAGAAACTTGTGAGAAAGCAAGAAAAAAATCAAAAGAAAGATTATTAAATGGAAAAGTTCCATAGTTTTCAAAAGCACATGCCTCATATATATATATATATATATATATATATATATATATAGTGTAACCTGGATATAAGAGAGTTGTCGGGACTGGAGAAGAAGTCTCTTATATCCGGGTTTGGTCTATTATATATACATTAACACAGGCTCTAATTTGGGACCAGAGAAAATCTCTCTTATATCCGGGTTACACTGTATATATATATATATATATATGATAAAGAACAAATAAGAAACATTTAACAATTTAACGTTTCACTTTTGTTAAAGCTTCATCAGACTGAAAATCAACATAAAAATGAATCATGTTATATTAATAAATGTTTTCTATTTGTCCTTTATCTTATCCTGTCAGACCCCAATCCATATTCAATGTATATTTGATACTTAACTACACACACATATATATATATATATATATATATATATATATATATATATAAGAAATGACATTGCATAATCTAAATCTAATGAACTTTATTTCAAGAGTTTTTTTATGCATTGTCCCTCTTAAGGACAAAGGTAATCATGGCTTTCCACAGCTTCCTATTTGTGTAACTCTAAAAACATTGTCCCCTTACTATCCCTTCCAGCTCTTCTCTGACATCTACTTAATGTTTGTTAGGTAGGTTAGTTACTGTTTCTGACAGCCCCACTTGCCTACAGTGTTTTGTGAATATCAAATTATTGAAGCCCTCTTTCCTCATTCCGTGCCCCAGAAACCTAATACTGAGTAAAATCTTTTTCTCCTCTATAAATGCAAGTCTGCATATAGCAAAAATTTACATTGAAAAATTCTTTGAACTTTTCTGCTCTGTTCTATCACATTTGCCATACTCCATTGACATTGCACCAACAGATTATTTCCTTTTTTTTTCACTGTAAAAAGCTTTGATGTGAAAAACCTCTAATACAAACCAAATTCATGAGTTCGTCAAAAACATTTTCACATCAAAACCTGTAGAATTTTAGCGAAAATTTATCAAAGAGCTGCCTGGTAAATGGCAACAAGTCATATGAAATAATGGTGATTATATAATAAAATGTAATTGTAGTTCATTTTTTATGGTAAAATGAAAACAGAAATTATTTGTGACTCAATATTTTCTACTCTGAAGATTTTTCCCCCACAAATGCTATGTCACAAGTTTATTGCTACAATGTCACTATTTTTATGTTCCGATGGGCTTCATTCTTTAGTTCTACTACTTCAGATCTTTACAATTCAGGAATACCATGCCATTTCCATGGACTCAAGACATCCTTATTTCTTTTATATTCCATCATCTTTTTCCTGAAGAAGTGCTAATTTCTAGAAGAGATGTTTCCCTGAATGCTACAGTCATAACATCTTTAAGTCAAGACTCAGTTGTTGTCTAATTTCCTTATCCTCATAATCTCTATCTACCACATTTACTTATATCACACTTTGTTCATCATAACCTTAATGCTCTACCTTGAATAGTGCTCGAGCCTTGTACTAGGTGATCTTTAATGTTAAAAATATATATAAAAATATAATTTTTAAACATGCTTTCATTCTTCAAGATTTACATTTTAGAATAAAAATGAATCCTTGAAAAAAATTCTTTCTTATTTATAAATATATTTATCTACATATATGAACAAGTTACATTGCTTATTTCAGTGACTATAAATATAAGTATCTAAAGGCTGTGCAAATGAACAAGGATTATCCTGACATTTTCATAAATATTCAACCTTAAGTTGCAATACTGTATATAATATGACTAATTTCAAGCAAATCACATCAAGTCGAAAGCAGTCTTTTTCACTAAGGGAAAAATATTATACACAGAACGTTATTGACAGATTTATTGTTCCATTTAAACAACTTAGGTATTGTTCTTATTTTTTGATAGTGAGCCAAATATTATAAAATTGCCTGCAACTATTAATATATATTCATGAAGAAGCACGAAGATAATGTGAGGGCACTGTTCATTTGATAAACAGAACTGAGAAATTGAGCTAGAAAATGTGTGTGTATATGAATGTACATATGTATATATATATATATATATATGTGTGTACATACATACATATCCCCATATCTTGATGACCTTGTATATTTGGTTTGCAAATTTTGGTTTTCGTTTTGTACATAATTACTGTAGTTTGTCATAATTTTATTGCGAAAAATTTTTCAACCAAGAAATATGTTGAACAGCAATGAAATTTTAAGTATTAACCATAAATATACTGATAAATGTCTTATCATAAGTAAAATGATGTTCCTTACCATTTATGCTGTTAGAGAGCTGAACAACAGTCTGCAATGCACTCGGCTGAGATTGAAAAATTTTGAAGAAATTGAATTCAGCATTTTCAGAAGGAATAAATTTCAACATATGGATAAATTTTACGTATGTATTTTATATAAAGAATAATATGATTAAAGAACAGAGAAAATATACTTGTGTGTACAAAGATAACTGAAAAAGGTAGAAAAACATTTATAAACATTGCTATTAAAAGTATGTAAAACAACCTCAAGTCTGTTGTTAACTTAAGCAAAATGTGGCTTATTAATTTTAATGCTTCCAAAGCGAAACTTTTCTTCATCAATCATCTGACAAGCCCCTCTCTGCCTTCCATCAGCATGGCTGATGCTAACCTCCAGGAAAGTGATTCATTGCACCTTCTCTGGCTATAGTTCTCAGATGATATGAAGTGGAAAGACTATATTGAATCTATTGCTAGGTTAGCTGCTAAGAAAGTTGGTTTACTGTGTTGTATGAAACAATTTTTCTCTCCAGAATCTATCATACATATCTATAAGTCTACCATTCATCCATGCTTAAAATATTTCTGCCATTTATGGTCTGATGACCCTGGTATTTACCTGCAGCTCCTTGGTAGAATCCAAAGAAGAATCAGCAATATTATCCGTCATCTTCCTGTTAATTAATGTTTCTGTTCTTAATTCTTACACACCCAGTAAAGCCTTGTGTCTTAGTGGCTTTACATCTTTGATTGGGGTGAAACTTATCAAAAAAACAAAGCAAATATATATGATGTCCCTGTGGTTTGTTTGAAATTAAGTTTACTAGGCAACTAATAAGTCTCCCTAGAGGAAGAGTTCCGTGTTGTTACTAATACATCCAGAGCAAAAGAGAAACATAGATTTATTATCCCATCCTTTGATAGTTGGCCAACAAGGTGGAGGTAATCTCTACAATGCCTTATTTATGATTTTATTTGATCCAAAAAGAAAATCATAAAGATTACCAAATCTGTTTCTAGCCAGAATTGAATCCAAATTCTTATGTCATGTTTTTCTCTCTCTTACAAAGTGTCTGAGAGTAGATACATTTTTGATAACAACAAATCTATTTGAAATTCTATGTACTAATGTTTTTCATGTATCTATTCATATAAGCTAATGAAAGAGAACAACTTCCCTCAAACCACTGTTTTGTGAAACTGACTCCCAAGAGGATGCTTCTCCAATCACTATCATCATAACCTGTTCAAGTTAACCATTATCTTCCTCAAATATCTACAATAAACTGTGTCACTTGCTCTGAAACCCTCTACCTTGAGTAACTCTTTGGCCATGTACAGGGTGAACGTTTTAAAATTATATTTCAAATAGTGGCTAAGTGAAATGACAGAATGGAAAAACTGTTTATTGATATGTTTCATTTAAAAAATAAGCAATTTCAGACATAAATATTTTATCAATGGAAACAGCCTTATATATGAAAGATGTGTAGGGGCCACAATGGGGGATAATTAAAAGCAGTAGGATAAAAAGCTGAACTGGACAGACAAAGTTATATATCTAAATCAAATAGGTATCAAAATTTAAAGCTGATTGTATCTTGAACATTTCTATACAAAGCATAAACAGTCTTTGTTGTATTTTCATTCCATTTTCCCCTCTTTTAGATATGAAACTAATTTGTCAGAAGACATCATTTTTTGGAAAGGAATCAGTCACTAAGAAGTTTTTCCTATTTTGTCATTTCATTATCCACTCTCCAATCAAATGTGTTCCGATTAAAAATAGCCTCCATAGCAAATAACAAGTAATGTTGGATTAAAGAATACCTTTAAAAAAAATTGGTTACCATGTTTATATTCAAGCTCTTGTTCTCATGTTGTTGCTATCATGACATTTCAGCTGTTGTGCCCTTCTGCCTTCTTCAGGCCTATATCAATCTGGGTAACCTACAGAGAATTCTGAACTGAACCCTTTATTTAATCTATGGAGGTAGACTGTTCTCATTCTGTGTCTAGTGATATTATCTAGCTTTTGTTTTTACAGCACAGTTATTGCTCACCCTACATGCTACAGTTCAAATGTTCACACCTGATAATTTTTTAAATTGGCACCAAAAGTAATTGTTTTTGTATTTTAAATAAGAGAAAATCATTTTACATTCTTAACCCTTTGAGCCCTGCATTCCATGAACAATTTCAACCCTTCTGCCTGAGCTCAAAATTCACTAATAATTGGTATGTAATGTTTCATGGTAGATATAAAAATAGTTATAAGCATTTACCCACCGTTCAGCTAGTGACTGGTCATTAAGTCATTGTTCTCAACCAATGTTCAACTGGTGGTTGGGTATTATGTCATTTATTAGGAATTCTTTTATGACAAAAAAAAAAGCATTTTAGGATTAAATTTTGCTCTTGTCAAAATATCCTCCTTAGGCCTTTGTTTCAAAACATTCTTAAAATATAATTTTGATAATTGATTCCATTTTTTTTTCAATGACTCTAAGATCTCTTTTACAATTTTTTTTTCATTATTCTCTTAAGTTCATCCCATGCTAATTCTGAAAGTTGCTTCAAACTTTTGAACTGTAGTGTACATTTTCAAGATAACTCCTCATCCCAGAAATTCAGATAGAAATTAGAAATTAGTTTGTTTATATTTTAAGTACAAAAATTAAGCTAGCTGATATAGATTCAAAAAGGTCTCAGCAAGAAGTGTGCATTCTTTAAGTAAGTGACTTATGATGTTCTCTTATTGTCTAATTGCTTATGGCACACTTTTGTTACAGGAATGGTTTCCATGATTGTGAAATGGAGTACAGTTTTAATTCCTATCAGAATGTACATTTTTCTTTAGTAGGATTCCTTAATCTTGACCAGTTGATAATAATTTTACATTTTAAGAAAAAAAAGGGAGGTCAACTCAGATGTACCACTAAAAATCTTGGTAATAATAAAAACTATCTGATATATAAGTGTTCCTTTATCCATTCATATATTATTTATATTTGTACTCTGAAAAAATTACTGCTATACTCATGTAACATGCAATGTTTGGTTTAAATACAGCTGTATTTTTTATTAGAGTAAATGGATATATAGTTTGGTCAAAAGTGTAGCCAAGACAAACAATACATATGCTAATTTTATATCTCATGTATGATGCAACCCTCTTAAAATTAACTTCAAAATTAGGTCTTTAAAAGTTGCATAATATACAAGCGTATACAGTACTTTGTCCAAGATTTAGTTTCTTAGTAGAAGTAATGTTCATTTCATGTAAATTTATCATGGTAAATGCTCTCTCCACCTGTGGCAGAATTCTTAACTCACATGACTGAATAATTTCATTGGTCGATGATACCCCATGAGTCAATCAGAAAGAGTCTGCTGGAAGATGGATGATTTTATTAAATCACCATTTCTAGAATGGTTGCTGACTGAGGCAATAGAAACCCAGTGTGTCCTGCTATTTAACTCATAGCTGGAAGGAGAAGTGATGGATTCTAAGGGCATTTACACATGTGAATTTGAAATCGGCTCTCAACTTTCTAATTTCAAGCCACAATCTATTTAATCATACACACATGTTCTTATGCCTAACATACAAATATACTTATAAACTTATACTGTTATACAAATAAAATGGCTGGTAATGAAATATATTTCTTCTTGAAATTGGATACTGCAGTATCATTGTTGTTTAACCTTGAAAATTTTTTATGTCTATAAAAAATCAAAAACTCAACATTATGACATATTTTCAAAAGCTCCCAATTTGAAGCAAATATATGGTTAGATTAAAGATTTTAGATTTCTTATTTCTTTCATTTTTATTCAGAATATGTTAGCTTAATTGACCAGGTAACAATAAAGTGAAATTAAGGCTGTTTAAATTGCAAATGCATTTTATTAAGGGAAATATTGGTTGAAAAAAAGATATATATATATATCCATAAAATTTCTGCAATTATTCCCTCCTTTCTCATGAATCCCCTGTAGCAATTCACTATGAATATTTGTCGCTGAAAATACCTCCAACATCATGGGAATGGAAGTATTTAGTATTTATTGACTGAGCAGCCAATGCTACCTTCAAGTTAAATTTATAAAATCTTTCTATTATAACAATATTTCAGTCAAATAGGTTTCACCAGTCTACAAACATTGCTCTTTCTAGCATTAGTGGGGGTTTCCTTCCTAACATTTTGTTTGAAGTAGAGTGGAAATTCAACCCCTTGATTATGTCTTTATTTGTCTTCAAGTTACATGTGCTATCCACTTTAGTTGCTGTTGAAAGTCCCCAAGTGATGTTTCTGTTATTTGGTACCATTCCTTGTTTTTAATTCTGTAGCACCAATCCACAAGTTTCAAAGGAGGATGGTCCTTGCTAAGACCTACAATCTTAATTCAGTCTTTAAGATAATTTAACTGTAGATTCAGTGAAAATTAATACAGACACTCTTAGAACTTATGATGTGTCAAGTTTTCAAAGATGGCTGATTAGATTTTTTTTTACTTACTCCCAATTCCATTACACAATAATATCAAAAAATGTATTGAAAGGAATACACTAAATAACCTTATTCAATCAATCAAAATCACTAATCAAAATAAGTTAAAGTGAAGTGCCAAAAATAGATGTACCAATGCATTTGATAAGTTTGCCCTCTGCACTTGTAACGATAGACTCGGTCAGAAAGTAGACAATTTTGAGTTTTCAATAGGGAAGCTGGGATAATTATTTCTCTTTGGGAGAAATATCTATCTGGAACATTCTTATTCCAAACACACCTTTTTATAAATATTCAGAAAATTTCTTATTACTTGTTAATTTAGGTTATGATCATTTTATGATAAAGAATTTCATTACTGAAAAGTGTAAAGAACATTATAAACGAATTATAAAAATTACAGCCACTCTATTTGATATGACATCAAGGATGAGGACCTGAGTGCAAGTATAAATAACTAGCTTAAAAGCCACTTTATTGGGCAGCATTTAAACTAGCTCTTGTGGAGAGCTCTTGATTGGGCTTTAGGCTTGTTCAGGAGTTTGAGAGTCCCTAAGTTTTTGTTTTTGCATATTTTCAGCACTGGCAGCTCTTCTGGCTGCTGTTTGATCTGGGTTTTCATTTGCATGGGACTTTCTTCTCCTTGCTGCAGTTTTTTCTCTTTTGATTACAATCTGACCCTCTGTTGGTGGACATTTCTTTTTGCAAAGCCTACTGCTGCCATATGGGATAGGCAACAATAAACTACAGAAGAACTCAAAATTGATCGTGGCATTTAATATTGCATTAATAAATAAGCTTACCTTTTAAAAGTTCAATGATAATTCTTCTGGTGTCACTTAATTTGAAAACAGTTTGATGCATGTTGGTCATTACTTTCTGTACAAACAATTATTTTTGTTTCATAGGTTACTTTCCTTGGATTTTGCAATTAATTTCAATTATTCCCAAATTTATTTCCAAGTTATAAAAATTATCGTACAAAAAATCATCACAAAAATCACTTAGAAAATTGCCAAAACCAATCACAGTAATGAAAACTTGGAAATCCATAATTTCAGGATTGTAGGTATGGATCCAGCTTGGAATGTTTTTAATTTGCTCATTGAGTTAGCCTGATTGTAAATTCAAATGATATGTTGGAATAAAGTCGAAAAAGTGTGACACACTGACATTCATATTTATTTATATAGATGTAGGATAATGTTTCATATAGGGAAACAAATATATATCACCTAGAACTATCAATCAAAAAAATAAAAATCTCATTTTAGTCCAAGTGTGGCATGTTAATATTTCTGCCATGATGGAAACAGATTCTGAGAATTTCATCAAATTCTCTGCAGTGAGATATTTTCAAAATCTCTTCCTGCAGAATATTTCAAAATCCTTACAAATTAAACTATTATTAGCTTCCATTCAAGAGAAGTTGTTAGATGCTTAATGTTAGCAATAAAATAAAATTTCAATTTGCAGATGAGGAATACATGTCTTTCCTCATATTTTATAATCTCTTGTCAAGTAATGATACAAGTTAAAAAAAAATAAGTCATTTGCAAATTGGTAAATACATTTTCAACTAAAAGGATAGTTTTAATTATCACTACTCATCAATATTAATGCTATGTGCTAATTATAAAATATTATTTTACTTATTAAATGCATTATTTTCATTGGGACTGATAGCCTCATTATTGTTATTATCACAATGTTTCAATCATTGCAACTTCCAACTTCATGTGACAATAGTCTAGTATAGTGTTTCTCATCTGGTGTGCCCATGTGCACTAATGCACCCAGAAAAATAGCCATGTGCATTCAAAGTTAATAGAAGAAGAATTTATGAATTATTTTTATCTGTCTATATCTCTGAGATGATGTATTATAATTACTTGCCTTGTTTACATTATTTGGACTGTTATCCTCATCTTCATTGCCATATTCACAATGTTTCAGCTATTGTACACTCCGGCCTTCTTCAGGTGATTGGAATTTTAAACGAAACCCTTTATTTTGCCCACCAGGGTAGATTGTTCTAGTTCTTCATGCCATGTCTCTTCAGGATGTTTCAGTTATTTCCCTTTAACTCAACTCTCCAAGTGTTGGTTCACTACTGCTGTGGCCTGGTATTGAACTCCCAACTCTTTGGGTCTAATCACTGGGTCAATACCAGGCCAAAGGCCAAAACATTGTGAATACAGAAATATAGACAAGGATTTTTTATATTAAAAAAAAAAAATCTTTATTTTTTAAAAGCTAGAGACTTTTCTTTTTGTGAGCATTAACAATTTTTTGGAGTGTTCTTTTTTAATCAAATTCACCCCATCCAAGGCATTAAAGTTACTAATGCACAAAGATTACGAGTTGAGGAAACATTGCTAAGGTGCAAGAACAAAAGAGTAATCAGGAGGACAGTAGATAGCAATTAACATTTTTTTCTGATACAAACCCTATTATTCCTCCTATAGATGTGAGGAGAAGAGATAGATTCAATCCTTTCCCAAGACTATTTTCACATAAGTGAATGTAACCAACTCCTCTTGAATATAAGTGTAGCAAGTTCACCTATCATACCATTCACACATAGGCCATCCTGGGTATGATGATAAACTACATCCGTGTTCTGGGTAAGATGATAAACTACGTCCAGCAGCAAGGCCTCTGATCAGGAGGTTTTGAGGAGCATGGAACCACCTCTTAATTGCTGGTGTTCCCAGGTACACCCTGAACTGGAGTTGTAGCACCTGTTAGGGTCCCAGCTATGGGCAAATAGACAACCCTGAAACTGGGGTAAAAACACTGTGAAAGTGTAAAAACAGGTTTTAATACCAGAAATACTTTGTAAAAAATATTATTTTCTGCAATAAATTTTTGAAGAAAGAAAATATTACCAGCTCTCCATTTTTGAGGAAAAAATATTACCAGCAATACTTTTTGAAGGAAAAAGATTACCAGAAATGGATTTTTTGACAAAACAAAATATTACCATCAATAAATATTTTGTCATCAATAAATAACCCATTGATGTTGATATACCATAAAACAAACCAAACCTTTGAACAGAAGTTTTTCACTGTTTAAGATTTGGTTTTCAGTTCTTTCTAAAGTTTTCTCATTCTCTTTCATCCCCCTTGCATCTTAGTGGCAAGTATTGCATTATTTGCGGTTAATTGGCTAAAGAAAATTCAAACTAAGCTCCCCTGTTATTACACCACCCACACAATCACCCAGCCAAGGAGATTAAAAAAATTGATGTTTGGTCATTTGATCAGAAATTGGTGATTAATTCAGGTCAATAAATTCTCAGCTGCCCATATATGTAAGTTAGAGGCTATAAAAAAACCTGTGGTCAAATCATACTGAAAACACAGGTGCTTGTGCAACCACCAAAGTTATGAAAAGTCAAGCCCAATCAGTACTTAGATCAGGTACTACTTGGGAATACCAGGTATTGTCAGCAACCTCCTACAATCTGAAATATGATTTTGGTTTAAATAACCCAGGACTGATAAACTGTAAAACAATCTAATCTATCAATACAGTGATTATGAAATTATAAGATTTTTAAAATTTGTTTTACATAACTTTTCTCATTTTCAGATATTTCTTCCATATATAGACTCACTTTTGACTTAGATTCATTTGTAGTGATTACATGAAAAAGATTTTAAAAACTCATTGTGTAACAGTAAATGAAACGTACCAATGAAGGATTGCTGACTAATGATACAAATAAACATATTTGTGCATAACTATTTTTGACTGAAGGTAAGCAATATCACCAGATAGGTGAGCTCAGTGAGAATCAGCATTATAAAATTACAATTTTTTTCTCCATTAAATATTTTCTATTTATTTATCACTTCACCCAAAGCAAGGAAATAAAGCCACTAGGATGCAAGGGGTTACTGAGTGTTAAAGAATATGAGAAAAACTACTATTAAGGAGAGAGGACAATAAAAGAATAAGAATTAAGAAGACAGAAGATAACGATTGACATTGCATTTAAATTTTTGAAGTTGACTAGGAAGAAAGAAACCAGAAGAGTTCCTACAAGCATGAAGTGCAGTAGAACTTACAGTTATATCTAGCTATTTCAACTGTAAATTGATGACATCTTGCCATCAGTCTAGTACTGCATTTAAATTTATAAAATCTAGGTACCATAGAGGAAAATTTATCCAAACAATTACCATAGAAGTATTTATAGAAAACCACAGGGTTACAGTGGTGGGAAAGAGATTGAAGCTGAGATGGCAGATCAGGACAAATAACATTGCAGATTATTCTTTGGATTTCATCAAGAATTTCTAAATATATTGCAGGAGGACCAGACCATATGTAGCAGCAATATTCAAAGCAAGGAGTAATGGTAGACTTAACAAATATATAAGATAAATTCTGGCTAGTAAAATTTCCTTGGTCTTTTGTCTGTTCTCTTTTCTTTTTGCTTATCTTGTCCTGTGCACTAATATCTTTCAGAAACTTTCATTGTCTATAAAATGCTAGATTTGTCTCAAGATGTTGGACAAATTAATGTTGTAGTTCATTTTTTTCTGATTATATCACCACAAATTCCAACAAAATATTTGTAAATAGTTGTGGAGACTGTCATGTATTTTATACATTGCTAAATCTTCACAGTTTCTTTGCTGAAATGCAACAACAAAAAAAAAAAGCTCTAGATAAACTTTGCTGTTTATCTTTGTTTTTGAATTGTTCTTGTTTACCATTTTCTTTTTTAAGTCTTTCTTAGTTGCATAATCTCAAAGAGATTCCTGAATAGTTCTTGTCTACACAACTTTTCCATTTCTTCCTGTCCAAGGCAATCTTTTCAAGTGTCAAAAGTGGCATTCCAGGGTCCTCTCTGAATTGGTCTTTTCATCACTTAGCCTGTCAACCATGTGGACTTTTTGCAAGAAACTTGTCTTTATAGGATCTTTACACAAATCTTAATTCTCTGCGTCGGACCAAACTAGTTTAGCAGCCTCCTTCTTCTATTCAGGATAATTATGTCTGTCTTTGCATCTATTTTTTCCTTATGGTAGCCATTCTGTTTCTCTCTCTGATATTTTCCCCAGCCATTATTCTGAGGCAGTTATTTTTAAAGAGTGAGAGCTTTTGTATGTCCATTTCTTCCCAGTGTCCCAGTTTCTCAGAGATACATCGATTATGGTGATGATCAGAGTGAAGTAGTACCTAGACTTTATATTGTACTGAATGTCATTTTTTGTCCCAGATCTTTGTTCATTTTATTTTTTGTATGTTAATGAAAATGTCATCTCCTTTTCTTTTTTCAGCCCATAATAATAATAGTAATGTATATCATTTATTTAAATTGTTGTCATATTCACAATGTTTCTTTGTTGTCATATTCACAATGTTTCAGACGTTGTATGCTCCATCCTTCATCAGGTGATTGGAATTTCAGACCAAACCCTTTATTTCATCCACTGAGATAGATTGTTCTAGTTCCGCGTGCCATGCCTCTTCTAGTTATCTCAGTTTCAGTTATTTCCCTTTAACTTAACTCTCGGAGTTTTGTTCACATCTGCTGTGGCCAGGTATTTAACTAACAATTCTTTGGCTTAATTTGGCCAATGCTTTTATACACCAGGCAATGTGTCTCTGATTAAAACAATCCGAACAATTTAAATAATATAAAATAGTTACAATAACTCATCTCAGAAATATAGACAGATATTTATCTTTTAGAATTCAACAAAAATTTGCATGAAGAAAACTTCAGACATTTCTTATATTTTCTAAATTATCTGGACAATCATTACACACATCTGTAAACACAACATACCAAAAAGACTATATTAACTTTACTTATCCTTAATTTTTTTCTGTCAGATTCCCATCAATATTTGATCTACATTTGACCCCAAACTCACATTACTGTCTCTTGTGCCTCCAATACAACATAACAACCAAATAATAAATAATACTCATTTTATTGTTTCCACATCTTGTTGTTTTCATCCTGGGTATGACGATAAACGACATCTGCATCCTAGGTAAGACGATAAACTACGTCCAAAAGCAAGGCCTCTGATCTGGAGGTTTTGAGGAGCATGGAACCACCCCTTAATTGCTGTTGTTCCCAGGTCCACCCTGACCCAGGGTGGTAGCACTTGTTAGGGTCCCAGCTATGGGCAAATAGTTAACACCCAAACTTGTATAAAAATAGGTTTTAATACCATAAATACTTTGTAATAAAAAAAAAATTATTACCAGCAATAATTTTTGAAGGCAAAATTATTATCAGCAATACTTTGAAAAAAAAATACCAGCAATACAAATAGTTATACATTCTTTGAGAAAATATGACCAGATATAGATTTCTTAAAGGAAAAATATTCCCAGAAATAGATTTTTGAAGAAAAACATACTACCAGCAATAAAAATGTAGTTGGCATTAAATAACCCATTGAGGTTGATATGCCATAAAACAAAACAAAACAAAACATCTTGTTGTTTCTCATTTTTACACTTTTGTATATATAAATGTTAGGGAGTTTATAATTATTTACAGTTATAACTCACCCACAAGCTATTCTTTCCTTGATATCATCGGATATAGTTGGGATAGCTGATCCTTGAAAGAGAAAAATTTAAATATTTCTAACATCTTTACCATCTGTTATAATTTTATCATTTTCAGTTGTGATTTGCATTTGGTTGAGTCTATATTTTAGTCTGTCGTTAATTGGGCAAAAGATGACTTGTTAATTTTAATGCCTCCAAAACTAGACTCCTCTCCATTAATCATTTGAGAGAACCCATGCTACCTTCCATTAACATGACTGATGCTAACCTCCAGGAAATTGAATCATCGTGCCTTCTCAGGCTCATGTTTATACTGAATCCATTGCTATGTCAGCTGCTAAGAAAGTCGGTTCACTATATCGGGTGAGACAATTTTTCTCTCGAAAATCTATCTTAAATATCTATAATCTACTATTTGCTTAGAATATTGCTGTCACATATGGTCTTGTGCTGAGCTTCTTGATAAGATCCAAAGGAGTGTCAGCAATATTATTAGTCCTGATCTGGCAGCTCAGCTCCAGTCACTTCCCCACTCCTGTAAGGTTGCCTCTCTGTCTTTTCTATAAATACTTTCATGGTAATTTTTTGGATGGGCTCTTTGCTATGGTACCTAAATTTTTTGAATTTAAGTACAGCACTAGAATAGCCATGAGATCTCATGAATTTACTGTTTAGCTGGCTAGACATAGTCATAAATTTCGTCTCTTACATGTCTCACCTGTGGTTTAATCTGCAAAAATTTGAATGCGATGTTGCTACTGTTGTCCTGATTACTCTCTTCTCTTTCTGCATCATTATTGTTTCTGTTCCTAATTCTTGTACCCCCTTGTGATTTAGTGACATAACTGCCTTGCTTGGGTGGGTACTATTTAAAAAAAAAGAAAGACAGTTTGGAGAATTTAACATCCATAGAATACATCAAAGGTAAGAGAAACAATAAAACTCATTTAGTAACTTACTTGAAACATTTGTATAAATTGAGGGAAGAAAATGGAAGAGGAGTCATAAAAGAACAAGCATTGCTGAAAGAAAGAACAGACAGGAAGCTGTGAAGAGACATGATTGTCCATACCCTTATACAAATAGTTAAATTGTTTACCTTGTTTTCTCTCTGTTTCTTACCAACTAATCCTTCAAAATAACAAATCTATAATGTTTATTCTACAAACTACCACCTTTGATGGGTATAATTTTCTTAGACGGTTAAACAGTATGTTTTCTGCATACAAAATTGTCTGTTTACTTATGTAAGTGAATAATTGATGTCTTGCTTTCATCTTTAAAAAAAAGAAAAAGCATGACAAAAACACTCATGAATACAGACTTATTTTTTTTGTAGAAAGATGTTTGAAATGTAAATGCTAAAAATAAATTGTAGCTATTTGCATAATAAAATGAAAAATTTCAAACATAATTATTGAGTAATATTAATAGTGTTGGAATTTCTTTTTCCATTTTAGATTAATTGGAAAATTAATCAGCAAAAAAAGATATTAAAGGGACTTAACTTGAAAGCTAATGAAAAAAATCCAACATGGTTGCTTTTTCACAATCTGATTAAAAATATACTTTCACACATCACTCTCAGGTTAACTTTTCAATCTACTAAGAATTGTCATTTATTTTTGTTGCTGTATTTTATATTTTCTTTTTCACATGTTGCTTCATAGTTTAAACATGGCAAGTAATGTAAAGCTCAATAAAGACATTATTGATTTCAACATTATTCCTTTCTACAGAACTTGCAATGAGTGTGTAGTAACTGTTTTATTTTGTTCATGTTGAACAAGTATTGAATTCCTATTTTAACTTCAATGGCTAGCTTTGCTGCTAGAAAAGTTGATTCATCATGGTATGCTAGACAGTTTTTCTCACCTGAACCTATCTTACATATTTATAATTCTACCATTCATCTATGCTTAAAATATTGGCTGATGTTGCTGCTATAGTAATCCTTGATAAAATCCAAAGAATCTGCTATATCATTGGCCCTACCTGGCATCTCACTGCCATAATGTAGCTTCCCTCTGCTTTTCCTATAAATACTTGTTCTGGTTAGGGTATCTAGAATCTACGAATTTAAGTGCAGTACTAGATTGGCAGCAGGACCTCATCATTTTACAGTTAAAATGGCTAGATGTAACCATAAGTTCTATGCTAGCATATTCTTCTATCACACTTCTTTTTTGTGGAACTTTCTTTCAGTTTCTTTCTTTGCTGTCAAGTTTAATCTTCAAAAATTTAAATGTGATGTCAAGTATTATCATGTCTTCTTAATTTCTGTTCTTTTATTGTTTTTGCTCCGTAATAAGGTTTTGTTTGTTTTGTTTTTTTTTTTTTTTTTTTTTTATTATTAGATTCTTTCACACTCAATAACCCCCTTGATTCTTAGTAGCTTAGTTGCCTTGCTTGGGGTGAAATGATTAAAAAATTAATCAACTGGTAGCAGGGTTTGATATTGAACAGGTTTTGAATTTCAACTGAAAGGCTTTCATATGTCAAAAGAAAAATGATCCCAAGAACTGTCCAGACTATTGATTTCAGTTTGTTTTTCTGGAGAGAGAGAAAACTTATGCAGCGGTCTGCATGATCCTTGCTGATAAATGTATGAGTCAGTTCAGTGTCGATTTCTTTGTTCAGCAAAGAAAGGAATTGAGAACAATCCAGCATGTAAAGTATGGAATTGTCTGTGTCACATGAATTACTGTAAAGTTTGGCATAATAGGTTAGTATCATTTGCGTATTTGCCGTCATGTTGTTGTTGTTTAGCATAAATTTCATTTATATGGCTGAATACACTGTTTAAAAAAAAATAAAGAAGATTAGTGCATGAGAAGAATGTTAAGACAATAATCCTGAGGTCCCTCAATTTAAAAAAGTGCTCTTCTGCTATCAATTGTTAAATGAGTCATAATAGAATCCTCTCTATTGAACATTAAAATGATAGTAACTGAAAGAAACTGCTGCTTGTCTGAATAAATAACATATCCTTACCAATCACTTTCCTGTGTGTCAATCTTTGCCTATCCAGTCAAGGGAAATAACTGTAGTCAACTTAATACTGTCTCCATACCATTCAGTAGACATGAAGAATGAATTGAGGAAAACCTGATGGTATCAGCATAAAAAGCAAAAAGAATGCAATCAATTGTTACAGTTTTTGGAATAATAATAAATCTTTTCAAAATTACAGAATGAAAATAACATTAATTTTAGCTAAATAGCAAAATAAAATCCATTGCACATAAAACTTTTCTTTCAGTATGCAATTACTAAAATGTGGAGAGCCATGATCACTCACAATCTGAAGCAACACAACATATAGAAGATGAAAAATTTAATTAATTCCCTCTGAATATATTTATATATTTTTTATCTAACAACATTGTCACTTGGCTGTTGAATGACCATTTAAAAAGGCCAAAAGACAAAAACTAATGTGAAAATAGAATGATATATTTTTATACCAATTTATATCTTAAGTTGTGTTCTTACAAATTAAACTTGTTGGCTTTTTAAGAAAAACATTAATAAACAGACATCTAATTTTATGATATAATAAAACATTACAAGTTGTCAGATTTTGAATTTGTTTTTAAACTGTGGTAAATTAATTTAACACATGGCAGTTCAAGCATCAGTTTGAAAATGAAGGAGCTACAATACCAGATCCAGAACTTAATGGCAGCAGTTTCAAGACATGAAAGATTATGGAAGTTGCCAGACCACAGAGAACCAGATTAACAAATGACAACCAATATTAAATTTTGAACCGAAGATATTTTTTATTTGATTTTCTTAGATAATTATTGTAATGCTTCGTTATAATATAAAACAAATTTGATATTAATTTCTAGTATTTGTTTTGCTTCCATATTGTTCAAATTCTTTCCATACATAGCCAAGTTAACTTGTTTTTGTTTGCTGTGTATGCATCAGAAAAACTACACCTGGTATTACTATAATAAAATCATATAATGTCAAACATATTAAAATCCAAAAAGCCGAAGTGAATCCAATTTGTGTCTTGTATATTACATCACACATTCAAATATTTTAATCAAAATCATGCATAATTTTTAGTTCTTGTCATCAGCTCCCATTCTCATCAACTTCTTTAAAGCAGAACACCTCACTTGAAACCATAACACATATCATCAGGTGATTTTTCAGCCATTTTGAAACTGCATGAAATCAAGTATTTCTTTTATATCATTGTTAAATAAGCCTTTTATATAACTTCAATTTCTCTTTTTTCTTGTTCATTTGTTTTGAAAAATAATTTTCAGCAGAATATTTTCCAGCTACTTCTAAATGAATTTTCATGAATGTTGAATCTAGTTTTGACTCATATCAGGTTTGTTGTGTCATTTTCTGTTGAATCATTCAGAGATCTTATTTAGCACTAATTCCTTATCAGAAGAAAAGTAGCATCAGATAAAATTTTGGATTTTGTCTCTCAGGAAGAAAAATATCATTGGAAACAAGTTAGGAAATAAATTTTTCAAACCAAAACAAAATTGGCAACACAGTTCCAGTAAAAGACATTAAGAGGGAAATAATGACCACACACTTTGTCCCTCTTACCTTAAGTACTTCTCAGAAAGGAAGAGAAATGACACATGTGGAGTCATATATTTAGAAACATTATATCTGAAAACCTTTTCTTGACCCTAACACTAATGACATGTTTATGAGAAAATGGTATCAGAACAATTTCTGTTCAATTTAACCTAGCTGTGTTGGTCTAGAATAGTTTTGATTCAGTTTTTATAATGTAGTATTTGTTTTGCTTTGATTTTATCTTATAAATATTTAAAAAGAAAAAACATATGTAAAATGATTATTTTTGATGTCATGCTGTATCAATAGACATATTTTACTGGTAGGTGCCAGAAAGAAGAGATGCAAACTATTTGTTTGTTTCTTTAGATAATTCCTTCAATTTGTCTCATAAGGAAGTATATACCAAAAGACTGTTTATGAAAAAATATCTAAACATCAGTTTTTATCCTAAATAATGTTGTAATGATATGGAACAATTTTTTTGTCTCAAGTACTGAGATGAGGAATTATTATACATTAATTTATTTGGACTAATCTCATTATATTTGTTAATATTTTCACAAGATTTTGGACAATGTGCTTCCCATCCTTCTTCATGAATCTATTATAGCTTGTAACTTTTTGGGAATGTCAATCCAAACATATTTAATCAACAAGGGGAAAACTTTTCTTATTTTGCTATGTTAGAAGATCTATCATATCTCTTAATTCTAAACATTTAATTCATCTTTGGTATATTGCTTTTATCTTCTACTAAACCAGAGTATATGACCTACCCAAATCAGTGATTAAACACACAACTGCTAAACAACTTGATGTGTTTATTTAATACTTTTATTTACTAGGATATTTCTCCTGGAAGACAGTTTGGTGGTGGAAATTTAGATGTTTAAGCTTAATGTTGCTTCTCTGTTTATATGAAATTAGGTAGTGGAAATTTGGGGTTGAAAGTTTCAGGTTGTTTCTTTGTTAATTAAAAGGTTATTGTTATGGTATTCATTAATATGCTGGGTCTACGGAGGAGGTTATTAGAGCCTAGCATGTGTGGTAGTTCTTTCAATTGTTTATCATAATGTTTTTCTTTATAAATGTTTCTGACTTCATTTCACAGCTTTGGTGAACATGCCATTTTCCCTTCACACATGATCAGCTGTAACTGATTTCATCATCATTCTGTTTTATAGGGTTTTGATGTTTTACTCAAGCTTCACTTTTCATAGATGGCTTGTTTTACATCTGTATACATAGCCACAACTGTATGAAAATTGAATATTCACAGTTTATGGCCATGTTTTCTTCTGGGAAAAGAAGGGAATTGCTTTTGAATACTGTCTTGATGTTAAATGAATAGTAGATCTTCTTAATGTTTCATGACATACTTCTGATGTCAGACTGCAGCAGTCTTTACACTATTGTTCTTGACACTATGCCTCTACTTGTGAAATTCAGTGTTATTTCAGCAGAATAGTTGTTGCTCCAAAGTTTATTTTAATGCTGGTCATTTATTGGTACATATCTGAGTTGCCATGTAAGTGATTATTTGGCATTGTACATACAGGACAAACTCTATGTATATTTTAAATATGTCATGTCACTTCAGAAAATTGACAGTTGTGACTTTCTATAGATTTCTTTCCTTTATTCGTGAATTGCAATGCATTCTTTGGTGAAGATAGTGAAGTAGTTCCGTCTTGTTGTTGCAGACAGAATGTACGTTGGTGTTTGAATTGGGGAAACATGTGTCTACTGGTATATTTATCCCACAATAAAATGGTGGACTTGGTATTTGAGTCCACATAATAAAATACAAAGAAACAACTAAAACCAATATACAATATATATATATATATATATATATATATATATATATATATATATATATATTTATTTCTGTAATTTACTGCTACCAGCAAGCAGAAATATTTCTTTTCTCGGTGATGGCCATTTTGACCGAAACTAGTCGAGGAATCTAAATGAAATAAAAATAAAAAACGAAAGAATATTAATCTACAACCCAGTGTGTCTGAAGATTTTAATTTTTTAATATTTTTTTTTATTGTTCAATATATATATATATATATATATATATATATAAACAAATGATTATGTACTATTAACAAGACAAAGCTTACATTAATGATGTTGTATGTATGTGACAAAGCAATAAAATGTATAAAGACGTTTAAAGACTAGTGAATAAATCCTAGAGAAAATGAAGTTGAATATGTACATGTGTGTGTTTGCATGTGCGTTTCCCAATGTGAAAGACAGTTACACGATAGACCTACATCCTAGCATATCAAAGGAAAACAGGAGAAGGAGGATGATAGAAAATATTGCGGTGTATTTATAGTTTTAGAAACTGTTACCCTGGTGGATTTTTAGGAAGGTAAGTGGATTAACTGCTCAATACTACCCACAGATGGGGAAATTTTATGCTGCCCATACAGTTTGTGTATGTTTTTTTTTGTCCTTAGTAGCATTGAAGGGAAAGGTGTTGGACATTGTGGCTCGGGTGTCTATGTGTAAACATGTCAACAAAAAAATACTTCTGTAAACTACTGTGTCATGAGGGTGCTTCAGGAGGTCAGAGGAGTCATAACTCATTCAAGAAGGTTGGTAATGTAGAAACTCAGCATTTGGTTTTAAAATTTTGTTATTTTTCAATGCTCCATGCTGAATTGATTTTGTTTGGATGATTCATTTGCGTGGATGATGTTGGTGCACAAAATTTTAATACAAGAAGTGGCAATTGATGACATTGTTGAGCCGATGTTGTGGAATTGCTACCTCAAGTCAAATACACATTTGTAAGAACTTTAAGATAACTGCTATTATTGCCGATTTTTTTTTTTTTTTTTTCTTATGGCGATGCAGTTATCTTTGTGTACTATTAAATTTAAATTGAACTTTCAGATTTCTCAGTTTGTTCATGTTAACATCTTTTAGTGAAAGGGTCAGTGAGTCACCTTTGGAGTCATTTCATACTTTATCTGTTTGACCCAGGTGAAACAGTGTTGTATAAAGTTGAAAATTCATTTTGGCAAAAAAGAATTTTCATGATGTCTGCCGGTTAAGGTAAAGTCAAGTGTAATAGCCTGAGACAAGGAAAGGGTCAAGCAAAAAGCATTAGAGATGAGATGTGTTGTCTGCCTGCTGACTGGTCCATCATAGTAGTAATTGCACTGGTGATTAGAGATTTTTATTTCGTTTTTGGGTCACGCATGTTGCAAAAAAAAATCTATTTCCTGACTTGATGAACATCTTGTGTCATGTAGACTAGTTTTAAAGTTTTGAAATTTGTGATTTTGTTGTTTGTTGGTTCTAATCACAAATTTAGTAACTGTATGTTAATCTTGTTAGAGGTTTTTAGTGTCCGCCATGGATGATAAGGTAGGTAAAGAAGTTGGTCAGAGTTGTTCTTCACCAGCTTTCGGTTTGAAAAAGGTGTCTGAATGATGCATGAGTCTGTTTATGCAGACTTGAGTGTTTCTTTGTGTCCAAGAGAAAAAAGATCACGTCAGGGTCACCAATCTGTTGTGGGCAGAATGTACATTAATGTTTGAGTTGGGGAAACACATGACTCTTGGTATATTTATCCCACAACAAAATGATAGACTCAGTATGTGAGTCTATGGAATAAAATAAAAATAAACAACTAAAACCAATATATATATATATATATATATATAGAGAGAGAGAGAAATGATAATGTATTATTAACAAAACAAAAGCTTAGATTGTTGTGAGCAACAAAGACAATGATTTTGTATGTATGTGATAATACAATGAAATGCATGAATACATTTAAAGACTAGTGAAAAAATCATAGAGAAAATGAGTTGAATGAATTTGCATACATGTGTGTATGTATGAGTATTTCCCAATGGGAAATGTGATTACATGATAGACCTTCATCCTAGCTTGTCTAAGGAAAATAAGAGAAGGCAGATGATAGAAAATATTACAGTGTCTTTACAGTCTTAGAAAATGTCCTCTGATGGATTTTTTTAGGAAGGTAAATGGATTAACTCCACATTGTCTTCTCATCCTGAGTATGACTAAACTACATCCGCATCCTGGATAAGACGATAAACTACATCCAATAGCAAGGCTTCTGATCAGGAGGTTTTGAGGAGTGTTGAACCACCTCTTAATTGCTAGCATTCCCAGGTCAACTCTGACCCCGGCTAATAGCACCTGTTAGGGTCCCAGCTATGGGCAAATAGTTGACACTCAAACTGGGGTCAAAACACTATGAAAGTGTGAAAATTGGTTTTAATAACAGAAATACTTTGTAAAAAAAATATTACCAGCAATACATTTTTAGAAAAAGAAAGATATTACCAACTACAGTTTACTTTGAAAGAAAATATTACCAGCAATAAAAGATTTGTCAGCATTAAATAATCCATTGAGGTTGATATGCCGTAAACCAAACCAAACCAAACCAACCACACCACATTGTCTTCTTCACAGATTGAATTTAGAGCTTTCCTTCTCTTAGATTGTTAGCCACCCAAAGCTAGAGAGAGCCAAATACACCCTTCTATTTAACTGAAATCTAGCAGAGAAGTGATGAGTTCATGGCTTTTCAAAGAGCATGTGTGGGAAATTGAATGCAAGTGACTGAGCTGAAATTTGCAATCAAATTGATAAATTTAAGATTCCACAACAATATCCATTATAGTACCTGCACATCAACTTCATGTATGTTGGAAATTGAAGTGTTGCCCAATGCATGTTGGTTAACAACAGCCATGGGCAAACTGATTGGCTTTCATAATAGCAAACTTAATTTCATAAGGAAAATAACATTAAGTATAATGTTGTTTCTTTTCATTCTCACTTGTTCACTCACACACTCTTCTGCATAACCACATATATAAACAATGATGATGTACAATGTTTCTTGGATTTTGTAACCTTTTCATTAAAGGTGACATTGTCAGCTTTTTAAACCATTGGCAACTTTCACTAGGGAAGATCAAATGTGTAAACATCTTTTACTTCAGAAACAGGAAACATCAAAAATAATTATTTTTCTCTGGAGAATAAATATACTTCTTTTAATTAATATTTTGTATACTCAAATGAATAAATTAGAAACAAATTACACACAGCAACATGTGTTACTTACTCTGTCATCAGTGATAATATTATACCAAGACTTGAATCTTTTTTAATTGTTGGAGGTAGCTCCAAAGGAAAAAAAGAAATTTAAGTCAAGTGCTGGTTCACAATGTCTTTTGTTGAGAAAATGATTGCAATGTATTTAATGAAAAATTACCATGATTTTCTTTTTAGTATTGCAGCCTGCTTTACAATATATTGAACCTCATTCAGCCAACAGTTCAAAACAAAAAGGTTGGCCATGCTTGGTTGATAGTATATGAATGTCTTTAATTCATGCTCAGTAAAAATTAATGTCATCTAAGAATGCAAGTTTATCTTCTTTCATTTCCATTGGAAGCTTTATTATAATTATTTTTAAAGTTGAGATTCAGATTTCCTCTTGCCATATGTGTATATTCTTTTATTCTTATTAATAACATTAATGCTATGATTTTTATACCATGAGGTGTTTTGTAGGTCCCCTATGAATGTGTGGTATTGTGGTGTATGCAGGATTGAGTGGTGAGGGATGTTTTCTTGTGGTAAATGGATAAATTATATTGGATGAATGTGTTTTGATTGTGATTGACTAGGATAGTTAGCAGAGACCAATCTTTTCACCACATGCCATTTGTCCTTGTGCTACAATTACTTTATTTTCAGTAATAAATATAATATTCTTTTATTCTTATTAATAACATTTCAAATTTAGTTTAAATACAATTTTATTTTCACCCAAATATATGAAACAGAGTTCCAGTAATTTTGAAAAGAAATATCTTCATCTTTCATGGCTGGTGAAAAAGAGTCGAAATTATATAGAATCTGAAAGCGACAGTTGAAATTTCTATGACGCACAATGAGAAAAGAGGGCTTTGAGAATTTGACACTGACATGATATATTGGTAGCAAGAAAGAAACAAGTAAACTACCTAACAAGCTTGTGTAAAAATATGGCAGAACAAGGAGTTGTTGGGATGGTGAAAAATAAACCAACTAAAAATGACAAAAGATAGGAAGTTGTGGAGAGCTATCATCGCTCTTATCCTAAAAAAATGCAACTTGTTGGTTATCAGCTCAAATTCAAAATTATTTATCATCTTAGTAAAAGTATTTTGAATAAAAAATTAGCAGATTAAAAAGATATTAAACCTGCTTGTATGAAATTCTACATTGCTATACAGTCAGAAAAATCTGACTGAGCCAGACTTTCCTTTGTTCAATGAGCATTTAGATACGCTTTGAATAACATAGGCATTTTTCTGATATTTTTTTAAATTCTACATTTTTTTGCATGATTCTGGAAAAGAATAGACGACTACAAGAGAAAAATTAATAAAGTACAAGGACACTCCTTAAAAATATAAAAATTAAAATGTGCAAAAAAAAAAAAAGAAAAATTTTTCTTGTTCGTATTTCTAATGCCTGTGGGTGGCAGACAAATGGGAAGAGCTTAAATAATTGTTTTTCAGCTTGATTGTTTTCATCATTTCCTATATAAACACATATTTACTAAATAAAAATCTATCCAATGAATGCTGAATTCATGCAGGTTGTTTTTGCTTGAAGAATTTAGCTTATCTATGACATGAATTAAAGTAGATGCCAATTAAAATACTTTCTTTTTTCTTTTTTATAAGCTGATGTCCAAAGACCATTTGATTCAAGAAATACTTTAAGATGCATGATCTCCTTCTCCTATGTACCTTGTCCATTCAGGACGATGGCGATCATGGCTCTCCACATTTTCCTGTCCTTTGTAGGTGGTAATAAATTTTGGAAAAGAAAAAATTAAAAATCTTTCAAGTCTTTCTGGGTCTATTTTTCTTGTGAAAAATGTTTTTAAATTCTATCAAGAAATACAGGCTATTTAAGATGAGGATATCTTAATTTAGGAAGAATCGTTGGAATTCTTACCAATCTAATTTCTGACAAGTAATAAATTTGAAAGCAAATAAGATCACCCCTACAGTTAAAAATATTACAATTTTATCGAATTAACCTAGGTTGTGGAACTTTTTTCTGATTTCATGCTTTCATGCTAACTTTGATCTTCAAAAATTTAAATGCAATGTCAGTTGTTATCTACTGTCTTCTTGATTACTTGTAGTGAGTGTGAAATAATAACTCCCTTCACCCACAAATTTAGAGGATGGAATAAAGAAATATGAGTTTTTTGCCTTTCACAGAAATTAACCAGTGTGCTGAGGAAAAAGAAGGAAAGAAATGTGTGAGCCTATGTGATATTGTCTTTGGACCAATGAAAACCTTACCTTGACAGAAATTAGCCTTTTAGCCAAGAAGGAAAGAAAGAAAGTAGTGAGGCTATGCAAAATTCTTTTTGATATAAAATGAGGAGAAAAATTAAATTGAAGAAGAGTGTCTAAAGTCATGTGAAAGGCTTCGTTTCAATTCCTCATAACTAGTGTTGAAGTACTTGCCTGTGTAAAATTACTCAGCAATTACATTAGCAGACTCTAACCAGCATTCTGCACTTCAAATAATTTTCTGAATATTCCAAGAAAGGTAAGTATTTAGAACTATCTCCCTTCATCTACTTTGAACATATACAAACCATATATCACTTTGGTGAGCAACAAACTCTCTTACCTTTGTCTTAAACTATTATAATACCAATTTATATTAGCTGGTTCATCTTGTAAACTTAAACAAAAACAATCCACTTGACTCATGATGCTCCCCCACTACTCTCAATTATGAACACAAACATGCACACACACACACACACACACACACACAGTGGGTCATCCTTTAGGGGACATGCCGAAATAGTTAAGGTCAGGCAACCAATTTTTTCAAATGTGTTCTTATTCTTCTTTTTCCTCAGGGGGTACCTAATAGGATGGCAGTGGGGAGGTTTTTGGCTCTTCTGACAGTCAATATGCAGTGTTGATTCTTACATCGACACTATCTATAAACAATATCTCAGATAATAAGCAGCACTCCTCACCTATAAATATAACGAATTTTAAAATATATAACAGTATTTTCTAGCTAAAACTCAAAGTATGGATAAGCAAACACTTATCTATATATATATATATATATATATATATATATATATATATATATATATATATATGCATATGTAAAGTGTTCACTAAGGTCAACACCAAGAAGTGACAGACTGTTGCATGCCTGAATGCAATCTTCAAGAAAATTGTATGAAACACTGTTTCTGTTTGGTACTGACTTCAGTATCCACATTTATATTTTCATAGGCTCTATCTTTGATATTGAAATTCTACCCATAAATTTAGTGTACATTAAAACTATATTTTTATCATATATATATATATATATATATATATATATTAGTGTATTTGAAATTTGTCTTATCAGTTTTTATAAGGTCTTCCATTTGGATGGTCTTTTTGATTAATTTATGATGCAGTCTATGTAAGAGACGCTTGGGATGATTTTGTAATACCTGTTAATGTCCAAGATTCACAGAAGGACAAATACTGATTACTTATTGTTGTGCATGTGTATGATTTACTGTCTATTAGTGATTTCTAACTGCATTTTTTATTTGAAATACATCTCGTTTTTTATCATAGTTCTTCAGTCAGTACTGCAAAAGCTACTTAATATACTTTACATGCCAAGTAGTAGACAAACTCTGTCTGGAAATTGCTTAGCCATTAAATGGTTGGATATTTTCCGAACAGTCATCCGAATCTGGAGCTGTCATATAACAAAATTCTTACAGATAAATTGTCATTTATGTGACCTTGAACTTTACCATCTGTCTTCAGCACTATCTTAACTCAAGTTCTCTAAATTGAACTCAACTGATATCAACTGCTGGCCATTTGTGCACCCTGGCCCCAGAGCCAATCAAAAGTAACATGAGGTGACATCACAGTAGCAGTGAGAAGAGTTTCTATTCAACAATTCAACAAAACCTGTCACAAATAATAAATTTCATAACATTTCAATTCTTTTGGAAATTTCACTGGGTGCAAAACTTTCAAAAGTTTATGGCTAGACAGAATTCCAGACAGGTTGATAATAAATCTTTAAAAATCTTTGCATAAAAATTACATTTAACATTATCTTATTGAAATGGTAAAGAAAATTATTATTGCTTTGCAATTCTGGGGCGAGAGTCAGTATACACATATATATATATATATATATATATATATATATATATATACACACACATACACGTTCTTTTATCTCTATGGCTAAACAATGTTATATAGTCTGATATTGGCTCTACTTATAGGGGGAGAGTGCGTATTATCGAAGATATTGTGAAGCATATACTCTGCATTCCATTGGTGAAAAGTAACTTCCACTTCAAAAGCCTGCTTTCTACAATCCACTGCTCTGTGGAACTGACTCCCAAGAGGGTGTTTTCCCAGTCACTACAATCTTACCCTGTTCAAGTCTATGGTTAACTGTTATTTTCCTCTCCTATCTGCATCAACTGCCTCTTATTCTGTATACTCTACCTCGTGTAGCCTCTGAGCCTTGGACAGTGTGAACCACACTGTAAAAACAAAAAAAAACACAAATAAAAAATAAGAAAAGATGATAGTGTTTATAGATAGTCAGCATAGATGTATGGATCAACACTGCATAGAAACTCTGTTTCATGCCTCAACGCAAATTTCTGACCAGCTCGGAATGAAGATAACAGAAACATTATCTGGCAATCCCCATGCTATGATGATTCCTATGTCCACTGTCTATTTATTTAAATGCACACACCCACACACACACCCACACACACACACGCACACACATATATATATATATATATATATATATATATATATATATATATTAGTAGTGTATTTGATCACCATTTCCCTCCTAATTCATGTTTCATTAAAAATTGCTGTCAAAATTCTGTATTTTTTTGTTTTTCTAGTGTGAACAAGAGATTTCTTTAGGTACTTAATATGTGCAGAAACTGCCAAATGACCATTCATTCCAAGTGCTTTTGGCAAATCTATTAGCCATTTTCAACGATTTTGGTTGTAATATCTGTAAATGATGTGTAATTTGTTAAGAGGTGACATATTTTTAATTTCCAAATATGGTAATGTTTGTAAAGGTCATTAGCGGTTCTTTTTTTCTTTTTATGATAAATCCTTATGTCGTCAGAATTTTAGATACAATTACAAAAAATTCCATTACAAGTTTCTATCCAATTTCAAACAACTTACTCAACATAAGTAAACAATGAAAAGAATACTGTGTTGTTATGTAATATTAATCCTCCTATATGGCAGTGAATGCTGGATAACAACAGAGGGTAACAGATGCAGTTCTACAGAAGGATGTACAGAACACTCTGGATGGAGCATATGACTAAAAAGGAAGTTTTTTAGGAAAATAGAAACATAAAGGACAATCATATTTAGAAAAAGACAGATTAAATTTCTGGGACCCATAATAAGGAAAGAGTGCTTGGAAAATTTTACACTCACAGGACATACTAAAATCAAGAGGTGTAGAGGGAAACAGTGATTAGCTTGTGTAAATGGATGGCAGAACAGGGGGTTGAAGGAATACTAAAAATACAAATATTGCTAAGAGCTACAAAGCTATGGAGAGCCATGATTATTCACAACTTTAAATGATAAAGGAAGAAAAACACTTGACAAAAGGTTTCACAGACATTCCTTGTCTGTTTTATATAATAAAATGTTTAAATGATAGATACATATTTACATATGTATGTATATATGTATGTAATGATTTAAACATTCAGAACGAAGATCAGTTTTGATTTCTAATTTCAGTTTTAGGTCAAGATTTATAAGTAAGGAGATAATAAGTAAAGAAAAAGAAGACGAGAAATAAATGACGTAGCGAATGATTTGTAGCAGTTGCACTGGCAGAAGTCCATGTACTAATCTGATCAACTCGAAGGTATTTCAGTATCTTTTACACAGACTTTGTCTCATTTGTCTCTCTCAGGAACTTATTTGAGGGTATGAAATAACAGTCATTGCTCTCGTATAACTGGATGTAAGCCAGACAGTTCCAGTCTGTTCAATTATAGATCTACCATATGAACCTTATTAAATAGTATACATTGTATGATTATTTTAGCAATTTGTTTCCTTCATTTTCTTCGGCAATCATTATACTGTTTTTTTATTTTTTTGTTACTTTTCAATTTGTCATTTTTTCTCCTAGAAACTAATAAGAGGTAAAGATGAAGTTTGAACAATGACCTTTAAGTACGAGATGTGGAATTTTCTTGTATGTTATCCTTCCTTTATACTATCGACTTCTCTTTTCCTAACAGTTTAATTCCCACTTGGATAGAGTTTGTAAAGAAAGAGTAAAGAAACTCTGTTGTTTAACCAGTTTGCCAAAAACTTTAGTGAAAAGTATGAATAATTTTTTTCTTACTTGATTTTAATCCATAAAACAGTATTCAAGAATGATCATAAGATGTGAATATTGATAAGAAAGGGTTTGCAGACATAAATTTGACACAATTGAAAGAAAAGAAAATTAATTGCTTAATCTAAGCAAATGAATATTATTTTTTTATTTACTTTGACCAAAAATAATTTCAGCAAGTGTTCATAATCTTGGAAAACTTACAGAACCTTTTCAAAAACTGAAAATATTTTTTTCTTAATCTATTCCCTATCTTACCCAAGAAACAGATAAAAAATACCTGGAAACCTTGCAATCAAACATCCCATGACTCAGTCATTCTAATTAATAGGGTAAAAATGTGAGGATTTTGTTTTGGTTATTTATTTCTTTACTCTGTTTTTTTTTCTGTTAATCTTTATCACTCTGTATATGACTTCATTTACTGTACAAAAACTTTATCCTACCACTGAAGGTGTCTCTGATCCCTGAACAATAGTATCCTTGAATTTCATTGTTGTCCTATCCTGCTATGGCAACAGAAAACAACTTTAAGTGAAATTAACAATAATGATACTGCAGTGGACAGGCCTAAAAAAAATGCATTGGAAAGTAATATTAATAATGCAGAGTGCTAAAGGTTTTAATCTTTCTGCTGCTTTTATTTTGCCCAACTTTTTTAGATATCTTTAAAACTTTTCTCCCTTTTTCTTTTCTCCTGCCTCTTATTAAAAAAAATAATTATTATTGTATTGGCTCATTTAATGTTATCAAATTTTGGCAACTTACATGAAAGGATTTGATTTGAGTTAACCGAGAATTCAATAAAAAAAAATCAGCGTATCAAAAGAAATCAAGTAATCAGCCCCTGTCAATCAATAAAAACAATAACAATTGATCTTGTTACTGTAAATAAGGAAAGGAGTTTTTTCAGATGTGTGGATGTTGTTGTTCTTAACATTAATCTTGCAAGAAATATTTGGTCCTTTGTAAGAAAATTGAAATATTACATAACATAGGAATCTATCATTATTGGTGTGTTTTTGAAAATGAAATCAGTGATTTTAAATTTCAGTCAGTTTTGTTCCATTCATGTCATGGAAAAATCATAAAACTATCTTCTTCAATTTATGGGTTAAATAACAAAAGATACTAGGTGTTCTTCAACTGGGTGTCAACCAACCTAAGAGAAGGAAAACCGAATTAAAAAAAAAAAAAAAAAAAGAAACCTGAAGAATGCTGAGATCCATCAGGCTTACTGTAGAAACGCTACCGTTGCTATGGCTGCAATACATGCAGTATCCTAATGGATTACAGGACTTATAAGATGACTGAAAACTGTCTCAGTGTTTGTCAAAGTAGAAACAATTAGAATTCTTAAAAGAAATTGAAATCATCCAGCATTATAAAAATACAAATACTGAGGAAAGTCCTGGTTTACTCACAGACATGCTGTTATTTATTCTCTGATGGAAGTCACTTTTAAATAAACTTGTATTACATAACAATGTCATCTACCCACAAAACACATGTGATTTAATGGATTTGTAATCTAACACAATGAATAAGCTTATTGTAAATTGAAAATCTAGATTACTGACAGATTTTTTTTTTAATGCAATTTGTTTTCACACTGGATATGATCTTGACTCTCTACAGATTTTTCTTTATTACCTTTGAATTCTCTATAAATTCTTGGAAAAGACTGTAGAAAGGTTGCCTATTGCTTTCTCTTCAGTTTGGAATTTTTTTTTATCTCTTAGACTGGCTGCCATCCCAGGCTAGAGCATCTTGTCTACTATGTTATTTAACACGTAGCTGGTGGCAGGGGGTGATCAGAAGAGATAGATTCATGCTTTCACTAAGAGCATTTCTGTGAAAGTGAATGCAACATACTATCCCAGAATTTGAACTTGACTGAGTGCATACGAAATGAGAATTCACGAGAATACTGAATTGTAAACTCATAAAAAAATCTACAAATACTCCAACAAGAAATATTTGTACTGCTTGCAAGGTTTTATTTCAATGATATTTATGACTGATTATCATTCTTGTAACTTTGAGATTATTTTTCATGCTCAATTCAATAATGTTTTGTTAATCCTGCTCATTTGAAAAAAAAGAAAAGAAATTATAATGGGAGAGAACTATGGTGGAAAGGTTTATTCTGCAATTTATTTCCCCCATTATGGGCATTACTATATCTGTCATAAAATAACACTGTACTTCATAGAATAACAGAAATGGAAAAGGAATGATAAGCACACTTTGTTCATAGAGAGAGTTTTATAATGATACATCATACACAAAATGATATACACATATCCCATGCACAGAAGTTATAACATATACGCAACAGCAGTGTGCAGAAAAGGGGAATCATACTTGTAATATTTTCCAAAGTTAGGGGGGGGTCTCACTATGAACCACTTGAGGCCATGAGGTTTTTTTCTGTGAGACCTACCATTTTGGGCTAGGGACATTCTTCTTCTGCAGGCTCTGCATTGCAACTACCTTTCATGACTCTATTTCCCTGACATCACTCATCAGTTGTCACATGTGACTATCTCAGTGAAAGGGAGGCAATTACCTTTTGTAACCCTATAAAATCTCATTTTCTCAGTTTTCCTGATTGATTGGGCAGAAGTAGGACATATCACTCAAAATTTTTAAATTACCACAAAAAATAATATCTATATTTTTAAAAATCTTTTGTAATTACAATTCATACTCGTGTGTGTATGTGATGTCTGTCCAACTACTTAATATTCACAAGTAATCTTCCAAGTTTAATATTAAAATGGCCTACCTAGGGAAGTGTCACTTGATATAAACATAGGCAAGTCCTGTAAACTTCTCCATGAGAAATAGGACCATAGTCTCAAAATGATAGTCATTGTTGCTGTGTAGATTTTTTACAGGATGGGGTTACTATCCCCATGCCCAACCGGTTTTAAATTAAGTTCTGCTTCTCTTAGACTTGTTACCAACCTAGGCTAGAGAGGTCAGTCTGTCCTGTTATTTTCCCTGAGTTGGAAAGAAGTGATGGATTTATACCTATTCTAAGGTATTTGTGCAAAAATGAATATAATGTCATCAGCTGAAATTTGAACTTGGCACATTGATCTCATTTTCCATCTTAATAAGTTACAACATAGACATCACCAATCGGATCTCAGTTCTCCTAAAATATTTTTCTTAATGTCTCTTCCAATTTTCAAAACAATCTGTAAAGTTCTCTTTGAAGATCACCATTAGCTACATTGTCACATTCTTCTTCATCCCTAATCTGTTTCATGGTCTTAAATCTCTTTTTCAATTCAACATTTAGCTTTAGCAAAAGCCACTCATTTCAAAGAGCATAATCTGGAATCTAGATGACATTATGAATGTGCTAGTCACACAGTACATAAATTTCTCTCTGGCATTTCACTACTGACTGAATAACCTCATGGGAGAGTATTGATGTATATGCACTAATCCCCATTGGTTGCTAAGTGACATCATTGCTACACAATGTAATCTATTCAAAATGACAGGATGGTTTTCAAACCGACCATGCACTCATATTTATAGATACTGAATCATAGTATTGACTTCCAAAATTAAATCAAGCAGTAGGTTAATAACAAAACTTAGAAATTACTGTAATTTGCATCTGTATTTCGTAGAGGAGGAGTTATTTACAGTCAGTCTAATATCCTTATCTTTGTTGCTTAATAACACATCATTTTGGCTGATCTACATTCAGGCCTTCTTGGATTAACAGAAACCTGAAAAGGTCGGTGGTTACAATTGCTGAAATTTTGTGATAATACCAGCAAAGATGAGGACATTAGTCCAACTGTAAATAATGTAAAGAGAATTACTGTGTTGAATTTTTCTTTATTGTTTTGTGGACATTTTTAATCATGAATATCTTAACAACTCAAAATTCTAAGAGTGAAAAACTTGCATTAAATACAGCAATTTTTACATTAATACCAATATTTTACTGAAAATAGATATTAATTTCTTTTATATAAGTAGGAGGATATTGTCTGTGCTTCTTACAAGTTTTAATATGTTGGTTGTAATCAGGTGGGAATGACTCCTCCAAATATGTAGACAAATACTACATATGCATATTGAAATTTCTTCCTAGCCAATAAAAATGGACAATTCTCAGTCTTCTCCCTCCATATTTTTATTTTTTTTTTTTTGGTCCTCTCATTTTTAATCAGAAAGAGGTAGAAGAAAAAGAAGGAAAACTAGTGCAAAAATTGGTGGGCAAAATATTCAGGATTGTGCTCTGTTCAGAGGATTAAAAATAAGTCTTAAATTTTAAAGTGGTGATAGGCTTTGTAAATAAACCGGAGACATTTTTCCATACAGAATATAGTCCAATTTTATAGTGCCTTTTTTCTACTTTAGTATATTTCATGCTTTGATGATCAAAATAAAAATTGTTTAAAAAAATATTTATATATATTTTGTTCATATTTATTAACCCCGCAAAAGGGGATACTAAAGCAAAGAGGTAATGAATGTGGGTGTTGGTTTTGATCTGGTGGGAATAAATGTTAAAAAACATTCCCTTTCCTAAATGTATAGAAAAACCATACAGATGCATGGATTTCTTTCTTGCCAATAAAAATGGACAATTCTTGGTCATCTCCACATGACATTTTTTTTTTTTCCTGCTTTGAACTCGGAAGGCTATAACCACTTTACTGTATCCCTTTTGTGTGCGAATACTATTTATACCATGTGAACATTTTATTTTGTTACTGTCTTTTAGTTGATTTGTTTATGACTTGCATTATTTATTGTTATATCCTTCCTTCCTCTACTCCTCCTTATTGTTAGTGAGAATTTTGTTAATTTCACTTAACCATGCCTACCTATTCTACAATATAGTATAAAAACTTGTACTACATATAGTATAAACACTGGATTAACTATCTAATACTTAAACTGGAACATAAAACCAGTATGTTTTGTAGTTTATGCATAAGTATTTGATAAAGTACAAAACAAACATATATTTGAACTTCTAGGCAAACTCAATCTATACAAAAAAGATTTGATAATCTGCATCATTTACTAGAAACAAATCCTGTACATCATTCATCAGAGGACCTAAAGTCATAAGAAACAGACAATCATCTTCAGGATGATTTGCAAGTGGTTGCTCTGAGGAATTATGGTTTTATCATGTCCATCCACTCTTTGATGTTGTAAAGAGTTGATACCCCATAAAAAATCCACTTAAACTTTGATGTTGTCTGACCACCACTAGCAATGGTGTTCCCAAATGTGTTGGGCTTCAACAGTGCTTTGCATAATGATCTTGCAAAGGCTGTTATGCTGTGTGAAGTGGCTAAACCATGCCATATTCCAACACTTAATGGTGGCAAGAAGATATTCCTGCTGGTCCATGAGACATTTGACTTTGATCCTACATGCAAAATGGAAATTAGTTAAGCAAGTACATAAAAATAGAATGAGAGGTAAGACAAGGGTACATTTTCTCACTGGATTTATTTAATTTATCTACATCTATGAGATAATACCTAGAGAACTAGAAGACAGAGCAAAATTTAATATCAGTGGCTATAATCAGAACAATATAACAACACTGTGCTGGTGGAATAAGTACAAAACTCCAAGAAAAGGCAGCAAAGGAAAGCAAGAAGAAAGGACTAACTATTAACTATAAGATGACAAAATGTATGCCAACAAGAGGCAACCAAAGTTGTGAGCAATGAATTAGAGATATCAGAATCAAGCAGATGCTGAGATATAACTGTCAAGATAGTGTAGTAACAGACTACAGGAAATGTGGCACATAGATGTGAAGGCACATGGAAATAGCAAAATAGGCTCTCCAGAAATAAAATATTAAAACTTAGAAATGTTCTGTTGTTCTTCTATATGCCTTGTCCCATCAGGACATTAATGATCATGGCTCTCCATATTTTTTTTATTTTTGTAGCTCTTAATAAATTTTGTCTTTTTGTTATCTCTCGTAAAACTTGTTCCGCCATCCATTTACTCAAGCTCACTAGATGGTATTTATCAATCCACCCACGAGGATTGAATGTGGCACAAGGCCTTTTTAATGTGGGTATCTACGAGCCCGTAGGCTTAGCCAAAAATAAATAACCATCCAAAACCCCCGAGTGGGGCCAGTTCCGTCAACCTCCCCCAACGAAACCCTACCCTTCGGCGGAGCTTCATCAGGGTTCCTCCCTGCAAGCAGGTAGTTCGACAGACACCCAACCCGGCAGCTCACAAAGCACAGATACTACACTTTGATCCTAGCCACCGGGCCGGGCGGGTATTCTTTTTATAGATACAAGCTCACTAGATAGGTTATGGATTGTTTTTTTCTCTTCTTCTTGTCTTCACTCTCTCTTGTAAGTATCAGATTTTCCAAGCCATCTTTCCACATTGTGCCCCCCAAATTTTAACTTTCTCTTTCTGGTGCTAAGTATAAGTATGCTTTTTGTTTCCATTTTCTCTAAAACTTTGTCGTTCAGTTCACAATATTTTCAGCATACTTCTATAGAACCTTATTTCTCTTACTTCAAATTTCTTCTTCATCTTTAAGGAGATTGTCTAGAATTCACTGCCATATAGGAGGAGCAGTAATATGTAACAGTTCAGTATTTTTTTTCTTTGTTTCTCATAAAATTTTCCTGTTTCTTAATACTTTGCTTAGCTTTTGGAATGATTCTTTTGCTAACACTTTGTTTCTTTGGATTTCAGTGTCAAACTCTCCATCCTCTGTTAAAACACTTCCTAGATTACTAATTTGTTGCTCTTTTTGATTTTGGTATCTCCAATTTTGCTAACAACCATTCATTCTTGTATTTGCTGTGTAGTCCTTTAGAAAGAAAGAAAACAGTGCCAAGCTAATGTCATGTCTATTGTCTTGTATGAAAGTGAGTGCTGGAAAATTTCCTTACAGAGGCAAGGGAGATTTGAGATGACAGAGATGTTCTATAACCAGATTCTGAGAATAACATGAGAAATGGGAACATTCAAAAGAAAATCTAAGGTAGAAAAGTCAGTCAGTCATGTGGCATGCATGATACATGCATAGGCAATCATGTATCTTCTGATACATGACTGACAAGGCAGATTTTTTCCTGCAGTAGGTTGCCATTTCTTTCTGCTGTAGACCAATTGCCATCCAAGACTATAGAACCTAGTCTGTCCTGTTATTTACCTATAACTGGGGAGAGAAGAAGTGGATTCATACCATCCCCAAGGGTATTAGCACACAAGTCAATGTAATGGATTTGATTGGTATTCAAACTCAGCTCTCCAATTCCTCAATCTGAGTTGCTATCCATTACTCCACCATGCCTCCTTTTGAACACATTTAGAAAAGCATATGAAATTTCTTGGATTTGTAAGGCAGAATGGCTTGGAAAGCTTAATATCCATAGGATATACTGAGAGTAGGTGGCAGTAGAGATAAACAGCAAGCGCTACTTATCTAATTAGTTTGTGTGAATTCATGCCAGATCACGGACAGTGAAAGATAGTAAACATGGCTTAGAGCGAAAAAAAAACAGGAAGTTGTAAAGAGCCATGATTACTGCCTTGAGGAATATGTATATAAATGTTGATAAAATTAAATAATAGCTGCAGATTCTTATGTGAATTAACTCATATAAGAAAATAATGATTGAAAAAGGAAAATTATTGAAATATATATCATGAATTTTTAAAAACTTCAGATGACTTAAACTACTACTATTACTTAAACAAATATTATTGTAAGGTCTATCTGATAAGAAAGATATAGCTACATGTTGGATGGGTGATTTTACATGTCAATCTTTATGGGATTAACTCATGTCTGTTTTTTTCTGTGTGGTACCCTGTGTGGATCAAATTGACTACTTGGTATTAATGGTCAGCCAAGTTAAACTAGGTGTGTGCTAGTGAACAATTTTATTCTGCTAAGCTGTTTCATCTCTGATTAGGATGTAAAGACTTGGGATAGGAGTTCTAATCCACCATTGTATTTCCAGAATACATTGCTTATTTTTAACAAAACCTCTTAGAATATAATGCTTGGAACATTGTAATAAAAAGCAACTCTAAGAAGAAAGAAATTCTAGTGAAAGATTAATATCATCCACGTGGCCTAATGGATAATGCATTTGAGTTTGAAGCAGATAATTATTTATAAATCAGTTTCAGCTGAGCACAAAATCTATAATACTGAAAAAATAGCATGCATTACTTTCCAAACTAGTTAATCCATATATTTGGCAAACATATGATGATGTAGTTTGCATCAAGCTTTTCTGAAATTATATTTAGAAAGGAATCTATCTTAATAAAAGAGAAGTAACTCATTTCAGAAGTAGTAACTCCCAGTTCTACTCATCAGATAATAATTAAATGGACTTGTTTCATTTTGTGATTTTGGTTTCTACTGAAATTAAACAAAAAAAAATTCTTCAGTTTATTACTTTATTGAATATGCTTCTAAATAATTTTTAGGGAACACAGATGAATCACTTCTGATATTTCAAGAGCCAACTTACTTGCCAAAATAGTGAGGGCAACAATATAAATTGAACACAAACGTACTGCCATGAACTTGCTAATTCTATTAACCATCTGACTCTCATAACTCCCCAGTCATTAACCATCTGATTCCAGCTGTTAATCATCAGGCCCTGATAACTCACCAGCCATTAACCATTTGATCCTCATAACTCTCCAACACATTAACCATCTGACTTTGTCTACCATCCTGCCTCCTGAACTGTTAACCATCTGACTAAACTCCCTCCTGAGTAGTCAACCATTTGTCCACACTGCATCTCCAGATGTTAACCATCTGAAAATCCTACCTACAGATGTGTTTTATTAATAAATATATGTATCTTGAAAAAGTGAATAGAAGATATCATTTGTTGATATTGTGTATATATATATGTATATATATATTATTATTATTATTATTATTATTATTATTATACATACATACATACATACATATATATATATAATATTATTATTATTGTTATTATACATATATATATATATATATATATATATATATATATATACACACACAGAAGTTTCTTAATGGTTCTTTTTGTTTGTTTTTTCTGGTAGTTTAAGTCTGGTGCATATAGTTTTTTTTTTGTTTTAAATGTTTCATAAATTTTAGACATCCATATATATATATATATATATATATATATATATATATTGATGATTGATTGATTAATGGTTTTCGATTTCATGTCAGTATAATTTCATTATTTTTGATACACTAAACAGACCTTTCTGCATTAAAGCAGTCTTCAGAATGTACTTAAAAAATATATATACACAACGGATTCTTGTTTTATCATATTATTGCTTGAAAGAAGATAGCAAAAACCTGGGGGGAAATCAAACATGTACTTTGAAAATGAAAATTCTTGAATAATTCCATTGACTTTTGGAAAATAGGTAAATCTAAAATCAATGCTTCGGAAACATTGTAAAATTTTTCTGTCAGCTATCATGACATATCAGAAAACTACTGAAGATGTGTTATTTTGCTGAAAATGTATTATTTTGGATTGTCCCTTCTGTATATAATTCATGAAATGTTGTTTCTACATCTGGAATTTAATATTAAAGGACAATTGTAACATTTTGCTTGTTAATCTAAATTTCTCTTTAATTTCTCTATACTGGTGTATCCCTTCAAAATGGTGATCATAGCTTTTTGCAATTTCCTATTTTTTGTAGCCCTTACAAAAGTTTGTGTTTTTGCTATATCTAGTAATCCATGTTCTGCCAACCATTTATCTAAGTTCCTTAGGTAGGTTATGTGCTGCTTTCCTCTGTCCTTTTTTATGAGTGTGAAATTTTCCAGCCTCTTTCCTCATTATATAGTCTACAAAATTTAAGTTTTCTCAATCTAAGTATAAATGTCTGTTTTGTTTCCTTTTTCTCTAAAACTTTGTTGTTGTGCACATGTTTGGTCTATGATATTCTCAGCATCCTTCTGTAGAACCACATTTCTGTTGGCACAAGTTTCTTCATCATCTCTGCCAAGATTGTTCAGCATTAACTGCCATATAGGAAAATTGATATTACCTAAGAGTTCAATACTCTTTTCTTTATTTCTAATGAAAGTCACCCATTTCTTAATACTTTGCTTACATTTTGAAAGGGCATCTGTCTATATTTCTGAGATGAGGTATTATGTACATTATTTACATGATATGAACTATTGTCCTCATCTTTGTTGCCATATTTATTACAATGTTTCAGCGGAAATAGAAAATGAAATAGAAATGAATACAATATAAGAACCAGTAATAAGGAGTGCCAGAGAAAAGCAATAATAACAACAAAAGTTGCAATATGAGCTCTGGTAAAAACATGTGTGATAACAGCAAAAATTGCAATATGAGCACTGGTAAAAATGGTTGCTGGGACATTAGGTTTATAATACCCAGAAATTCATACACAGATCAGAGGATAAAGGCGTTGGTTAGATCTAGTGAGAGCGTGAGTTCAATACCCAGTTAAGGCAGTGGAGAACTTTTCAGAGGGAAATTAACAGGAGATAACTGATAGCTGACATAAACATGGCATGTTGAACTAAAACAGTCTACCCAAGTGAGTGAAATAAAGGCTTCAGTTCAACATTCCAACCACCTGAAAAAGTTGTAATAAATATGGCGACAAAGATGAGGCACATTTCACTATCCCAATGAGCCTTTCAGATATTAGCTTTTCTTTAGATATACAAGTTACATACTGAGATAAATGTCTCAACAAGGAAGGGTATGAGTTTTTTTTTTCTCCTAGTTTTGGCAAAATCATGATCTTTGGAAATATAGAATTATTGTTAAATATCAATACCAAGTATGGAAGCATGTCTCCAGAATGAATAATATGGAAATGATTGAATGCAAGAAAATTTTTGCATGGAGAGAGAAAGAGCTTAGAAATAATAAAATTCTGACTAATTATATTTAAGAGAACCAATGATAAAATACATTGCAAGAGGCAAAGCCCCAGTCACTACAATCTTAAAACTCCTCTCATGTACATCCAATAACCTCATTCAGTAACCCTTTACCTTGGGTGGCTCTTGGACTCTAGATTGGATGAACATCTAGTAAAAAGAATTTACAAATGTGATTGTAATAAATTAATAAATTTCTTTCAGGATATATTAAGGTTCAAAAATATATATATATTATGTTGTCACATGGACATCAGTCTTTCCAGCCATATCACGTTGAAACACTGATTGTCATGCAAGAACCATAGTTAAGCAATGTTGAGCCAAGTCAGTACCTACATGGGTGACCACTTGGGAATACAAGGCACTGTAAGATTGGATGTGCTAGTGGTGTAATACTTTTCAAATACCTTTCCAAAACATATCTGTATTAAAATAGTGTTGCCCCTGTATTGGAGATAGATTAATTGTGAGTTAAGTCCCTGGACCTTGATAATGCTGATCTTAGACTTAATGAAAATAGGGTGAGCAATAACTGAACAGTATTAAATAAGAACTAGATTACAAATCTCTAGACATGGACAGTGGAACAAGAATAAGCTATCCCTCTAAATTAAAGAAATGGTTCAGTTCAAAATCCTCTGAAGGTTACTCATGTCACCAAGCATCTGTAGAAGATTAGAGAACACAAAAGCTGAAATATTAGGATAATAAGGAGAAAGATGAGGACATTAATCCAAGTGTAAGTAAAACGAATAATTCTGTAGTCAGTTTCATCGTGCTTGAATTAAAATTCTTGTTCAGAAATTGATGTCACAGATTAAAGAATAAAGAAAGCAAATCAGACATCTAAACTCAAATATCAAGGGCAGAAAGAAATGTAGAAATCTCGATTCGCAGGTCCAATGTTACAAATCCCAATGCATGTAAGCAGTTAGAAAAACACCACACCAGCCAACGGGCATGGTAGCAAAATAAACAAATATTTCCCCAAATTCAAGAACACCAACTGCTTTTATTGACAGAACATTTTTTTCATTTGTCGACAAGTGGGAAAAGACACACAATATTAGCATATCCAAGATACTTTTATGGCAATACCTGTGACTGACTTGTTTCTATTTTGGTTAGTCCATCTTCAGGATATCATGCAGAATATGTGCCCTTTTTGTCAGTAAGTAACTGTTTTTCACCACATTTTCCTTCACAGAATGTACGTTGACATGCTGCCGCTTGGTTTGACAACTCCTTATCCCAGAAATTCTGACAGAATGCAACAGTAATGCTTTCAGAATTCTTACAGTAAATCACTTTTGAGAAAATGTTTTTTGTGTTTTCAGAAGTATTTCTATTTCATTATATTTTAAGCCTGTTTCTATGGGTTTTATGTGTTAACCCCACACAAATGACAGTCCAAGAAGAGATAAAACAGAATGGAGCTCACATTTCCTCCTCCTCATATTCCGTGAGGTTTGATATGATTCAATGTTTGAGTCTTCAAACACACATGATTTTGTGAATTTATACTGTTCCTCAATCAGATTAAGGCTTTCAGATCTTGGAAGACAGTTTTTGATGGATGAGAAGTGAAAGTCTCTATTGATGTGCTCATATGCTGCTGTGATATCAACACAAAGTATACAATTTTCTATTTGATATATACACTATTTCCTGGAGATGTTTGATGACATATGTGCAAATATTGAACCAAAGCTGTGCTATGGGTAGTTTCACACAACACTGCTAATTGCTACAAAACATGAACCTAAAATCTTGTCAAGTTCTTAAACAGCATTTTATTATCAAGACTTTCTTATGGATATCATGCATGGTGCTATACTAATTCAGAAACAGCTAAACTGTCAGGTGTATACAATTAATTTCAGAGATCAGTGATTAAAAATGGTTTTGAGTGAATGAAAACTGTTGATCTCAGCAAGAACCATGCTTTTTGGAACCTTGTGGACTGGCACTACAGAATTACAAATCTTCATTATTATCTTTTCTTTGAGAAAAGTGCATTTATATATGCTACACCCACTACTTTGGTTGTGCTTTTGATTCCATACTTCACTCAAAAAATTGGGTAAAGTTAGTTTTGTATTTGTGATCACGGTAAGCTACTTTCAAAGTATTAACATTAGAATCAAATGAACCTCTATTATTTTTTATTTCTTTATGGCTTTCTTGACTTCCTCACCACTAGGCTTGTTGTCGCTTATGTTTGGAGAGAAACTTTGGAATGTTTATATACTGGCACAAATCCCTTTATCTTCTGGAATCTTCAGATTAGTGCAGTCAATAATGAAGTGTGGATAAGTGAAAACAGATCAAGTGCAATTAAACTTTTTATGAGTTAAGAATATATAGGCTGCAGGTTTCTTTAATAGACAAATTTATACATTTTTTTCCTAAATGGAAAACAGTTTAAGCAATAGTTAATAAGTGGGTTTCATTGGGTTGGAAAAAAAATCCATCTCCAGATTTTAGTTAAGATTAAAATATACAAACTGCAACTGCTGCTCTGTCAAAGCTTTGCTTTGTAGCATTCTGAACATTGTAAAATATCAAACTAAAAGTACTTAAATTTGGTTAGAAAGCCTAAGAAGAAATATATCTCAGTACTAATGTCTTTTGTGAAGATACTGAAAAATAAGGACTTTTAATCAGTCATAAAAGTGAAAAAAAAAAAAAAAAAATGAAACTATCTAAAAATATAAAAATTATTTTTCTCTTTTGTATGTTTTGAGTTCTGTTTCTAAAATGCAAATATGCATTTTGGAACTTTCATGGGTCATGTCAGTGAAAGGAAATTTTTTTTATAGGATTCACAATAACAGAAAGATGGTAGACTCTTGTTTTGCCCACAATACCTGTTCTTTACTTATCTTCATATACGATGTTAAAAGCATTCAGAGAGTACAAAGATCTGGTTACATTTTTTTGTTTCCAGAAGCAACTTATCTTTGAGAGCAAAGATGGAGAAATGAAACAAAAAACAAAATAGTATTACTATTTGTCTTTTAGGTAATTTCACTCGTACTTCTCCATCTTTATTAATCAACCAGCTTTCATAGAGTTTTTTCGTTCTTTAATTTTATTTTTTTTTTAAATTAAAAAAAGAAAAAATATGTCTGTCCCCCAGCTGTAGAAAGGTAGAAAACATAAAATGACTGTAAGCTAGTGAATACTAAAAGAAAATGTTTATTTCCATTTTTTTTTTTTTATAAGGGTATTTCTAGTTTTTCATTCATTCTTAATCCCCAAATGTATTCAACCTGTCTTCCAGACGTTAAAAATGTAAAGGTGCCCTATGAAATGAACACATTTTTAATACACAGGTGTCTTAAATTTCCTGAAGGCAATACTCTTCATTTTATTACAAGTAATTTTTATTCTAACAAAAATTATAAAGGTATCTAAATAGATATACACCATTTGGGTATCTTAGAATTTAGAATATATTTCATTACTAAATAAATGTGAAAGTAATTTTATGTTGCAAAGGCTTAAACTGTTTGAAAATTAGTATTGAGGCTATTGGTCTTTGCATAGATTTGAAGACATAACTAGTTGCACTCTAGGCAACAATCACAGTACTACCTAGGATAGAAAACCATATATATATATATATATATATATATATAAAGTGTATTTGGGCAGCAGATCATTATTTAAATATATATTGTTAAATATAACAGACAATGTCTATTATGTCTGATCATGAGTCATTCTAAAGTTCATGTGCTTTCTTTAATTTTAGGTGAAAATAAAGACAAAAAATGTCCAACATTTGGATATTTTTTTATTAAGTTGGTCCTTGATCTAAGCTTTTGGCTCACATGAGCCATTTTTTATGTCAACATAAGAAAATATCTTTGATGTGGAATATCTTTGTTTAAATCTCTGTATAACGACTCTGAAGATGGCTCATGTAAGCCAAAAGCTTAGATCATGGACCAACTTAATAAAAAGAATATCCAAATGTTGGACAATTTTTGTCTTTATTTTCACCTAAAATTAAAGCAAACATGAACTTTAGAACAGCTCATGATTAGACATAATAGACATTCATTGTCTGTTATGTTTAATGATAAATGTTTATATATATATATATAAAAAATGTGCACCATATCTTCATTCAAGCATGTTTGGTTGATTACTTTAGTTCTATTTCTTGTATTTTCTAGATTTTGGAAAATACAAGAAATGAAAAAAACTTCCTTAATGAGCTTAATAACAACATTAAGAAATGCTTGAATGAATATATATATATATATATATATATATATACACACACACAATATTGCTGAGCATCTGAAAATTGCTTCACTACTAAAAGCCTTCACATGAGATCTACATATACATACTCAGAGTTCATGTTATCTTGTTTTGAGAGAGATAAATTATCTTGTTTTGAGAGAGTTAAATTATCTTGTTTTGAGAGAGTTAAATTATCTATTGAGGATACTGGACTCTCATAGGCTAATTGAGGAGTAAAACAACAACAGATCTGCAAGAGTACGGTTAATTATTCTTTTTTTATTTGTCAAATTAAAAATAACAAAAAAATTATATTTCTCTAATGTCATCAGAAGATTTTACTACATGGTGATGAGATAATCTTTATTTAGTTGAGTCTATACCTGATGTAGAAAAGTATGACACAGACATCCGTCCTCCTGATATATATATATATATATATATATATATATTATATATACATGATCGACTCTCCCGTTGAGATTCGACGTATGAGGGTCAAGCAGATCAGTTTCCAGGAAACCGAGAGTCCGACACCGGCACATGAGATTTGATTATAGTGGTGAAGGCCTCGTGCAGGACCATCCACACTTTTTGGGAGGGACGAATACAGAGACCTGGTGCACCGAATGCCACAAGGTTCCCAAACGACCCTCCACAGGTTTTGAATTCAGAGTTGTCCTTCTTCTAGACCAGTTGCCATCCAAGGCTATCGAACCCAGTCTGTCCTGCTATTTTACCCATAGCTGGAGGGAGAAGAGGAGGATTCATACCTTTCCCAAGGGTATTAGCACGTAAGTGAATGTAATGGATTCGACTGGAATTCGAACTCGACTCTCCAATTCCTTAATCCAAGCTGATATCCATTTCTCCACCGTGCCTCCTATATATATATATATATAGACAAGAGGAAAACTATACTTAGTTTTTAGTCAACACATTTTGTCATCTGACGGACTTTATCACAATACATTGGGGAAACATGCAAAAACTTAAGAAAAATGTGTGTATGAACACAGAAATGACATTATAAGTAAAAAATTTAACAAATGCACTAATAATACACAGAAATAAATTTAACTACAATTTTGATCTAAAAAATACCACACTCATCACAAGAGTAATTTACCCAGAAGGAAAATCCTGGAGAGTGCCACCACCGAACATTATCAAAATATTAATCTCTGCCTCATTTTTTTTTCCAATCTCACCTTTCCTGAAGGAATTACTATTTTCTCAAGCCAACAGAGACAACAAATGTGTTGAAAAATCAAAGGAAAATGACTGAATCCATTATTTTACTTTTCAGAGATGTACAATACAAAAAAAAAATTGTTTTTTGAGCATACTAAATGACATAATCTAAGGTCTAAATGCCTCGACATTTCAGTTAACCTGATGAATATTTATGAGTGTCTTTAAATTTTTAAATTTTCTTTTGAAGATGCTATATGATGTAAGCTAGGTTCTAACACTTAAACTTTTCCGTTAATCCACTGAATATTTATGAGCATTCTTAAATTTAAAAATTATTGTAACTGTCAAATATATACATGTTGCTAAATAAAACCATCACATTTGCCTTGATAAAATCTGTCAGATGACAAAACATGTCGGCTAAAAACTAAGTATAGTGTTTCTCTTATCTTTTCATTCATTTTGTCTCTTCTACAGATATATGCAAATATCCTCAGATGGTGTGTGTGTGTGTGTATATATATATATATATATATATATATATATATATATATATATATATTGCAATTTATATAGTTGAAGGATTTAATATTTAATAAAATGTATAGAAACAGTTATAGTTATTTTGGATTTTTGTATTATTTATTTGTGTGTGTGTGAATGTGTGTACATCTGTTCAATGAATGGCTATAATTGAATTTAAAGTTTCAGCTTCTGTTTTTGAAACATAGTAATTCCTGTGTAGTGATGGAACCATATTTTTAAATAAGTAAATTTATAATATTTATGCTCTGTAGATTTGCATTGAGCACGAAATGAAGAGGATGTGCTTTCCTTAAAAAGGAGAATAGTTTTGCTTTACTATATAAACACAGACACACACACACACACATATATATATATATATATATATATATATATATATATATATATATATATATATAATGTATGCCAAATTTATAGGTTAAAATCATCAATATCAGGGATGGAGCTTATGTAAATATAAAAGTGAGAATTTAGGTCAACACCCAGTGATGACAGTCTGTTTCATGCTTAAACACATTCCTCAGGACATATATATATTTTGGATGTAGGTTGGGGCACTAACTTTCCAGCAACCATGTGTATGTAAGAAGATTATTTCAGTGATGATTATATTTCAGATTTTTAATTTCTTATTTTGTCTTCTGATCTCAGTATGTGGTCCTTTTCTTTGACCTCATATGCATTGTGCTGTTTACATTCTCTCCCTACACTGTCTACTATTATCAGCAAGTTTGACCTTTTTATCTGATACTTTCTTCTGATCTTCAAAATTTTGAACTTTCTTTATGTTCCCTAAGCTAAACGTCAGCTTGGCACTCTGATCTTTGAATCTAAGGAGTTTTCATGCAAGAGAGGCTAAGACAATGCTTGAACCCTCAGAAAATGAAACCTCTTTGCTTTCCTTTTTCTTTGTGAAAAGGAAAAATTATGCTGTTCATGACAAAATATTACATATTGACTGACCTTTGATCTGTTTCCATTTTTCTTCCTAGTTAATGTCTCCTTTCATCTGACACCTTGTGCTTTGCTGATCTCATCATTTGCATGGGTTCTGATGTTAATCAATCTTCGTTATCTTATCAATAAATTATTGGTTGTAAGCCAGTGGATAGGAAACATGCACTTTCTCTTGCTTCTGCTTTATCGTCTTCTTAAAAAGACATAGTCTAGAAATATGTCAAGTACATGCATTGGAAGACGATGATGTCACTAACTTTGCTTTCTCTCTTAGCTTCAATTCTTCTCTGATGTTACATCTGATACACATTTGATCCCCTCAGTACTAAAGATTTATATAACACATGATATTTGCTCCTTTCACATATTATGATCTGCTCATCTGCGGAAAGTTCAGAACATGTGCCTCTATTCATATTTTCATTGGATATATTAAAAGTTTATCCATGCCTTCAAAAAGCTTTAGCAGCTGTTACATCCTGTTGGGCCATACAGCTTCTACTATATGCCATGTCTATTCAGAACATGTGTGATCACTTCTCTCTACAACTTCCTATCATTATTAAGTTTTGTATTTTCACTATCCCTTCCAGTCTTTGTTTTGCTATCCAAGCTAGTTACATAGGTTACATACTGCTTTCCTCAGTCCCTATTGCCTTTAGTACGTCTTGTGTGTGTCAAATTCTCTAAGCCCTCTTTACACATCATGTGTCATACAAATTTCAACTGTCGCTTTTTGATTTGAAGTATATGCATGTGCTGGCTGTAGTGACTCTTTTCAGCTTCTTGGACAAGCATAAAAGACTAGGGCACATAGCACAAATTTCAAGAGATGAGGATTTTTGAGCAGCATCACAAACAAGGCAAGATACAACTCTTTGCAATCCTCATAACACAACATTCACTTGCTTAACAACAAAATTCAGCAATTCATTTTTTTTTCTTCAAGAACGACCATTGAAACCGTTATTCACACTTTTAGGAATTATGTATGAATACTCCCTATATTAAAAGTTCTCAAAAGAATGACATTTTTTTTTTTATTTCATTTCGATTTTTCTTTTCTTTGTTTAATTCTTCTAACCAACTCTGCATAATTATTTTTAGTTGTCAGTATTCAAAATCTTCTGAACTTCAAAGGCTACTAAAAACAACAAAATGATGTCATGTTTAAGTAGTTTTGAAAATGCATTTCATTGCTTATATTCAAGACTCCACAGTTATGAAACAAAATTGAAATGAAGTGAAAGATATCCTCTTCCTTGTCCTAATTCTATAAGGGCAAACAATTATAATGGGTAAAATGAGTCTTTTAATAAATGCCTATATTTGAACATAACTTAATTTTAAATGTTTATTTAACTACAGAGCTAAATGCAGTTGACTTGTTTGTTTAATACAATAATTTAGTATTAACAAATTGTGATATTTCTACCAGAAGAGTCTACATATGATTAATTCATCTATGCCTGTATAGTGGAGACTTCTTGTCACACTAAATATAGTACACACACACACATATACATATATATATATATATATATATACACACATGTCAGAGTAAACAAACAGTAAAATATTTAAGATCGTACATGTTAAAAGTGCTCAATATCAAGTTGAAAGACCAGATTTCCAGAGCTGTTTTATGTCTAAGGAAATGAATACTAACCAGAATGCTACCACAGTTTCGACCACTACAGTCTCCTCATGTGGTTTGTTCAGCAGATCAGCAACATGGAACTCAACAACTTAAGCACTTTCATTTGAAACTGGAAATAGTGGGGAGAGATGTACAAAAACAGAAATTTCAAAACTTTATCCAGGTTCAAATAACCCCAAGCTGAACTTCTTAACGTGTCTACACTTGGTCATGATCTCTGACCTCTTGTTCAGTAATCCAGTGCTGTAATTATATGTTGATATAGCTAGTTCCTCTTCTTGGCATAGCCTACATGTATTCCTGATTATTGTGTTAATCTTTAGATTTCATAATATATTCCATTTAATGTTTGGGCTTTTGTCATGCCTTTCCCTAAAGCTTTAATATTAGGTTGCTAACTTCCTGTTTACATGTGTTCCAGGATTCTAAAATATGAGGTTAATTATACCAGCTCCTCTTGAACTGTCCCTCAGTGCAACCAATATATCTTTTTGTGCTACTATTTTCACCTTCCACTTTGGCGCAATATACAACCCATTCCATATGGCATAATCCATTTAAAGGACAGTTAAATTTTGTCCTGCAATTACATACAACCACACACACACACACACACACACACACAGATATATATATATATATATATATATATATATATATATATAAGGTGATTGCCACATCTTACTCAGATGAGAGCTGTCCCCTCATCTCTCTCATCACTTTTGAGACTTTCTGCTTCATTTTCTGTTTTTGAGCCCTGAGATTATTCTTGTGACCAGCATTTTATTTCTATGGGACATCTGAGATATTAAATTTATATGTAAATAAAGCAATACTCATCTAGAATTTAGATAATATAGAACTGAGTATCTCTTCACTCTTACTGCTGGAGTATTCTAAGACAACACCATCAACCTCTCAGAGTTTATATGAAATTTTAAGTCATGGAAATCAGTAACATATCAGTATTGTTTTAATTATATCAGCCCTGTTTTCTATATTTTCATAGAATCCCTATTTTGCATTTATTATGCAATACATACTTAACACACACACACACACACATATATGTTCCATCATACACACAATCGAGATAAAAATTAATATTGCATGGTGAGAAGCAGTTTCACAGAGCTAATTGTCATCAGATTGTCTACTGATTACTTAAGCCATGAAATTGCCTGTCACCATGCAGTGTTAATTCTTATTTTAATGTGTATGGTTACTTACTGATATAAATGATTGATTTAAAGGGAAAAAGTGAAGAAAATGTTATTTTGAAAAGTTTTTCTTTTGACTTTGATAAAAGGATAATAAAATCCAAAATTAAAAAGTATTTTATGGGAGGCAAACAATTATTGTTTTTATGAGTTGGATGTAAACAGAATTGTTTTTTCACATTCTGAAAAGATCTATAAACATTAATAAAATTATATAAATGTGTTGAAAGTATCAATTAAAAATGTAATTTCTTTCACGTTTACAAATATAAGCATGTACCCGATTGCATTTGCCCTATTAGCTGTAAAATGATTGAAAAAAATTTCAGGTTTTATATTTGATTTGATAAAGTTTCAAACAACCAAGAAAAGATCAGAGAAGTTTAAAATTTAAATTTTGCTTATTAAAAAAAAAAATACATGTATTTTTTTCCTTCTGAATTTGTATTTCACGGCATTTTTGGATTATTTTTGAATGGGAAAAAAAAACAAACTTGAAGGCCTTTATAAATATATATTTCATTATATTATGACTAATAGTATGTATATAGATGTTCATATTACTTATCACTCACCCATTTACTTATCTTTAAATTATTTTTATATGCTACTGTGAGATTCATGTATGTTATTGGCTTTGGACAAAAAAATTTCCTATACTCTTTCATGTGGTGTAATTGTTAGCATCATGTCTCATTAGATGAGTTATAACTGAGTAGTGAGTTTGACCCTCACTTGGTGCTTTAAATTTTGGCATTGTGCCACAACTAAGCTACAGTTAGTAAATTGGAGACACTTAGAAATGGTGTAATGGTTAGCAAGCTTTTCACTCTAAATCAGTTACAAGTGAGTATCGAGTTCCATCCTCACTGGTTGCTCAATACTTTCAACCATGTGATACGCCTACGGCATGTTTGTAAATTTCTATAAAATCAGATGTTATTTCCAGCCAGTCAGTGCTTTTTGGCCATATTGGAAAGATCCCTAAAAATGATTGTAAACTTTGGCCTGGTCAAAATGGTGGTGTAATGGTTAGGGGCTTGAAACAAGAAACTGGTGAGCCTAGTTAGAAATCCAGTTCTGTTACATTCCCTTTTGTGCAAATACACTTGGAAAAGGTATGAATAAACATCTTCTCCCTTCATCTATGAATTAAACAGTAGAGCAGTCTGGTTTCTTCATGCTTGGTTTGCAACCCATCTAGGACAGTTATGAATTTAAAAAGAACTTTCCAGGAGGATAGCAACTTTATTATCTAAAAACTTCCACAGCATCCATGTCTAGCATGTTGGAAGTTGTGACCCTGTACCCCTTAGCAGAGTTGACAGAAACTGATCAGAGTTCTTATTTGAATCCCTGTAAAGAATATTTTTTTCATGTTAAACATAAACTAGGGAGACATTTTTCACTGTCTGATATAAAACCTTGAAGTGACCATAACTAAATAGAAAACTGATATTCACAAAGCTTGAACATGCAAAGAATTTAAAAGGAAAAGCTATCCTATTCTAAGTGATTATCTATTTACTTAATACTTAGTTATTTCCTGGCCATTGGTTAAGACTTTTAAAAGCTTAATGTTTTGCCATTTTGGGCACATCTATTTTTTCTATCCAGGAATGTCTTTATTTTTTTTTCTCACAAAGAAAACTTTTTTTCTTTTTGTGTCATAAGATATACCCAGTGTATCAGAGTAAATACATTGCTACTGTGTTCGTACAGTGTTAAGTTAAATTTTGCCTTCTTCCGATAGCTTTTCCCATGTGGATCTGATCCTTTCAGTATCCCAAGTTGAAGCATTAGTTGACACTCATCTAGATATTGATTTTCACACCTCCTTAGACATGAGAGTGAATTGTGACATGTTCTAGAATGGAGGTTCATGTCAGTATGGCACCAGAGGATGGATTGAGTCGATAATTTCCTTCCTGAATAATATATGTGTATTGATTCATTTCACTGCAGGATCTTGCATGTTATGATTCCTGCTTTAAATGCAAGGAAAACATTGATTTATTCTTTTAGTTATATCATGTCCTGTAAAGATGGTTGAAAGCAAGGTTTTTCTTGTGGTTGCTTCTGCCTTTTCCTAAATTACCAAGTTGAAAATTTTCAAAATTTTATCTTATAAGCACTGAAATCTATATATTATGCATTTAAGCTTCCATAATTGAAAATGGATTTTACTTTTCAATCATTTCGTAGTGACTTCTATTTTATGTGTTTTTACAGTGAAACTCATCCTGTACAAGACATGGGGGCCAGTCAAGATAGAGTGTTATGTTAGGAGATAATTTGTACAGATAGAAGGGAAAAATAATAGTTAACTGTAAACTTGAACAGGTTCAGATTGTAGTGATTGGGGAAGCAATGTCTTGGGTGTCAGGTCCAAAAAGCAATGATTTGTTGGAAGAAGTTGTTCAAGTGGAAGTTACTCTGTTATTGTTTATTAGAAACAAACATAATATTTAAGCAATCATTTTAAGTAACTGGAATACAGTTCAAAATATTATAAAAATTATATAATTCACATGAATATTATAAAACTTCTAATTAAAAAAGTAATGAAAACCAACTTTATGTAATAGCTGAAATAATTATAGTAGCAATATAGGTCAGTTATATGATCATACATTTGAAGCCTGTAACAATCTGCCAATGTCTTTTTACTCAATAAGGGTCCATACATTTAAATAAATATTCAGTCTTGCACATAATTGCAAGGTCCAGGAATTTTGTGAATGGTAGCATGTACTACACAATTTATTAATTATATTGCTAGACTCTTCGAATACTGATTTAAAAGTAGTATCTTAGTGTCAAAGGCTACAGCAGATTTTCTACACTGATTTTCTCAGCCACTGAATCTGTCCTCTTTTAATTGTATTACTCCCCCTCTGTCAGAAAAATGGAAAATAGAAATAAAATTTAGCCCTCATATAATTGCAGAATTCTAAAACATAGCTAATAAGTTGGCTTTTAGAGTTTCCCTTGTTTTGTAATATATTCTAAGGGTCTTTTTACAGCATTATCAGTAGAGAAGTTAGATTTTTGTATTGTGGTTAATGGAGATTTTAAGTTTGAAAAGGAATATAAATTATCAACTCTATAATAGACAATAAAAAGTTTCTTCAGTGTAAATTTATTTTCATACATTTTTTTTTAACTGGGTTAAAATCAAACTATATATTTGATAATCGTTGTTTCAAGTACTATTTTTCAGTTAATTTATTAAGAATAAATATGTAGAATAGTATTCTTTTCAGTTCAAAATAAGTATTTTATATATAATATAATAACAGTTCAATTAAATCAAATATTAGCTAAATCATATCTGACAAATGCTTATCAGAACAAACAACACGATACATAAACTGTAAAAAAACAATTACAAATACTAGAAGCCTTAAACCAAAAATCAGCTAGCATCACAAAGGATATTAGGTAAAAAAAATGTTAATGTATTTAATTACAAAAAGAGACATAATAGCAATAACACAAACTATGACATGAAGATGGTCTTCCAAAATTATGCAGCTTCCCTAACACAACAAACAAAAGTCTTTGATAATGACTTCAAAAAGCTAAAATTATTCAAACAGTGAAAAAATGATATCTAAATATGTACAACAAACCAGGAAAAGTGTCTGTTAATCTGGAAAAAAATTAATAAAATACCTTGAAAGATTGAACCGCTACTCAGGTTTCATGTTACTGTGATCATCAGACATTCTGGTTACTTGACGACATGTAGCTTAAGTAACAGTCTGAACTTTGTCTCTTTCTGCATTCTGATGCTGGAAAGTGTAATTACTGTCTTAGACAGAGAGCAATGTTTATTACTGTTTAGGTAGGTGTCTGTCTTTTGTTCCTTTTATCTTAGTCTAGTTTCATATTCCCATTTTCTTATATTGTTGTTTTTTTAGTTTTTGTTTTATTTGTTGTTAGTGTTTTTATAATTGTTTTCTTTTAGTTACCTGGCAGTGTTTCTCTTGCTTGTACCAATACTGTGGGTTTTTATAGCATATATATATATATATATATATATATATATATATATATATATAGTAAAATTTCCCAGAATAATTCTGTGGATAAGACAAATTGGTATTCTTATACCAATTTGTCTTATCACAGAATTATTCTGGGAAATTTTACTATATTGTTGACTTGGAAAACAAAAAAACAAAGTCTTAGTATAAAGGAAGTTGCCATTTGCCAGAAAAAGACATACACATGAGCATTTCATTTTTTTAAACTTTGGATTTAATGTATCTATGACAATAAAAACATTTTGCTTTCATTATTTGCCTTGGTAAAGTCAGAAAACAAAATGTGCTAGCAAAAACTAAGATTTTTTTCCAATTATCATTCTTATACCATATATATATATATATATATATATATATATATATATATATATATATAAAGATGTTAAATCCAATAAGGAATGAAACAAACTGACTGACAAAACAGCAGAGATATCTATGTGAAAGTGATATTTTCTCATATGGTACTATCATTGTTACTCCCATCACAACCAGAAAATATTAATATGAGTTGGGCATTAATTTCTTCTTTGTTTTGAAGAGTAATCATTTGACACTGGTGAGTGGGAAGAACTAAAAATTATTGCCACCATAGGAACAGAACAAAGCAACAAGAATTTTAAGGAGACTAGAAACTACAAGGAAACGACTGCTAACAGAAAGAAACAGTTAAAATTTCTGGGGTATATACTGAGGAAAAAAGGTGAAAAAATTTAACACTCACAGGATATACTGAAGGCAAGAGAAACAGAGGAAAATAGGGAGTAATCTACTTGACATATTTGATTGAATGGATAACAAAACAAAGAGGGGTAGTAAAAGGGCAAAAGTTAATTTGAGTAACAAAAGGGAGGAAATTGTGAAGAGCCATCATGTACATTGAGAGAACATGGCTCTTAAAATAAGATTTTGGGAATAATGCCACTTAGAGTTTGTTGATGGACTGCATGTTTGAACAGATACCATATATTCTATTTTGTTTTAAATAGAAACAGAAAACAAGAACTTTCTATTTCATTTAGAATTGGGTAGTTTCAGATATATAATGAAGAATGAAGGCTTAGAGAATTTGACACTTTCAGGATAACTTAATGGCAAGAAAAAACAAAGTAATCTACCTAACAATCTTATATAAATGAATGACAATGCAAAGACTGGTAGGGACAGCAAAAACCAAAAAGATAGGAGAGTAATGATCACCCAAATCCTGAAGGAGCACAGAAACAAGAGATTTTCAGCATCTCTGTGACAAAGTTTGTTTTATTAAATAAGCTACTTCAAAGCATATTAAATTCCTAAGCTACTTTTAAAAACCTTTTTTCTAAACAGGGACAAGCAAAGTTAACATCTTTTCATGGATATTTATTTAGATTTTGATATTTAAAGCAGTAGTCATAAAAATAGTAGAGCAGCACCTGGCTAATTCTGGGTAAGTTTCTTAAAAGTAAAATATCTTCATATGGTTGTACTATTGATAGGTTAAAATCTTGTGGAAGCACAAAGGTATCAACTTGAGTAATCGACTTACACAGGCTGTTCTCTCAAATGAAAAAGAAAATCTTATTTTAATGTGCAGTAAATAAAAGTAATTCGACAAATATGAACAGAAAAACATCAAAGCCTAAAATAATCGAAGGTTTTTCCCCGCCAGAAAGGTGTGATGAACTTTACAAATCAGTATCAAGTATGAAACCAAGTCCTTTACTTCAGGGAACAAACGGTAAAACCAGTTCATACAGAAATCATGGTTTTATATATATATATATATATATATATATATATATATATATATATGTTTTATCTTCGGAATATTGCATGACTCCAAAGAATATTTGATAACAACATATAATCTGTATTGTGATTTTTTTTTTTTTTTTTTTTTTTTTTTTCTTTTGCTTAGCTTATTTTGATAAAGTTTAATGTGTCTTTGACTGACTTCATAAAATGTACATAATGTATAAAGTAAAATCAGGGAACATTTACAGATTTTTCTGGTTGATAACATAAATGCAAATAAAAATTAGAAAAGAATACATATAAATACATTTCTTTGTGCATTGCTGCAATACAAAATAGATAAATTTATGAGAAAAATTATTAGTGTAATCTGAACCTAGGTCTACTGAAACAGAGACACAAAGGTGATAGAAAGTTCTTTTGCTTGATTTACTTGCAAGAGCTGACCAATAAAATTTCTGGAAATGATTTTTGGTCAGGTGAAGAGATTTCAGCATCCACTTACATACACACACACACACACACACACATATATATATATATATATTGAGTGTGTGTGTGTGTGTGTAAGGTATGTGAAATATATATTTTAGACCTATATCATGGTTGTAACTTGATTCTGAGCAATGCTATCAATTGGTCCATCCTCAAGTATGGCAACACATATGTGGCTTTCTAGTCCTGCTCTGGTCTTACATTGTCTTGTGCAGATGTGACAGTGTTGAGCATCTTTTGCAGTAGTTGTTACATAAATGCAGCTTAACACACACACATACATACACATAAAAATATTTCAATGTGAATATGTGTGTGCATTCAGAAATTTTCATGCATACACACACACACACAAATACATAAAAATGATTACAATGTGAATATGTGTGTGCATCCAAAAATTTTCACACACACACACACACACACACACACACACATAAAAAAAATTTCAATGTGAATATGTGTGTGCATTCAGAAATTTTCACATATACATATTTAGAAGAATATTTTAAGACTTGTTGCCATATTTTAAAAAAATCTTTTTTCTACCTAGCATGGTGCTTCATATTTCATTTCGGGATTTTATCAAGAATCTTCAAATACATAGCAGAAGCACCAGACTAGATGTGCCGGTAATATTTAATGCATGGATGAATGGTAGACTTTTAAAGGTATAAGATAGATTCTGGTGTGAAAAACACCTTTTTAGAACTTAGAGTTAACTTTTGCTACTGTAGAGTGAGTGGCCATAGTTAAATGTAAACAAATTGCAAAACTGTGCAAATAGACAGAATTGACAAAAAGTTTGCAATAGAAAGAAAAAGAACAGGACAAAAAATAGTATATATATAAAGAAAACAATATATGTAAAGAAAATTACCTGTAATAAGGCAAAACATTCACAAACTAAGAATTGGGGTTAACAAACAAGTGCAAATTCAGATTAGCGAAATCCCTGCTTGCATTTGTGTATTTATGCCTATAATTTGGGAAGAGGAAAGCATTCTGAAGTCATTCCCACAACTGATTAGAATAAACAGCTACTAATGAGATTAAAATCCATTCTGAATTTTGTAGTAATATTCTTTCAAATGTAATCCCAATTTGGTATGTTTTGTTCAATCTGTGTTCAGGTGTGGAACAGCAAAGGAGCTCTGCTAGCAATCCCTGAACTTTCTTTTAAAATGACCAATAATCTTTGAAAGTACTCAGAACATTACACACAATTTCAGCAAGTTACTTTACAAGTTTCTATTCAACATTAGGCAACTTATTTGACACCAGTAAGCAAAGTAAAGAGTGCTGAAATGAGATGTAATATCAATCTCATATAGCAGTAATTGCTGGAAATTTTCCATATAGAAGTAACAGAAATGTGATTCTATGGAAGGATACGACAAATACCATAGATAGAACATGTGAGAATTGAAGGAGTTCTAAGGTAAGCAGAAACAAAAAGGATGCTTATACTTAGAATCAGAAAGAAAGAGTTGATGTTTTGGAGAAACATTATGAGGAAAGAGGGCTTGGAGAATTTGATATTCTGAAGGCAAGAGGGGAAGAGAGAAAAAGCAAGTCATCTACCTAACAAGCTTGTACAAATGGCTGAGAGAACAAGGCAAGGGGGAGATAGTAAATTGACAATCCTTACTACAAGCTACAAAGGACAGCATCTTGTGGACATGACACATAAAAAGGAAAAAAAATATTATGATTGTTTAATGTGCACAAGCTTTTGCCTGCAAATTTATCTCACTTTCACTGTTGTCTTTATCACATCCTCATCTGCCAAATTTATCAATGCAGGCCTAAGTTTAAGAAAGAGAAGAACGTTCTATCACAACTATTTATTTGACAAACAAAAAAAGTGACTACAAAAATTTCACATTGTTCAGTAGTTTTTACTGCCAAGGAACAGACGAAAGTACAAACGGAATGTTATATGAAAAACTTTCACTAGTTTTCTTTTAAAAAATTATTTAACTTTGCTTTCATCATGAAAGATATGCTCACAAATTCCTGATAGAAAAGTTTAGTCTCAAAATGTAAAAAAATGTCTCTTGTGTATGTCTTTGTTTAGTTTCATTCTTTCAGCTTTTTACTTTGTTAAATATGTTTTTGTACATAAATCTGTTTATTTTTGCTTATAAAAGTAAAGATATATTTCTTCTCTAAAAATGTATTTACATCAGGTAAAGGTAAAAGCTTATTACTTTTCTATCATGAATCATCAATACTGTTATTATTAGTAGTATTCTTGCTCTTTATTTATGGCTTACATTGAAACACAAGTTCTCACTTGATCACCAACGTAAAGCAATGTCAAGCCTGTCAGTACCTAAATGGGTGACTATATGGGAACATCAGCTGTTGTAAGCTTAGATGTGCAGGTGGTGTAATGGATAATGGCAATTCGAATTTAGAAACCAGAGAGCCAAGTTTCGATCCCAGTTATGTTATATTCATTTCTGTGCAAATACAGCCGGTGAGGTATGAATCTATCTCACGTGCCCCAGTTATGGGTTAATTAGTAGAACTTGTATCAGTAAATCATTATTATCTACAGAAAATGGGGAGGCATGGTGGAGTAATGGATAGTGGATCGGATTGAGGAATCTGAGAGATTAGTCCAAATTCCAGTCTAACCCATTACATTCACTTACGTACTAATACACTTGGGGAAGGTATGAATCCTCTTCTTCTCCCTCCAGATCGGGATAAATGGCTGGACAGACCAGGCCTCAGATGGAAACTAGTCTACAGCAGAAAGAAATGGTAACCTACTGCTGGAAAAATCTGCCTCAGTCATGTATTGAAAGTGTGTATCATGCATGGCACATAACTGACTGATCTACGAAAATTCTTACAATATAAAAATATTTTATGGCATCAATAACCTGCAAAAGTTTGGTAAACTGTAAAAAGAATAAATCAGTCAATGCTTTTTTCTACATTTATTAGGTTTAAAATGTTACCCTTGTTAAAATAGAAAAAAAGCTTCATATGACTGAGATATTTGTGTTAGTACTTTAAGGAAGTACGATCAAACATTAGAAATGAGAGAATAAGAGTAAATCTCTCATATGTAACATTGTATTTTATTCAACTTTGCACTTGGTTAGTTAATGTTGCATGTGGTCACACAGAATATAAAGCTAACGTTTAATAAATTTCTTAAATGTTTACTCCCTTGAAACATTAGGATGGTGCAAAAATAATGTCGTTTTTTGACGTTCAAATTTGTGAGAAAACGACATTATTTTTGCGCCAACCTAATAGTTTATTTATAGACAAAAATACAATTTACTGTGCCTACCCCAACCTTTTTATTCATATTGCTTTGTCATTTTTTAACTTAAATCTTTTTTCCCAATGGAAAAAAACATGTACCATATAATCTTTAAGTTTGTATCATTTTTTTTTGCTTTGTTTTTCACCGTATCTCCCTCCATACACTCTATATTTTAAATTTACACCTCAATAATATATTAACTTTGAGCTTTGAATCTGCATATAATATAGCATTCCTCCCATGAGATCCAGTAGTTTTAAAAAACAACTGTAATAAGTAGCTCATTCACCATATGTACCTGACGACTTAGGAAACCATGGAATTTGAAGTTGCACTACAAACATAGCTATATGTGCATTTATTAATGTATAATTCATAGCTCTGTTTAACTACATTGAGCACTTTCTGTTTGCACCATAAATTAAATTAAATATTTATTTGCTTATCTGTATATGCACACTATTGCATGCATATTCAGTTACTAACATCTTGTTATTTAGTTTATATTGAAACTTATATCTATCTTATATATATAATGTGTATTTGAGTGTATATAGGCAACAGCCCCTCTTTTATACAAGTTTCATTAAGAAAACTTAACTGCAGTATTTTATCAGTTGTTTTTAATGAAACTTGTATAAAAGAGGCATGGCTGCTCAAATATATATATGTGCGCACAAACACACACACACACACACGTGTGTGTGTGTGATTGTTCCCTAGACCCTCATCCCAATGTATATCTTACATTCTCATGTACACTGTGTGAAGGAGACTGCCTTTCTCCTCTCTAGGGTAGGCCTTCATAAGCCTTTTCTTTCTCATACATTCATCTCTGGTGTAACTGGGCTGATCATGCGGGTATGCACTTGGCAGCTGGGGGGATCATCCCAGGTCAACCCTTCACCTGAGTTCTCTGGCATCATTTTGAACTCATTATATACTATACAATTATTATTATCATATCTTCCAGTCATTAAGGTGTCTATTATTTTTCTTACATTTAATATTGTTGTAGGGCAACATAAAACACACATAACAATGCCATTAGTAATTATGTCCACACAAACATATATATGCACAAAAGCTGAGTGTCATCTACCATGTACTCAATTGTGAAAACAGAATAACAAATATTACTTCAAAGCTCTCAAGAAAGTTAAATTGCAGTATTAAATAACACTGAAGGAGTTGATATGCCATTAAACAAACTCCCAGCAAGTGCGTGAGTGTGGTTTCAGTGTTTTCTCAGAACTTGGTACTTCATTTTTCTAAATATGCAATAGATTCTCTTCTACAGTCTTGGATGGGTGTATACATCCTTGTATACATCCTTGTAATCCAGTTTGTCCCACATGTGCACATGCAAGGTGCTGCTATGTCAGCTATGTGTTTACATGTTGGTATCAGTTGCATACATAGTTAAGGTATGGATCTACATATGCTAGCAGAAGGTCATCTCTCAGGTCAACCCACTGATACACCTGGATTCTCTGATGGACACAGAGTGCAGCATCTGTTTTGGTATCAATTGAAGTGATTCCTATATCATATTTGTACCAGAATCCACAGAAAAACTGAATGGGGTTTGCACTATGTATAAATATAATATAAGGAAATTTTGTTTACAATCAACAAAGTATGTTATTGGTAATCACGAAATTAGCCATTTCCATACAGAAAACATTGGGCATTTATGGGCTAAACATTTAGTGCTTATGTCAGTTGAAATTTATAAAACTTTCTCTTAAAAGTATTCTATAAAAAATATGCTTTTTCATGCTTATTACTCTTTTTAGTAAAGATGGCTGTTTATTTCCTGACCTTTTCTTAGTTGAGTGGAATGTCAGTATTTTTATTATATCATTAGTTTTCTTTTTAATTACATGCACTATCCATTTTAGTTGTTTCCATTGTTGAAAGTTTTCAAGTGATGTGCATTTTGTAAAATTCTTTGTGATTTTGTAGCTTCAGTCTGTGAAATTTGATGAAGAAACATCTTCTTTAAGATCTAGAGGTTTAAATTGCCTGAAACCATTTTCAATCAATTATCTGAGAAAAGTATTGCATATAGCAGATATTTTAGACATTTCTGAATGAGTTTTTAGGTTAATATTTTGGTTTCTGTAGCATCTTGTGTTATCAGACAAAAAACTCACTATAGCACAGCCTATCCTCTGTTCTATTTCCTTCTCTCTGATATTAAATTTGTCATACACTGAAGTATTTGAAGTGTTTTGAGTTTATTATTTTCACATTTTGAATTTTTAGCATGTATTCAAGATATGTACGATCACTGCTTTCACTCCAATTTCAGATCATAGCTTGTGTTTTGGAAAGATTCTACTTTTTGAAATTCTTCATAAAGAATGTTAATGCTTTATGCACTTGTGTTTATCTAACACAGCAACTGCGATATGTGCTTTTATTTGGCTAATGATTTGTCATATTAATTCATCACTTATAAATGGCATCCTTATGGAGAGCACTTGCAAATTATTTTGCAAGATATAAACCTCATATTTACCTACTTTTAAGCAGATGTAGATATCCAAACCCAGTGTTTACACCAGCTTTGAAAATTGTCATAATGTTTAAATGATGTTTTGTACACATTGAAAACTGGTCATTTCACAACTTGCATGGACTGAGAAGACATGAAAATTAAATATATTTCTACATTTTATATGACGGAATACAAGATTGCATTCTTTATAAAATTTCTTCAGCTTTACTTACTGTTACAATATTTTATGTCTAATCTCACAGGGAGCTTTACAAGACATACGGGAGAGAACATTCTCTGTATTACCAATCTGTTGTCAGTAAATAGCAGCCAAGGACAAACTTTGGGTAATACCGGTCAATCTTTTTTTTTTCCACACTAATGTAATAAAAATATGAAGAGTAAAAGAAATCTTGCTTATAAGAAATGTAGAGATTTTTGAGACTCAAGATCCTGAAAGTTCTGGGAGATATTCATGATGTCAACTGCTGAAATTGCTGACAATTTTCAAGACCTAATTTTGGTTGATCAATAGATTTTGGCCAGAAGAAATGCTGAGATAATAAATATATCTCAGAAATTTCTTATAATTTATGAGCAGTTGGGTATGCAGATGTTTTCAGCCAAGTTGGTGCAAAATGTTTGAATGCCAACTAGAATGATATCATACAGACACCACAGAGATGATTTTGCAGCATTTTCTTCAACCTTTTGATAATTCTTTAGAATGACTTGTCATGACTGATGCAACATGGTTATTCACTGATAATCAGGAGACTAAGCAACTGTCCTTACAATGGTGGCACTGAAGTTCTCAAGACCCAAATGTTAGCATGAAAGGTATGACCATATTTTTTTGGGGAATAATGAAAAGATTTTAGTGTCTATCTTCAGAAGGGCAGAACACTAATTCAGAATCTAACTGTAAGTTTCTGTACTGATTAACAGGGGCACTGAATGAAAAATGTTGTTGAATAGGTGTTTTTTTCCTGCAACAGAAATATTCTAATTACCAAACATTAGAATGTGTTTTGGAATGTTTAAAAGAACTTTAGAAAATATGAAATGTGTGTTTTGAGCAGCAGGATCAATGTGGGAAAGGGCCTGTACATTCCATGGTTCAAAATATTAGCCAAAACTTAATTGAAAATTTTGGTCTAAGAAATTTATTAATTATTAATTCTAATACTCCTCATGGAATAAATGGTAA